>OX246741.1:24080135-24775135 GCA_945910005.1 Isoperla grammatica
CAGGCTCCCACTCACTCCCTTCACGTGCAGGTGCAAGCCATTTCATAGCGCGTGCAGGCTCCCACTTACTCCCTTCACGTGCAGGTGCAAGCATTTCATAGCACGTGCAGGCTCCCACTCTCTCCCTTCACGTGCAGGTGCAAGCCATTTCATAGCGCGTGCAGGCTCCCACTCACTCCCTTCACGTGTAGGTGCCAGCCATTTCATAGCGCGTCCAGGCTTCCACTCTCTCCCTTCACTTCATAGCGCGTGCAGGCTCCCACTCACTCCCTTCACGTGCAGATGAAAGCCATTTCATAGCGCGTGCAGGCGCCCACTCTCTCCCTTCACGTGCAGGTGCAATACATTTCAGAGTTCTTCTGTCAACGCTAAAGAGAACGCAGGCTCCGTGATGTATGGCCTAATGATTGTAGTAGTGAGAACTATATGGCCTTTGGAAATGCAGGTGCGAGCCTTTACTTTCAAGCGAACATAACTGATGATTTAAAATAAGATTTAGAATATTTTAATAGAAAATATGAATAGAATGCTAAGACAAGGTAGACACGAAACAAAATTATCAATGCGTTCGTCATAGATGAGTGGTTCGTGGCCAATCAGCGATCAGTATTTGAGATCAGAGCTCACCGGTCTGCTACAATCACTGATCTATGATAAACCATAAGTAAGGTTCTTTCGGCGCAAGATTTTCCCGAAGTCATAATTATGGCGATCTAATTGTTGAGGCCGTAGTTGTGCGGCCCTCTTTCAGCCCTGTCACAGCACACGCAGCCTCAAGACATTTGGCAACATCGCCAGCCGCGCGTTGTGTCTCTGGCAACGCCGCCGCGTCGACAAGGATAATTTTTTTTAATCGATCTAAAATTAGCGACTATGTTTTGTTTGGGCCAAAGCTTGAAAATCTCACGTATGGATTATATAGAGTTATGATTTGTTTCGCACGATGTCGGCCATCTTTGTGGTGGGGACGCGTCCATCACCCCCTCCCTCCCATGCCTCCTCCCTTGGCCATCGTGGTCTGACTCGAGCGAGGACGCCAAGTGCAAACATTGCTCTGTCTAGTTTTCCTCAGTCACAATCGAATGCAGGGATTGATTTATACTAACAAACCTCCCCTAGGACAATTCTTTCCCAACTATATTTGAAAATACCACAATATATATGTAGTGCAGCACTATATATAGAGGGGCATGAATTGTCCCTGGACAGGTTTGCTCCAGTATTATTTTATTGTTATTATTTTATTATCATAATCATAATCATTATCATTATCATCATTATTATTATTATTATTATTATTATTATTATTATTATTATTATTATTATTATTATTATTATTATTATTATTATTAATATTATTATTATTTTTATTATTATTATTGTTATTGTTATGATCATCATCATCATCATCTACATGTACACGATGAACCAATGATAATTGATTAGCGGAGCATTATTGGCTTTCACGGCAGAAAGTCACTCAAGGCAAATGATAATGAGACTGGTCCAACTTCCGTCCCTCCCATTCAGCCTTGAGCACAAGGTCATCATCAAGTAAAGTATATGACGTCACAAGACGTACAAAACTCACCCCCAACACCGACCTCGAAGGCGACAAACACACACGGACGGAGCACAGCACACGTATACTTATAGATTATAGAGCACACAGCACACACACTCACTCACAGTAGTTTAGCCGCACACTGAACTGAACTGAACTGAACAGTCTTACCCGCGCAAGTCTAACTCTTGGACTGGTCCAGATATAGAACCAACAGACTCGACTCACTCTTGAACGAGTGGGGCTGGTTGGCTGCGTCGCCTCTAATTGCGATAATAGCGAGCGTCGCGACGGTACCTGCAGTCACTGTCAATAGCGACAACACTAAGAGGTCACAACCGAATCAAAATAGTAACAAATTAATTTTCATCTTCTCTAGTACCTCGTCCACTTGTAAACACATCCAGGGCCGGTAACAGTTAGACATTAGGAAAGTTATTTGTAGCAAATGAGTTATTTAGAAGATTTAAAAGATTTTGGATTGGTGGTTGCTATGGAGAAAACAAGCTATTCGATGAATAAGTAGTTATACGCCTATTCATAGTTCCCACGTGACGTCACAGCGGCCATGATTGCGACACAATTGATGAGGACCAATCCTAGATCATTGGCAAATAGTATTCAAATTTAATAAATAAGCCCAAGTTAGAATTTAAAATTAAACATAAGTAATACAAGCATAAAAAATTACCACAAATACCAATTTTATTTAAAAAAACATACTGGATTTTAAAGAACGAAGAATTTATTATGTGTTATGTGTGTTTATGTGTTTAACAGCCTTCAATTGTTTCTCCATGACGTCAAATTTTGATCACAAATGTGGCCGCCACGCGCAAAGATGTGACATACGTGCAACCTATGAATTGGGACATTGTAATACTGGACCTTGGGGGGTAGCATTGGTTGTTATAGAACAAAATGTGCCATGAGTATGAAGACCCAGTACAGGTCCTAGCATTTAATTGAAACGGGTCCATTAGGGATAATTTACTACGGCCCGTTCCTCCTCCTGTGAGCGCCACTACGTCGTGTACGTCGTGCCAGCCCTGCCCGCAGCGTCGAGAGTCTCCTCAGATCTACAGGAAGGAGCCGCGTGTTACCCGTCCATCACACATAACACACTCACAGCATTATCGTCTTCGTCTGCCCCCCTCTTGATCTACCAACTACTTGAGTCGTAAGTCTACCTCACCCACGAGTGAGTGGAACAGCCGCCCCCCCCCCCCCCCCAGCCCGCCGTCGCTAAAGGTGCCGCAAGTTATATGTTTCCCGAGACAATCATACAGATGATTTCGTCATAGAAGACAGGTTCGTGGCCAACCAGCGAGCCCCAATTTAAAATACCGATCGCTGATTGGCCACGAGTCCTTCGTGTGTGTATAGGCCGTTGTTTCGGGACACGGAAAACTAGTTTAGGCAGACAATCCAACCCAATCAACGGTAGAGCCATACATACACTAAAGTTAGGCAACAGCTGACTGGATCAGGTGGTGAGAGGGTGACCGCTCTCCTCCGTCGGAAAGTTTTAAACTTGGCCGAGACTCCAACCTCGTTCACGGGCTACCCCCCCCCCCCCCCCCCCCCCGAGTTCAGGCATTGTCCTTATGGCGGATCAGAGTTGGAAGTTGATGAGCTATGAACTATAGTCCCTTCGAGATATCTTGGTGGTGTCGTGTCATAGACTAGTGGAGTGACGTATGTGCTAGATACCAACATAATCTAGTTTCATCTCGCTCTCCGCTGAGAGCTGTTTCAAACTAATCCAAAGATTGATCAGATGAAATAATGGTGCGTACTGCGAATAATCTCGGTCTTTCTAAATGGTGGATTTCCAAACTTGAAACATTCTCCTTGAAAACTATCAAGCAATAATAAATAACTGTACGGATCCGGTTCCTAATCCTGCTGTGACGCGCGTGTATCGCTTAGTTAGGGTAGAGTGGCGGAGCTAATTTGTCTCAATGAGCAGAACAATAACAGTGCCGCGTGGATGTGCTGAGACCATCCATTAGCCGGGGGTTAATAAGGGTGGGATTTACACGACGTTATTTTAGTAAATAGAGCGATTTCAGTCGGGGGCGGAAGAATTCTGGCTCGTCTCGTTTCAAGGGGTTTCACCCCACCCACGCACGGATTCCTTCGAAATTCACACTTTTATTCCAGCCCAGGAAGTTTATTTATGGAGTTAAAACGCTGTTAGTGAAGCGCGACCCCAAGCAATGTAAGTCTGTGGTGTGGCGGACGATTTACGAGTCTCGCTCGCTCCCGACCACCTGAAAACACAGCCAGCAGGAGTCAAGTGCAGCAATACTGGGATAGTTACGACGAGAATATATGGCAAACAGAAGAGGTATTCGCTATGGTGGAGAATGTTGAATATAGATGGATATAGAATGACAGATGATAAAGTATTATACTTGATTGAGCAGAAGAAATAAAGTTTATGGAAAAGTGTAATAAAACGCAGGATCTAATAAAGTTTGACATAATATTGAAGTAAGATGGAATGCTTACCCATCCTCGTGGGGGGCTGCGTTGTTGACACCTAGTGCTATTCACTAATAATTTATCGAAATCAGATTTGTTTGAATTTTTTATTGTTTACAGAGCAATACTTTCGTTGCATGTTAAAATGATCGATTTGTTTCTTCCAATAGCATATTTTTTTTTCTTTTAGATTGCACCAGAGTTATAAATAAATACATGTTTAAGATTATGGAAGTATAGTTATTATGAAAATGAAGATCCTAGGGGAGTGGTTGTGGTCTTTTGTTGCACCCGTGCCATTTTCGGTGATGGTGTAGCTACACTAAAAAGAAGCTATGCATTCTGGCGGAAAGAAAAAACTGACATGGTGAAATATTTTAATTGTTGAGCCTTTGTTGAACGAGTGTTGTCATTTCTTCTAGCGTCAGTGAAAACCCTTCCGCTGGTATCTTCTATATTCATACTTACTAAAGTACCACAGACAACGACACATCTAATCGGCGCGATCTTTTGCCAGGGGGGATATCTCGCTTGTTATTGTCTCCTGCATTGCCTGCACCGACCGTGATTGGAATGCGACCTCACCACGCCTGACAATAGACGCGCGATATTATCACTACAATACCTGAGGCATGAGAACGAGATGCAACTAGATTTAGGTTGGTAGTTGTCACACACATGCATAATACGTGACGTCACCACCTTCCAAGTAAATTCAACGAAACTTAAGCTTCGATACACTAGTGTTGTTATTGTTGTGGATGTAAGAATCTGAACACGAAACCGCGTCGTGGTACAGTCGAGTCGGCCCTCAGACCGAAGCGACGGTAAAAATAACTCCACCCTCTCAGAGTGCGGCGTCTGTTTTGTGTTCTCATTGGGGTTGACATCCATGGGTTGACATCGGTGGTCACGAGACGAGAGTGCTGACAAGCTCAGAGTATATAGAGGTGAACTCGAGTAAAGATTGTGCGTGAGTGTACGTTTTACACGAGCTAAATAGACACTGTAAAAATCTCCTGCACTGGCTACACTAGTGTAAATTTTAATTACAGGCGAACGCCATACAAATATTTACACTGACTTACATGGATATACAAAAGAACGACTAAGTATGCCCACTGACTTTAGTGTAAAATAAAATGTATGACAGGCGAACGAAGCTATACTGTCTTTGGTGTAGTGGCCGCTGGTATCTGGCTTCAGCGTTCCATGGATGCTGCTATTACACTGTCTAGTACACACAACAAGGAAATGATTGACGTTACTCAACCAACCGTAGTATCCAATGTCCAGCCGGTATAATACCGACAAAACGAGAGTTTTTGTATCGCGGGCAGTTGTTACATATAATAATGACTTTAAAATTATTATATTTCATATCCCATAGAGAAAAAATATCAACCGTCACTGCCGTGTAAAGGTGCATAACAACTGCTTTCAGTGCGGGTTCACATGCGGTGCTAGGAAAGTGCACTGGCGCAATATAAATTGTGAAGAATTATTTTCTCTATACTCAGTAGATCATATACTAAAATCACATTGTGCTGGAAATTATTTTTTCTCCATAGTATTCAGTTATTTTTGTTTTCTACTTCAATGTGTGTTCCTGCAGTGTAGACAACATATAAATGTAATAACAGTATTGTAACAATCTATAGTGTCTCGCAAACATCCCCCCCCCCCCCCCGCAGACAGCCAACTTGCCGAAAGTCACAATTCCATGTATTTCTTCTGGATCTAAATTTAATTTGTATCCAAATATAATTATGATAAAACATTATTACTGGCGAAAGGAAAATAGTTACACTTTAGATTGATAACTTGCTATAATCCAAGAAAGATCATACCCATAAACATTATCATTAAAAATTGAAGATAAGGTTTATGGCCATGCTTTTGTTATTGTTCAGTATCTATACTAATAAGTTATACCACAAAATAATTATTTACAAAGAAAGACAATATTTATTTACAAAGGAAGGAGGACCATATTGATTTACGAAGGTGACCAATCAAATCTTTGAATGAAGCTCGAGTCAAGCGAATTCTTCCCGAACTCTCGAAACGAATTCATGTGTATGAATTACGAGAAGTCTTGACAAACTCACAATATTGAAATAACCGTACATAATACATATGATATGGATGCAGCGGCTACCTCGGCTAATTGCGTAGACTATGAAGCCTTCAATCTTTTCCGCTCAAACTCGCTCCTAATGATACGTGAAATAAGACTGGAGGTTTCCGGTCTCCCACGGTACCGTCATGCGAGTTGCCGTTCCGTGCGATATGATGGATGGGCCGGGGCAGGCTACGTGCCTGTCCCTCGTCGCGATACGCGCCACTCGTCTCCCACAGTTCCGTGCGATATGATGGATGGGCCGGGGCAGGCTACGTGCCGGTCCCTCGTCGCGATACGAGTCACTTCGTCGTTTGCGGGACTCAAAACGCCGAAACGTTTTAACTTTTAACAAATTCATTTTCCAATCGTAATACATATTTTGTAATAATTGTTGAACGTAATAACAGTTTCTTTGATGTTCGAATCGACGTAAACGCAATATGCAACGAGGCTAATCAGGAAGATGTGTAGCGTAACATGTACCACGAGAGACAGACTAGAACACAGGTGGAAGTGTTACCAATTCATAAAGTTAGTGGTACAAATGTCAAAGTTCAAAACGTGAGGGGGGAATTATGTGTTATAAGTTCAGGATTTCGCAGTTACGATTTAAGTTACTGGAAATAATGGAATGAAGGGAGCGAGTTGTACGTCAGCAATCAGTATCAAGTATTGATTACATCTTCCCCTTATGACATGTCCGTAAAACGGGTGACAACTGACTACTGACACATCTTCCCTTATGACATGTCCGTAAAACGGGTGCCAACTCAGTACTGACACATCTTCCCTTATGACATGTCCGTAAAACGGGTGACAACTGAGTACTGACACATCTGCCCTTATGACATGTCCGTAAAACGGGTGTCAACCGAGTACTGACACATCTTCCCCTTATGACATGTCCGTAAAACGGGTGGCAACTGAGTACTGACACATCTTCCCCTTATGACATGTCCGTAAAACGGGTGTCAACCGAGTACTGACACATCTTCCCCTTATGACATGTCCGTAAAACGGGTGGCAACTGAGAACTGACACATCTTCCCTTATGACATGTCCGTAAAACGGGTGTCAACTGAGTACTGACACATCTTCCCCTTATGACATGTCCGTAAAACGGGTGGCAACTGAGTACTGACACATCTTCCCCTTATGACATGTCCGTAAAACGGGTGTCAACCGAGTACTGACAATGCAGATGTTGGAAGGTAACGGATGCAACACGTGGATGACAAAGAGGGATGAACCACGACGAGATTGCACCAAGTGTGAAGAGGTTTGTAACTCTAGATACTGGGGCCACCACATAGATATCGGACATGCTTGTGCCAAGCGAAGCTTGTCACAATACCGTCTGCTCACTTGTGATTACAGAGTCTTCAGCAATTAAGGGGAACCAATGAAACAGGACACTAAGGCCCGGATGCATAGTCGCTCACCTAACAGCTCCCCAACAGACCCCCAGCTGGGTATTCCCTAGGGCACCCCTGGGGGTTACCTAGAAAAAATTTTGAAATGCAATGCAGAGACGTTTCCCAACAATTACCCAGCTAGGGGAACGTCTTTATCGGCTAGGGAAACTTCTTTATCGGCTCTTCTAGAGATGTGTTTATTTCCACCGCAGATTCGTCTATTTCCACCATGTCTATGTCTATTTTCACCACGCACAGCCTTACAAACGTCAGGAAATAAGAAGGTGAAAGGCTGTGGTAACAGCTGTTGCTTCAAAAACAACAAACATGGCAGCCAACAACCTGCGTTTCGTTCACACAGAGAGAAAAGGATATTTTAAAATAAATACTGGTTCTATATGCTTCTTTAAAAGAAAACAGGAAAACCAACACAATTCGTTACACCAGAAAAAAGAAGCCTGGATTAAAATAACGAGTATTTTCCAGCTTGTATGCAAATGCGCGCAGGTAAGTCATCCTAGCTCTAGCCTACTAGGCCTAGCCTATCCTTATTATTATAGGCCTAATATCTATGTTTCATCTATATATGTTCCGCCTAGATTTCGTTGCACCGATGAATATCATTGGAACATCTAAAATCTTCAGTAATATAGTAGGCCTACCAAGACTTACGACCGGTTCGGAATAACATAACCTAAAAGGACACCCAACCCAATGGTCTGACACCAGGGAGGTCTAGGCCTGCCTACATCGGTCTTTATGACACCGACAACTAACATTTGCATATTGTCAATGATCTAAACCTAAACCTTACTGTAGGCGAGACATGAGTTTACACCTACAGCCTAGGCTAGGCCTACACCAAACCACCAGGACTAGGACTAGGACTAGGTAGGCCCTAGGCCTGGGCTACATATCCCATGGCAGGCATTAGCCTGAGATAATTCTTACAGACTGGGCCTAGCCTACAGTCATGGTAGGGTCTAGGCTTATGCTGCATATCCGGGATTATACCAAAAACGTAGCCTACTACAGCCTGGTGTAATTCTAGACTGTGAACTTATGATTAGCTCTAGATATGCTCTTAGCCCACATCTGTAGGCCTTACTTCCTGAGTGCAAACCAACAGTCTAGATAAATAAAATAAGCTTAAAATAGGCTTTAGGATTTCTGAAATCATTTGATAAATTACTAATTTAAAAATGGTGGTTATTTTTTTCCTAGAGGACCATAGCCCAATTAAAAAAAGCTTGGGACAAGTTAAAAGCCAGTAGCAAAAAGCAACCGTCAACTCTAATGCAGCACCGAATGGCAACCGGTGGTGGACCATCTATGCCTGATCTTCAAGGAAAGGAATTAAGTTTTACTCTTGGCGAAAACTGACGCTCTTCTGCGGCTGATGTTGTGGCCTAGCCGGCCTCAGCTCTGGCTTCATTCGCTGGCCTCACAGGGACACCCTTCCTACTTGAAGATGGGGATGGTATGTTAAAGCTAACTAGGGCTCCCATTTAAAAGCAAAATATCTAAACATTTATTTCCAACAAGCTTAACACTACTGGACAAAAATCCAGACACACCTGTAAGGATAATTTTAGAATTGCTAATGAAAATTACATATTTTTTTTACTTAATAAATTTATTTACTTACCAAGACCAAGAAATGGAGTAGTAGGCCTACGCTGCTCCTCCAATCCAGGCCAAAGTAAAAGTTGGATACAAGGTCAAGATGGTAGTAGGTCTGCTCGAAATTAATTGAAAAAATATATAAACATAATTCAGGTGTGTAGGAGTGAAATCAAATGGGGGGGGGGAGGTTGAGCTCTGTACCCTGCTTTGTTCCATAAGATGTAACAACATAATTAGAATTGGCACAGTATAATATTGTGAGTACGCTAATATGCTGCCCAAAAAAAATTGACTAACTTGCGTTTAAATCAACGCGACACGAGTGTAACGTATAAGATGTAGGCCTATAGACTTTGTTAGTGTTTCTCCAAACTTATTACCTCGGCCTAATTGTTTACGGTTGTGTTACATTGCACCAAATAATGAGTCGTAAACACACCTTTATGAATTTAAAGATAATTTCTTCTAACTTAGCTGTAACTTCTGACATGTATGTACTGCTTTCTTCCCTAGATTCCACTGATGAGGATTCTCCCTATCTTCAACCCAGCACTGCTACAGTGGAACACTGCACTAGCCATCTTGAGGATGATAATCCCAAGCATGGTAAAAGTAGGCTGGGTGTCCTTCGTGAGGGGCACGCAACTCGGATGTCAGAGGTCTGAGTTGCGTGCAATGTGAATGCATGAAACCAAGGAAAAGCTCGCGTGGAACCGAAAGTATAGATGTTTAGGGAGATCAGGCATAGAAGTCACCGTTGCCATTCAATGACAAGCCCAGGCAGACTGGATCGCTTTACGGTACACACCCAAGATAGGTTGAGCACCCTTTCCCAAGCCTTTTCCTTGTTGCATTTGCAGTGGAAATACTCGTAACGAATCAAGGCTTCTTACGCTCCCGTTATTTGTTTTCCTAATTTCTTTTTCTCCTGGTGTGAACCAAAATCCAATTGTGCTATTATCCTAATAATAAAGTTTCTTCCTGCTTCCTTGAAACCTGTATTTGACTTTATTGTTACTTTACATAGGGTCTTCATTGTTAAAATACTAATCTCCATCAGTTTTTATTTTTTAAAGTAGAGCCATAATGCATAATATTATTTAAAAGTAAAAAGTAACAAGTAGGCGAAGGCGTACTGTTATCCAGAAATAAATTGTCAGTGGTTATTTCCAAGCTATTGCTGAGTGAGTCAAATCTCGACAGCTTACTGTCAAACCACGAGGGATGGGGGGCAATTATTTTGAGGTGATTGTTAAATTTAGGCCTAGCTATGGAGGCACTTCATTACGTTTCATATGTTTCATATGTACTGTAATTAATTTCATATGAAATTTATCAAATGAATTTCATATGCAATTTATTTAATTGTAATTTCTTAAGTAAAGATGGCTTTTTCACTATTAACTTACACTAGTCGTTTCAAAGATTCCCACTAAAAATAAGAAATAATTACAATGTTATGGTTTTATTATTTTTTTTTAAATATTATAAAGTGAAAGAATTGTTTACCGGGTGGTAACTTAAATATTGCTGGGTGGCAAGCTTGGCTTATGGCCTATCATATAATGTAAATGATGAGTGATGGTGAAGAATTTTAAAATACCACTATTTGAATAGAAACAACATTTATTTACTATTATTAGATAATATGTTTATTTTCATTCATAACATTCAACACTTGTTACAAAATATTAAAATATGTGCTTTTGTCGCTGCAATCCTATACGATGTCGATCGAACATACATAATAATTCAATTAATTGGCAATAATAAGCATATATGATAAGAAATATCCGGCAATTATCATGGTAATGCGGTGTAGGCCTAGTATCCCACTCGTTTGTGGAGTGGCGGATTGTTCGCAGGTCTCGAAGACAGTCGTTCAAGGAAGAACATTTGCTCATATAGGCCTGCTAGACATTTTTTACTATCAGATGGATAGCCTGCCTACCAAGACATGGACTACGTTTACCATGCAAGCCCAGCTCGAGCTTAATAGCTCGGTATTCGTTTACCACAGACTTTGAGATCGTACTAAATACTAAGGTCTAGTTTGTGCTGAAATAGAAGGCGTGGTTAACTGTTTGCTAAACGTACGTATGTACACAGTTTGGTCCGCATGTGTTTATCACTCAATTTGAGATTGCATGGACAGCGTGCTGACTCGGCTTCTCACCGAGCTGAGTTGGGTTCGAGCTTAGGTGTTTATCAGGCAAATTCAGTTCGCATAATATCCAGTTCGAGCTTACGAGCTCAGCTCGCGTGGTAAAGGTAGGCCTAGTCATGAGTTGTCCCTATTGACTAAACCAACATGACCAAACAAACATGACATTTCTTAGAAAACGGCTAGGGCAAGATATATTTACAGTAGCTTTTTGCTTTAGGAATCAATGTAGGACAAGAACTGAGCCTGTTGGGTAATTCAAATTTGCAACTGCTAGAGCTTAAGGCCTACTTTTAAAACATATATTGTTTAAGTCGGCATTGTAAGGCCAATGAAGATGGAAATAACATCACATTAAATTAATACCCTGCTAATGATAATGGGAACGGAAAGTTTACACTTGCATGACAAGGCTTCCAGTTGGTAGGCTGTGAATCGCAGTTTATCGCAAGACATCAAACGGTTAATGTGGCCGGGTGTTGCAGTTTGAGTTTATAATACTAGGCCGTACTCAAAACCCTGGGCCTGCAGGTATTTTCTAGGCTAGGGCTTATGCCTAGAACCAATTGAAAACTGCAGGATAGGGTAGGTACTCAGGCACAGGCCTATTTGTGTGGGAAGTAGGGCCTATACTAGCCCAAATAAGTAGGCCTACATTAAATTACAAACATGCCACATCTTTTAAGTAAAATCAAGTAACATTTGGCATTAGGTCCCGCCGCGTAATGGGGAGAAATAAGGCCCTAGGCATACACAGATAGGTTATGTCAGCCTAGGCCTAGATCCTACCCCCCCCCCACGCGAGTACGCGCCTAGAGCCAAGGCTGAACTAGGCCTAGGCCTAGCCTATAGTATAGTGATGTTAGCTTAATGATAAGGATGTACCTGGAAGCTACACGAATTGTATAAGTGGACGAAACGGTAGTTTTTGCCGATGAAATTGTTCAATCTTTCGGCGCTTTGGTGGTCAACCATCATTATAATCACCATATCGTTCTCAAAACGATACTGCTTCTTCAAATGTGTACTTGTGGAGAACTCTGCAGGTTTTCTACATTCCATAAATACCGTCTTGGTTGCTCAAGAACCTTGACAAACCTCAAACTCGTAATTTCTTTCCAAGTACACGGCAAATCCAAGTCATTATGGTCCGCCATGTTGAAAAACGAGGCTAGGGAGCTGTTAGGTAAGACCTAGGGTTGCCCTAACGCTCACCCAGCCTGGGGGACCCCTGGGTGTGACCTAGGTGTTCCCTAGACGACTGTGCATTGCATCGAGCCAGCAAGGGAAGACCCAGGGGATACCCAGCCTGGGGGACCCCCAGCAAACGACTGTGCATCCCGCCCTAAAGGACTCAAGCTTACCATACAGGAATAGACCTTTTTCAGAATTGATCTAGGACCATTAGATATAATTAACCAAGGCCTTCTAGATCTTCAATGACAACAATGCACCTTAACATAATGGTACGTTTACAGCTACGCGTTGCGAGCGAAGCGAGGGCGCGAGCTCCAATCAGCGGCCGAGTTTCATGCAAAGAAGTTAATAGTTTCACGCAAACTCGGCCGCTGATTGGAGCTCGCGCCCTCGCTTCGCTCGCAACGCGTAGCTGTAAACGTAGCATTACTATCAAGGACCCTACGATAGAGCTTATCACGGCCACTTAGATCAATTCTGAAAATCATCCATTAAAAACAACAAAACATTCATCTATAATCACTAATCAGTTATATTTTCGTGAAAAGAAAACTATATTCACGTTAATTCATTTACCCTTAAAAACAAGGGAATTCATATAATTATATAGAAATACACTCCGAAACCCTTTTATTTTTAACACTGTCAGCATAATTTCAATATATACATACATATTTTCAACAGTGTGAGCGGAGATGCTGCGCAAAATAAATAAATTTTACTTGGGGCTGAATTGCCACTTGAATAGAAAACAATACCAGATACAGTTCAATGTATACACAGCTTATTCTAATTCTAAAATGGAAAATATTTCACTAATGTTTAAATTACACATTGACTAAGAGTAGCACTAACTATCTTCTATAAGGTCTTCAGTTATAACAGTTACAAGCACAGAAATGAATCACTAATCACCTCTAGCCCAAGAAGTAGACAGCCACACCACAAGTTACACACGGGGGGCAGTGATCGGACTAGGGGCTGTCAGGGGGCCAATGTGGCCATCTTTGTTTTTGGTTATCGCTTTTAAATAGGGAATGCTCATTTCATTCTCAATGTTTGTGAGACTGTATTAACTAGATAAAGCTACTTAAATAGAGACGCTCATTTTCATAAGTATAGAGAATTTCATTTGTAAATAGCAAGTAACAAATATTGACACTTCTTATTTTCTGCTGAGAAGGCATGTGACGTCATAATTATGTAGATCACGTTGTTTATGAACAAATTTGATAATGTATCTCTATAAATAAATCTTCTGAAAAACACTACTTATTGAATTGTAATCAATTTTGGGCTCCCTGAAATTCCATTAAAATACAATAGAAGTCTTAAAACACATTCTTGTATATACAAAAAATAATCAACCATAAATGTAACGTTATTGACTTTGTTGTGATTGGTTATTGGTAACCTAACCAAACCTAACCATGACTTAATGACCCGTTTTTTTTTTTACCGCCACAACGACGTATGAACATTTCAACTACATTTTATGAAAATCTTTTCTAGATTATAAAAGAAAAATCTCTTTCTATCAGAACGTTGTCCCATATTCAGTAGCATTAAAACCAAAACCGATGAGCATTCCCCACTGTCAATATTATTAAAGCCCCAACCACAATTGTCGGTATCGTGATCGTAATCGTAGTCTGGAGAAATACGTGAAAAAGTTAACTTACATGGTTCTTACGGCGCTGTTCACAATACAATCGTAATGTCGTAATGTAATGCTTTAGCATGAGAAAACGTACGATTGTGATCCCGATTATGACCACGATATCGATAATAATTGTGGTTGGGGCTTTAGAAAGGTTAATCATTACGACAGCTGATGAAGTCACTGCACATGACGGATACTTGAACAACCCGAGTACCACAAATGTCATATCGTTGTCATCAACGTGAAAACGTCTCTCCCATATTTCCAAGTATAAAAATAAAAGTCATACAGTTTTCTGAATACTGTTTGTGCGATACTCGAAACGTGTGGTACGACAGCCCCCTATCACAGGCAGGCACACGTTATACTTAATGTACAGCTATGATATTGTATCTCGGTTGCAATGCAAGATCTGAATGTCTCTTCATATTATAGATTTCGTTCACACCTTCACTCCACACGGTCGTCGTCCTGAAAACAATGTTTTACATTATTTTACTGTTTGTGTTACGAGGAAAGACTACCGCCCAACCTTATAAACTTGCGCGAAATGACCTGTTTTTAATATCTCAATCATAAAATTATAATGCTACACCAGTGTAAACGCATGACTCAATTCCGACGCGGAAGAACAAAATACTATTTAAAAAACTTGTCTTGTATTATTATTATTATTATAATAATAACTAAGGCTATGGCTAAAAATGCCAACGTTGATAATTACAATATTAGAAACATTTTCACGTCGTATTTCGTTGTTATGAACCCAAATTGTGTCTGGTTTTCATTTTGACGATGCGGTCGGCTGCGATTAACACTTCAATCTCGCGCGGTTTACACATTGGCGGTAGTCTTGCGGTAGTCAAGCGGTAGTCTTGCTCGTACACACATGAACAGAGTTGCAGAAGCAGCAACCAACACAGATCTATACACCCTACAATTATTAACTGTTGTTTAATCGATGTACACAATTCTATGTTGAAATGATAAATTACTCTTCATGGAACACCACTACAGGTATACAGTCTACACTTTTCAGAGAATATAATAGGAGCTGGCCTACACTACGTTACGTTCTACACTTTATAGAATACAGTAGTAAATATCACTACTGGTCTACAGTCTACATATTAAGGTCTACAGTCTACATAATAGAGTGTACCAATTAAGTAATAAGTCACAATAAGTAAGTGTATATACGTAAGTGTAAGTATAGTCAACACACAAGTACAAGCACTCTACTTAACACTTTGCACTCTACATAACACTACACTAGGGCTATACAGTATGCATACATGCATGAAGTACAAAAAACACAACACTAAAGCCTACATTATACGGAGATTGTAATAAAATTACTAAGTCTACACCACGGTCCAATATGCTCTACACAACAAGTATTTGACGGGTCAGGGACAACACTTACCTACTCGTTGCCCGTGTTCTGCGTGTAGAACCCGAAGGCAGAGTTCTCGGGCGAGGGGGCGGCGGGGGTGGACCTCGCCAGGGGGACGGGAAGGGGGCGGGCCGGCCTCCTAGACCGCGAGGGGCCCCGACTGCCCTGGTGTCCGGGGCCGGGGGGCCGTAGCCTGGGGCGGCCGGGCCCTCGTCGTGCGGGTTGCGACGCGGGCTCTGCAGGGGCCGTGGGCGAACCTGGAACAGGACCACAGCCACGTGAGACGTCGAGTCGACTTGGAGTAAACGGTCACTTTATAGGGCTCCAATCGCCCCTGTTAGGGGTCACCGACTTTGATCGTCTAGGCTAGGACCTGGGCCGCGATTCTGAATGGGCGTCGATAGGTTTTACCCGAGTTTTTGTCGTTAAAAGAAGGCAATGAGCCAATCACCGCCTTGCATTCGCCTACTGTAACGACAAAAAGCATGCGTTAAACTTATCACGGCCATTCAGAATCGCACTGCTGGAGCCCGATTCTCTAAATCTGCGGTAAATTTATCACCGGTTTCTGTCTTTACGGAAGGCGAATGGATGGCTGTGATTGGGTCACAGCCTTCTCATAACGACCAAAACCGGTGATCACCTTATCGTTGACCATAGAGAATCAAGGCCCTGGTCTCACTCGAAATATTAACGTTTTTCAGTGATATCTTGAGAATGCTCCAAGATAGTTAAAAAGTGATAATACCTACGCTTTGTCTTTGTATCAGCTATACAATGAATTTAAAACGAAACAAGTGCACGTTCTCTCTTTACGACTGTTATTGTATTTATTTATTAATTCATTAATTATAAATAATTGAATTGATAATAGAAATTACACTCCTAAAGATTGCAATAATTGAAAGTTTTAAATTAGCCGACACAAAACCGAACGAATCACCTTTTCAATATCTCCAAACGTTCTCACGCAAGACATCAATAAAACACCGTTACATTAATTTGTCGCGACAACCCAACCCAACCCACGGCCGCTAATCGCCGAGAGAAATAACCACCAGGAATGCGCTCGTTTTATCACCGAATCTGGCCGCGTAACTAATTTGTTTACACAGCGTGTATTTAGAGTCTGATTGCTCACGGATACTGGGGGGCGCCGCGGGCTGGCGGCCTCGGGCGGCATCTTTGTCGCGCCTCCCAGTGCATGCACGGCTCCGACACCGCTGAAACTGTTGTGAACACCTATAATCACAGCGCTGCCACACTGTAACGATGTAGCCTGCCTATCCAGTAGCGATACTCGACCAATTTCCGTTTAGAAAACATCATTCGTTTAACAACTTGAGGTAGTTAGTGAGTGAGTGAGTTAGTTAGTTATTTGGTGTTCAACGGCTTAGGGTCAGTTTCAGCAATCTTTAATCCCTCGATTTTCTGATGATCGGAGATAAAAAATGGCGCCCGGTAGAAGCCACGGCGCATTTTGAATGTAATTTTTGATGAAATTGAAACCATGGTAATCAATCTGAGATTAGTAAATTGGCCGATTAAAAAGTTTGGGGAATTCGGACCTTAGCTGTCATATTGTGACGTCTTCCGCATCAGATCCATTAGACGGAGGCCTATATCGCGGTGGGCGTCATAAGGGGAGTCCGGCAAGGGAGGGCAGTGACAAGACGGTGGAGGAATCTTACGTGGGACAAGGGGGGAGAGAAGGGACACGGTCTCCTTACGTCGCCTGCCTCTTACGACTGGCAGAGTCACCCTGGACCTATTCTATCCCGAGCCCAGACGGACAGGCCTTGCAACGCAGGCGCGGACTGGCTAGGGATGCCGGGATGCGATCGCATCCTGGGCCCCTGGACAAATCTGGGCCCTTTGGCAGTCCGGGCCCCCGGGCTGCCACCAGAAAGATCCTATGACGTAGATACTTCTTTGTATATTGCTAAGAAAATCCTAACCCCACTCTAAAAGTATTATTTTGAAATTATAATTGAATTGATTGTAATACTTATGGTAAATATTGAATGTAATTAATTGAATATAATTGAAATTATTTCGCTACTGGTAGGGTAGCCTCTGTTAATCGCGCCCTAAAATCGCATTCTAGGCCATAAAATTCAATGCAACCCCCAAAAAAATTTGCCCCTTCGGCGTATTTGCCTCCGGCGGCTGGGGCTTTGCCCCAGACCCCAGCTGCGCCACGCCACCTCGTATGGGCCCCCCGAAACCCAGCATCCCGGGCCTTTTTATCCCAGTCCACCCCTGTTGCAACGCATTAGTCCGCTACCGTGCTACAGTAGTGTTCCGCGGGAGTTTACACCAAGCTTTCAGGTAATTTTCTTGGTACACCCCTAGAGCAAAGTCCAGTCGAGCAATTATCTCCATTCAAACTCGAGCAAAGGACGAGGAATTCAGATGACTGAATATGATAATGTGTTACTTGTTCCTCTCCATTAGACAGGTATTTGGTAATTACCTGGTATTATATACTTGTTTACTGCTGTTTTTTTACTTTGAGATATACTCAATAATTAGAGTTAAATTCGATTTAATTCAAATTTGCACATCTTTCTCATACAGATTACTTTTTTGATTTCATGTCTACGACAAAAATTGACAA
Source organism: Isoperla grammatica (assembly GCA_945910005.1). Lineage (NCBI taxonomy): Eukaryota > Metazoa > Arthropoda > Insecta > Plecoptera > Perlodidae > Isoperla > Isoperla grammatica. The sequence continues at coordinate 24,098,396 of OX246741.1, forward strand.
TTTACGCCGTGGAATGAAACGATTAAATACATTAGTAAGAGCTCGTAAATGGCGTTGTTTTTGTCCTACAGACGAAAATAAAAAAACATTTTCCATCAAAATTAAAATTTGCCAACAATTTTGCAACATTTGCATTAAAAGACATTATTTTGCTACTATTCATAAATGTAATCGGCAAAAAGAACGCAATTATTTTAATAGCTATAGCCATGTCCTGTTTTCATTCAATGTGCATGAATGCCTCACATTCTTCAAGGCGATGAGGTCCGATCGTTCTTGGAAAACAAGAAATCCCGGGGTAGCTTATCTTTCAACGTATCTAGGGGTATCCAAAACGGCGGGAAAATGGTGTGGCCATGGTGTAAACTCCCGCGGAACACTACTGTACGTTATAGCACAGATAAGGGATTGTAGGGGGGCTATAGTGTCGCGGAGAAATCTGCAGCCGTGCGCGCGCAAGCTGTTCAACGTGTCTCCCATACAAGTTTCGCTGCATCGTTTACTGTGATCAACAATTGCTCCGTTTATAATACTGTGTGATCAACAATTTCGAGAACCGACACGCTGGAAATGTTAGTTTACTTTCGAACACCTATAATCAGCACAATACTACTACTAATACTAGGCCTATGGCAGATCGTGCGAACCCATGGTCGAACAACGATTAGCGGCGATTCCAGCTGCCGATGATCGGCGTCCGTCGATAAGCCGACCCTCGCGTGACGTCATCAGACAGGAGACGCCGTCACGGTCGTCCGACAATTAATATCAGATTCCACGAGTGAGTGTGCAGGCTGCGTTTCCAACGAGCCAATCACGAGGCTCGCGCGTCGTTTACACACGACATGTGATGAGGATTCGAGAAGCGATTAATTTATCAGAGTGAGATTTTTGAATTTCAACCGGTGGCTAATTTAGACGCAACGTACCCTGCTGCGGTTATAATTGAAGCAACCCCATGGCTGCCCAGTGCCACCCTACAGGCCCGTCAAAAACAGTTGCTTTGGTTGAATTGCTTGTGAAGTACAAAACAGCCGCCTTTGAGATGTAACAATACAGTAAGATTCATAAAGTAGAAGAGATATACAAATTATTCGATAATTATTATGTACCTCAACCTAGCTAAATAAGAAAGTATACACAAACAATACAATTATCCGTTGCATCTTGGGTATGCAAGACTGATCTGATCCAGATAATTATCAGCCCAAGACCCGGTATTATGAACAGCTAATAAAAAGTCAGTAGCTAATAACTTGAATAGCTTATTAGCACATATTTAATTCCTTAAACCTATTAAATTAACCTTGACCTATTAAATTAGTTGCCTAATTACAATTAATCTCCATGGACTACATCTTACAGTTTGGCTAGAAATGACAAAAGTGCAGATTGGGTGGGACTGAACTAAATATTGGTACTACATAATACATTATTTGAAGACTACCGAATTCACCAAACTTTGGCTGCTCTCCGATTCAATATCCTCGGATTGGTTACCATGGTTTCAACAAAGATTATATTACATAATGCATAGTGTCTTTTACCCGACTGACGGTTTAGCAAGACTAAAAGATTGGTGAAACCGATGCTAAAAAGTTGCTTTTTCAGTATATAACTTCTTTGACAAAGTTGCCAAATAGTTTCCATCTTTAAAAAACTTTGCAGCCCTCCCTCCAAACCACCCCTCGCGAGTGTGCAAAGCTCTCTGGCTCGTCGTCGTCGTCAACCCCCTCGCGCGCCACAAATAAAACACTCGTCGGCGGTCGGGGCATTAGAAGTTAGAACCCAACCCGTTCACATCCGGTGTCGGTGCGTCGGCACAGCTGTGTTGCCGATACCACCGCCTCTCACAAGTAATCTCGGATAACCTGCGTGTCGTGACGTCAGCTTGATCACGTCACAACAACGACCACTTGTGGGAATTTGTTTTGCTTCGTAAATGGAGAAAATTTGCATTTGGAGGTTACATTCTAAAGAATGTTAGAAACATCTTCAGTAGTCTAGTTATTCCGTTGGTGGCGAATTATACCTCTTCAATTATACTATACTGGATTGCCGTACAAACAATCGAAGATATGACCCCGAGTTAAAAGTTTATCAATTCAAACTCGCGCTAAAACGAATCCAAGTAAGCCGAAAAATCTCTGTTAAAAAAGATTGAGTTGGAACTTGGAAGAGAGTGGGATTATAGTATTGGGATTGGTTCTGGAACATATGGTAATAAGCCATCCAGTATGAATATTGGAACACTTGGATTTCTCTGGGCTGAGTTAGATTACTATTAGTAATCCGATGAATTCTGGAACGCAGCTCATGTAGACGATGGCATAAACATACTTAAGAATGAGATACTTAAGTAGATGACTCAAGTCATCGATGCCACAGGCAGTGTATAGACGATCGCATGTACTTAAGATAAACACATACTTAAGAACGAGATACTTAAGTAGACGACTCAACTCACCGATGCCGAGGTCGACGTTGGTCATGTTAACGGTGAGGCTCATGCCGCCCCCGCGGCCCCGCACGTTGCAGCCGCCCCTCCTGGAGCCCCGGGGCCGCCCCCGCTTGCCACCCCTCCCTGTAGGACGGGGGCGGCCAGTCACCAGCATGTTGTTGGCGAACGACGAGGAGAAACCTGAAACAACAACAACAACCACGTCACACACCACAAGACGGATGTACACAAGTGTCACTGGGGTTATTACACGACAGCTCTTCGGCTCTTCTTCTTCGATTTGGATCCAAACCCAGTTAAACTCCTCACATAAACGGCTTCCCGAAGAGGATCGGATACGTTCAAAGGCAAGGGAGAATATCGTTAGACCAAGCGTTCAATCCACTCCCACAAACGGCGGGAGAGAGACGAATTTAGGAATCAATCCCAAATCCCGGATCCTGTAACTTTCCGAAATCAAAGAATGGATTTGTATTTATTGTATATCTATGCAGTTACAAGAACTGACTTTCAGTTGGGAACATATGCGCTTCGGCTCCAAAGCCACCGTTTAGAATTAGATGTTCACCCCGGACTTCACGCCGTCCGGTAATTCCCCACACCTATAACATAAATCACTTGTACGCAAGGGTTATCAGCTGTACGCCCGGGGGGGGGGGGGGGGGGAGACCAATATACGACGAGACAGCTGATTGATTCATTCCGCAAAGCCATATGTATTTTTTAACCCCCTTCCCCCCCGAGGGTGTTTTTTGGGCTCACGTCACGTAGATATGCATAAATCTCAACACGGGAAACCCGTGTAGCATATGTTCCAATCTGTCATAGAACGCGCGCATCGCTCATCATTCCCGTCTGGCTGTCGGGGTCCATAGTAGGCCCCCTTCTGTCCTCCCTCGATGCCAATTCCCTTACTGCCAACGACTTTTTTATTCCTCCAACGCCAACGTGCATACCTACATCAAAAGCCAATGTTACATGCTCTATTATGAAATCACTTTATTCCCGTAATGCCAACCGTAAGCCATACTAAATAAAATAATGGAAACACAAAAGTAACTTGACATTAAAGGGTTAGTCAGATGGAAAACTAAAAAAACATCATTTGTATATGTCCACCCTCAAATATGGAAAACATGACTAAAAGATACCATACTTTAAAAGCAGGCGGTTAAAAAATTAAAGAAAACGCGATTTTTTGGCTTGTTGCTACCAAGTAGCACCGAGCAACTTTTCTCATGGTAATTCCCATATCCAAAAATGTTGCCTCGAGATAGTAAAACCACCGCTAAAATAGGGCACTTATCAAAAATCGATCAGGAGGTTTAACGTGCATCGTTTCCCTACCGATAACATTCTTCTTAGTACGAACGTGTACTTCTACAAAATGCCCTGCAATTAATTTTCTTGTGACTTGATGTGAAAAAAAGCTGCAATCTGTTTTGAGCGGTACTGTCCGCAGTCGCCTAGTCTTTCGCAAAGCGCTGGCTGGACTCGTATAACACAATGAGTGCTCTGTCTTTCAGGCAGGCCTTAGCGACCTCAGAACCGATACAGCTGTAATACGCTTTAGAAGAAAAATGCAGCATAGCTATCGAAGTGAATCTTATAGAACAGCTAAATGTTCACTATTTTTTTCTTGCATTGAAGCAACCTATATCAATTTTATTTTACACATAACTGAATTTCATGCACTTATGACTCATGGGTGATTTTTTAGTTTTTCATCTGACTAATCCTTTAAGCGAATAAGAACTTTCCCCTAACGCCAACGTCTTACTGGCGATGCAATTATGTTTTACTTTAGACGCTGTTAGCGTTAAGGGAATAAATTAACTCTCCGAATACCAACAAATTCATTGTTTCACAGTAATTGAATTTTAAGCAGGTTGTCAGCATTGGGGGCAAGAAAAAGTCGTTGGCAGTAAGGGAATTGCCACTGAAAGATCGCTCCGTAGGGCACGGCACTGCACGCACCGCCTCGTCCTGGTACCGGCCGCCGCTTGCACAATGTCAATGATTAGCTATCAGCCTATATTATCCCTTATCTACGATTATAATTGTTGTTTAACAATGCACTCACAACATGGCCATGTGGTTGGGGCGCCAATCCTAGTGTATAATGTGGGGGCGCGTTTTGGTAATTTCCCTTATCCTTATCTATATCCCCTCTCATCGTCTCGAATAGCAAGATTGCAATAATAGTTCAACAAGTATCATCAATCAACAACAATGTTATATTACAACCTTTCCACTCGTATAACGATTGTAGAGCCATCCTGGAATGATTGGCAAACAACGAGCAAAACAAATTGATCTTTGTAAGACAGTTACGGACCGACCACGAACGTAAATAGTACACAATTATTATGAACCACTCCGCGCATCCTTGCAACATAAATGTAAATAATTATTGTAGTTTGCCGCTCATTAACAACTTTGTAGCTGTCGTCTCGATAGCCTCGTTGCGCGGACGTGTGACTCGCGTCCATTGGACACCCCTGGTCGTTACGAGTCCGAACACCCCACCAGTAAATAACCCAGGAGTTCGCACATGTTAAAAACAGTTTATATTTAGCCATAAAGCAAAATACAACATAAAACAAACAAAAAAAACGAAGTAGGTATATAATAAAAAACCGAACCGCTGAAATCGTCGACGAGCGGAGCGTTGTGGCGAGGTGGGGTCACGTTTTAGCAATTTGGAAGACCCCCATGGTTCCCGTTGCAGTGGCGCGCGGGCCCGCAGTCAGTCAGTCAGCTGGAGGGGGCGGGGCCCACTCCGACCTCGACGTCGCAGGCTGCAAACTACGACCACGCGGCTACACCTAGGCCTATAGTGTTAAAATAACTACTACTACTACTACTACTCCTACTCCTACTCCTACTACTGACACTATTATCATAAGTCGGCGTACAAGAACTTCGGTAATGCTTTCGTCATCAATGAATGACGTGCTTACGGTCTCGGCCAACCCGAGCAGGTATTTGAATTAGCCACGGCCCCTGGTTGGTGGCCGCTCACCCATCCGTGACGTAAGCATTACCGAAGTTGTTGTATACGACGACTTTATCACAATTGTTCTGAAGCTATCTATCTTCCCGATGATTTCGTCAGTGACGAGTGATTCGTGGCCAATCGGCGAGCCACAATTTCGGACACCGATCACTGGTTGGACAATTCTTGATAGGCTACTACTCAAGTGACGTCACGGATTTTGTCGGCGGCCATACTACCGTATATTAGGTATTGCAGTTCCAACATAATATCGACCCACACATCCGCACTTATAATGATAAATTCTCACAGTTTTCTGTCACCGCTCGCTATAGGTAACTATCAAAGTGCAAATAAATATTGTTGCTATATCTCATTGTTTTAAATCAAAATCCCTAGCAACTACATACATTGTGACTATGAAGACTATGAATGAATACGTTAGTCATTGTTGTAGACGAACAAATGGGTATATTGACCACTCAAAATAGACTAGATGCATTCTGGTGGCAAGAAAATGAACTATTATGAGAAGGAGTTAAGCTGTCAATATAGTTCATTGTTGTGCTTTTGTTAAATCATCAGTGCGCGCTATGTGGAGGTTGCTTAGCAGCGCTGTGACATCAACCATCACACGGAAGATTGCAATTGGGAGACACATTATAAACTTGTTGAACTATAATAGACATTTTAACCCGGCACCTACACCAATGGTCAAGATATTGCGCGGTAGTGTTTGGGGAATATCTACTAGATTTATTTTTCTAAAATATACGGGCACCCACCAAACAAATGTTTAACTCTCTACTCTAGCGCTTTGAACAGACGCTTTGAACATCGAGACGCTTTGACTTTGATTGAACCTCTAGACGCTTTGAACTTAGGACGCTTTGAACTTCGAGATACTTTGAACTTGGAGATGTTTTGAACCTCGAAACGCTTTGAGCTTCGAGATGTTTTGAACCTAGAAACGCTTTGAACTTTGAGATGTTTTGAACCTCGAAAAGCTTTTAACCCCTAGACGCTATAATTCCTTAAATGTCACGACGCTATATACATACCTAGCTCCTAGCAACGTTTAATCGTACTTCTCGCCCGAGAGAGAACACTTCCTGTTCTTACCGAGCTCACACACAAACGTGCTCGCAACAGCTAATGAAAATAGTTTTATGACCTCGCCCAAAGTATGTACTGAACCACAATCAAAATTATTGACATTGTTTATCACCGTCTAGCATATCTCGCAACACCTTACATGCTGTACAGTGGATTAAAGTACTGATATTCGTGCGGTGTGCGGTGGCTGAAAAAACAAATGACATTTGGTCCATATGCCAATGCTAGAGCATTTTGACTTACAACTATTCATAGGTTGCACGTACGTCACATCTGTGAGCGTGGCGGCCACATTTGTGATCAAACTTTGACGTTGCCATGGAGAAACAATTGAAGGCTGTTGTGGTAGAACACGGACATTTTTTGTTCTTTAAAATTCAGCGTGTTTTTTTAAAATAAAATTGGTATCTGATGTAATTTTTATTTTTCTACTACTTATGTTTACATTTTAAATTCTAAATTAGGCTTATTTATCGAATTTGAATACTATAATTGGCAATGTTCTGGGATTGGTCCTCATTAATTGTGTCGCAATCATGGCCGCTGTGACGTCACGTGGGAACTATGAATATCTGGACGTGCAAAATGGTTGGAATACGCGTCTGTGGTTCTCATTTCCGATTGTTGATATGGTCGGGCATTTTAGCCCCTATCGCTAAGCAATCACAAAGTTGGGGTTAACAGTATATTGTGGGTTATTACTTTCTAAAATAAAAACAGAGGAATCGCATCCTTATTATATATTAGAAAATGAACTCTACCCAAACAGGAACCCGAATTAGACGCCTACATACATCAAACATCAAAGCGCTGTTCTCAGTGTGCTGGATGTTGCAATCTTTTATACACAACACTGCGACCTCCCATGTTGTTCCCATAAAGCACAAGAGGTGATGTTTACAAGTAAACACAACACAACACAATACAGTGGCGCCTTCCACCGCCATACGTAACCCACTTCCTATAAATACCTAGAGATATAAGACAACCATCGTGTTGGCACCTGAAGCGGCCGTGGGTGGGTTGTATACACATACATGCGATTACGATGTACGTCGGTCAACGCCTCGCCTCGTCAATAGTCAAGTCGGCTGCACCCGCGGCGGTCGCCTGCTACTCCGTCCACGCTCCTAAGCCGTTTGACTTGAAGAGTTGCTCAAAGTCGGGGGCCAACTATTGTCTGTATGATCTAACGTCTATGTGTTCAGTTCAGAGGCAACTTAAACACCTTTATTTCAAGTGTGTTTTGTTACCTGATTTGAGGCTCGTTAGTCATGTTTATATAGACTTTTTCAGAAATTGTCGAAACTAGATCTACAGTATACAAGATGGGGCCGTTAGCCTAATAGTAATATGTGATAATAAGGATGATTTTGGAGCCGTCATAGGAACGGAGTATAGCACATAATAAATGGTGTAATGTCCCCCTTTAAAACATCAATCCAATGTACCTGATTGGATAGAAGAAATATTAATTATTCGATTAAAGTGTATGACTATACCATAACTTGCAACGGGGGCAGCACACGTTGCTGGTCTGGTCTCCTCCGTAAACGGCAATATTATTAGTATTGTTATTTAACTTTACTACACACTCGATAGGTATAGGGAATCAGATGCGTAGTACATCGCAGGGGTCGCAATAACAAGGGGAAACAAAGTATGATGTATCATTTTGGGGCGTTGGAAACGTTTTAGCAACTTCAGGTCGCAAAGAGAGCCAATATGAATGAGAATGAGAAGATAGAGAGAGAGAGAGAGAGGGAGAGAGAGAGAGAGAGAGAGAGAGAGACGAAACATTGTTGAGAAAGATCATGATGAGCGAACGGATGATGACACGAGAGGCGTATTAGCGACCACCGGTCACTACGAGGAGGGTTGAAGAGAATCAAGCTTACCCTGCGTGGGGGGCGGCCCGTCATCCACCACCAGGCCCTCGTTGCTGGTCTCGTCAGGCGGCAGAGCGCCACTGCCCTGGGACATCTCGCTCAGGCTGGGGCTGGCGGGGGCAGAGTTCAGTGGCGTATCGTCCTGGTCCCCGCGCGGCCGCTTCTCCCCCTGCAACGATACACGCGCGCACGCACCATGAGCGGGGCCCACACGCACTCACGTACACCGGGCGGAAACCTTCCTTGCTCTAACAGCTCACTGCACGCGTCTTATTGGCTATTATGGCTCCTGATAGTTGTTATATTTATCTAAGCATTTCACTCGAAAGAAATAGCTTTAACAGCGGAGAATGCGAGGGAGAATGTAAGATATTTTGTTATCTTTAAAATCATATTCAATATCAAGATTTTAGGATGAATGATGGGGAGGGGGGGGGCTAGATATTATTGTGATCTACAGATATTCTCAAAAAACGACTGCAAAGTCATTACGTTTGGATCAAATTATACTATTTCTACCGAAACAGCATCAATATTTTTGAGGATACCTGTAGACCGTGATAATATCTAGCACGGCATCATAACACAATTTAGATATTGAATAGCATTTTAAAGATACGAACAAAAAAGTACAAAATCTTACCCTAAACTATTTGCGCCGCACAAGACTCTTGATGATTATTAGATCCGACTGAGACACTATACAGAACATGACAAGTTACACAGGGTAAAGAAGGTTTCCGTCATATACACGTCGGCGGTTGTACCGCACGCCTCGTCGTCCACTTACCTTGCCCGGTATACCGAAGTTCTGTTTCCGCTTCCGTTCCTTCTCCCTCGTCGCGTCCACCCCCGTCACCTCCTGTATCCTCTTCTCTGCCTGTTTCTGCCGGTCTACGGGACAAACAAGACACGCGTTATTACACCGCCGCCATGATGACGCAACACAACTATCTCACTCACTGTACTCACATTTCTTCTCGATCTCTTCGTCGTCCAGCAGTAGAGAGACAACCTCCTTGGGCTTGAGTGTGTCCGGCTTGAAGTGACCCCCGCTGATCACCATACGTTGTATCTGTAACAAGGACACGTGTAATAACTCAGCAAACATGCACAACATATACTTACAAACAAAATACACTTCCATTAGCTTGTTACTCGGAACTCTGAACGTATATTTTAAATCTCTACATATCGGCTTATACAAATCACTACAGCTGGGGGGGGGGGGTCTATTCCTGAAAGTTGTCACGGTGACATAACTCACGTTAATTGCGATATCTATATAGTTATCACTTAATATGAGTTATGTCGCACTCAGATAACTTTCGGGAATAGCCCCCCTGATCATGCATTTTATATCTGCTACTTCATTATAGAATCTTTGATCGCCGGTAATGGGAGGGAGGGGGGAGGGGGGCCGGGGGGGGCTAGGGATCTATAAAACAAGATACCTTGAACGTCTGGGCAACGACCACGATGAATATTAATTTTAAATGTGTTTTGTACTTTCTTCCAAACACATTTTCATTAAGTGAGTGAATATGAATTTTCAAATAAAATAACCACACATATCATCGAAATAGCAGCTTACATTTGTCAAGAAAGTGACGTATTACTTTTCCCACCTTCTACACAATCACAAATAAATCTGGCCTCCGAGATTTTTAGCTCCTCGAAAGCCGCGCGCAGTGAAGATAATGGGGCTTTGCACTGCCACATTCTCCCACTCGCAGCGCCAGCGTAGTGCCAGCCCTCAGACAAGGTCTACTTGATCTCCGCATAACTTAGCCATGAAAAAAGGGCTGATTTACCCATCCAGGAGGCTCTGGACTTGAGCTCGAACTATGGTGACGCTACTTCTATTCCAATGTCTTTGGCAAAATGCTGCCATCACAGCCTGCTGGATGGGTCAAGTAGACCTTGTCCGCGCTGATTTACCCATCCAGCAGGTCATGGATTTGGGCTTGGACGGTGGTGGCGCATTCTACGTCAAGCTTTGCGTGCAAAGCCCCATTGCGACCGCTATCACTTGTCGCCGGCCGGCTTCTTTGGAATTCAATTTCGTTCGCGTATATATATATATATATTTTTATGGGTCCGCTTTACGACGCTCGCACGGCCCGGATGATGATGCTGTCCACCGCCCCCTGGTGATGACAAGAGCGAGCGGGCACGGCCTTCTCGTCGCGTTCTATGCATGCACACAACATAACATACTATTTACGTCCTACGCACGTCCTAAACATGCATGCACGTTACCTGGAACTGGACATTGTTATCGGCGTGCATGTGTTATAGTAGCAATAAATCTATGTGTGTACGACGACCGAAATAGTTTTTATACCATCTACCAGTCCGAGATATTATTTTCGTCGTCAGCCGATATAGGCCTACCTATGTGCGTCATGCATAACAGTGTACGTTTAAAAAATTAATACACGTCAATAATAGCTAAAAATAATTGGCCCGTAAAAATAGACTAGTTGCATTTCGGGATACTTCTGTTACAATCTCTTATCTGCCTTTGTGCTTCTACTATTTCGGGTTGAGCCATCACTGGCAAAGATAAGAAGGTGGCTTATACCAGCGCTTTCCATCTGTTGGCTATGTTGGCTGAATTTTTTTTAAGTCAAAAGCAACATTTGAATGATTTTGTGTTATTACGATTTACGAGCAGCTAAAATAAGAAACCTAATAGCTAATATAATGTGTCTTCACCATGGCAAAAACACCAATCAGAAGCCTCTAAACTGCTTTTAGCTCCAATTCTTCATTATTTGCTGTTCATTACCAGGCATGAGTCGCGTTGCATAAAATGAACAATTAGTGATCATAATTTATGTAGTGACCGGAATAAGATCTTTTGAATAGACTGTTTAAAATCAAAACAAGCGACCCTTTAGAAACAAAAGAAAGCAAGGAAAGCAAAAAAGTTTCCAACTTGATGAAAGCAAATAAAGTATTTGCATTTACTCCCGTAGTCTACCTCTACCATATAAGCTAAAAAAAAAAAAAAAAAAAAAAAAACGAATAGAGACGACTTTCATTGGTTGGGTCCAAGAAGAATGTTTTAAGTCTAAGCTTGTGTTGAATATTAAACCTTGAATAGTTCTGTGAATCCACCATGACTTAGACATAACAATGATGTGTTAGTCACGACTTGTTGATCCTGGCTTAAACCTTAGAAAGTGTGTGAACGGTGTAATGTAATTCCGAAGCAATTCAACTTGGCCGAAAAAATCTACGAAAACGAGCCAACTTATTGATTTATAATTTGTAATTTTTACGTAATCGACAGCAAGGGCATACGAAGTCGTCCTTTAAGTCGCCTCTTACGACAGGCAGAGCTAGCAACCATGGAGCAATTCTAGCCAGGGCACAGTCGGGACAGTAAACGCAAAGAAAATGTCACATCTAGCAGCATGTGTCTTTTTCCTTCATCCAATGCAACAAAACAATTGGTTCAACATTTAATAAGATATAAGCACAGATAAGGGAAAATCCGTTGTCTGTGATATAAGTCGACTCCTTCCGTCGTATAAATCGTAGCAGGGCCTGGATACCGAGACCAACGTTCTGGGTTCGAGTCCCACGCGGGGTGTGCCGTAGGTCCTTGCGTACACATGGACATCACGTAGGCAGATGACGGCAATCAGCTAATGCTAATGCCATCATTAACAGATGGAGCTCTTTGTGGGGAAGAAATTAAATTACAATTTCCGTTTAATGCTACGTTTACAGCTACGCGTTGCGAGCGAAGCAAGGGCGCGAGCTCCAATCAGTGGCCGAGTTTGCGTGAAACTATTAACTTCTTTGCATGAAACTCGGCTGCTGATTGGAGCTCGCGCCCTCGCGTCGCTCGCAACGCGTAGCTGTAAACGTAGCATTAGTTATTCACAAAAGCGTAAAATTGTTAATTTGGTGGTGAAAATAATTAAAAATTCATTTTCTAGTGTTGGATTTTATCATTTCACTATTTTTTTTTGACGTTTTTGATACGGATCTTGCAGGTTATAATAAAAATGTAATACATTGTTGTTTTTTTTCCATTTTTTACGGCAGCAAATCGACGACTTCGTGGTAAAAAAAAAAAAAATCTGTTTTTAACCACCACTGAATTTTGTTTCTTAGCACAATACCTTCCTCTGGCCAAACGACACCCCACTCTGTGTCTCTGGTGCCTCGAAGCGACAATAATATCGTCATTCAGAAAGCAATGAAACAAATCGAAGCTATTTTTACCCCGGTCGCACGTCAGTGTCATTTACGTCATCGCCGCGCCCGATGAATAATTGACGACGCGGCAATTAAAAGAATTATTTTTAAACGTGTAATCGCGCGCTTCACTCCGTGTCCGTGCACACTCGGCCAGTGACGTCACAGCCGTCGACATCACGCGGGGTGCAACGCACCAAGGTCGACCCTCACGACCTTCATTCATACTCCACACACTTATACCCTCTCTTCCCTACAAAACCGGGTAGCTGCATTAGAGCGAATTCTTTATTGCGCGAAACTACGTTAGCGCGAAAAAGACGTTAGCCCTTACGTAATTTCGCTCAAATGCAAATCGACAAAAGGGCGAAAAGCGAAATCCTATTTGCGCGAAACATCACAAGCGCGAAACCACGCTAGACCTAGAGCGACACTTTTCTTTTCGCTCTAGTGCAGTTTCGCGCAAACGTTTTCGCGCAGTCGGGTGTACCAGTCTACAAACAACTGAGCGAAACTGAACGACGCGAAATTTCGCTCTAACGCAAGTGTTGATGATATTTCTTGCATTTGAGCGAAACTGCAATAGCGCGAATACCTAAAAGCGCGAAACCACGTTAGCGCGAAAGGCGGTTGCGCGAAACCCTATAAGCGCGAAATGTTGTAAGAGCGATGGTCCTACAAAACTGCCCGAATTAATAATAGAAATAAATACAAATGAAACAATAGCGCTATAACACAATACATATACCTCGAAAATGGTGAGAATAACAATCAATAACACCTTACAATAATGCGTATAGCTATTTGAGACCACAGACACAATCCTAACACAATCAGTTTCACATCACTTGTTGTGAATATCTGTTTAGATCTCTCTAGCCTCGCGTCATTCTAACATTTTTACATTTAATATATTTTAAAGATACAAACAAAAACATGCTTTTCGAATAATTTGTATTTTCCATAATACTGTGCTAACTTTGTTAGCCTGGATATATTTTTTTCAATCTTGTCTCATCAATTCCATCATTTTGGGGGGTCGGGGGGGGGGGGGGGGGGGGTGTCAGGTTCACGGACCTCATAAGATGTATGTATAGGTCATACGAATAAAACTACCATGCGGGGGGGATATACACACACACAGCTAAAGTTGTCTCCCAACGAAAGGGGGCGGTAAATGAGAACCTGCGGTCGGTATGACCTATGGCCAGGGCTAGTATTTATATAGTGAGCCCAACTTACCTCGCTCTTCTCCCTGGCCCTCTGCAAGATGCGCTCCTCAATGCTGCCCTTGCAGATGAGACGGTAGACGGTCACCTGTTTGGTCTGGCCCAGACGATGAGCGCGGTCCATGGCTTGCTGGTCCACGGTCGGGTTCCAGTCGCTGTCGTAGAAGATCACCTGGGACACGAGAGACACACTCTGTGACGTAGATTGTAGACGATGATACTCTGTGATGTTCACGGGAGATGCCTGATGGGGTTCCACTCGGTTGCATCGTTAGACAATGATCCTGTTTGCCTCATGTCTCTAGTATTTCAATCATGCTATTCGAGACGTTGACAGGTGATAACAAGAAGGATAATACAAAAATGCTGGATTCGAACCCACGTCTCTAGGAGCCATTACGCTTACGTCCCCACCGCCCGAGCCACCGTAGAAGGCATCATTAGAGACACACACTTGCTTGCCAGGAGGGCGTCTCACAATAAGGACGTTATAATGAATCGCCAACACTGTAGATGGTGGCCAAGTGGTTAAAGTGTCCCCGTAAGTGAGAGACCTGGGTTTGAGTCCCTTTCGGGTCTGGTCTTTGTATTGTGTTACGCTTGGAGTTCACGAGGAGTGTCCACATTCTTTGATACGGAGGGGAGGATAGAACAGTTAAGCGAGCAATTAGCAAACGTGGCTCAGTGGCAGCAAGCAGTACTAGGACTAGAGCGGTAGCGTGTTCGACTCCTATCACATAGTGGTCTGATTGAAGAATTTCGCGGGGTTTTCTTACTCGTAGAGTGGAGTTGAAATAGACCTTTTGGACATTAATTTCTTCTGAAAGATGGGCCCGCTACAAATAGTGCAGACTAATGTCAACCTATCAGTGGAGTAGTGGAGGAGGCATCGTGTACATCACATACTTGTGTGCAACGCGAATGTCACGTACAAAAAGTGGAGACGACTCCTCTTCAGCTTGAAACCGTCCCAATTGGTGTTTCCCAATATCGAGCGCTGAATAATCGCTAAAATGGCGGAAAATCCAACGACACATACTGTATATTCCCTATGTTTCAACGATTTTTAAACACCCGAGTCGTTGCGGGCGACGTCGTGTCAACAGGTTGACTACTCCGCTCTAACAACGACTAATACGCCGCCACACTGAATGAATGTCTGCCTGGCCGCATGCACATTTGCACCCCTATCGGCATGCACGCTCGTACGTGGGGTGGTTGATGGGCCTAATTATGACGTCCTCGTGCCGCGGAGGGGTGGCGGCGAACGGAAACAGGGGCGCAGCCACTTCCTGCCGTGCACACTGCACACTCGATCCCTCCCTCCCTCCCTTGAGCCCGACGATCGGGTCGGGTGACGAGATTCAGCACTTTGATTCAGTCGAGGGACGTGCGCGCGACAATGATCGGAGGTAATGGCCGTTTGTCCAAGTGGCTTCCGTGCCCGGAATTGAGTAGATGCATTCATTCACTGAGTGCGTATAACACACCCATACCAGTCTCTACCCAGTGGCCGGTGTGAGAACCGGGCCATGCAGGGTTAACTTGACCCAAACCTAACTATATAAGAAGCAAAGCAAACTAATGGGATTGTCTATGAAAACACGTTCAAAAGTTGATATTACCCAGTCAGCAACTAGACTCCACAATAATGAAGCGACATTTATTTCAGTCTCCAAAAGTACCAACTATAATTTTCTACGTCTCTATAGTTCCAATGCATCTTCTTGGGGATAATTTAAGACTTTGGGTTGGATACCTGGTAAGTTCTAGAGGAGTTGGCGTGATTATAATGAGGCATGTGCACTCTAGTTAGCAGAAAACTGCCGTTATACGAATGTGTGACATAACGCCAATAATCTGTTGATTTTGCATAAATGGATTTAATTTAGTGTTTGTTTTAGGGCACATACCAGCATGGTTATTAGTGGTGCATAAATGGAGCGGTAGATATAAGAATCTGAGATGTGTATGAGACTAGTTACGTTGGTATACTAGTATACCTGAAAGGTGTGAGAACGAGGCTATGCAGGGTATAGGAGTAGGCCTATAGAACTCCACCCACCCCCCAATTCCGCGACGAACGTTAAAGCAAATTAATTAACTCTGGCTTTATACTGAATAATAACTATACTGCAAGTTTCCTTCCGGTCGCGGGGCCCCCCCACCTCCCCGGTCATAAATCAGGCCGCGTCGATCAAGCGTTGCACATGATAGCGGCGAGTCCATCCGGCGTCGGTCACGCAGCCGACTACTTGAGCGACGCGTGTCGTCGAGGGGTGGCATTATATGGGGGTGATATTAGTCACACCGGGTTATCAGGAACAGGTGCGACGCGTTACCGACTCATGCGTGGAAAGCTGACAATGTTTGCCGGTGACCGATACTGTTATTTTTAGTGGATGTATATGACATTGTCGTTGATATACATAAATCGTTCTATAACGGTGTTGGAACATGTTTTACGGACCGCCATCGGGATCGCGATGTCAATCTTGAAATCGTGAAAGGGTTAACTTGCATGGTTTTTATGTTTTTATGGCGCTGTGCGCCACTAAATCGTAATGTCATGACTGAAACAAATGTACGATTGCGATCCCGATTCCGATCACGATGCTGAAAACTCTGGTTACAGGGCTTTACACCGATTTAATGTCACTCATCACTATAGGCATTTTAAACATTTTCCAGTTTCAAAAATAATAATATGGTATTCTTTCTATATACAATCGTAGCCGATTTCTCGATATTTTCTCCCTTTTTTTTAAGAGAAAAAACAATATATATATATATATATATATATATATATAAATTATAACCAATGCAAAATTACATATAGTGTGTATATAAAATTGCCCGAGTTGTTAGCAACTTAAGAAATAATACAAAACATAATGCCAGCCACTGAATAAAACAGATACCCGCGACAATCACTTCAGGATGGATGTTGGATTCAGTATTCGCCATGGTATAGAAGATCATGGTACGGAGAGCAACCAGATTTAAAACCAAAATGGCTTCTAATTGACCCCTGCGATGATCTAATTTGAGTGAAGCTGTGCTAGAAGGATTGAAAGGCCCTTGATGTAGACTAGGACTATACAGAGGACGACTAAATACAATACCACACAGGACGGGGTTGGTTATATAATGAGAACCATTACACGGACAGACCAGGGGTGGGTGATAATTTACAGCAACCGCACATTACAAGCACCAATTAACAGGCCGACAACTCACCCCTATTGTATATGTAATATTGTCACTGCACTCTATCATAGATAGGAAATTATAGTGTTGATCGCGGGCGAGAATTTCAATAAGTATGGCGCGCATAACGAATGAGAATGACAAGGAACGTAATTGGCCGGTTGATGCGGGGATTATCTTGTGCGGGCCCGTCTGGTACCGAAATGCGGGTACAACGCATGGCGCCCTGTTTGCTTGGACCTCCCATGCAACTAACATGCACACTTCCGTCTCCCATCTCCCACCCACGCGTCGACTGCAGGTATTACGGCGGTCTTCAAGCCTTGTCATCCGGGTCACAATCCTTATCCGTGGACATCTTTCTGTACCGACATCCAACACCTCCACCCTCCGGGCAAACGGTGCCCGAATCATACGGTTACGAATCATACATTTGAGAATATATCAAGTCTTACTATTTCCATTAGTACGCGTACAGTACCTAGAAATACCAACGGCTATGAAAGAACAAGTATTGTGTGCAACACTGTAAATAATATCACCAACAAAATACATTTTGTCGATGTCCCAAACGAAAATCCCTGTGTCCCAAGTTTGGGACGCGACCCAGACTTGAAAAACCGCTGCATGACCACCCATACATGCAGTGCGGGACACGTACATATAATCTTGGTTTCTATTTCAAAATTGCTAAAATTTATCTTCTTATACTAGTATCAACGTAATTAGTATCATACCGACCTCAGATCCATATCTACTGTCCCTTTCATATACGCAACATATTATGCACTTTATTCATACCGTGCAACGATTCAACGAAAATCAACAGATTGATGGTGCAATCTTTCTCACATTTGTGAAGGGCAGTCATCCGCTTGGTTGATTGAACAAGCTTTGTTATAGCCACGTCCGATGTGTTAGGAATTTCCATGTATAACGAACCCAACATCGAATCCCTAACAGACAAGTTTCATTATACTGTAGAAACTAGAGAAATTGAAAATTAAGTTGGGTTCTACTGCAGAGCGATTCTGTATGGGCGTCGATAAGTTTATCAGCGGTTTTGGTCGTTACTGAAAGCGAATGCAAGGCGGCGATTGGCTCATCGCCTTCTTCTAACAACCGAAACCGGTGATAAACTTATCGTTGCCCATACAGAATCGCCCTGCTGGACTCTACTGTTTCGTAACTTTACCGTAAGCAACTTTACCTCCCCTTTCATCGCGCAGTTGAATGGGCCGCGTGAAGTATACAGTGGGTTGTGTTATTATAGCACAGTATCACTCACTGGGGCTCCTTACATGCGTTCTTCCAAGCACACACATGGTGGTTGCTTTGCTACCGACCGGGCATGCGTAATAAGACATACGCATTCCACACTCACGCACGCACAACACTTCCGCCTTGGTGCAAGCAAGCGTCTTCGCGCCGGCCGGACACACATATACGCACGTCTATATACGCACGCACCTCGCAAACCTGACACACATTCACACCGTGTGAATACTCGCCGTGCGTGCATGCGTTAGGCGTACGCACACTGATGTGACTTGAGGGCGTCGTACACTCGAGCTAGTAGAAACAATAAACATACATCTTCTACACTTGTACCAACGTAACTAGTCTCGTCTCATGCTTACGAAATAGCCTAGTTCAATAGTACCAACTTATTTTTTTCTACTTCTCCGGGCGTGAGTGGTGAGGCTTTGCGCTCTCTTAGCGGATTGCCGCCTTTACGAATGGAATCTGTTGATTTTCGTTGAAACAGCGTGCATTAAAGAGGGGGGGAGGGGGGGTAGATAACGTTGGAGATAGTCGAACGTACAATCATCAGTAAAAAGTGTATCAATCCAAAATCGCGCCACAACGAATCCAAGTATAAGCCGAGCTAAATGAGAGAGAGATTAGCAATTGGGATTGATTCTGGACCAAGTAAAGAAGCCATCCAGTATGAATATTGGAAAATGACAGTTGGCTGAGTATCCGATGAATTCTGGAACGAAGCTGTTGCTGTGGATGACGATAATCGCCGCGTGTGGTTTACTATCATCACGACGACTAGAATAAAGGGAACACGTCAAGAAATATACCGGCAAACAGGCAGCCTCAACTCAAAGAGTGATGAGTTATTGTTTCCAGCTCTCATTGTGGAAGGATGTAAACGTCATCTTGCCACCGTTATTTCAGGGGAGATGCTCAGCTTCTAAAGAGAGTGACACTCATTAATTCTACTGGAACCAACAAAAATATTTACAGTACGCACTGTTTTGTTTTACATTGAGGAACATTATCGAACATTGTTAATCATAACTGATTTAAACATGTTGCCGTTTAAACATGGCGCGTAAACAGGTGAAATTAGAAGAGCGTGGCACGAGAGGAGACAAGTGCTCTGTGATGATCGACATCTATGATCTCCAGTATTCACGACATACATCCTATCAGAGTTTGAATTTTGGCGGGATGCTTCAGTGTTGCATGGTGTGGATGCAATGGAAGACTTCGCTCGTCCGGCCCAGTGGGCATGGGCACGTCCTGGGAGTGAGTGTGTGAGTGTGTGTGAAGTGAAGCCAGTGGAGTTTCACAGCGGCTGTTTAGCAACCCGAGCGAGTCTCGCTGTCTGCATTCATGCCCGGAGTGACAATAGGTGGTCGGAAATCGCGCCGATTAGTGGTGATAGGCGCGAGCGCCAAGCGCGGCTCCTGGCCAGGGCTGTCCAACACCGTGACACTACGACACGATGGCCAAGCGCGGCTCCTGGCCAAGGCTGTCCAGCCTTTTGACACTACGACACGATGGCCAAACGCGGCTCCTGGCCAAGGCTGTCCAACCTTGTGACACTACGACACGATGGCCAAGCGTGGCTCCTGGCCAAGGCTGTCCAACCTTGTGACACTACAACACGATGGCCATACGTAGCTCCCTGGGCAGGGCTGTCCAGCCTTGTAACCCTTATTCATTACCCCACAGGACGAGTATTAGGATATTTGGACAGTTGGAATGGAATATCCGAGGGACTCAACCCCACATTCGCCCTGTGACTGAGGAACGGAAAACCCTGCAAAAACCTTCACTTAGATTACCGGTGATCGCGGTAACGAAGCGGTGGTCCCGAATTAATCATATCAATTTCGGCAAGACAAATACATTTCTTCAATTTGTTTTTTCACCCTGGATCGAGTGAGTTAGTTTGGCGTAAGACGTTTCACCTGAGGGATCGGATTCAGTCAGTTTGTCGGCAGGAGTTGCGAAGATCCCCGAGGAGTGACGGTGACACCCGAAGACGCGTCCTCCCTAATACACAGACAGTCGAACGATGCAGCCAATGAGACAGACGCAACGAGAGAATAATTGATTACCGAGCGCGGGGTGCGAAAACGCCACTTGGCCCCTCGCCACTCACATCTCGTCGTATCGTAATCCATCTGAGGATTATTCAAATCCGTCGGAGCCCCTGCAGTGGCGTAGCTACCGGCACACATCAGTGGCGTGACCGGCTATCGTCTTAGCCAACTCGAGGGAGACACGCGCATAGGCCCCAAGAGACGCAAAATCATCACCGTTATACGATGATTGCAGTAGAATGGGGTTGCGTGTGTTAACAGTAATTGAAGCAAGGTTCAACATATTTTTGAATCGGCTAAATGCTAATCAATTTAACGATCGAAACGAAACTAAACTAAACTTTTGAACATCGACAAAACTGAACATCCTATTTTATTTTTGCGCGTTTTACCTTTTTCCCGCGGTTTTATTTTCGCGTTCATTAAAGAATATAGTACATGGGGTGGAGGGAGAAATGCCACCCTGTCCAAGAACCCTCATTGTGTGTCAAGCGGCAAACTCTTATGCATTTAAAGGGTGTCAGATGGCCCGTATTTATAGTCGGCCCCTACTTCATGGCATTGGAAATGAAGGGGTTGGCATTGGAAATGAACGGGTGGGTATAGAATGGCTACCCAATTGTTTTATGCATCTTATTTTCCATTTAAAACAAAAAATCCCCGGCAACAATGTTTTCTAGCCGTCACACACACACACACATCTTAGGGACTCCGCCCCAGACCATTTTTTCTCGAAATATAAACCGCTAAAATTAATATCCATGTCTAAGAAAGGCACCCATGTTTGTAGTACTCACAGTACATAGATGGCGAGAGATGGCGGGCGTCTAAGGAAGGCACCCATGTTTGTAGTACTCACAGTACAAAGAGAGGATAGTGAGCATGTCTAAGGAAGGCACCCATGTTTGTTTGACGCAGTTCTGCACAATATCCCGTGATTTATGCGACCTCTGGCGGGGACGGACTGAAACGTTTAGTGACGTCTTCAAAGCGCTCTCTTTACGACCAGAAACTTGGCACCGCAACGGCTACGTTATACCAGCGTTTGAACTACTCTGTCATTTTACATACCAGTGGCGCAAGGGGGTCTTTGTTTATAGGTCTAAATCACCCCCAGATGTACCTTCAACTACAACGTTGTAACAGTTTCAATACTAACAATAATAAAGTACACTCATGAATGTACAGACATTTGTACAAACATTTGACATGTTTCAGACATTTATGAAGACAATCTTGCAACATTTTCCGCGGTTCGAGCTCTTTCCCAGACCACAGATTCATTGCAATACACTATAGTCCCAATGCAACAATGTAGTCTCATGCCGACCTTAGATCCGTATCTACCGCCCCTTTCATGCACGCTGTTTCTATGGAAATCAACAGAGTTCTTTTATGTACACAAGCCTCGACAATAATGGTCGGTGCACAATATGGCCCGGGAATGATCCCCGGTAAAGGTAACGGGAAAGTTCGCTATAATTTAACATTCCCGGTAACGTTAACGGTAACGGTAAGCTCCTTCCCGGACTATTGTGCACCGACCATAACGCCCGCCATGTTCGGGATCGGAAATTATCACCACTAATGGATCTGTTTCAAGAAGATGGTAGGAGGAACTATAGAGAAGCATAATATCACGAAGTTGGCAGTATTGGACACGCGGTCATCTCGTATGACGTCACCGGGAACTCACCGTGTCGGCCGCCGTCAGGTTGATGCCCAGACCGCCCGCCCGCGTGCTCAGCAGGAACACGAAGATGTCGTCCCTAGACTGGAAGTCGGCCACCATGTCTCGTCGCTCAGAGATCTTCGAGGAGCCGTCCAGTCGGATACAGGTGTGCTTCCTGTGCCACATGTATTCCTGAAACAAGAGTACATCTTCTCTTGCAATACTCTGTGCTATACATGTATTCCTGATACAAGAGTACACGCGAGTACGTTCCCACTGTGCCACATGTATTCCTGAAACAAGAGTACATCTTCTCTTGCAATACTCTGTGCTATACATGTATTCCTGGTACAAGAGTACACGCGAGTACGTTCCCACTGTGCCACATGTATTCCTGAAACAAGAGTACATCATCTCTTGCAATACTCTGTGCTATACATGTATTCCCGAAACAAGAGTACATCATCTCTTGCAATACTCTGTGCTATACATGTATTCCTGAAACAAGAGTACATCTTCTCTTGAAATACTCTGCTATAGGCCTACATGTATTCCTGAAACAAGAGTACATCATCTCTTGCAATACTCTGTGCTATACATGTATTCCTGAAACAAGAGTACATCTTCTCTTGAAATACTCTGTGCTATACATGTATTCCTGAAACAAGAGTACATCATCTCTTGCAATACTCTGTGCTATACATGTATTCCCGAAACAAGAGTACATCATCTCTTGCAATACTCTGTGCAATACATGTATTTCTGACTCCTGAAACAAGAGTACATCATCTCTTGCAATACTCTGTGCTATACATGTATTCCTGAAACAAGAGTACATCTTCTCTTGAAATACTCTGCTATAGGCCTACATGTATTCCTGAAACAAGAGTACATCATCTCTTGCAATACTCTGTGCTATACATGTATTCCTGAAACAAGAGTACATCATCTCTTGCAATACTCTGTGCAATACATGTATTTCTGACTCCTGAAACAAGAGTACATCTTCTCTTGAAATACTCTGCTATAGGCCTACATGTATTCCTGAAACAAGAGTACATCATCTCTTGCAATACTCTGTGCTATACATGTATTCCTGAAACAAGAGTACATCATCTCTTGCAATACTCTGTGCTATACATGTATTTCTGATACAAGAGGTCCCGTCTGGGCCCGGGTAGAATAAGCCTAGGGTGACTCTACCGTTCGTAAGAGGCGACAAAAGGAGACCCTGTCCCTTTCCCCCACTGCCCTCTTACTTGGCCCTGCCATCCCCTTATGACACTCCCGCGATGTATAATCGGATTCGGAAGACGTCATATGACCTAAGGCGTCGAGTACGTCGTTAAACACCAAAATAATCAAACACGGGTACACCCTCACTTACCACACTCTTTACCACATGTATCCCTGAAAGTTAGATAAGATTGAACCTTGCTCCCTACCAGCAGCTACACCGCTACAGTCAGCGTATATTCTGCCCGCCCCTACTCATGCAGCCACCCACGTGTTTGAGACTCCGCGACAAACAATACTTATTAATACTCAATATAATGATAGGGGACGCGGAGATACGTATACTGGCAAGACACACGGCTCATGCACAGTCGACTACAGCAAAGACCGTGGCACGTAGCATCGCTCGGCCGAAACTACCCAAATGAAATGACGTGAAGGAAGGGGGGTATGGATGGAGAGAGGTTACGAGATGGTAACAACAACCCCCCCCCCCCCCCACTGACACGCGCGCAGGACAACGAGCTCCCGAGGACGAAGGACAGTGCCCGTCCTCAACCAACCGCCGTTTACGCAGGCTAAGGACGATATACTGATATCCACAGTCTTAGTGGTTTTAGTGGTGGCAGCAGTGTTGAAGAGCAAGAATGGGGCCACATTTCATCTATACAGACAATTATCGGCCAATTGCGAATTCACCTACTGAATCCTTATTGGTTACTGAAAAATTGGCGGCGAAAACTCATGTTTTGAAAGAGTAGATTATTATTTATTTATTTTTTGATGTTTTTGTGTTTTGCGGTTTTGCCTGTCATATTATAATGATAAAGACCTTTAGGTCGGGATTATTAATTAATTGCACTGTCTGTTTAGACGGGGTCACTCGGAAGCGCTGCCGTGGAGTGGAGCATCAGTGACCGAACCCTTAGAACGGACGTGGCGCATCCTCCACGCGCATCAATGAATGAACGAACGAAGAGTGTGTCTGGGGCCGAGCCCCAAGGTCACCCAAGGGGCAGAAGGTTATCTGGACTAGACGTATCACAAGGTAGGTAGGCAGGGGCCCGCCCGCGTACGGCCATGCAGGAATGCCGCGAACATGTGCACGGAATCACCAATGTGCGCGCGCACTTCTCGGTACGATGTCGTCATCGCGGTCGGTCGGTTGGTTCCCACAGGGGGTGACCATAAATCTAGTAAACTGGGACATAACTTACTCGTCGCATATGCAAAACGCGTTGCGCATGATGCGGCGTGGGAACCTACGGTAAAGGCAACGAGGCTAATTGGGACGAACGTTGTCTTCTGTATGACGGTCCTCGAGGACAGTGTTACGCGACGATGCACTTGCCCCAAAACAATCTTACTTGTGTGATTCGTGGCCAACCGGCCAGACCCAATCTCAAATACCGATCGCTGGCATGAATGAGAAGAGACAGATGAAAAAGTTGAAACAAAATGAGCAATACCACGAATGAATGAATGAATGAATGAATGAATGAATGAATGAATGAATGAATGAATGAATGAATGAATGAATGAGCAAAAACAGATCTTCACTAGGGGACATTATACCATGTATTATGTGCCTCGTTGCTATGACGGCTCCAAAGTCACCGTTTACACAATATGTACACAACAGAATATTGATTGATAAAAAACAAATCCACAAAAAAAAGTCCTGGATCAGGTATAAACTACCCACAGGACCAATCAAGAATCAATACTTACAACGAGGGGATCGAACCCGCGCTGCGCCGCGTCGAGAGAGAGAGAGAGAGAGAGAGAGAGGAGAGAGGAACCTGCGGTGACCGTCAGCCGACTCTAGTTTAGTTGTCGATCGTGAAAACGTTCACCGGGGAACACAACACAAAGTCATTGCTAAACACTTGCATCTCTTTTTGTCCGAATAGTAGTTCATGCGCGACGGGACGCGACGCCCACAAAAACACGTGTTCTGTGAGACTCCCACGGGAACCGTTGCGAGGTGAGACAGAGACTCAGACACAGAGAGATTGGCACTCTCACTTCGCCTCAATGGACGAGGAGCAACCCCGGGGGGGGGGGGGGGGGGGGGGGGAGGGGGAGGGGGGGGTATCAGTAGAGGTGTGTGGAAATGGTTTTACTTTAGTTAGAGTGAGTTACGTTTTTAAGTTTACAAATTTCGATTCAGTAAAAGAAAAACTATTTAGAAATGTATTACGTTTTGGAACAAATAAGAACATTTTTTTGCTGGAAAAATTTTAGAAGTTCTAATTCTGCATTATTGTTTTGAGAATCTGTAGCTCATGATATGCCCCACTGAAAATCATGTGACTTGTAATCGAGAAAGTAGATAATAAAATACAAATTTGATTATTTATTTTATTTATTTATCTAGCCCCACATAATTTCAAAATGTTGATGGTGAATGTCATTCCAAAGGTACGATTTGTACAAAAACAAACGCCTTAAATTCTCACGATTTTCAAGCTATTTGTTTCCATTTGTGTTGTTAAACTCGCAATACAAGATTTCAACGAGCAACTTCTTGAATGCGACAAGAAGTAAGTAACGAGATGTATTTTCACCCTTTGATCATCCCCGTTGCGCGCCCCTCACTTGGCAACAGCGTCTCGTAACGTTCTCCTGTCCGCCCAGCGCTGCAACCTCGGCATCTTTGTGGAAATATGATTAATTGATATCTTATTAATAGTTTCGTCACCACGCAGACTTTTCTACAGCACCTCCAACTTATCAGGGCCACGGGGACGAATGACGACTCACTTGCGTTTCAATATGCGCTAGTTCCGTTTTCTCTCATTTCAAGAAAACCGCGCAATATCAAAGGTTTTAAAAAAGCGTTCTAGAATTTGAGATTTTCTTAGTTTGATGCACCCCTGCTGCTCCTTTCCATCGCTATGTGACCACTCCTTATCCCCGTGTCAACCCGACAATCGTATCATATCTATTTATTTGTTATGCTGGGCGGTCGTCACATAGCTATAGGGGGTGGAGCTTCAAACTGTTCAAACTATGACAAACTCAAAAGAACTACATTTCAAGGTGGCTCGTTGGTCCAGTGGTTAGCATCCCTGCTTCCAATGCAGAAGGTTCTGGGTTCAATTCCCGCTACAGGCAGAAGTTTTTTAACTTCTAATATGGATTCAATTCCATCACTTCTGGTCTTAGGAATAAGTAAACGGTGACTTTGAAGCCGTCCTAGCAACGAAGCACTCAATAAATTCAAAGTTGTTCTGAATCGGCCTTGTTGATTCTGGCATTAGTCCGCAGGTGTTCGCACTGTCCAATCACTGATTCATGTGTTTCATATTTTGACATATCGATCTTTGATTGGTTATCGCTCACTCGTCGATGGTGTTCGGAGCCTACAGGGTTGGTTTAGTTGCTTTGAATTAAACTGAAAATCAGTCTTGTTTACTGAGTGGGTAGACTATAAATGTGAATTTATTATTTATTTTGTATTTAAGTTTTTAACAAATATCTAGTTACATATAAAAACTAATTACTGTTTTAATAAAATTCCATACATTACAGTTCAGTAGTAGCAGTACAGTCGTTGTCATTATGGAAACCAATTAATTACCAAGTATTTAATTAACTTCGTTATGACTACCGTAATGATTGCAGATCCAAGTATGATGCGATCAAAGTATGACTGTAGATGTTAACGGCAACGTATGAGCTTCGGGTAAAATATAACAATATAAGGTTAACTTTTAGTTATAATCAGATCGGAAGTAACGAATGATGATGAATGATGAATGATGAAGAGAAACTGGAGTGCTATTTTTTTCCCTTACCCAGTCCTATGCTCTCTCCCCCCCCCCCCAAATTATAAATTCATGTTGGGTTTAAGATTTTTATAATAAACGTGACAAACGCCGAATAAAATACTGGAATGAGGAAAAGTAAACATAATGACAGTTACATTTGACCATGAGCCACGACTCGCACAGCGCTGAAAATACAGTCTAAAACGATGTCAAAAGTTTGAGAGTGCATAACGCACGGTTCTCGCCCAGATTTCTAGATACACTGGGATATGACCCCATGTTGGACGCCATTTTAATTAATATGGCGGCTGATGGAGCAAAGGTATACATAACAATAACATTTAGGAAAAAATATAGCCGACAGGAAAATAAAAACTACTATTTAAAAAAAAAAGAATTTCCAGATGCTTGTGAGGGCTGAGCTTACCTCCAACAAGTCAATCATCTTTGTCATCTGCGAATAGATCAGAACGCGATGTCCCTGTTCCTTGAGTTTCTTGAGCAGCGCGTCCAACACATAGAGCTTGCCGGCGTCCGTCACCAGAGTCTGTTTATCTGAGAACAGACAGAGAGACAGACATTAACAGCTATCCGGGCCGTCTCTGGTAGTAGATTAGAAGAACGCGATGTCCCTAGGGGTTCCTTGAGCAGCGCGTCCAACACATAGAGCTTGCCGGCGTCCGTCACCAGAGTCTGTTTATCTGAGAACAGACAGAGAGACAGACATTAACAGCTATCCGGGCCGTGTCTGATAGTAGATTAGAACGCGATGTCCCTGTTCCTTGAGTTTCTTGAGCAGCGCGTCCAACACAGAGCTTGCCGGCGTCCGTCACCAGAGTCTGTTTATCTGAGAACAGACAGAGAGACAGACATTAACAGCTATCCGGGCCGTCTCTGGTAGTAGATTAGAAGAACGCGATGTCCCTAGGGGTTCCTTGAGCAGCGCGTCCAACACATAGAGCTTGCCGGCGTCCGTCACCAGAGTCTGTTTATCTGAGGACAGACAGAGAGACAGACATTAACAGCTATCCGGGCCGTGTCTGGTTGTATATTAGAACGCGATGTCCCTGTTCCTTGAGCAGCGCGTCCAACACATAGAGCTTGCCGGCGTCCGTCACCAGAGTCTGTTTATCTGAGGACAGACAGAGAGACAGACATTAACAGCTATCCGGGCCGTGTCTGGTAGTAGATTAGAACGCGATGTCCTTGTTCCTTGAGCAGGGCGTCCAACACATAGAGCTTGCCGGCGTCCGTCACCAGTCTGTTTATCTGAGGACAGACAGAGAGACAGACATTAACAGCTATCCGGGCCGTGTCTGGTAGTAGATTAGAACGGGATGACCTTGTTCCTTGAGCAGGGCGTCCAACACATAGAGCTTGCCGGCGTCCGTCACCAGAGTCTGTTTATCTGAGGACAGACAGAGAGACAGACATTAACAGCTATCCGGGCCGTGTCTGGTAGTAGATTAGAACGCGATGTCCCTGTTCCTTAAGTTTCTTGAGCAGGGCGTCCAACACATAGAGCTTGCCGGCGTCCGTCACCAGAGTCTGTTTATCTGAGGACAGACAGAGAGACAGACATTAACAGCTATCCGGGCCGTGTCTGGTAGTAGATTAGAACGCGATGTCCCTGTTCCTTGAGCAGGGCGTCCTGTAAATAGGTTTACACTGAAAAACATGACAAATAAGCCTCGGCGAATCCACAACGTGCAGGTGCTATGTGACCCAGGCTGCGAGCCCAAGACGTGCAGGTGTCACGTGACCCAGGCTGCGAGCCCAAGACGTGCAGGTGCTATGTGACCCAGGCTGCGAGTCCACGACGTGCAGGGGTTGTGACCCCGACATGAAGGTGTCAAGTGACCCAGGCTGCGAGCCCAAGACGTGCAGGTGCCATGTGACTCGACGGCAAGTCCACAACGTGCAGGTGCCGTGTGACCCCGACTGCGAGTCCACGACGTGCAGGGGTTGTGACCCCGACATGAAGGTGCCACGTGACCCAGGCTGCGAGCCCAAGACGTGCAGGTGCTATGTGACCCAGGCTGCGAGTCCAAGACGTGCAGGTGCCATGTGACCCCGACGTGCAGGTGCCCTGTGACGCCCACAACGACAACCTCGAGTCGTCGACATCAAAGACGGAACTTTTTAATTACTTTCTTTGCATTGAAAAGCAACGCACGAGGAAAATTAATATACCCGTTTCACCTTTATATTAATTTTCTTTGTCGTGAACGGGGCTTTTGTTTGGCGTATTACGCCAACATTTTCCAATTTCCTTTTGTCTGCGCAGGCTTGTTAAGCCTCATATAAAGAGATTGATGCAGCCAGACACTCGAATTAATCAAGGCGGGAAGGCAGCCGCAAGTTGGGCCGGGAGGCGTCGCGACGCAATGCGAGGCGGGGCAATGGCTCGGAAGTAATTCGCACCGAGCGAAACTTCGTCCGCGAGTTTCCACTTTTATGGTGATCGCGTCTCCGTGTCGCAGGCAGCCGAGAGGCGAGCACAAAGGCGAGATTTCAAACTGAACCATCTTTCGAAAGGAGATAAAAGGAACGGTACGGAAAGGGGCTTAAGGAAGTTTAATTAAGGAGCAAGCAGTAGGCCTATCTCCGGCGCACAGCAACGCTAATTCTTGCATCCATCAGCGGGCGAACACGTAATCCTCTACGTCTCGACTGGGCTTTGCAGATAGTCGACCAAATGGTTCAGACAGACTTAATTAAATTCCAAGTAAAGTTCTTTACCCCGACGAGGGACCTGCTATAGTAATAATCCCTTTATCAATCAGTGCCCTCTTCATTCTAAGCCCTTCCCCCCCCCCCTCGTTTTATACCGGCCCTTCCATTCCAATAACATGGGTTCGAGTCCAGTGTTTGTTAATTGTGCTCTTGTGACACTGTGATCATTCATTGGATTAATTACGTAATGAAGTGTGTTCCGAAACGAATGACTCTGATAATTTATGTTTTTCTGTTCATATCTTTATAATCGCATTCAATATCAAAATTTTGGAACGATGCGGGAATATAATGTTAATCAAGATAGATTTTCTAAAAATAAATATTAAAAAGATAAGAGTAATACTTTTGTATAAAATTAAAATAGTTTGGGATATTATTGAAATTCTCCAATTTTATACAAATACAACCAATGTTGCATCTATTGGGGATGAATATCTGCTGTAGATCTTTATAATATCTATGTTTCCGAGGTGTTGATATTGAATGGTCGTTTTACAGATGCGACCAAAAACTCTAAAATTGTCAAATTATTGTCTATATTTAGATAAAGGATTCAGTCCCGTGTCACTGCTTATCAACGCGTCTGACAACGGGATGATCGGATCCCCTGAAAAGCGCGAGGAATGCCATCTCGTCAGTCGTCAGACGGGAGAAAACAGTTGAACAATGCGTTATTACCTACTAAGATTGCGCGCTACATACGTTACACGAAGCTGAATGACTGACTTCAGAATACAGACTGGGGGTCTGTCCCACCCTTGTTTTAGTAACAACCTGACCTAACCTAACCTGTTCTATCTTCGCAACGTGTAACGTAACCTTGGGTGACGAGCGCGGGTATTAAATTATTAAACAAATTTAAAATTGGTTCTCACATATCAATCACACAAGAAATGGGGACGAGCAACTGCTTCCTTACACAATCCAATCAGAATTTAAAGTTAGAGATATTCTCCGACAAAAACATGACAAACAAAAAACATCAGCTACACTTCTGCAGAAACCTGAATGGAAACAAACTACTATAACCACATATCAGAACCGAGTCTGCTCAAAAAGTAACAAAATAATACGTCAAATCAGCCCATAGCTACATCATTATGAACACATCAAATGGCGCGGGACATTCAGACACGAAAGAGCCCCCGCACAATCCCCCCCCCCCCCCTCCACACACACACCGAGGCATTAGAATGGTGCTCTACAGCAATTACATAATTTCACTTTTCTAAGTGCACTTTAGCGGTAATCACGGAGTGTTTCACTCACTATATTAGGCTTCAGAGAGGTCGCTACTAATAAAGGATCCCTATTCTGAAACCTTTTTTCCAAATGTTCTGAAATTAAATCTGCCTGAATTCAAGCTTGTTCGTTCAATAGCGATCACGTAACTTGTTTGATCACGGTGTACAGGCATCATTGGGACATAGAGACTCGATTTCAACTCAATGCAAACATACATAACAGCCGAATTAAAAAATTTAACAACCTGAACCTGAAATATTGTAAAGCTGTAACCAAAATCTGAATAATGATCAACAATAGAGGTTGTAGACCGCAGTTTCAGATTAATTCCAATAACTAAGGTTGGAATTCATAGTCGGCCCCTACACCTAGGGGCACCCATTGTTGCTAAGGTAACAATTGTTTCCATGTTATTTCCCATAAACAAAACAAATCCATAGCAACAATGGGTGCCCCTAGGTGTAGGGGCTGACTATGAATTCCAACCTAAGTGATTGGTCAATGCACTTTTGCAAAAATTCAGCGATGACTCTCTGTTGACCAACAAAAGCCACTCTCTTCATTTGTAGTAAAATCACTTATTGGAATTAATCTGAAACTGCGTCGAGTGTTTGTGAATTACGGAATTCGGCTTCCTTTTCTTACAATACGCGTACTAGAACGAGGAAGAGAGGCGAGACAACCGTATGGGGGGGGGGGGGGGGGCACAGCGGGAACTTAACAAGTTCTTTTTATAACCGAGCAAACTATTTTTCTTCAAGATGCCAGTTGCATTCATTCGTCTCCGACTTGTGTACACATTCAAATCGTTATTGCCATAATTCAAGCGTACTTTTCAGCTATGATATTGTGGGGTTCGTTATATATATATATATACAGATGTTCCTAAACAATCTAAGCGAACCTTTCGTGATTGACGAGAGATTCGTGGCGGCCAACCAGAATCACTCCAAAACGCGACGAACGCAGGCAAACCGGGTCGAACGCGACTCGTAGTAAACTGTAAAATTGTTGTGTTGAAATTCCGAATAATATTGAAATATAAATTTACGATCCCCGTCTGGGCCAGGGGTACAGTTTTGCAAGTTGGTTGACTCTGCCGATCGTAAGAGGCGAAAAAATTAGTTCCTCCAATTTCCCCTGCAGAGCAGCGCAGGGAGAAAACTTGTCCCTCCTGGCGCTGGATTGGCCTTAAATATTTTTCTTTTTTACCTCCTCCTACGTAACCCGTTCCTCCAAGATCCTCCGACGTGATGTGACCTGATTGTCGAGTACGTCGTTAAAACACCAAATAATCAAATAAAGGTAACGGCGGGTGGGAACCGAACCCGAGACATCTAGATTCAGGGTCACCACGCGGAGATGGACGCGCCACGACACCTGTCGGCAGTTTCTTCAACTAGCAGCGGTCGTCGCCCGCTTCGGCTGCTCGGCCGGTAAGTGTCAAAACCGTACGTGCGTCCAGCTGCTTCTAGTAATTAGCTAGTACTACCCCGGCATAAATCAGCTGGACCAGCGGATTCGTTTCACTATATCCACACCCAATTATTCCGGCGTAAAAAGCGTGACAAAATCGCTCACTTATTATTAACAATGACAGAGCAATTGTGGGATTAGTTGCGCGAAACCCACATCCTGGGTATAAGCCGTCCCACCCTATAGTTCTGTCAGCAGCAGGTAAACAAGGAAACTGCCCACAACAATAGCCCCATTTAAATGGAAGGAGGGAGATGGGGGATTGAGTTGAAATAAAACAACCGAATGCAGTGGAGTTCCGCGGGAGTTTACACCAACCTTTTAGGTAGTGTTCTTGGTACACCCCTAGAGCAAAGTCCAGTCGAGCAATATCTCCATTCAAACTCGAGCAAAGGACGAGGAATTCAGATGACTGAATACACTCATTACATTCTTCAAGGCGATGAGGTCTGATCGTTCTAGGAAAACAAGAAATCCTGGGGTAGCTTATCTTTCAACGTATCTATGGGTGCCCAAAACGGGGGGAAAATGGTGTGGCCATGGTGTAAACTCCCGCGGAACTCTTCTGTAACTTACGTTTATATGTCACTAGCAAACCCGGCATGCGTTGCAATGCCACTGAAAGAAATGAAGTGTTTATGTTTTAATTCTGTTTATTGAAGTGCTTTTGACAAATAATATATTTTACCGTCTGGAGGTACACAAAGGGGGGGGTACTCATTCAGAAATCTTCACGGGCGTGCGCAAAATAACTCACCAAAGTTTTATTGCAATCGGATGAATAATAATAGAACGCATTATTGCATGTAGGTGGCTCAGTGGGGGTGGGGAGGTGAGGAGGGTCGGGGGCGGGGGGTTGTAATCATTCAGAAACCTTAGCGGGCATGCATACACTAACTCACCAAAATGTTATAGCAGTCGGATGAATGGTTTAGGAAAGCATTATTGCATATTTGTGTCTCAGTAGGGGTGGGGGGTGAGGGGGCCTGGGAGGGGTTTGTAATCATTCAGAAACCTTAGCGGACGTACATACACTAACTTACTAAAATTTTATCTCAGGCCGCAGGCGGATGAATGGTTTAGGAAAGCATTATTGCATATTGGTGTCCCAGTGGGGGTGGGGGGTAGAGGTCTGCACGGATACCGGCTTGGCCCGCGGGCCTTGATATGATTATTAAGACGGGCCCGGGCCGGGCCTGGGCCTACATATCACTCAACGATGAGGAATTTTTCGGGCTTTTTATGTTTTTTTTAATTGCAATGAAAGAAAAGTAATGTTATATTTTACCAACATTTCTGAAACTTAAAACAATCCCGAAATAAACTTCCGTACGTCCAGGTACGTCCAGGTTTCCAAACTTCCGGTCACAATATAAGTGTTGTAATTCTTTTCGTTACATACTTTCACTGGCAATAGTTACTAATTTCGTTTCATCTAATCTCCTTTTTGTTCCCACCCTGTCGTTCGTATTCCTTGCCCAATACTAAGAAATCAACTTGCTGCTTTAAGGTGAATCTACCCCCCCTGAAAAAACACTTTTGCTAGGAATTACTTGTAAATGTGTATGTGTGACGTCTGAAGTGTACGCCTCCTCCCCCCCACTTCCGCAACTCCGACCGACCTCCGCGCGCTTCGTTCTGATTTCAATCGAGCGCTGGCTCTGGTCAAAGCAAGGTCACGCCAGGCAAGGCGCCCCTCCGCTTACTGGGTGTCATGTTTCCCCCCAATACTTGGATTAAATCTGTACATTTGCATTCTTTACTACTGTTGAGCGGTGCTAGGACACAAGGAGACAATTTCTTTGCGCAAATTACCTGTCTAGACCCGTAGAGTAGTTACGGCTGGACTGCGACACGAGCAAACTGGTGCGCTTTACTTCCGTGTACGTAAATCACCAACACTCAAAAAGTTTTTTAAGTAGGCTTGAGACTGCAAGCATTTTGGGAAGATAAGGGTTGAGCGCATGATATGCACTTTATTTCTTGAAAGTGACTCTTTTCATAATTAAGTTATGGAATAGTAAAAACAGCATATACTCAAGTGCCTTTTCACCGGGACACGAAAAAATTCATTAAAAAAAACTGGTCACATAATTGTGTTTCAAAATTGTATTCCATCATTCCTAAGATAGCAACCTATAGCATACTACATTTTCGTGTACTTGACAAATATGGTCTAGAGGTTGAATTACATGAACGTAAAGACTTAAAGCTATCGGTACACGTAAAAAAAAAAAGTGTAATTTTTTTAAAACCACTTTATGCAGATATAATATCAATGTTTATCAACCTTCATCAAAAAAACTTAATTTAAAAATGTTAAGTTATCTAGATACCTTCACCTTAACAGTTGAACGGGCTTTTACGGGCCAATTTACACTTCAGGCGGGCCTGGGCTTTGATTAGCTTACTCAGTACGGGCCGGTACGCGGGCCCGGGCCTGAAATATCGGACCCGGGCTTCTATATTTAGGCCCGTGCAGACCTCTAGTGGGGGGTGAGGGGGGCTGGGAGGGGGTTGCAATCATTCAGAAACCTTAGCGGGCGTGCATACACTAACTCACCAAAATTGTATAGCAGTCGGATGAATGGTTTAGGAAAGCATTATTGGATTTGGTGTCTCAGTGGCGGTGGGGGATGAGGGGGGGGGGGGGGTTGGGAGTTTTTTTTATCATCTAGAAGCCATCGCGGGTGTGCGCACAACAACTCACCAAAGTTTCATTGCAATCAGATGAATAGTGTAGTAATGTATAAATAAAGGACATACACACACACATACACAGTAGTACACACATACATTCGTTTTTATATACAGAACAAGATCGGATTTACTTCTAGATTACTCCCATAGGTATTTGATTTTTGCAAACAACAAGAAAATAAAACAAGATAACATTAACCAAACTTATTCTAAATGAACAATCTCTCACTTTACTATCTTATCAATTATCAGGATTCTTCCCATTGTTGCCTGTTTAGTGTCCTCAAACACATAGGCCAGGGTTGCCACTTTCAAGGATTTTATCCTAATCTCAGGATTTTCAGAGTGTCTCAAGGATAACAGGATTTTGGGCAAAATCTTAGGACTTTCTACTGTCTTCAAAAAATACATTAAATTAATACATTTTTAAAAATTCAGCTAAAAAAGCAATGTAGACAGTAAAAAAACATCAGGTACTAGTAAAAATAAACATAAGTGACTGCATAACATTTCCCGCAAGTGGTAGTTATGGTGAGTAAAAGTAAAACGTTAAAATATATTCGAAGAAAATTCCGATTCTTATGCGTTTCTGCACGTAATGTTGACTAGATTCTCGAAAATCAGGCTGGCATAACATATTTTGGCATGAAACCTGAAAATTTGTAACATTCCTTTGCAGTTATAATATGCTAATGCTGAATATAACTGTTTTCAAGGATTTCTCAGGATTTTTTTAGTTTCTTTCAAGGATAAAAAAATTGACTTGGTGGCAACCCTGACATAGGCTACTGACGATCTAATGTTTTATCATGTCACACTGTTTAGCAGTGTAACGTGTCCATAAACGGAAAGAGTCGGAACCAGCCGAGTTTGGGGTTACGCGACTGTCGGCCTCACACGACGGTCGACGGTCGATCAGTTCAGATAATCGATATCACGCTGCATGTTTGTAAATGAAACTGTTGTGAGTTGTGAGTCTGCTACTGACACTTCTGTCCCTGGTTGTTTATTCACTAAGCATTTGATCTACAAATTGACAGAGGTAAAATGTCAACTTTCTTATGACGGTTCAGATAAAAGATATTTCTATTTTCTATAATGATTATTAACCCTTCCCAGCTCAACGGCATTTGTGTATGGACCATACATTGTCTATGGCCCCACATTACACATTTTTATTACACACACATTTTTACACATTACACATCATAAGCCCAGTTACCGGGGCCATTGGGAACCATGAATCAAAAAGCATTCAAAACTAAGTCAATTTTTTTTCTATACATGTTGTACGCATTGCCTAACGGCATGAAGAGAGAAGAAAAGGAGGCCTGTCTCTACTGGTTGACCAGATCTTACATGATGGCCTGATTAAGCCAAATGTGGGCATATGATAAAAAAAAAAAAAAAAATGTCAATCTGACCATTTTACACCATTTTCAAAAAAGAAAGGTGTTTAACATGTAAAATACTTCGATTTTGGCAAAAATCTAGGACATTTTTATCCTAATAACTTTGTCAATTTAAATGCTAATTCCATTTTTTTTTTTTTTAACAAAGTGCATGATTCAAACAAATAAATGTTCAACATTTGGGCAAGTTTTGGAACTCAACATTCCCAAAAATCCTAGTAAATAACCTACTGCGATACAATTTTAGAAAAAAAAAAAAATTGTTAAAAGTATCAACATTTTATTTACATTTTGCTCACAACACAAAAAATATATTTTTAAGCCCATACAAAATTGAGTTTGAAAGGGTAGAATAAAATATACGAGTAAGTGAGAGATCAGGTGGACCCAAGCTACTTCACTCCAGCAGATTTTCTTATTTTCTTCCTTTCTTGACGAGTGATGACCCGAGTACACATATTTATTATCCGTGGAACCAATTACATGTAACATGCTGGACTTTGAAAGTAGTTACCGTTACTCATAATTCTTTCCAAAAAGTATGAAAAGTATGAACCTTGGTACAGTCGGTGCCAAAACATCATGCCATCTAGGGTTAAATAGAGAGTTGACAGGGTTGTCGGGAATTTGACATGGAAACACTTGAAATTACCGGCACACTAGTACATTTGGTGTGGTGTTCAATGCAAACTGTACAATACAGCACATAGCACATAATCAAAGGTTGCATGTATCTCATCTCATATCTTTGTACCCTTTTACTCACAGTTCTGCACCAGTATACTAACACAAGCGGCGGAATATCCCGAAAGAGAACAAATCCATATATATATATATATATATATACAGTGTATACAGTATACACACACAAAAAATCAACTACTAAAGTATCATTTTCTAAATTCTAACGTTTGATTTTGTCTTCTTCTTTAATACTGTCATTTATTTTTTTTAAAGTATTTTCTTACTATTTTTGATAATGCAGTAAATAGGCCTACTTTAATAGAATATGTTTATATAAATTTGATTTGTACAGTACCCTATTTTGAATATTTTTT
The DNA here is from genome assembly GCA_945910005.1 of Isoperla grammatica. Classification (NCBI taxonomy): domain Eukaryota; kingdom Metazoa; phylum Arthropoda; class Insecta; order Plecoptera; family Perlodidae; genus Isoperla; species Isoperla grammatica. The sequence continues at coordinate 24,136,175 of OX246741.1, forward strand.
TATTCTTAGGTCTTCATGATAGTTTTGTTCTAGGTTTTAATTTTAATTATTTGTATAATCTTTTCTGCATTTATTGTACTATTTATTATATTTATTTATCATAGTACTGTACTTAGATTCTAGCTACTTTAGTATAGGCTGGCACTTGGCAGTCACTCCATGTGTTTGGAACTGTTGTCTTTTCTGCCAACTTCTATTGTGTATGAATAAAGAATAGGAATATAATAAAGTACTAAATAAATAATAAAGATGTACGTTTAGTAAAACAAGCGTTTATATCCGGGCATATTCACGTAGAGATCAACCATAGTGATGTGTAGTGAGAAAGTGGGAGAGACATACCAGGAAAACGCGTGTTAAAAATATGTTTGATGTGCAAGTGTGTAAAACAAGTGTGTACATAAGTGGGCATGTTTGTCTAGAGATCAACCATGGCGACAGAGAGATTGATTGATTATTTGATTGATTAAGGTCTTTTTATTTATGGCGGGATTAAGGCCAGTGAGGCCTTATCTTCCATCAAACCATGCTATAGTAATAAAAATACAAGAAAAAAAATAGGGAGAGAGAGAGAGAGAGAGAGAGAGAGAGAGAGAAAGTAAGTGAGACGTACCAGGAACGACGATGTTGTGCCAGCCGAGCACGGGTTTCGCCGCCTCCATCCCGCCGGCCGGCTCCGGGAAGAACCTCCTCCTCCGGGCGGCGTGTTCCTCTGCAGCGCCCGGACTCCCGTACCAGAGGGCGGAGTGGGCGCGGGGGTCCTCCATGGCCGCCCACGCCGCCGCCCGGCTGCTGCAGTACGCCCGTGGCGGGCGCGCCTGGATCCTCGGCCCCGCAGACGCGTACAGGAACGCCGGAACGTCCGTGGGAACGCACTCGCGTGTGATGGGCGGCCGGCGCGTGTGCGGATGTTCGGGCAGGACCAGATGTTTGGGCTGCGCCTGCACAACACACAAGGGGTTTGATTACAACGTTGTAATGTCGGCAGGTTTAAATAAATAAATAAATAAATAAATAAATAAATAAATAAATAAATAAATAAATAAATAAATAAATAAATAAATAAATAAATAAATACATTCGTATTTAGAGTATACTCACTTCAGTCACATAACTGATTTTTAGTGGGGGCCTTTAAATATTTAATAAAAAAAAAAAAAAAAAAGATTCGTATTTATAGAGGCTATCCACCCAGTAACAAGACTGATTTTCAGTGAGGACTTTAATTTAAAGCGACTAAACCAACCCTGTAGACTCCGAACACCATCGACAAGTGAGCGATAACCAATCAAATATCTTTATTTCAAATATAAAACAAATGAATCGGTGGTTGGACAGTGCGAACACCCGCGGACAAATGCCAGAATCAACAAGGCCGATTCTGAACAACTTTTAATTTGAATTGAGTGCTTCGTTAATTAATTATTATTATTATAATTACTATTGTTGTGATTGGAGCGTAATGGAGAGAGAAGACTGAAATGGTTCGGACATGTCAAGAGGATGGAAAGAGAAAGATTGCCGAGGAGAATGCTAGAACTGGAGATTCCAGGTAGAAGAACGAGAGGAAGACCACGACAAAGATGGCACGACAAAGTGAGGAAGGATGTGGAAATGCGAGGAGGGGACTGGAATGTAGTTGAGGGGGAAGAGTGGTGGCAGGATAGAAGAAGATGGAGAGGCTTATCTTCAATGCCGACCTAACGCAGAGTTGGACGTGGCAACAGATGATGATGATGATAATGATTATAATTACCTTCAAGAGCGGCGACACTTTCAACGGACTAGTCCCGCCGGCCGGCCGCGGCACCGGCCAGGCTATCTCTTGGACCACGGGTTCGTCCTTCACCACGACGACGGTGGTCTTCCTACTCCTCATGATCCGGTGCTCGACCGTCTCGGGCACGAAGTGGTGTACGTGCCGCGCGAACGTGTAGAACGCGTTCTGCGTCCTGGCGGTGAACACGAGGCCCGACAGCGTCGCACCCAGCTCGGCGCGGGGGCAGGCGAGGGGGGCGAGGGGCGACACGAGCAACAGGTTGCCACGTCGCCCCGCACAATAGTCGTCGCCCCACCACGAGCGACGGTGACGGAGAAGCGAGGCGGCATTGCGCGAGGCGACAATGTGAAGCCAGCTGTGCAACACACACGCCGCGTTTAGTCGTCTAACCATAGATATAAATATTGTTACCAAGATACGTAACTCACTGCTATCTGGACGTACCTAAACTGATTCTCTTTTGTGATTTCAACAATGGATTATTCTCGGAACGTCGCCATATTGTATGTTTAGAAATTATTATTTTCAATGCTGAAATGACTACTTTATGTCCAATGGGTATACAAATACTTGCGTACTTTCTTTTTATAGCCATCAATATCAATGACATACGCCAGGCGATGTATAACACATTGAAAAACACACATGTTAAAATGTAAACAAACAGGCAATCATACAATATGGCGGGCATCGAGGAACGAGCATAGGTCCTCGGACCTCCATTCAGTTACGTATCTTGGTAACAACATTTATATCTATGGTCTAACTACTCGACGCACTTTACTTTTATTTACTACTACACATTTTGCGCTTAGGAGCAAAGGGTACCTCTACGTCAAAAACAGCAGAAAATTTTCGTTTTCTAACTATATCTTAAGAATGCTACTCAAAATCGAAAATCTGAGTCAAAGACGCACTGTGTTTTGGTAAGCCATACAGACTGAATGAAATATTATAACCATTAGCATAGTTATTTTGGTTATTAAATTGATAATTAGTAATAAAATTAATTAGAAATAAAAACCATACTGATTATCATGTAAGACACATAGAGCATTCAGGATGCAGGGCTTACCAAACCACAGTGCACTGTTGATTGAGATGTTTGATTTTGAAGTCCATTCTTGAGATGATATAATTTAAAAATTAAAATTTTGTGCGGTTTTTGACCTAGAGGTTCCCTTCACTTTTAAGAGCATCTAGTGCTTGCTTATTGCAGACAACAATGGATAAATTAGGTACAGGCAAGGTGACGTAAATACGTATGCATAGCCCTACTTTGTAGGCCTAAAGCAGTTTTTTAACTGAATATGATAAATATCAAATAAATAAATAAATAAACAAATAAATAAATTAATGAAGAAAAATAAAAAAATAAAAAAATAAAAAAATAAATAGATAAATAAATAAATAAATAAATAAATAAATAAATAAAAAAATAAATAAATAAATAAATAAATAAATAAATAAATAAATAAATAAATATATAAATTACTTACATGCTTAGTAAGCCTCCCAATGCCATCCGGTGAATGTCTCCCGGAGAGAGATCACAAAACCTCGTGAACGAAAAGCACGACCCCGTGCCAGAGTCGAGCGAATCCTTCGGAAAGAGCGACCGGTGCACGTGCTCGGCGGCAAACACGTTCAACTTGTTGAGCAGAATGTGCCTCTTGCTGGGCGTTGCGGTGTCCATCATACCGTCGTCGTAGACCAGCCTCGGCAGGACGTAATCCTCGCACTTCTGATACAGCGGTGATTTGGCCTCCCTGCGTTCAAACAGCTCCGGGTGGTTGCACACCTTGCGGAACTGCATCACGAGGTTCATCAGACTCGACGTGACGCTCTGCGACGTCTGGTTGTTGGAGTACGAGTAGAGCAGGTCCTCGATGCGTATCTTCTTCTTCAGCGCCGAGTAGAGGAGTTTCTGTCGCATCGTCAGCGGACAGTAGACCATGATCTCGATCTTGTCCGACAGTTCGTTCTCGACGTCCTTCTTGATCCTCCGCAACATGAACGGCTTCAGTATCATGTGGAGACGCGACAAGTGTTCTGAAATAGTTCACGGAGGCATGTTTCAGACTATGATCTAGAATATATGCAGTAACGGGGAAAACCAGGGTCGCCATGTATGACATGTGTGAACTGATTCACGTTTTTTTTTTTAGCAATATCTTGAGAGCGATACAATACAGTATAGACAATATTAGAACCAGTGATAGATGACCGAATTGTGGTTTCGTATGAACTAAAACACTGACCAAAGATTACTGAGTGGAGAAGATTTTTTATCGCCGTGTTAAAATATCTGCGCGAGTTTTTTCGAAAATTTCTAAGTCTCACCACTAATTCGAATTCTGACCGCAAGGAGCGCTATAGCCCTGCACGTTTGACCAAGGTCCACTAAATCCCCTGGCGGCTACTAGCGATCTAGTAGACCTTGCGTTTGACTTCGTTACCGTTAAACAAGGTCTACTAGATCGCTAGTACGTGCCAGGGGATTCAGCGGACCTTGAGTTTTAAACTTTTGGAAGAGCGACTCTTGCGGTGAGAATTCGAACTACACGTCGGACTTAGAAAATTTCGCTCAGACACGCGCAGACGAATTCCCATATAGATGAACTATCTTCTCCACTCAGTAATCTTTGCTTTGCACCGACTTCAAATCCTTCTATTGTTAGCAGGTAATAAAGTACTCCATTGTTATTATTTTACATTACCAATTTAACAACCATCATGATAAAATATTGTTATTCTATAAATCTTTAATCTAGTTTTTAATTAGCTTACATAACCACAATTTGAACATTTTTTAATATTGTGTAGTGTTCTCCAGACATTACCGCACTAAAAACTGTCAGATTTCGTGTGGTTTTCACACAGCGAGACCAAACAAATGTTACGCACTCTCTACTATCGTGGTTTTCCGGGTACAACCGTGTCAAAAGGTGGAACCAATCCAACGTTTCGCCCATATTGCAATGGGCTTCTTCAGGGACCTTTGTGGAGTGTTGACACTGACACCAACAACTGTCACGAGGGGCTTTGCGTTAGCGGGTGTTATTCTGTTAGCATCACTGTCCAGAGTTCTCCCTTGTGACACTTGTTGGTGTCAGTGTCAACACTCCACGAAGGTCCCTGAAGAAGCCCATTGCAATATGGGCGAAACGTTGGATTGGTTCCACCTTTTGACACGGTTGTACCCGGAAAACCACGGTAGTATAGTCGACTCCGGCCGTGAAAGCCTCCGAAATAGATTGTTACGCACTCTCGTCGATGCCGGTCTTGTTCTCCGCGTGACTCTCGATGTCCTTGGAGAACCACTCGTTGAACTCGTCGTGCGAGTCGAAGAGAGTCGGCATGATGAAGTGCAGCAGCGCCCACAGCTCGGCCATGCTGTTCTGTATGGGCGTGCCGCTGAGCAGCAGGCGGTTCCTACAGTTGAAGCCGAGCAGCAGCTTCCAACGTACGCTGTTGGTGCTCTTCAGCGCCTGCGCCTCGTCCAGTATCAGGTACTGCCAGCGGATGCGGTTGAAGTACTTGAAGTCGGTGATGACGAGCTGGTAGCTGGTGATGACCACGTGGAAGCTGGCGTCGCGCGTGTGCATGTCCTTCTGTTCCCAGAACTGGCGGAGGATCTTGCGCTCCTGCGGGCTGCCCCAGTAGGGCACCACCTGCGAACACACGCGCGCAGTGTTATTACTGCCACTGACTTTCCTAGTTCTTCAAGGACACCAGTAAACTGGTAAGATAGATTATATTATTATTATTATTATAGAAAAAGGAGAAGAATGGATGGTGGTTGAGTTGGAAAGATGGTGGGAGGACAAAGCTAGATGCACAGAACTGGCTGGAAGAAAGGAGAGTGAAGAGAACAATGAGTGATAATGAGAATCACTGAAAAAGATGATGCATCAAGACTGGCAGACTGGAGCTGATTCTGTATGTCCAAGTATTTGGTGGCAACACCCCGTTATCTGACAATGTTGGAACAAGGTGTACAGATAAAACAAAATTATTATTATTATTTAATGTTTCTTTGCTAAGGCTGTTGTAGCACAAAAGTTTTTGAATAGTTTATGCATACCGTACAAAATAAACGGGTGCTTACCATCCGATATGAATCGATTCATTCTACAATGTACAAAGGACTTGAATGGAAACAACGTGGGATTGGACGAGACAGGCGGCTGTTACGGTTTGTTTAGGTGCACTTGCAAAACGGTGTTTCGTGCAAACGACGACGCCGTTGTGAGGCAAAGCCACCAACGTACCTTGAAGCTGGGGACAAAGCGTGCCATCTCCTGCTGCCAATTGTGTAGAGTAGATGCGGGCGAGATGATGAGGAACGGACCCCAAGCATCTGAAATACCAACCATCCATTCATTACTGGGCATATGTGTGTTCCTGGTAGCATGTGCCGAAAGTAATCATTGCGCACGAGTAATTCTATGCTAAGTTGGTTGAAATATATTCTCGATACGTACCATACTTCTCGGCGATGTGACACAGGAAAGCGATGGACTGCACGGTTTTACCGAGACCCATCTCGTCTGCCAGGATGCCGTTGATACCCTGCGAACCAGAGAGTCAACGATCACGCCGGGCGTGCGCAAACACACGCAAGGTATTGACCTCTATAGGGATGCGACGGCCACACCTAGTTTTTGAATGTATTACGTTAACTCGAGTTTTTTTTTTTAAAGAAAAGCTAAAGGTACTTTAAAATTGTTTACTACTCACTTGAGCAGTGATATACGGTTGTTTTAGAGGAAATTTGTGGCCGCTGCCATCTTGCAGTTTGATGCCATTGAAGTGCTGCTGAAACGAACTCCAGAGTCAACGATCACGCCGGGCGTGCGCAAACACACGCAAGGTATTGACCTCTATAGGGATGCGACGGCCACACCTAGTTTTTGAATGTATTACGTTAACTCGAGTTTTTTTTTTTAAAGAAAAGCTAAAGGTACTTTAAAATTGTTTACTACTCACTTGAGCAGTGATATACGGTTGTTTTAGAGGAAATTTGTGGCCGCTGCCATCTTGCAGTTTGATGCCATTGAAGTGCTGCTGAAACGAACTCCACCGGTTCAATTGTCACAGGTATTGTTCCAAAAAAATAACAGCACTACTCAAACTCTTATCAAGGTCTACTTCATCTCCCACGGCAGCACTTTAATGGCGGCCAAATAAAACAACCATATAAAATGTATTAAACTGATCTTTAGCCTACTCTTTAGAAGTTAATTTTATATCTTTTATTATATTTTGTCGCTATGACAGCTCCAAAGTCACCATTCACATTATTACGCTAAAGTACAAAAGTCAATATCGGAAGTTAAAGAACTCCAGCCCACCTGGTCGTAGAGATTGGCCAGCCAGTTCATCCCCTTGAGCTGGTAGTGCTTGAGACTGCCAGTGAATATCGCCGGCTGGGGCCTCTCCTCCGCGAGCTTGAAGTCGTCGAGAACGCCGTGGGCAAACTGGCGCGTGCGTGAGCGTTCCGCCTCCAGGGCGTTCTCGACGTTGCGTTCCGCCCGCCCCTTGGCCGTGTCTGGGTCGTAGTCGTCGATGGCCGCCAGGCGGGGGTTCTTCTCCTCCTCCAGCTGGCTGAGGATGCGGAGGTGTTCCTGTCGGTTAGCGCCCCCCAACTTCTTGGACATGAAGTGAGCGTACAGCTCCGTCTGCGTTATCAGGAAGTTCAGCTTGCGTTGCTGCCGTTTCGCCTGGAACACGAGCCACGCACTCGGATATGTTTCTACTCGTTTGTATATCGTTGGAACTAGAGTTGCGTTTGTGTTGGCCTTGTCGTCGCAATTATCGGGATATCGCCCGGATTTTTGTATTGTACAATTATCGCCTATATTGCAAAAATATCGATAATCGACATTTTTCGATACACGATTGTCGTCGACATTCCTACTTAAAATCCATAGAAATAATGAATCCATAGATTTTTCCCAAAGAAAACTACTAGGGTCCAGGGTGGAATATTGATTTAAATCAATTAATAAAACAAAGTGTGCCTTAAATGCATTTTGTTTTTTAAGTAATTTGCCCTTTCCCAATATTGTAAATTATGGTAGCCTACAAATTGAAGTTATTTTTTTTGGTGGCAATTGCAATTTTCAATTGATTCTCCCTTTTGTGAAACACTTCTTATTGTTGATGCTTGCTGATTTAAATCAGAAAAATACAAAATATTGTAGGCCTATTTAAATCAAAAACTTGATTTTATGTTAAAAAAATCATCCAATCTGAAAACAACCAGCAAATAGCATAGCTACCTTTTCGGCAACTTAACCGAGTTCGATATAGCTGAATCCAAACAGGTTTGAGGAATTGAAACGCAAACGTACCTCCATAAGTTCTCCGTCGAGCTTGCGCTGTTCCTCGGCCTCTTTCTCTTGCCTCTTCCTGGTCTCCCTCTCGACACGGTCGTAGCGTTTCCAATAAGACTGCATCTCCCTCGTCAGTCTCTTCTGTCGCCAGAGCGTCTCCTTCATGTTCTTCTGAGACTGCATCGCCTTCTGTCGCCAATGCTTCATGCAGTACTGCGCGACCCGCTTGCAACTCGTCAGAACTTCCTTGTGGTTGTTCATCTTTGCTCGTTGGACCTTGCCCAATTCCTTCTTCGACATCATTGCCCAGATCTTGCGGCGCCTCATCGCCATGACCTCGGGGTTTTTCGCCTGCTGGGCTTTCTTCTTCGATTTCGAAGACTTTGTGTACGAAGAACCCAAATCGAAGTTACCGTCCGGATCATCTTCATCTTTTAGATTCAACAATTTTTCTTCAAAGTCTAGGTCATCAAAAATGTCTTGGTCCTGTGGAAAATAGTGGATACAAACTTCTATCATATAATTCTATCATGAAAAAATAGTACTACTATAAAGAAACACTCGTTTCAGTCAATGAAACAAAAACAATCTATGATCATACTATGGATAGAATACATATTGCACTCATTAAACAGGTTGGCCAATTGACTTACAAAGAATTTTATGTATGGTCTACAATCTACATCGAATACATTAAATAAATTAGGCTGCAAGGCATATCAGTGTTTTTTTTTTGTGCTGAATAGGTATGTGATCATTTTTGTGCACAAATTATTTTGTGTGTTGATACAAAACCCGCTTTCTGCCTATGTGAAAGTTTTGTGAGGCGTTTGGCTAGAGAGGGAGACCAAGTAGGCTAATTAATCAACTTGGTTTTATCGATTGGATTGAAGTACATATCTTTATAGCTATGCTTTGATGCAGTCTGAGTTAGCAAATCATAAACATTCTAAATGTAAGAGCTTATGATTTTACTTGATTATCTCCAAATTCATTCTTCTCCTTTTTTATCTTCTTGGTTTTCTTTGACTTGGAATCCTTTTTAAATTTCTTTTTTCTTTTGTTTCCAACAATTTTTTTTTGGTGCTCAGGAAATGGATCAAAGTTAGAAAGAACCCCACTTCCATAGAACATATATTGGCAGTTCTGGAAGCAAACAATTACAACACATAACATTAATATCTAGTCCAAATTAGATAATCCTATTTTGTACACATTATTAAGAACTCATAAATTTAGACAAGCTTAATTTAATTAGGAAGCAACCTCACCCATACTTTCGTCAGAGACGAGCGACTCGTGGCCAACAAGCGAGCCCCAAGTTGTTTGACTCTAGCATTCATTGGCAATGGTAAGGTTGCTTCAGAGACAAGCAACTAAATGCATGCTATAGGCCTACACATTATGTATTTACTTTATTAAAAAAATTTAAACTCAGCACGCAACATAATGTGCAAGTATCGCTATTTGAAGTTGTCAAGATAAATAGGCTACTATGGTTATTTTAACAAGAATAGGTTCTACTGTGTGTTTCATAGGTAAAATATTATTAATATTAGGCTATGTGGAGTAATAATATCTTCTTCTCAAATGGCCACATTTGGCTATTATGCCATCATGGTCAACCAGTAGACACCCTTCTTTCTTCACCCTCTTCATGCCGCTCGGCATTGCGTCACGTTCACCTGCCAGTTTTGGACATACAAACAGGTGGCTCCTATCCTGCTCCCCATTTCCACACAGCTTGCAGGTACTCGTCTCAAACACCCCTATTCGGTGGAGAATATAAACTGTATAATATAAACTGTAAAGTATACACTATTGTATAGTGTTGGACAATACATGTTTGTAGGCTTCCATTTGTTAATTACAACTAAAATTGTTAGGCCTACTGTCGTTAGTTAAGTTTACTTATCAGTCCCATTTCGGTCAAATTCATGCTACAATTGCTGGTACATTGAATTCAGAAATGGAAAGTTTACAGATTGATTGGTATAATGTAACTATTGATAGACCTACCTCTGGTTTTCCAAAGTAGCGTTCCCGGTACTTCTTATCCACAACATGAGATTTAAGAGCAACTTGTATATCGTAGTCTGTAATCTCCTTAGAATCGCTATCATCCGAACTAGAGGTGTCGCTTAGGAGGAGATCTCTTAACCACTGACGTTCCGGTGTGATGCTTTCGAAATTATAATTGCGCATTTTATCTGAGCGGCGTTCTGTAAACAGAAGTTAAAATATTATAACTAGGCCCTAACTAGTGAACTAGTGTGAAAAAGTAGGAGAGAAAAATAAATGGAAGAAGAGAACATGACAGGCCTGGCAAGCCAAACAAACTATGTATGCCTAAGAATACTGGCATCCAGTAACAGAAATGGAATTAAGTGCATTTTGGGTATCTAACCATAATTTAAAAACTGGAAACCGGGCGACTTAGATATTTTAGAATATCTTGGACTTGTGTGCATCTCCAGGGGTCTGATGCAGAGCCTCCCCCCCCCCCCCCGCCCCCCCGCTAACGGAGACCAACATTTTTTGGAGTAGTATTTTAATCCTCAAGATTGCACTTAGAATAAAAGAATATAAAAGTTTTTGTAGTGAAAGTAGAATATTTTCAATAATTCAGTTCATTATGCTATACTGATTGAGATAGTTTTGCCATCAGTATGCTACGAAGTTGTCAAAATCGGTACTTTACCAGTACTTGGCAAACATGTTCATAGCCCTGATCCGACTCATCGTTTCAGGAAAAAAGCATATGGGATACTATGACAGCTACCGGTACACTCAATTTCAGAGTGGAATTGATTTCAATCAATTGATTTAAATCGACAAAAAAACTTACCAGACATATATCTCATTTTCAATTTCCCTCGAAGACCATAATCGCATATTATATGAAAAATGAAAATGTATTTGTTTATTTCCTGTCAATTAGTATTGTTTGTTGGCAATTGCAATTTACCAGTTGATTAGTTGATAGCGTGTCTCTACTGGTTGACCAGATCCAGCATGATGGCATAATATGCAATCAGTGAGAACAATGAATGGTTCTCAATGAATGATCTAGCGTTAAATACAGACAAAACTAAAATAATAAATTTTCATGCAGGGAATAGTACAGTAACAAAAACTACAATCACCTCCAATGGAACACAAGTGCCGCTTGATATCGATGCAAAATTCTTAGGCCTCTATTTAGACAGTAACATAAATTGGAAAACTCACATAAAAAGCTTACTCCCAAAACTAGCTAGTGCATGTTTTGTTCTAAGACGGCTAAGCAACCTAGTAAATAAAAACACAAATAAATCCGTTTACTTTGCCTACTTTCATTCCATAATGACATATGGTATTGCCATATGGGGGAATGGGACTGGTGCTAAGGGAATTTTTGTACTCCAGAAAAAAGCGGTTAGAGTTATTGATCAAGCTGGGTCCAGGGCTAGCTGCAAACCCATATTTAAAGCTCTTCGCATTCTCCCCATGCCCTGTGCCTATATGTATGAAGTAATCATCTTTGTTCATACCCACCTTAACCTATTTACTGTAAACTCAAACATTCACGATAGAAATACTAGAAATAAAAGTCAACTGAGAGTAACCCAGTGCAACCTAACAAAAAGACAAAAAGGTTTAGCAGAAAGTGGAATTAGAATATATAATACTCTTAACTCTAGCTTTAAAGAAATAAACGATCTAAACAAATTTAAAAAAGCAGTTAAAGATGCACTTTTAAGGAGATGCTACTACTCTGTAGGGGAATACTTTGCAGAACCACTCTCACTCTAGCCGGCAAATAAGTATTGAAGTATATTAATTAGTAATAGTAATATTGTAACATTGTAATAATATTGTAGTCTTAGATAACACTGTATTGGTGAATGTGTATGTAGCTAGAGTAGTTATTAAGTTAAAACATTGACAACTCAAAAATTCTATACATTTCATAATGTAATCCAAAGATTGTAAAAGAGGCTTCATTTTAAATAAAAAAAATAAAATAAAATAGCCAAATGTGGGCATTTGAGAAGAAGAAGAAGTTGATTATACCTTTTGTGAAACACTTCTTATTGTTGATTTAAATCAATTAAATTAAAATCTGATTTAAATCGAAAAAATCGAAAAAATCTGATTTAAATCAAGAAATCGATTTAAATAAAACAAATCATGATTTTTGATTTTTTAATAAAAATCAAAAAATCATCCACCCTGCTCAATTTAGATATTACATGATAGTTTGTATGTTACATGCTGCGAATATTATCTCCCTAATACATTCTTTATTGTAATTGTTACTAAAGATATACTTAGCACTTACAACTAAGTATTAATACGTGCTGTGTACTTGAAATTAACAATCAGCTAAATAATGGAGAAAACAACTTAACAAGCGAAACTTCGTACCATGGCTGACAGAAATGACACAGTCTACCACACACTTCACATGCGGGTAAGGTTAAGCCGCCATTTCAAACAAATAATAAAAATAAATTGCGATTGTTGAGAAATACTACTTTTCTGAAAACATGATAAATTATCAAAAAAATAATAAATAGCCTATGACGATTTCAGCTACTTCCAGAAAAACGAACTGAATTGTTAGAGTTTCAAATTGTGTACACTTCATTGCTTATCAATGTTTACATGATTCCGTCCAGTTACACTTTGCATGGATTTCTCAGTTCACTCCCAACTCTAATAGGAATTAAAACAATGCAATAGATGGTATTTAACAAAAAAACATCTGAATCTGCCTCCATGGTAGGTACTCAACGAATTATCATCAGTCATAATTTTTTCATTGAAACTGTTTTGAACAATACAAATTGTAGGCCTAATTCGGTGAGAGAGTACAGAAACACCAACTTAGGTATAATACATGGACACATAACAAATAATACATAATAGGCTAATATATTAATACAGTTCTAGGCTATTCCATCAATACCATTTGCTTCCATCTAAAGGTATATGGTCATTTTTGGCAATTCCAAGTGTAATTTGCACATTCAACTAGCCCATTGGACACAACTTGCACTACGAATATCCTATCCATTTAGATTCAAAATCCAGAAATCTCTAGCTTAAAAATTAGGTAGGCTCTATTAAATTTAACATAGATTTATGATTAACTTTGTGATGAAAGTGACTGTAAGTTGACATTTCCATGCAATACACTACGTATATCACAGGAGCTAGTTCGGATTAGATAAGCTCGCACGACGATAGGCCGAACCGTAGCCCCTATATCAATACCTTTAATATCAGGCTAACTACAGCCGCACTAAACACTAGACTTACTTTTTGGCTTAGGTTATGAAAGTAGGTGCCAATCGGCTGGAATGGTATATTAAGTGAGGAAAGGATCCAACAGCTTACCTTCGTGTAGTAAGATGACGGATTTGCGAGTTTGAAGTACACATGAAGACATAATACAAAATATAACGAGACGTTTCGACCGAGGTCTTGCTCACTCGAGAGAAGAATGGCTACTGCAACTACTCTAGTCAACTAAACAACTATAATAAACTAGACTAAAATATATATATATATGTACAATATTTACAAGGCTTAGGAATTTTAGGAATAAGTAAACGAAAGTAAATAAAAGCTTAGGAATAAGTAAACGGTGACTTTGGAGCCGTCTTTGCAACGAAGCACTCAATAAATTCAAAGTTGTTCTGAATCGGCCTTGTTGATTCTGGCATTTGTCCGCAGGTGTTCGCACTGTCCAATCACTGATTCATATGTTTCGTATTTGAAATATCGATCTTTGATTGGTTATCGCTCACTCGTCGATGGTGTTCGAAGCCTACAGGGTTGGTTTAGTCGCTTTAAATTAAAGTCCCCCACTGCAAATCAGTTTAGTTACTGAGTGGGTAGACTAAATGAGAATTTATTTATTTATTTTTTACTTACTGCCTGCTATGTTGTGACTAGTTCCAAGAGCAACCACCTTTGACCAGCGGTTCTACACACACGCCCCCTAGCCTACACGCCTAGCGCTAATGGATTCGTCCATCAGCGATCATCACGTTGCAGTGAAACCACGCTACGCGTATATCAAGCACAGCTGGCTCAATTTAACCGAGCTGGCCCGCTTTGTTGGTCCGGTAAAATCTACTGCGCATTCAGGTGTATATCAAAGATTTCTAGTTCGCATTGGACTAAGTTAGGTCGGACTAGCGCCTGTGGTATACGTAGTGATAGTCTCATACATTTATTTAAAACTACTCACCTTCCTTGCTTGTTTTTATGCCATTGACAATTCGACATCCAGCACTCCTTTCCGAAACTGAAATATCTTCAGGAGAATCACAGTCACTTGTGTTATCATCATCACTGTAATGAAATAATATTGGTTACTACACTTTATGTATATATCTTGCTAATAAATTTTATCCTAGCCCAGATCCACTCCAGGGTGAACGGCCAGCTAGATTGGAGTCGCAATAGCAATGAGCCACATGATAACTGGTAGCGATGGACGTAGGCCTACAGGCCTAATGTATGTCTCCCAGTACAAATCACCCACACACACCAGTACAATTATAATACAATACAATACAATACAGTTCTTGTAACTGGGTGGGATACACAAATTGTAGCCTGTAATTATTTACATGAATGCTTACTTAGAAACATGCTGGCAGTAAGTAGGCCCTACGCATGCCTATGCCCTATCACAATGTATTCAGTATGCTAAAATTGCGTTCTTGCTGGCACAGTAGGCGTACATCCAGCAGTACAACGGAAGGCAAGTTTAATAAACATCCAGTTTCATCCAGTAAGTAGGCCTAGGCTTAGTTAAAGAACGCATTCCTTAATTTATTCACTTACCTGGTTTGCTTAGGTTTATTGAGTAGCGTTTCAACAAAGGAAAGAAAAGGTCGAACATCAAGAGCACGTTCTAGTTGTTGGAGATGTAAAGGTGTAGCCAAGTCGCCTGACTGTAAGAGCTTTGTCTGCGAATTCTCAGACATCATGTTGGCTTTTGAAATACCCCAACTCAACTAGGCCTAGGACAATGTAGTTATAATGTTAGTTTCATGGGGTAGGTCTAGGAACCTAGTTTCCAATTGACATTGACACTAGGTGGTCTAGGCCTAGATCTAGAACGCAATCGATTCCTACAAAATAGACCTATCGTATGGAAAACCTAGAGGCCTAAGCTGTTGCTATTCATACGATGCAGAATTCATGAGTATGGAATAGGTACACATGCCTAGGCCTAGGCCTAGGCCCTCCTCAGCTGTTCGCTCCCAAGCCTAAGGTAACCCTAAGCCTAATCAGGACTTCGCCTGGTCCTAAACTGATTGAGTATTGCAAGAAATTAGGAAATTAACTGAACTAGTAGTTGCTTGATTATATGACGTAGAGTCCCTAGCCTACCGTATTAAAATATCACTTGCGGCATTCAGTGAAATCCACCAATTTAGGTTATGGAGGGACAACATAGGCCTAGGTCATTCTAGGTCTCTAAAATACAACGGTGTTAGCAGTGCAGGCCAGCTAGGCTTTTATTAAATGAGTCTTTGACTAAAAATGACTCTGAAAATCGTTATTCTCGCAGCTACCCATCATAACACGACACATAAAATGAGCTTCTAGGCCTACATTTTTTGCAAGGTCCTTCTAAACAAACATAACTCAACATAAAAATTGAAAAAGCGCCATCTTTGTATTGGCGCCACAGCCAATCAAATTGGAGAATTAACAGTTACACCAATTATTGCACGCGAAACTTTAAAATTTGCATGCTAAGTCTATATATTCTATTGTAAATGTGAAAATGTAATCAAACTTATCTTCATTGAGAAGAATCTTTGAATGTGTTTAGAACAATTATTTTAATTTCATATCCCATTCCACTAATTTAAAACTTTTGTTACAGTTTTCTTATTTTGTTGGCAATATTCATCATGAGCGCCGGATGAGGACCAAAAGAAGACGATTAGTAACAATTAGTAATATTTGGAGGAATCAGAAATGTACATTATATCTCTATTTAAAACCAACAACAAAAATATATGAAATTTAACTATTTAAGTTCATAATTCGTCTTTGTTTGGTTAAGGTAGAAACTACAAGTTTGGTTAAGAGAAAAACCGGATGTGCTCCGTGTTGGGTGCTGTGTGAGCCCCATTTGGATATTCGACTTCCGGCCGCGACGACGCTTCCGTCTTTTACCTTTTCTTCTGTCGGCTTATTGATCGAAACAAAATTGGTAGATTTAATGTTTAATTTTTGGTGATACATCTGAAAATAATACTAAACTAGTGCAATTGAAGAGAGGTACGTAATCCAGTTCATATTGTTTTCTGTTTTGTTACCCTCTAGATTTGTTCTAAGCAGAATATTTTGGTATACAAGCGAGTGTCATTTTTTTTTGCTTCTGCATGGCGGTTTGGCCTTGGTTTTCCCGATGCTTCCAGAATGCGGCGTCACCATGCCGCAGTTATTATTATGGTTATTACATTTCTGATGCGTTCTGGGCTTGTCTGCATTCTGTTGTGTCTGCGTAGGCCTAGAGGTCTATAGTGTTCCAAGTAACCTAGACCCTAGGCCTAGGCCTAGGCCTAGCACAGCCTAGGGAGGCTAGGCCTAACTAAGGCCCAGGCCAGGATGGTCGTATCATAGGCGTATGCCTATTAAAATGTCTGTGCTTATCAAGGGCCTAGTTTAAGCCCAAGTCAACTTTTCGAAAGATTATTCTTATTTTGGGCCTTTGTGGAGACAATGTATTAGATACAGCCTGTCAGCTGGCTGTTATCCGCATTTTTTTTGACCTTATATCAGGCGACCTATTAGGCCTATCAAGAGAAAATTAACATTACGTGTCTTATTGGTTTCGCTGGGACTTTTATCATAACGATATGATAATGCGAAGGATATTGTATCCCACGACATAACAAGGTGGGGAGCTTGTGGCTGATTCGCGTTTCGGGTAAATGAGGAGAGTTGCTGATTCGCGTTTTGTACTCACTTTTTTCATTGAAAGATGCCAAAGTTTTGTTTAAAGTGTTATTTTTATTGTTCAATGTGGAATTGTCTTTATTTTTATGTACATTGATGTACAAAAAATGAACCACGTATCAACCAGACCCAATAACTTTCCTAACTTTCGTGGGATGTCAGGCAGCTAGGCCAAGATCGACCAGATACAATAACCCCCCCCCCCCCCCCTAACCTCGGGCAAATTCGGGCGCCAATCTAGGGTTTTTTCATGTACTTACATATTGGTAGATCACACTTTCTGTGTGCTCCGAACAGCTGCGCCCTCGCACGTACGCCATATTGCCATATTTAACGTGATTGTTGTCAAATCGATGCAACTTCAAAATGATAATTTAATATGAAAGAACTAAGAAAGAAAAAAAAGAAAAAAAAGAAGATACTATTTGTATTGAAAATCACTGGAGCTTACAGATAAATCATGAAATAACAATTATGTACTACGCACATGATCAATTTCGCAAAGGAATACACAAATAAGTAAGGTCAATCGGGGTAAGCGTGGCACCCGGCCATAACTTTCTTGTTTATAGAGTAAAAAAAAAAAAAAAAAAAACGATCAGTGATATAGGCCTATGGAGGTTGTCATCTTCAATTCATACTTATCTACTATCTCTTCTCCAAGAGCTATTGGCATATTGATTAGCCTAGCTTATGTTTTTCATTTGTCCAACTCGATTCGTCCGACTTGTCTAATGTTTTGTTCCAACACTAGGCCTATGATTGTATCAATAATATTTAGTTATTGTTGATGTTGGTTACAGTAAGGTTAAAGGTATCTAAATTGATAAAAAAAAAAAATTAGCAGTGCAGCTTTTATTCATGGTGCCACACTTGCCCCACATAATTTTATTCCTGGGTTAAGTGTGGTATCAATGTTTTTGCATTACAGTAATGCTTAACATTTAGAAGGCTGTAGCTATGAGTTGCACTTTTTGGTGTCAGTGGCCATGGGCATGGGTTTGAAAAAGCGCGTTTAAGGCCGCAACCGTCGTCCCCCATCCCTGTCGGCACGCGTGTGCGTTTGTGTGACTTAAAGCCAGCACCAAAAGTGCGCCTCGCTGGCGCCCGGTGGCCAGTGTACGAACTAACCGACCGTCCTGCGGTCTTGTCAGTCGCCTCATATTTTCGCAACTCCCAGTTGCTTTCGCCCTATTAGCCGCTTCTAAAGACATTGCAATTTTAGTTGGATTATTGGCACTTCGTGTCAGCCACCGACGCGTTCAAGGGGGTGCGCCTAAGATCGAACGCAAACCCCCCACCTAGATGCTTTGTTGTTGTTGACCAAAAACCCAAACAACACTTTTTCAAATTTTATTTGAGGAGTGTTAAATGGTAAGAAATGCAACTAAATTGTACTAGTATTCATTGACCGTGTTCTAGTAATAACGCTAGGCCTATAAAATGCAAAGTAAAATCAATAAAAATCTAAAAAAAATTCATAAGCATAACAAGAGTGTTCCTTACCCTGCCACACTTTCCCCTAGCTTCAATATCCATTATTTCTGTGTAAAACATGAGGGTGCCACACTTCCCCCCGGTGCTGCCACACTTACCCCATAATGTGGGCAAGTGTGGCAGGGTGCATACTTTGTTAATTAATTTTTTTTTAAGGGTAATGCTAATTAAATTTGTAGCTACTGATATTAGGGGGTACATTTTGGCAATGGATTGATTGATCTTCCTATTTTTTTGTGTGTTTATGGTAAGTGGTTTGACCGTGACAGGGCTTCAAACTCAAACAACACAAAAAGGTGCCACACTTACCCCGATTGACCCTAAGTACGAAACGCGAATCAGCAACGCTCCTCAATTACCGCGTTTCATACTCACTTTTTTTTGTACTGTATTGATATACGGTAATTTAAAAGTGTAATTAATTTTTGGTAGTAGGCCTACACCAAAAATGAATTGCACTTTCTTCATATACCCGCCATAATTTTGCACAAGCTTTTGTGCTGATACAATAAACATTCAATAAATTGTGTGGGAAGCAGGAAATTAAACAATAGGCCAATAAAATCTATAAACATTTAATTTTCCCCATCCTAGTGTTGTAATCATCAAAATAAAAACATGTTTTTTAGTTTTCTGTATCATAATAACCAAAGTCCTATCTCATTTTCCAACTCGTGACCCAATCCCTCAACAACCACCACCACCACCACCACCACCACCACCACCACCACCACCACCACCACCACCAACAACAACAACAACAAATTATCCTTGTCAAATTACACATTTCGTGTCAAATACATTCTTCTATAAAGTAAAAAGTGTAGACAGCAGACAAAGATCGAAAAGTGTCATTTTTATTCACACGTTCATCCCTTACTGAAGCTCACTGCCGGCTGCCTAGGTTGGGGGTGGCAAGCCTGGTGCACACAAACTCATAAGAATGTCATACGATGATACGGTATAGGTATAAGTCGTGTTGGGCTATAGCGACTACGTACAAGGGTTCACACACGCGTCATTGCAATAGCAATTACACTGGTAGGCCTATAAGAGATTTCAGATTTCTCAACTATCTTATTGCAATACCCTAAAGGCCCGTCTACATCCACTTAGCGTACGTAACTTCCAGAAATTAGCGAGTTGGCCATATTGAATTTGCATGTAACCATGCACATTGAAATTAGGAAAACTAACGTACGTTTCACGACGCGAAAAGTTTATTCAACTCCAACTTTTTTCCAATTCTAGAATTTGGTTAATTGGCGCATGCGCAATAGAGAGCAAACATACCAACAGCTTACATTGTTTCTTTATCGAAGTGTCAAACCAAACCACATTACAACATTTCTATACATTTCTATTTTGAAAACAAACAAGAAACATACAAAACTCTCACAACTTGGTTGCCCAGTGGCGCACACCCTATTTTGAACTACTGGAGCGACTTTCTTCGTGCCCCCCCCCCCCCCCCCCCTAGTTTCGGGAACTACAATGGGGGGTCTGGGGGGGATTTTGTATTGTCTTTATTTAGTAGCTTATGTAGCCAGTTATACAGTATTGAACAATTAATACATAAAATTCCCTAAAAAAGGGACAGAAGACACATTAATAATTAAAAAAATAACAAAATAACAAAATGAAAGGCCATGCCCATTGCATGGTACAATGCATATACTATATACTATACCCAGCTTATGCGGGTCTGGGGCGCATAGCCCCAGAAATTTTTTTGGTTCTCTCATTGCATTTGGTGGCATTTTACGAGTTTTAGAGTACTTTCCAAGCTAATGTAAGCAACAACTTAATCCTGTTATATAGGCCTAGTAGATGGTGTCCGTAGGTTACGCTGGGTATACGCACGTTTAAGAAAA
The DNA here is from genome assembly GCA_945910005.1 of Isoperla grammatica. Lineage (NCBI taxonomy): Eukaryota > Metazoa > Arthropoda > Insecta > Plecoptera > Perlodidae > Isoperla > Isoperla grammatica. Next base: position 24,156,649 of record OX246741.1, read on the forward strand.
GCAGTTTGAAAATATGTGATCTAGTTGACGAGATTACATGTTCTTTTTAAAATAAAATGTGTTACCTGTGCTGATGAATGTTGGTAATCCTGACTGCAAAAATATATTGTTTAAAGTGACCATATTTCAAATCGGGAAATCTGAGACAAATACCTAAAGGGAAAAGGGACCGGACAAATGAAACAATGGGGAGAGTGGGGGGACGGCCCCCACCAACAGCGCCGCAGGCAATTTTTAAAAAAATACTCGTTTTTGACGTGGTTTTAAGTGGTTGTTTTTAATACAATTATTACTTAATACTCAGGTGGTAAATTAGTACAAATGTCACCACTCTTACTGATAGAAATTAGATGATCAGATTTTATAACAGAGAATATGAATGAATGAATGAGTGACTCAAACGTGGATATGGCACAAATAAGTATAAGAAGGCGATGAATCTCTCCTTATTACCAGTACGAAAGAGACTTCTTTACAAACGCACTGTTTTCAGCAAATATTTCTATTGCTCTGTCGAAGTCGATCGGAATATCGTGCTCCATTGAGATCACCATAAGATCCCCAAGACGAGCGTCGCTCATAGTACTCCTTAGCCTTGTTTGCAATTGCAACCTATCTTCTTTAAGGAAATACATTCATGTCGGGATAACATTTTACCATTTGTTATACCATTAAGGGTATTTTAAACACAATGGCTATACCCATCCATTCTTTCCTTTAGGGTTTGGACTTTCTTCTTTTCTAGTGTGTTTTTATTTTATTTTTTGTTTCACATTTCTTCTTTCACATTTTTTCCCATGCAGACCCCCCCCCCCCCCCCCCCCCCGTTGGCTACTGGAGCGGCCGCTACCCTGCTCCCGTAGGGTGTGCGCCACTGTGGTTGCCCATAATTAAACGTTTTAACTGGTGAGCAGTTACTATCGCCATACCTCGTTTTCTTCATAATGTTGCAATTTCATCATTTGGACAGCTCCTTGTTTGTCTATTAGTTCTATTCGTTTGTTACATTGTTGTAGTTCGGTGGGAAATTCGTGAGCTCTGATCGGTTTACGTTTACTTAAGAAAATTATCAACATTCGATGGGAACGGCTAACGTAATTTCTATAATTTTCACGCGTACGCAAAGTGGATGTACACAAGCCATTGACCTAACGATGGACCAACCAATCATACTTTGAAAGGTAACTTATATGCCAATGAGATACTAGCAACGTAAGTCTAGACATCATAGTAAAAAAAAATAAAAAAAATAGGCTTACCACTTCAGTGATGTGATATACAGGAAAAAAGGCAGTCCTTAAAGGATTAGTCAGGTGATAAACTAAAAAATCACCAATGAGTCATAAGTGCATGAAATTCAGTTTGTGTAAAATAAAATTGATACAGGCCTTGGTTGCTTCAATGCTAGTAAAAAAATAGTGAACATTTATCTATTCTATAAGATTCACTTTGCCAGCTCTGCTGCATTTTTCTTCTAAAGCGTAGTACAGCTGTATTGGTTCCCAGGTCCCTAACGCCTGCCTGATAGACAGAGCACTCATTGTGTAATACGAGTCCAGCCAGCGCTCTGTAAAACACTCGGTGACTGCGGACAGTACCGCTCAAAACAGATTGCAACTTTTCTTCACATCAAGTCACAAGAAAATTAATTGCAGGGCATTTTGTAGAAGTACACGTTCGTACTAAGATGCATGTTATCGGTAGAGAAACGATGCACATTAAACCTCCTGATCGATTTTTGATAAGTGCTTTATTTTAGCGATGGTTTTACTATCTCGAGGCAACATTTTTTCAGAGGGAATTACCATGAGAAGAGTTGCTAGGTGCTACTTGGTAGCAACAAGCCAAAAAATCACGTTTTCTTACATTTTTTAACCGCCTGCTTTTAAAGTATGGTATCTTTTAGTCATGTTTTCCATACTTGAGGGTGGACATAGCCGATACAAATGATAGTTTTTTAGTTTTTCATCTGACTAACCCTTTAACAAACCATAGCCACAACTGCCATGTCTTCTTTATAGGTTCTTTGATGACTTTTATCAACAAATCCTTGTGACTATTGCAATTGACAAAGCTTTAGACAAGGTCGGAACATGCCATTACGTTTACTTTACTGTACATTCTGTTGAGGAGGAAGGATTGCAAGTAAAAATCTACACTTCGGTATTCCTTTAAAGTTTAAAGGGCACCTGATGTCACAATTACACGAAATATACCACCTCCAACGATCCCTCACCAAATTTTATGGAACGCCCCTTTGTGGTACCTACCGCCAGTTACGGCGATTCTAACCCCTCCACCTCCCTCTCTCTAAAAAAAAAAAAACACTTGTTCTACAAACTACTTGCATATGTGTATGTGCGGCGCGTGAAGTGTTCCCCTCCCCCCGCTACCGCAACTCCGACCGGCCTCCGTGCGCTACGTTCTCGTGCCAGTCAAGTGTGACGTGCTGAGGTTGAGCTCTGCTCACTTGGTGTTACGTTTCTGTCCAATACTTGAGATTGCATCAGTACATTAGCTTACTCACTACTATTGAGCAAGCAGCGTAGGACACAAGAAACAATCATTTAATTTTCTTTGTGAAAATTACCTGTCTAGACCCGTAAAGTAGTTAAGCCTATGGCTGGATTGCGACGCGAGCAAACTGATGCGCTTTACATCCGTGTGCGTATAACACCAGAACTTGGAACGGTTTTTGACCTAGGCATGGATTGAAAGCATTTTTGGGAGATAGGGGTCGAGCGCATGTTTTATACTTCATTTAGTGTACGTGACTCTTTTCATAAATAAGTTTTGGAACAGTAAAAACAGCATATAATCAAGGGCCTTTTCACCGAGACACGAAAAAATTGATTACAAAATACTGGGCCATTAAATGTGTTAAAAAATTGTATATCATCATTACTACTTAACAACCTATAGGTAGAGATGCAAGTTTTTCGCAATGCGCGATAAAACGAAAAGTGTAACAAAACAGTCTCGAGTGCTGGTTTCAACATTTCTTTACGTTATGCGTCACTGGGATTCAGATTCAAATCGCGAAATAACACCATAAAATGCTTATAAAACGAATTATGAGTTTATTTGCGATAAAACACCATAATTGCCACTTTCTAGCAAAATAACACCATTATTAACAGTAATTCGTAATTTTGTATGACCTTCCGTTCAAATCTTCACAAGAATTTCGAGATAAAAAGCGAAAATAAGCAGTCCGCATCATCACCACTTACTTCTCTGCAGTCTAATCTAATCTTTGACGCCCATCACTATGTATATACATTTAGGGCCATACACATATAATAGTTTAGAAAATGTAACCTTTTTTAGTTTCATCAATGATTTTATGTAAAAACATGATTTTCGATTACAAAAACAATAACACCACAAAACACCATAATTCTCAATTTCTCAAACGAAAAGTGAAGAAAAATAAAACCATTTTCTTGCATCTCTACCTATAGGCCTAGTATACTACATTTTCTTGAACTTGACAAATATGTTCTAGATGTCTTACTAGGATTAACGTAAAGACTTTGAAGCTGTCGGTCCACTTAAAATAAATTGTAATTTTTTTAACCTGTTTTTGCAGACATAATATCAATGTTTAACAACCTGCATTGAAAAAATTTACAATCCCTAGATACATTCACCTTCAGTTTTGTGTTGGTCTAAAGTAGGTATATGTTATTCCTTAAATTCAATACCTACCTTACTCATATATACCGTAAGTCCATCAAATTTGCATTAGGGCTAATTATTGTCTGCTCTATTATTTCAATATAACTAATAACTTGCAGAGTTAAATTTCAGAAAGCCAATTTATCAATACATTATGTTTGTATGACAATTAGGTAATGTTTTCTTTTATAATCACTAGTTAACCTTGGTTCTTTTGTTATACCAACAGATGGGCACCCGAGTTTTTGTTGGTGGCCTGACTTACCGCGTTCGTGAACGTGACTTGGAAAAATTCTTCCGTAAATATGGAAGGATAAAAGAAGTTGCAATGAAGAATGGATTTGCTTTTGTGGTAAGATGCAAACAAGTAGGCTGTTACTTATTTGTGGTACTAAAATCAATCCCACCCTAACAAGTAAGTGGTTGACTTTAAAAAGGCATTCTTGGGTTGAAATGTATGAACCCCTAGATTTCTAACTTGTGTAAATCTGTTAAATGTGTGCTTTGTTCACCTTAATGGCTGGGAAAAGAAAGTATATAGTGTAGAGTTGATGTATTTTGCTGAGGTTACCCCCTTCTCCTATTTGTTACAATAATCATGTAAACTTAAAAAATATCCATCACTGCTTTGATGAAATTTTAAATTGACTGTGATATTCTGCATGCAAATGTTATTGTGGAACATGCTGTAAAATTTGTTACACTTTCCTTCAAGAGTTTCTCCACCAGGAAAGTTTGTGTTATAGGTCCCAACTCACCATTACTACGTATACCACGCACTTCAAATCGGTTTAGCCATGTTGATTTGACTTCAAGTCGGTTTGAGAACTGTGGTATACGTGTCTTCAAATCGATATGAAAATTATTTCCAAATCAGTTCCTGAATTGATTTGGAACTAGTCAAATCGATTTGACAACTGTGGTATACACTCCAATCGATTTGAGAATCCACTGCAGTGCGATACCAACTACAACAACAACGATCTAGCAAGCGGTGATTGAACAGCTGTGTTGCTGTCACAGTTACACGTGATTTTATCGAGTTGTATCTTTGATTGTTCCATTCAACAACTGCCGTGGTTTCGTGGCGGTTTGGCGAAGGCGATTTGAGATTTTGTGATATACATGTACTTTTCATTGCGACTTGAGGTCAAATCGACACGGCTATGACGGTTTGAAGTGCGTGGTATACGTAGTAATTATTCGTTACGCGCCACCTCGGTTTGGTAATTGGCAACCATGGTTTGTGGTTTCAAAAAACATTGCATTCAAAATGCTTAGCAGTTGCCATGTTTGCTTGTTGAGAATCTTTGCTTAGCGGCTATTCAGAGTTGGTGAAACAGTTGGTGAAACTGGCCCATAGCGTCTCGTTGGCTACAAATTTGTGTTATTTAACCGTAGTATTTTATTTTCAGGAATTTGATGACTACAGAGATGCAGATGATGCTGTCTATGAGCTAAATGGAAAAGAGCTCTTAGGAGAAAGGTTTGTTCTCACATTACCACTTTTACTTAAATGTCAGGCCTCTATACTACTAAGGGCCGGTCTTACAATCTCCTAATAGGAAAGTTATTTGTAGCAATTCATCTTTTTGGAGGATTTCAAGAGTTTTGATTGGTCGTTGCCATGGGGAAATCAAGCTATTCGACGAATAAGTAGTTATTAGGACATAGTAAGACCCTAAGTGCAGCACCCAGTAAAAGATCAAATGACTAATACCTAAGTTAAAAACAGAGTGTGCTGTATTGAGTGCTGTGTGTGCTAAATTATTTTGAGATGTGCAAACATTTGAAATTATTAATTTTTTTTATTACCTAGAGGCCAGAATATGATGGGATTAATTTCCTATCCCCTACCGGACTTCATTGTTGGACACAGGGAGCAGATATATAAAAATAAAATATTAGACCTAGGCCTATGATTATTATCATCACCATCATCATTATTATTAGGCATATTAATATTATTATTATTTAAAAAATAATACAACAAAAATTATTATTATTACTATTGTTATTATATTTTTTGCTGGTTTTTAAAGTATTAAATAGCATTTATACGATGCGTGTTTCGAGACAACCTTACAGATAGACATGCATGGCTGACCAGCAAACCCTAATTTGAAAACACCGTTTTATGGTGATCACTGAATGGCTGCGAGTTCCTCCTCTCTGACAAAAGCATCTGTAAGGTTGTCCTAGGATACGTTATTTTTATACCCTATTCATTGTAGGTTAACTAAAGTACATTTTTGTCCGATTGTGTAAAAATCATTCATATTTTGCTACTAGCTTTAAGTCGTTCTAAATTCTAATGGTACAATTTTCCTTCATCTCAAGAAATGTTTATAAATGTATTTTGTCAACTACAAGTGTTTTGGGCTTGACCTTGAGTCCTACTATCAGCTAAACTGTAGCCTACAAGGCAACTTCAAATAATGTGTCTTTAAAAAAAATTCAATCAAGGAAGGGTACTGGACTAGGTGTAGTGCGCCTCTTTTAATACTTAAACAATTAACGAGGGGTCTGCGGAGCCCCGAAATTCTCGACTAGGCCTAGTTGTAGTACCTATTGACCCAAAATTCGGGATTTTAAAGTCTTGTTGTGTCAAAAAAAACTTCTAGGTAGGCCTACCCGAAAAGTGCCAAGTAATAACTTATTTAAAGTGCCGATAGTAATTTGGTGTGCTTACTGTCATGTCTGACAATTGAATAAAATTAAGAAGATCAATTATTTTTTGATTGTCCGGTTGTTTTTGGTTCGGTTAGCCATGGCAATGCATTGCATCTTTGAATCTCCTAAGGTGTTATGGGGGGGAGGGGGGGGGGGTCAGAAAGTTGTCAAATTCTTCTTCCCCCCCCCCCCTTCTTTTTCAAGCATTTAATTCAGTTATTTTTATTTCGTTACCCAACCCAAAGCCAGAAGTAATTTGTAAGTTACTTGACCCCAACCTAAAAAGTACTACCTGTGCAGACCCCTACAATAAAACAAGCTGTAATTTTTCATTAAATGCCATTTTATATGAATTAATTGAAGGACTGAAGAATACTTGTGCATCCCATTTTATTTCCTTTATGCAAATTCAATTGACACTCTGTTGAAAGACTATTTGAGCCTTCTATCTTGTGCGTTTTGTAACTCGTGCAGCACAAATTACCGTAGCTATGTTGTTTGTGTAGACTTACTTTTGTTGTGGATTCTCCAGGCTCTCTCTGACGTCTGCGTAGGGGTCCGAGGAAGGACGGACGGGAGGAAGGACGGACGGACGTAAAGGTTTGTGTTTTCTTGTTTCCAGGGTAATAGTGGAGCACGCCCGAGGCACCTCCCGCCGGGACCGCAGCTACGGCGGAGGGGGAGGGGGCGGCGGGGGTGGCGGCTACGGTCGCAGGCGTTCCTCCTGGATGGACAAGTAAGCCAAATCCTCTTGCTTTTGTTGCAGAGTGTCTGTAGAGAAAGCGCGTGGGACGCCGCGTGGGGGCGACTATATGGGCCGAGGGTCAAGTCGAAGCTACGGGCCTCCTCCGCGACAGAGAAGCAGGGCTCGGTAAAGTTTGTTCCGACCTTGATCTCGATGGAAACGCTTGCTTAGATCGTGTCACAACTTTACAAGTATTTGGTCCCTTAAGGGGACCCATCCGTCCCTATACCAGCAATGTTAAATTAGCCAACTTTCGGTACCTTTTCTGAAGGAATGGCTAGCCTAAGGAGGCTGATATTTACAAGTCTTTTAGACACATCTATTCTAACAAATCGCAGCGGAAAAAAAATTAATATTTTAGTTTTGTTTAAAAATTGCAATTTTCTTACAATTGGCAGTAATTTTGATCAAAATATTGACATTTCCTAATACAAACGACAAGAGAAAAAATACTTTGATGACGTTTATCACAATTTCATGTGCTGCGTTTCTGTAAAACAGTTGTATTTACATGCTCCAAAAAAAATCATGAAATTCTGTTTGGTGATTCTTTAGATAAATGTACCGTAGCACAAAAAAAAATGTTCTGAGATAACCCAGTATGAAGTGGGACATAGATTTTTCATCTGTTTTAGGGGCTACCATCATATCGCAGCTCCCTTTCTTAACTGGTGCAACCAAATCAGTTAAAATTTGAAACACATCACGATAAAAGTAAATTTTATATGAAAATCATAGAACATATTAAAACATTTTAATATTTCAAAATTAAAAAAAAAACAAAAAAAAAAATTAAAAACTTTTTTTTTTTTAAATGACAAACAGCCTGAGAGCTTTGGGGAATGGGCATATATGTAGACTAAGGTTGGAATTCATAGTCGGCCCCTACACCTAGGGGCGCCCATTGTTGCTATGGTAACAATTGTTTCCATGTTATTTCCCATAAACAAAACAAATCCATAGCAACAATGGGTGCCCCTAGGTGTAGGGGCCGACTATGAATTCCAGCCTGAGGTTGGAATTCATAGTCGGCCCCTACACCTAGGGGCACCCATTGTTGCTATGGATTTGTTTTGTTTATGGGAAATACCATGGAAACAACTGTTACCTTAGTAACAATGGGCGCCCCTAGGTGTAGGGGCCGACTATGAATTCCAACCTAAAGCACTACTTCTTCATTGCAGTATGGCAGTATGTTTGGGGGGGGGGGGGGAGGGCAGACAATGGCACGTAATGCTTTTAGCTGCAGCCATTTACGCTGAAGAAGACCAGATATTGAAGTTATGCTTACGCATACGTGTCTTTAAAAGATAACTGTGAGTTCAGCTATCACTCTATGGCCAAACAAATGTTATCATTGAGTCCAGGAGACATAGACGGTTGAATTAGCAAAACAAAACAAAAAACACGTAATTTTTAAATTTGCGACGGATGGGTCCCCTTAACTCAAGCAATAATTAGTTTCCTAATTTTGTGAAAATAGGCCTAAAAATAATACATTTTACCACTGAGATCTGTTTCTTAACATCCATATAGGCCTACGGTACAGTAAATCGAGCTGAAATAGCGTCATACACTAGGAGACAGTTTTATTAGTGTAAAGTGTTTGATAGTTCATGTAAGCAATGTCAGCCCACAGAGAACTGGGCTGGAAATACTACTATTGTAACATTGTGAAGTTGTGACCAACATGTTTAATGTTTAATGTTTATAATGCTCTGAACTCAAGTGGCTCAAAACCTTCGAGCCAATAATGTTTTACCTAGATTTTAAGTACTTTGCTAGGTACCACAGTACATATCTTGAAGCCATTGTAGTCTAACCGATTTGAACCAAGTATCTTGGTTTACTACTAACCAACTGTGTAGGCCTACACTTAGATCCTCCTAATTAATAAAGTAAAATGTCAACACACGTATTTTCTTCTGTTGATCTGCTTTTATCTGTAATACGAGCATTCCATTAATTGATTTATCAACAAAGCTAGTTAAATTTAGATTATTTAGTTTTCTTTTTGTCTAGGGGTAGAAAAAGGAATTAAATTACCAGTGGCTTTAAGTTTATACTGTGGTTGTGTCAAGTGGCCATAGGTTGATTATGATTGGAGATGTGTTTTCTCCTTTGTTGTGTAGTGAGAACTTTATTTGGTGGGTCATAAGTAATAGGTATATGTACTGTGTCTGTAGTAGGAGGTCCCTTTTTTTTTACAATATAATTTCCCTAATTCTTAGTTGAAACTTTTGGATTCTTCTTTCTGATAATCTAGAATCGCTAGAATATGACTGAGAAAGCTATGCCTCGGCAGTCACTAAGGCTCTGACCCTGGGATAAGGGACTTTTTGTTGGTGATTGAGGTTGGGTTATTTTGCATTCCTGTTTGTGATGAATATTTTCTCCAGCTCATAAAAATGCATACGGGACGTACATGATTTGGGCTGAAAGATAAGTCAACCTACATTGAAGCTTTTATGGTGTAGTTGTGGCAGACAGAGCAGCTACCACTTATTTTTAACAGGTGTGAAATCCCAGTTTTGAACACACAAGAACCAGCATACTATAAATTCACAAATCTGATTAGCCCCCCATTTCAATAATGAGAATAGTATGTTTTGTAAACAAAAAATGTTGCCAGTGTTACACGTCATGTATTATGTGGTGGCACTGGCAAGTGCCATGTTGTATGCTTACTTTTGTGCACACATTTAATGCTACTCATTTCCATAAGGGTTGATCAGTAAGAAAAATGATTTCAAACCCTCCTACAAAGTGTTGCTCCCTCTACAAACATGGACTTTGTGTGAATTTAAGTAATTCAAATTCTTTCGTTCAATATCAAAGTTATCCAGTACAAGATGATTAGTGCACAAACTTACAAATCAAACACCCTTTGGGCATGTTTCCAAGCCCCATGAATGCATAGTTTTTGGGCATTGTCTTAATTTGTGACAGAAACACATCTCTAATAATAATAATAATAATAATAATAATAATAATAATAATAATAATAATAATAATAATAATAATAATAATAATAATAATAATTAATTATATTAATAATAATAATAAAAATAAAAATAATGATGATGATGATGGCTGGTAGCTGGCTGGCTTTAGAATATGTTTTAACATTTTAATATGTGTACGTTAATACTGTTCTGTCATAAAAGTCTTAATCACTGCTCCCGTTCCCCGTACACTAGTTATGTTTTTGTTCCAAATCATTTGTGATGTCTGATATCTTCTGGAATCATTTCCTCAATGGTTTCCTTCATCTCTGGTGTGACATGCCAAGGCTAGGACAGTTTCTCTGCCAATCAGGCACCTTGCGTTCATTTTCGTCACACCCTAACGTTCCCAGTTGGCCGAAGAAATTCTTCGAGCGTAGTCACCTCATCAAGGATGGCCTTGTGTTCCATTCCACCTGCCCATGATAGTTGCTTGGATTGTGCTGAAAGTTTTGACTTGCCCTGAAAACACATTCTAAGGGAATTTGGTTGGCAAAATGCATTTTTTGGGCGTCTTGCTGGCTCTTCCTTTGCTCGTGTCCCAGGGGGCTCTGACCCCTGCCCTCCAAGCAGTCAGTAGTCTAACATTGGTTAGAGGCATGACAGTTCAGAGCGCCAGTGAGTGTTTTGTTGTTGATTCTTGGATTTCGTGTTGGTTTGAAGCAATGGGGATGACTCAGGAAGACCAAAACGCCAAGAATCAACCGACATTCGGGGCAGGCCTAAAGAGTAGGTATTAAGTTCGTTTATTTGTAATGTAATTCTTGTTAATGTAAGCGGACGACTACCTGAGTCCCGTCTTTTCGATGAGTGTTAGGATTGCGTATTGTACTGGTGATTCCCATAATGATGTTTGTTCCCATGAATACCTACACTTACTAGTTGAGACTAGGCCTGTAATACTAAGCATGGCCAAAAAAGTCTTGCCTAAATAGAAGAAGGGACTTGTGATGTGGATTTTATTGGTTATGTGAGAAACTGCCTTGCTTGAACTACTCTGGCCTTGGGACTTACTTGCCTTCTTCTCAAAGTGCTTGTGACTGGCCTCATACTTGTATTTTGTGATAGCCTATGTGTCTCCGTACTCTTTGTCACATCTGGTCGCAATGCAAGCACCTATCGGCATTCATTGTGTCACTTGACTTGACACACTATTATATCTGTCAGAAGGTTTTTTAATGTGTACCTAATCCCTAATAAATGTTGGATGATGCCCCATTATATAATGCTTCATTTTGTTGACAGTTTGGGTTTGTAATGGGTTTACTTATGGATACCATCCCAGTTAACAGGGTGTGGTTCATTAGAGCAGACCTCTGTAATTCAACAGCAGTTAATAATATTAGCCTATCTGAACGAGTTCCTGCCATGCCAAAAGTAAAATATAGGGGTGTGCGAGTAGCACTTTTCCAAATCGAGTCGAGTTTCGAGTAGTGCCTGAATATAATAAAAAGATACAGGAAAGGAATAACTACCGGTAGAGGACTAGGCAGACTAGACCTAGGCCCCCTAGGACCCCATCTAAGCTACCGCCGAGTTCACCTAGGCTAGGCCTTGGCCTAAAAGCTGTCCCTGGGGCTAGGCCTAAAACCATATACTGTAATTTGTTCAATATTATTGTCTCCCTAGGCCTAAGGCTCAAACGATGCTAAATTCTGGCAACTGGGTCTAGGCCTACGTGATCTAGACAAGGAAAGTACTAAAGCTTGGCCTAGGTCTTGGGTCTTGGGATAGGCTAGGGCTATGCTCGAAGCATGGCCAAATGCTAGGCCTAGGACTAGGCCTACACTGTACACGGGGACCTGGCACAGGAGAAAGACTTTAAGAGAAACAATAGAACTACAGTGTAATCTGTTTTGCAGATGGGTTGTCAGATGGCCACTTTTGTTTTTGTGAGACCATGTTGGCGAGTGTTTCCCCATTTTGAGGTTAATAATGCAAAGATTACATTTTGAACTTAAGTTGTATGGAACGTTTTAAAAATGATTCTAAATACATGATGATCAGTAGGGAATATAATATCTTTGATGATTAGGTACTTTTAGGTCTAGGCCTAGGCCTACGACCAGGGTCTAGGCCTAGGGCTTAGACCTAGGCTCTTTGAACATAGTAGGCCTATGCGTCAGCGATCTCGTAGGCCTAGGTTCTCGAAGATTCCCTTCCCTTTGTTTGGCTGCCACTTCTACATCATCCACACTTAGTTCACAAAAAACGCAGACACTTTTTGCGAATTTGCAGAAGTATAGGCCTAATAAGCGTCGTCTGCGTGTATCGATCTGCTCGATAATGATCGATAGGTCACTTTTTCTTCAAAGTCGATTATAAAATCGATACTTAAGCTATTTTTGGATACTAGCGCTACCTATTGGCGGTATTTTTAACCAGTTGAATACGGCGGCTCAGTCGATCAAAACTACTCGAACTCCACTCGTTTTTCATGAAAAACTCGATCACCTCGAGTCGAGTAGTAACTACTCGACCGAACTCGACTTTTCGAGTACTCGCACAGCCCTAGTAAAATACAATTCTGCGTGATTATTATAGCTGCTTATAATATCCGACTAAACGGGGGGGGGGGGGGGGTTATAGTTTATGCTTTCACTAACATTGTTGGCCTGTATCGAACAGTTCCGAGGGATAACTCTGATATACTACAGTACATATTTAATTTCTAAGTGATACTGGTACTGATTAATTAAATGGAAAGAAAACTTGACCATACATGAACATAAATAACTGGGGGTTCCACCAACCTTGAATTTAAGTGGATAAGTGACTGTAAAGGATCTGCCTATAGTAGGCCCTAATAATCATTTGATCTGAAGTTAAAATTTAAAAAAGAAGTTCAATTTGTATGTGATTGTAAATTCCCTTCAAAAGTAGTTTGAGGATACTGTATATCTATGGATGTAGCCTACACTATATGATATATCTGTATGGAAACGTTAGTTGGCCTAATGGTTCCAGCAATTTTATGACTGGATTGCGAATATAGCAGGGAAATAATATAATGATCACCCTGATATGAAAAAAATGTATGAATCATTAATTAATTGCCTATTTCCCTACTCTGGGCATGCACTTGTAATAAATCATTTTCACAATGATAATGAATGATAAGTAGTGTGTATCTCTCAAGGTGGCTTTACCCCCTCCCTCCCATTATAAGTGACATATGGTATACCAAAATGGTCTTGATAAATATTTTTGGTTCAAAAGAGCATATTTAATCACAGTGGAACCCCGCTTCAACGATCACAGACGCAACGATTTCCCGCTCGTAACCACAATTTATATAAGTCGCATCTTTTTCCCCATTAAAACAATGTTAAATTTTCCCGCGTTAACGTTGCTGAAACAAAGCATATACAACGATTTTTTGCTTTGAACGTTGAAATAAAATGTCCCTTGTGCTTTATTGCATTGCTTATTACCCTCGTACAACGATTTCAAAAAAGTTCTAGTTCAAAAGCGTGTTAATAGTACGTAGGTAGGAGGCCTATGCAATTTAGGCCTACATTGTTTACATACGGAGTTACTACCTGCTGCCGGACTGACTGACGGCCAGCCGGCTGACGGTCGACACCATTAGAGCTGCAAGGGAGGGGCGAGCTATACAGCTGCAGCGTCATTGAGAGAGACCGCACTAGTGGTGTGGCTAGCAGTCGACTGCGTATACTCGTAGACAGGAAAAGGGAGCCCGAAAATAATACAAAACACTGCTCTCCTTTCTTTGCGTGAGGTCTAAGCTTTTTATATTTATCGAACATTCGTTATTTTACACTTTTGGTAGGAACGAAACACTGGCGTTATTTGTACAACTCTCAAGCACTCACAAGCATGCACGCCTGGCGCCTGTTAGTGTAGGAGGGGAGGGCAGCGGGCAGACAGCGAAAACTGTCTGACCACTTCTTCCTACCCCGCCTTACCCCCCCCCCCCCCCTCGCGATCCCAAACAGCTCGTTGCGAAGAAACACGCCCCCCACTCGTGTGGTATAGTCACGTTCCAGCAAATAGTCCTTTCAATCACAATTCATCTTTTCAATTTTTTGTTGCATCCCTCGTTCGAACGATTTCCCGCTTTCAAGATTTTGTTTATCCAGTCCCCTTAGAAATTATTGGAGCGGGGTTCCACTGTAATATACTTTATATCCCATATTATATTGTTTCGTTCATATATTTTTTAAAAAAAAAGATTAGGCCTACCTTAATTTTGATAATATATGATTTTCGATTTTCGATAGCACTGGTAGGCCTACCTATCCAACCTCCATAGTCACGGGCATAGGTGGGACTGAAATTTTGCAAATAATTGTTCATAAACAAGCATACCACTTTAGGCCTTGATAGGCCTAAAGTAATTCAGTAAGTAAATTCAAGTAATTCAAGTGAGTAAAGTAATTCAAATTAGGTTAACTGACCATGGAGAGCCAATATTTGTTCATGAACAATACGCGTTCCTTTGCTGATGGGTGGGCAATTCAAAATTAAGCGATAAAATGGAGCCCAGGCCTATATTTTGAGTGTATGCTATATAGATGACAAAATGGGAACTTTTTTGCTGTATCTTGGGGGGGGGAGTGTCATTTTTTGTTCCTGTGTGTGGTATTGCAGAATAAGTTCATGTGTACCATTGAATCGGGTGTACGGTTTCAATCAGTTTTGGAAGTTGAAAGTAACACAATTTTTACAGAGACATGGATGTGCGCATTCAAGATCGCTATGGACCACCGACACGCACCGAGTACAGACTAGTTGTGGAGAACTTGTCAAGCCGTGTTAGTTGGCAGGTAAGAACTCGCCTTGCTACACCCTTCATTCATTTCATTGAATGTTTCACATTATGAACCATTACAAAGACCTCAAAACAATAAAAATATGGTGGTATTTAGTCGGTAAACTGGATATGTCAATATTTTTATATCATATACATTGTGTAGGCATTTTTCTTAATCAGTTTTCCATCATCCACCCTACCAACTTAATCCCTTAAGAGACAGGGATTGGTGTTAGTGAGTCGTCATCTAACACTATTAGAACATGTGTTGGGTGTCTATGCTTGGCTTTCAAAGGCACGACTTAGAAGTAATTGATAGCATTCCTGATTGTAGGCCCGAGATATTTTTAAGGTTTTGATGGTCTGGTAAACTTTTATACCTTCATCAATAAGTGTTAATAGGGTTGCCATTTGATGTATTTGGCATAATTATATTCTCCATTATGGACCTATAGTGTGAACTTTTATAGAATGCAAATGCAATTCCTCCTTGCTTTTGTTTCTTCCATTTTTTCTTAAATAATAGTCAAACCATTGTAAAATTTGTTAAGGTGTGACAAGTGACGTTTAAATGAATTGCACCTCTCACTTTCTTGGGTCTTCTCCCATCTAACTGCTAACTCCGTCTTGTTAAAATACTTAGCCAACAGAAAATTTCTTCTTGCAAGTTGATGTGTAATAACCTAGAGACATGTTGTGAGCTTCTTTGAGTTTGTCTTTAGAACTTCCCATGAAATACTGTCTCCATGCTCGTAGCATGTATTTTCTACCAATGCAAGGTGACCGAACAACTAGGACTATGGACTATTTCAGGGTTGCTGCCAAAATTTAATTCACATCCTGTTGGACTAGGTAAAATATCTACAAAACTCTTACCATTGATGCAACAAAGTCAATACAAAAAAACACTTTAAAATGTTTATTTTTATGACTAAACCAATGGGCACCGAGATGGCATGGCGCTAGTGAAAACGAATGAAGCGCTCAAAGTGGCAAAGTCGCGCAACAACCTGCTGAAGCAGCGTCGTTCTTCCTACGTCGATAAAGGCAAATTAATTAAATACGGGTTTTAAAATTTGTGTGCTGATTATGAATCCCGTCAGTAAATCTTAAAAAGGCAAGCCACCATTTTAATCAGGACACGTTTTAGATGTAAAAACAACAAATAACACACAACAAACAAAACAAGACAATAAAAGCCAAAAAAAAAAAAAATATACACATCAACAATAAAAACAAAACAAACACCAAGCAAAAAACAAGATATATCACAATAATATCCAGCACTATTTTCAACTGCGGAATGAAATCTTCAGCAGTTTGTTGCTAAATTTGGCCACATATAGCGCTGTATGTACTAACACACGGTGCCTATAGAAAGAAGTATTTTTCACTAACAGCAGGGAATTTGTTAGAAATGAACCCTCTTCTTAAATGGCAGGAATGTAAATAATTTAAGTTTTAAAATTAA
Source organism: Isoperla grammatica (assembly GCA_945910005.1). Classification (NCBI taxonomy): domain Eukaryota; kingdom Metazoa; phylum Arthropoda; class Insecta; order Plecoptera; family Perlodidae; genus Isoperla; species Isoperla grammatica. Next base: position 24,173,001 of record OX246741.1, read on the forward strand.
ATATTTCAAAGTCAATCTTATTTCATTGCAAATAGCCCACAGAGATTTAAATTTATGAAAAATCAGACTTGTTTTGCACTCTTTATACCGGAAAAAAGGATTTCATTCCGTGAAAATGACAACCCTGAGGTAGCCTACCTCCCTTTTCATTGCAAGCAACTTCTTTCAAAATTTAAGTATACAGTACCTTAATTAGCTGATCATTTTGTCTAAGTTGTCTTTAGTGCCTAAAAACACAAACAATAACAAATGGCAATCCTTCAACACATAAATAAATATTTAGTGCTGTACTGGCTGAGCAAGTTTTAATTTTAAACGGGCTGTATTATTATACCATGGATAACACCTATAATAAAAGTGCACTAGAATCCCACAAATGTCGAGAGTTCAGCTGCTGTAAAGGAGAAACACGTTTAAGTGAAACGGTGATGTGCATCAAGTCCAAGTCGGAGCAGGCTTACTACGTGAGAACCGCATAGACTCGACTCATGAAATGGGAAACGGGAGATCTTCAGTCATGCAAAGAGCTGAATTGTGTCATGGTTTTGATGCCGGTTACTTTGGATACAAAACTTGGAGATCCCGAGCCAGGACTAGGATTCCCGACACTCGAGGTCCCGTTCCCGACGCACGAGGGTGGTCCCGTTCCGTATGAGAAGTGCCACGACCCAAGCCACGATCCAGGAGATCTTCGGTCATGCAAAGAGCTGATTTGTGTCACGATCTGGATGCCGGTACGTCCGATCCACAATGTGCAGATCCAAGCCAGGACTGGGATTCCCGACACTCGAGGTCCTGTTCCGTATGAGAAGTGCCACGATCCACGAGTAGATGAACAGACATTTGTGTGATCTTAGTTGCCTATTCGACCCTTGCTCGGCCAAGTGTCCAGCTAGATAGTTTTCTAATTGCTCTTATGATGTCGGCCACCAATTATTGTGCTAAAAGTTACGCTGTTTTTTCCGAAGAGCCTTGTCCCCTTCGCCACGGATGGATCGTGGCTCGTTCCGTGACTGAGGTGACTGGCATAAGGGTTTCCATTCGTTTCCAATCCGAACTGAGTAGAAAGGGGCGAGAGAGGTTGCGCTACCCCGTGATGTCACTGGCTAGGGCAAAAGCATCTCCTCTCCTCGTTGGTTCGTTGGCTCGCTCGCCGATCGTTGACCTCTTATCGGTACCGTTTACTGAGCTCGCTCACACGGGCCTAAGGTAAATGTTCAACGACCAAACACCTTTGCCTTGTGCATGCTACAGCTGTCCTCAAAGGTAAAGCACTGTAGCATTCATTACATAGCTGTTTCTCTTGGTGATGTGATTGTTTCTATGTGCTCAAAATTGGTTACTTGAATTTCTATGTATTTAAATATTATTGTATGTACAGTTATAATGAGGCACTTTTTAAATGTTAATGGACTACCACATTTAGGTTGGAATTCATAGTCGGCCCCTACACCTAGGGGCGCCCATTGTTACCAAGGTAACAGTTGTTTCCATGTTATTTCCCATAAACAAAACAAATCCATAGCAACAATGGGTGCCCCTAGGTGTAGGGGCCGACTATGAATTCCAACCTAAGGTTGGAATTCATAGTCGGCCCCTACTCTTCCAGCTTAAAGCAATTAACTCATTTTAGTTCTATGACTGCATCTTCGATGAGTTGACATGCCCGTCCAAGCCATACGAGATGAACAAGTGCCATTAGATGTTAGTAATACTATTTACATTCTGGAATGATGTGTCTTGATCTAAATTGGTCATACTGTCCTAATGTAGTATGAAAATGATGTACTACAATTTGTAATATATAGGGATGGACGAACCTTGGTTTTTTAATTTCGAACCGAACTCGAACTTCTAAACAAAAAAAGTTCTGAACTTCGAACTCGAACCAAACTTTTACGAAGCGGCTTGAAAACTGAAATATTGCACAAATTCAGGAAGAAAGGAAAGTAATCCCAAATTATGTTCTTTTTTTGTATCTGTGGACGTAGGCCTAGCTCCCGTGGTCGGCATTGGCTCCGATTTTCCCTCATTTTCTTCACTGCCCATGATCAATTTAAAATTTGCTACAAGTCTTTGAAACAAGATATGTGAAACTATCTAAATTTGCGGCCACAGAGAATTCGCAGCCTACGCCGTTCGATGTTTGGTTGAAAGTCGATAGTCGACATGCGCGAGCACAAAAGATCAAAACAAATCCTTCTCCGTACGAAGCGCTGCAATCGTGAATATATTTGTAAAGTAACCCCAACTTCATTAAGAACGTATTTTATCACGATTTTGTAATAGAATTTTGTTTTATTTGAGGTTAAATTGTGATACAATCTGTATATTTTACCAAATTCCATAGTATTCAATTTCTTTTTGTCTCGACTGAAATGAAAATTATTAAAATATGTAATGAAAAGCTTAATAAATTGTCGTTACTGTATTATGTGTACAGTGCCCTAGTCAGCAACTCGTTTCCTGCAAGGTCCACTAGATCGCTTGTAGCTAGGAGTAAATCCAGTAGACCTTGCGTTTCCTGTAGCGACAGCCATGCTACCTACCAGCGTTATTGCGAACCATAACAATAACATTCACCGGCATCGGCTATTACCGCTTGTAGGTCGACGAAGACGAAAAAGCAATCATAACATAGATGATTGTGCACATAAAACCATTTAATTACGTGTTCAATGTAATACATTTTCTTGCATAATGTGCCATATTAGACCAGTTGTTGACAAGGAAGGTTGGAGGGAACATAATATAGGCCTACCGTCATGCCGTGGAAGGCATAGAGCCTAGGCCTCAGTCGTGCAGTGGAAGGCCCTAGGCCTAGGCCTGTGCGTAACGAATTTTCAAAACATTTTCTTTCAGCAAGCGTTGTTTACTGTTGTGATGGCGTTTTTTACGAGGAATACGCTAAAAAATAGTTAAAACTGTCTCAGAAAAGTTCGGTTTAAGTTCGAAATTTTTACAAATCACGAACTCGAACCTTAACATTTCGTTCACAGTTCGGTTCGAGTTCGAAATTTCGTCCATCCCTAGTAATATTGTATTACTTTAATAGTTGGGAGTTACAGAAAACAATCACTCAATTCATTCAGCCTAGATATTTTGTCATTTGCTTTTTGATCAAAACTGAGTTACTAATTAGGTAGTTCCACAGGGATACGTAAGTATATTGGTACGATGTGCATAGATTTACTGAAAACGTAGGCTATGGAGAAGGGTTCGTGTTTCTATCAAATGTTAACGTTATAGTAGTACTTAACTGGTCTTGGACCAAGTAGTATGCGTTTTCAACAGTTGATATCGTAATATAACTTGTTTCAAGTTATAGTTGTGTTCATGCTAGATGCAGACCACGTGTAGTTGCTGGGACTTTTAAGATACTATGTAGGTATGACAACTTTCATCTTGGCTACTTGGGATGGGATGACAGCTCGTGCATGGTTGCCACTGGTCAGTGGATGTCTGTAAGTTGATTAATAGTGGGTTTACAGCTAAGCGTTGGGACCGAAGAGTTCCACGTGAACTCGGCCGCTGATTGAAGCTCGCACTCCCAACACTTAGTTGTAAACCCACCGTAAGGCCCAGATCCAGAGATGTCCCCTCTAGTTAAAGTCACTCCTCTATAACACGAGATCGTTGTCACGTTCTTCATATTTGGCTCTCTTTACAATGAGACAGCGTTCTTTCACAATACAAAAAAATTAAAGTACCTTTCCGATCTACTTTTTCCAAAATTTTGAATTGAAAATTTTCAAAATCCCTATCCTTTAACATTGGAAAGTAGAGAAATCATACATTTTATCACCTTCACATAGATATAAAGGAGCCAAAAAACGTTGCTACGTAAACAGATTTAGTATCAAAATAAAGCTAAGTTCTCAAGGAATACACACAAACCAGAAAAAATGAGTATATCCGTACTACTTTTTGCGTTATTTGAGCCTAAAGTTGCATGTACGCTCAGAAACGTGGCAACAATGCAGAGTCGCCTGCTCCAACTTGTCACTCCCCCGCCGTCCGCGATTGCTAGACCCGGCTGTCCACACTTGCCTGACGCAGACCAACGTTCATATTATGGCGGGTTTACATAACTGACTAGTGACTAACGAGTAACGACTAGCGACTAAGAGCGCGTTCATGAAACTGACTAGCCGCAACAGGCTTCTCTCATTGGCCGACAGTGGGAATACTGCGTGCTGATTGGCCGTGACTAAGGACTTGACCAAGGAGTTGAGCTATGTTCAACTTCTTAGTCAAGTCAAGACAAACCTTAGTCACAGCCAATCGGAGAGCAGTATTCTCAATCGTAGCCAATGAAAGAAGCTCGTGGCTTAGTCATGGGCTCGCTTAGTCGCTAATCGTTAGTCACTAGTCAGTTATGTAAACCCGCCATTAACCGAAAAAAATTTCCTTTATGATTTGTATGAGTTCTTATGTCGTGATTGGTCTTTGAATACTTGTATTCTGCAACATGAGCCTTTTGTAGGCCAGTACTCAATTTTTTAAATCTAGATTTCTAAGCTTTTGATTGATTCAGTTCTTTATTTTGTTGGTACATAATACACAATATCTGTATTTGATCCTTGAAGTTAACTGTGCATTGTAATATTTTGTCCACGTTCTATTTATGATGTTGATAGCGGACATTGACGTGCCCCGGGCCAGCGCCTAGGCACTCGCGCTGCGCTTTGTTTACATTGAAAGATTTCGTTCTTTCGTCGTCAACAATGTCGTGATTATCATCTAATATTAGGCCTACTTTGTATAGAATCCAAGGGCCAGCCTAGGACAACAGCCTTGGTCTACCCTTAGTACCATAAATGTTTATCTGGAATAAAGTCATTGTTCGCATTTCGCAATCGGTAGCTAGGGGGTATGGATGGAGATTGGTGTGGGCCAAGAATGTACTAAATTTAACAGTAGAGTCATAGAAGCAAACTGCAGTGGGGCCTACCCCTAGGCCTGTATCGATTCATTTTTGTGAAGGCCTGGTCTAGGCTAGGCTAGAGAGAGCCTAGATAAGGTAGGCCTAGCCAATGTCAGCATTCTCTTCCGTATGAAATTGAGTCCTAGGCTAGCTAGGCCTACGCCTCACTCCAGACATTGGCTTTACGGCTCAAATGTTAAATTAATTACATTATTATGTGCACACACCACCTAATCTGCTAGCTACCTATGCCATCGCATTTTAGTTGTGTCCCACAAGACTTTCGTTAGACAGCCGTCACAAACAACACAAACAATGTGTTGTCAATTGTTTTTGTTTTGAATTTTGATATGCACTTTTTGCACACGCAACGCGCGATAAAGTTAAATCTGGCACAGCTAATCACACCAGATCGCGTCGCTCCAAACTGACCATCTGATTTTAGCGTTTCAGTCGCGTCGCATCAAGCGCGTTTTAGTAAACGCAGCATGAAAACGTCCCTTTTTACTGCGCGCGAAAGAAGCTGACATCTTCACATGGCATGTGGTTGATTGTTGGGAAGGTTGCGATCACGTTGCGATGTTGCCAAGCGTATTTTGAGGTTGGCAATAGACTACATGACCAAATATTACGTGTTCCACTTCATATATCACTTCTAAATCAAAGCAACCATACACAAGTGTTTATTTTATGTTATTATCAATCTAATATACGGGACATTATTTCAATCAAACAGATATCAAATTAGTGTTATTCTTGCTATTATTTTGTTTCCACTATATGGCTGCACTGATTTTGAGCGGCAACTACTGCGCCGTGTTTTAGTCAGTTGACAGACTAGCACTTCCGACAATGCAAATAAATTAACAGTTTAGTTAAAATAACATATTTATGTAGGGAAAGATTTACAAACAATATTTAAAATACACACATCTATTTAAAAATTAAAAACATTTTGTTTTAATTGCATTGTTCAGCTGACTTTGATCATTAGTTATAGTTGACTCTGACTAGAGAGTACACTTAGAGGAGTGACTTTAATAGGGGAACAATGCTTGCTATGGAATTGTTTTATACATGCTATTTTCCATAAGAAAAACATAATCCTAAGCAATTTGAAGTTTCCCTAAAGGCCCATCCACAATGAAAATTAACAGTAACTGTAAAAGACATAACAGTAAGGTTTTAAGTTTTAACTAATAATATTGGCTGATGAGAGTCCATTGTTGCTATCAGCTAATAGGATTCGTTAAAACCTTTATGGCATGCTACTGTTAATTTGCATTGTAGATTGGCCTTATTGTAAGGGAAAAAATTTGCTGGTGGGGATGACTGCACATGCACAACTAATCGTCAGTGGATTTAGGCTACATGGTAAATTCAAATGCTAAAGACATACTTGTCGATTGTTTTATCTGGTTATAAAAAATAAATTTAAAGACAGAATTTGTATTGAATGTAAGTAAGTAAATGGTTTGTAATGTTTGTGGTACTGCTAGGTAAAGAAGCCTGAAGGTAACAAGTTAAAAATACCTTTATGATATGATACTCCTTTGTTTTAAACTATGGTTTCTTTTTTTATTACAACTATTTTCGCAATTACCTCGACTCGTCAAGACTTTTTTAGATTGTTAATTTCCTCAAGATGAAACTGAAAGCAATCTACAAGATCAGAACTCTTTGTTTTCTACTACCTACACTGCCTAAGAGATGGATGCCATTAGAAGGTGGTAAATGGTACAGGCCTGGAAGTGATGAAGTTAGAAGTGAAGTATGAAGTACCTTCTGACATTTAAAGGCACCAGCTTCCATGCTGCTAAGTGTCCAAAGCCAGAATGGCCTGCTGGACGAGATGCTTTTATGAAACTCCACCCAAGTCTCATTGACGTGATGCCGGATGAAGGAACTGCTTTTCTGGAAGTAAGGAGACTTCCCAATCGACAATTGAAGATGCTCGGACTATAAAACTAAGCAAATACATGCTTCCCTACAAGACACACATGGCAAACACTGTTCTCCCTGTAGCAGCGAATCAGCTTCAGCAGCCTGCTACCGAATCCGTTGCCGTGTCCCAGTTATATTTGGGTCGATGCTTTGCTCAATGCGGCGATTGGATGACATCTCGGATGCTAGACATTAAGAAGTATTTACATTTAAGAATTTGATCTTATGTTCAGTGATCTATTTTGAGCACTTAGGTAGGATTTGTCGTAATAGATGATTCCAAGAGTTTGACGTACAGCTAACAGCTATGGTCTTATGGAATATGTTTTTGTTAATGAGCACCACTTGTTATGTTTTTCATTGATTTGTTAGTACTTACTTTAAACACGATAGCCACTTGCGACTTGCAACATTAGCTCTTTATAAAAGCAATTTACATCTTAAAGATAATAATTAAATGGTTTTTAAGAACACATGGTCTATTGTCCCAGTTCTTGTGTTTGAGGATGAGATTTATTCAGACGTGGTAAAAGTGTTGGAATCTAGCACATATTACCGGCACATTTAATTATTGTGTGCAATGCGTTTGGTCTTCCGAGGTGTGATCACTAATTCATCATCATTTAATTGTAAATTATATATTATAAGTTGTACTCTCTTGTGAATACAGTATTCCTATGAAAATTGAAGTGGGTGGTGACTACACTTTTGTAAAAACAAAAAATTTATAACCTTATTTCTATTATGGTGGTATATTGTGCTTCAATAATTGTTGGTAATTTTTTCATGGTTCAACATTAAATAAAACAAATGTGTATATTATGCTGTACAATGTGGAAAGCGTGTATTTCTCATTTAGGCTAGTAATTTTAGAAAGAATCTTGGAATCATCTTTTGCAGATAAATGTAAGCTAGAGGAAGTTTGTAGCAATCAACATTGTACTAATATAACATAATGATGTTGTTCAGGACCTGAAGGACTACATGCGGCAGGCTGGCGAGGTGACATACGCTGACGCACACAAGCAGCGCAGGAACGAGGGGTAAGTAGTGTGGCCGGCCGGAGGCTCGTTCGTGTACAGCGCGACACGAGAGGCCTACAGCGTCCGATTGTGTTTGCAGGGTGGTGGAGTTTGCCACGAGTTCGGACATGCGCAACGCCATCGAGAAGCTGGACGACACGGAGCTCAGCGGCCGCAGGATCCGCCTGGTGGAAGACAACAGGCGTGGCAGTCGCCGACGCTCTCGCTCTTCGTCGTCGCGGTCACGCAGTCGCTCCCGGTCCCGACGCAAGACTCGCTCGAGGACACGCTCGCGCAGCCGCAGCAGCCGCTCGCGCAGTCGGTCCAAGTCGCGCGGACGGTCCAAGTCCAGATCCAAGTCCCGTTCAAAGTCCAAGTGAGTTCCTCGGCCGTGCTCTTCGCATGCATGCGGTGCACCGTGCTTTGCTCTCCGTCGGCTTCTGTTTTCTATTGCTTATTATTAACTGGATGTAATTCTGAATTATTTTCAAGTAAACTAGTTCCTTGGCATTCATTTGGTTTTGTTAATTTAGATCTCGTGAACCGTCAAAATCAAAGTCTAAATCCAGATCCCGTTCTCGGTCCCAGTCAAAATCCAAGAGTAATGGGGCCAAGTAAGTATTTATCATCCAAGTTAATGAGTAGCGGTGTGCCTGTTGCATCTGTGAGAGGACTGTCTTTGGCAAGATGCATGGTAGACTTTCTTTAGGCTACTACTGTTTCTATTTACTAGTTATGATGGTATATATCTTCATTAATGTAACGCCCTACCTTCCAGGGCTCATTCTCGTTCACGATCGGCCAGCAAAGGAGCCAGCAAGTCCAAATCTCGTAGCAGGTCTAAGTCGCCAATCAAGGATGGAAAACAGTCGCCCGAACCCGATGACAAGAAAAATGACTAAGCTTATATGTAGTACCTAGGACAGTGCATAACCACTAATTTCCTTTTTTCATTGTGTTTGGATGTAGTATCCATTTTGTATCCGAACTAAAGATAAGTGTAACTATGTGGGTGCGTACAAGGCTGGTTAATTGGGTCCATACGCACTCGACAGAACTCTACCCCACGGTTCTGTTTTTACTTAATGAGGATGCTATTTTATGAGTAAATAATGTAAAACTAATGTTTGCATGGGGAAGATTTGGTTCAGACATTGTGATGTGTGGAGGTCATAATCAAACCTTACCAGAGTTTAATACAATGCATTCAATAAAATGTAATTCTTTTCTAATTTGTTGTAGGATTTAAGTTTGTATGAAAGAAGCAGAGAGCCACAATCATGTAGTTTTTATGATGTGTTAATTTAAATACCACAGAATTTTGAATAATGCCCCTTCCCCAGGTTCGAACTATCTTCCGTTGTTGTGTAGACAAGTGGAATGTCACATAGATTCCGCCTTTAGCCTAGTGTTGGGCCTTGCACGAAATGTGGCCAGTGGAATGTCTGGATTGTGCTGGGGAAAGTTATTGCATAAACCAATACAGACGGATATACAGGTAATGTTGCGAAATATTCCGTGTATGATATTGATCATCATTACAGTAATGCAAATTTTTTTCTTGAGAGATTCCATTGGATAAGAAAGAAGTTTTGACTAAATTTGCATGATTTGTGATGTTATGAGCAATTTTACTTGTCAATAATTTTGTCAACATTTGCTGCATTGCTTATTTTCAATGCAGTTTTACGTGACCGGTACTAGTGCTATAAGAGCAACGGATTAGGAAGGGAAAATTCAGAAAAGATATTTACAAAAATGCTTTGTATTTTGTTATTACCTGTTGCCTCTTCACTACGAATGTACACATGATGACTCCTGCCAATACTGGAGATGGCTGATGCATGCATACCTTTCCCTTTGAATGACTTACAATTGGCAAATTGGGTGTGGTTTATTCCACCATGTTGATATGTTAAGGGTTACTTATCCGAGTTATGTCCAAAAGTAACTAATTTTTATTTTGTAATATAAAATAAAGTTCAGTCAATTTTTTTATAATTTTTATTAGGATGTAAGCCATTTGTTTGTAAAACTATGGTATAGTCACAAATGTGGGCAATTTTTTTTCAGCTATGATTACATAATAAATACCTAGTTGATACAATTTGACTTTTTTATATTTCTCATAGACCGAAAGGTATGAAGTCGGTATGTGCGATTTGATCACAGTGTAAGGAGGTATACAGTAGCGAAAGCGCTATGCCTGGCACAGCAGACGTCTTGCAACAGGGAAGCGGGTGGCGTTTGTAGCGGAGAGTGAAACCAAACTCGATGAGACCTGGGGAGATGACTCTTCGCCAGGGCGACCGTAGCTGCGCGCACAGGAGTTTGCCGATTGAATATTGCCCATGTTTCACTACTGTACACCTCCTTATACTGTGATGGGATGTCTCTTAATGATGGTTTATATTTTACAATGTATAAGTAGCTTTTGCCTTAAGTGGTATTCAGGCAAGTAACTCAAATATATATATTCCCATGTATGAGAAAATGAATAATGATTCATAAGTTTAAAAAAAGTTGGTATTTAATATTTATGGAGTGTGCTGTTTGTTACACTCAAGTCTAAACTTCATTTGAAGGTGTCAGTTCATTTTTGTGTTTTTTGATTACATATAAAACTAAAAATGAAAGATACCTTCTAAAAATTTTATCAATTACTATGAATTAAATCTATTATTTTGAAATTTGCTAAAAATCCCAGTCCGTTTAACATGTCTTATGGCAGCGAAATGGGAATTTTCAACGGCCAAATTAATAAACTACACAAATAATTTCGACGACTAAAAATAATTGAAATTGTCCATAGACATTTTCTTAATGCTGTAACATAAAAAAACGGTGAGTTTTCGGTGTATTTCTTCGAAAAAGTGTAACAGCACACTATAAATACCAATAGTTCCTATCACAAAGAGGAAGAAGGGAAATAATTAAACGAAATATCACAATTCTGGTTAGTTGCTCAACAATTACTTTTCGTATGGGGAATTGGCATGTCCAGGTTGCAGTAATAACCAAATTAAAACATGACAAGGAAATTATTCAACTTGAAGTTGCATGTTAAGTAAGTTTAAGCACTCCTGCATGCATATCGAAGATCCAATTCTTTGCATCTGCTTAACTTTGTCTTGTTGCCCTAGGATGAAAATCACTAATGCTAATTCCCATAAGTTATTGTTTGGCAACTAGCCCAAATTATACAATTTCATTCATTTTTTTCCTTCTCTTTTGGATAGGAACTTTTTTACACTTGTCATTTAGTTCTCATGTGTGAGGAAAACTTGTGATTTTTTTAGTTTCTGACCTGAATACCTCTTGGACAGGTTTCCCAATGTGCTGACGATTTGGCTGTTACATTTCAAACCTTTCGGTCACTTCACCTGTTACTTCACCCCTTACCAAAATATCATAAACGAAGATTAAACCGAGTGCAAATATGAAGCTCAGCCGGCTGGCTGGCACTCGACTGGCAGTGACATCAATATGCAGTCAGAAAACCACTGAAATTGCTGCCAGGTGCAGCAGAAATTTTTTGGATATTTTTTCATTTAGTATGTTCTCACACGTGATCACCTCAAAAGTTTTTCCAAGTTGAGAGTGTGGATTTAACAAAATCAAATCAAGCCATAAGTATTATGGCATTTACACACTTTCCTAAGATTTAAGGAAACCATAGGTACTAGGTAGCAACATTAGCTATTATACCTAAAATTCTTAGCCCAGCCAATTAGAGGCGACGGTTTACAAATCCGGCCAATGGTAGCAATCTTAATTAAAACGGTTATGAAAATAAAATCTTAGGAAATTGTGTAAACCTACCTTTAATTCAGTGCTTAATTTGTAATGGAGCGCGGGTATACGCAGTATACCCACCTATTTTCGTGGGTATACGCAGTATACCCACCTTTTTTCATGAATTATTAGGTACGCAACACTCAAATTTTGGCTAACATATATAAAAAACAAAAATAATTTGTATTGGGTATTTTACCCTCACATGGTCATATTTCAAATTTACCTTAATATATCTGTAACTCTAAATAAAACTCTTATCTCTTGGTGTTACGTTTTTCCCAAACCAACCTCCGTACTTTATAAATAGAATCATCTCCTATTGTTATTGGCTGCAGGTTCCTCGTCAACCAGCCAGTAGGGGTTAGCAACGCGAAGGCGGTACAGTCGCTCTCGCGGTTTTGAGGGAAATGGCACGATCCGTAAAATATGATTTACGTGTTTGATACTGATACAGCAATTCTCGGTTTGTGAATATACGTTCGATTCCTCTTTAATACTAAAGGGTTCTCCTGTTAAAACTAAAAATTTGGCTCTGCATTATGTTTGATGGTCCCGGCAGGGGCGGACAGGCCCGCCGGGCAACCGGGCAACTGCCCGGTGGCCTGCCTGTTTTGGCCCAAATTTGGACTGGTCCGACTGGAACAGGCATAAACTGCCTGGCGCCAGCGGTAAGTTGCCGCGCATTGAAATTGAAATTTCTTTAAACCTGAGTCCCTCCCACCCCTTCCATCACGATATTGCAAGGTTTAAATTACATTGTATAGATTCGTTGGATTTTGGTGTAACTTCATCTCATTCTCATTAATCTTCTTGCTGGTGTTTTTCTACTTTTAACCGGCGAAAACTACAGTATTTCGGTAGTGCATTCAGCCTGCTATGTTTTTTCTAAAACGCACCAAATGCCTTCTAAAAACCTGATTAAAAAAATTTCGCCTGTGGCGCTGTTTGTTGGAGGGCAGCAGCCTCCCAAAACCCCCCGTGCCTGGCCTGGATCAAAAGTTTGCCCGGCCTGGATTTTTTCCTCAGTCCGCCCAGCTGGTCTGAAAAGCGTTTTGAGGTGATACTTTGTCATAAAAATAAATACAACGGATAAACATTTCTACTACTGTTAGGTTGTTCCTCTTGGAAATGAATTGTTGCCAGTTGACACATAAAATAACTGTATAACTACTTCAATAACTGATATTTCATAATATATGTGTCTGCTTTTAATCATTCAATGGTAAACTTTCAGGACAATTAAAATAACGATTGGCTTTTGAAGACGAGTAAAATTGTATCAAATCCAACCTAAAACTCCAAATCCAATTCCAGATTACGAGCCCAGAAGCTGAATTTGTAAGCGGGATTGGGGGGGAAGGGGGGGGGGGGGGGCAATTTCCCACCGAGACATCAATTTTTATACGAGCACATTGTAACATGAAACTATGTTGCGTATACCCACCTTTTTCCTTACAAATTAACCACTGCTTTAATTATCTGTGATGGTATCTGGTATTCTATGACGATTGATATTTTAGGTTGATTAACATACTTGATTCAGATTTTATTTTCCTAACTGTAGGATTGCCACCCTTGACCGGATTTATAAAACGTCTCGTTGGCTGGGTTAAGAATTTTAGGTATAAGAATTAAGAGCTATAGTTCATTTACTTCGCTGTTGGTAGGCCAAAGGGCATAAGCTCGGGTAGTGTTTGCACCAACCTCTGACCAAGTACGAGTATCCCCACTCTCGCCTCGATACGTAACTACCTTCGGTCGGCGAGCCTTGCATTATCTCACAATCGCTATTAATCATGATAACGGTCGGTGCTTGAGTAGAGGAAGGAATGTCAGGGTTTGGCCAAACGATCCAACTTTCAGATCTCGAAGGTCTCTTGTGTTGTCAACTGGGGTTTGTATGGACTATAATGTTACTATGGTTTCCTTAAACCCTAGGAAAGTATGTAAATGCTATAATGCTTATGACTTGGTTTGATTTTGTTAAACCTTAAATTTTAAATCCTTACGAAGTGTGTAAACCGAACTTTTACACTACCATCTGTATAAACAAGGTCTACTTGATCTCCGCCTAGCAGAGGCTCGTCGAACTCCCAAGTTGATCGTCGCTAGGTAACCAAAACCCTGTTTTATTTCTCTATGACCAAAACCACCATTTTGATGCCCACTAAAAAACTGCTTTGGTAAGTATATAAATGTATGCTGTAGATCAGGGGTGCCCAACACACGGCCCGCCAAGCCATTTCATCTGGCCCACACCTCCCACTTACATTCCAGTCTCGCGACTAAACCCACGAAGAAAATTCACAGTTTTATCTGAAAGCACATTGTTTTGAAATTTATGCGGTGGATATGTGTATAACTATATTTTAGACTTCGCAGCAAAAAATGATCACAATTCTTTTGTATCTACTTCTAGTTTTGTTCTTGGTCAAGCCTACTTTCTTGGAAGCCGAGGAAGGGGTGGCATTGTTTTCTGTGGCGACATCCGACTTACAAACTAGCGAGGACTGTACAGGCACAGACAACAAATGCTACTGGTTTACCAAATGTCCCCGCAAATATGTTTCACCCTTTTAGTTGTAATCTTGAAAAGGTATCATCATGACTCGAAGCACAAAAACGAGTGTGATAAATATGAAAGATTAATTTGGAATTGAAAAGGTAAATAAACTTGAGACAAATCTTGTATCGCAGCACAGTATGTTTAAAAAGAAGGTAAATGAGAATCAAGCGTCGGTCCGCGCTAGTTTTCGTATTGCACACAATTACTAGGAGCGGGGGAAGACCATTTTCTGACGGGGAATTTGATATAGGTATAGAATAACCAGACTATCTACTTGTATATATGTGGCCCGCCAACATTGAATAAAATTTCCTTTGAATCGCTCGGTTCCAGATTCAAAATGGCGGTAATTTGTTGAACGGGTTGTGACGACCTAACTTTGCGAGTTACGGTGGGTTTACAGCTAAGCGTTGGGAGCGAAGCGAGGGCTCGAGCTCCAATCAGCAGCCGTTCTCTCATTCTCGTGCCCACTACAAAAACTAGTTTGTTGCATAAATCTACTAATAGGGCACTAGCAACATCGAAAGACAACAATGGAACAAATGAATTGAACTGATGGACAAACAATCAGCTGTGAAAATAATAAAATTGAAACCATAGAAATAAAAACAAGTGTAGCAATAGTAACTGCTCATCATTTAAAACTTTTAATGATAGACAACGACTTAGTGAAAGTTTTGTGTGTATTTGTTTGTTTTTTGTTTTTTTCCAAAATCAGACGAAATAATTTTTTACAGCTTGTTTGTCCATCGATTCAATTCATTTGTTTCATTGTTGTCTTTTGGTGTTGCTAGTGCCCTATTAATTTATTATGCAAAATTTGATTTCAGAATACTTTACTAAAAAATGTAGATAGACTACAAGTATAATTAAATTATTTCAATTAGATGTAATGTGGTTTTGAGCCAGAATTGGTTTTGACATCAATTTATTTGTTTTTCTGGATGATTCTCCCATTTGAATAACATGTGATTTTTAACATTGTGGAAATGGATGGGACGACCTGACTTGGGAGTTCGACCATGGAGACGAGCCCCCGGGTCAGGGTATTTGGCGATGACCTAACTTCAGAGTTTGACGAGCGTCTGCTACACGGAGATCAAGTAGACCTTGTGTATAGGGTGTGATTTATTTGGTTGGCTGTGGATCCAACAATATAATAAATCTGCGTTTTTGTTTTGGAAGAATAACATACTCTTTTGTGTTTTGAAACAAGAAATCAGAAGTCAAAATTAAGATGCTAACCGCCAAGTACGGAGAAAATGCTGTAAGCGAAGCAAACACTGTGGCGTCGTTTGACCATCGTAGATCGTTAACGTTAAGCACGAACTCTGAAATCGAACAAGTGCAAGGTGTAGAATGGCATGGTTTCATATTCTTGCCATTCAACTTTTATTGGCGTTGCGTTGTTGGCATCACAACTGTATTCATGGTATTTGTTTCCATTTACGATTTAACATATGAAAACGTAAACCCACCCATTAGTTACCACTATGCGCGTTACATATGCAACATCATCTATCTCTGCGATACCGTTCTCTATACACTGCATCGGCATTTGACATCCATCCAAGTGACAAGGGTATATTTACCAAAATCGTCATTCCTTCTTTTAATTGACTATCTAACATTAATACCAATGGATTTATTTTACAAACTCATTGTGATAAACAAAACTGGGCATTCTCCAAATGTTCCAAATGCATTGAGAATGATCAATGTCTTGAGGGCCTACAGACTCATAGTGTTCTTCACAGATGAGAGTAATATTCTGAATACAGATCTATATGAAGCATGGGTCATAATTGGCAGCCATATGTTGTTGCAATTTCTCATCTGTCATCTGTTTGCCGCTCTATGGTATTACATAGGTCGAAACCAAGAAGACTACAAGACTTGGGCAATCAATCTTAAAACAAAAGACTTTGATTCTGAGAACAAGTTTTCCTGGTTTTTGTGGTCATTTTTCTTTGTTACAGGTGTTTTTTCACACGACTTGATCTTTGACATACGAGCCGAGAATTTCAATGAAAGACTTATAGTTATGGTAATATTATTTATTGGATTTTCATTAACTTTTGCAGTATTATATGGCAATCTTATAGTGACATACATAGAAAGCAACAGGCGGCATTTTTCGTTCAGTGAAAAGATGGGTCTTATTAAGCAGTACATGGAAAGATGGGATGTGTCACAAGACTTGGAAAAGAGGACTTACGATTATTACGAAGCATTTTGGAAGCGCAGGTCGGCAGTGAAGGATGCTAGCTTTTTCAATAAGCTTCCCCTTGCTTTGCAAAAAGAAGTAAACCTTGATATCTTTTGGGAAGCATTGGTTCATTCGCATTTATTTTCTAAAATGGACATGTCGTTTAAAAGATCAATATGCTTGAACATGAAATCTGAGTTTCTCTTGCCCGGCGAATACCTCTACAAATTCGGAGCCCTGAAGACGAAGATGGTGTACGTAGTGACCGGAGTGGTACAGATCTTGTCCGACGAGGACTTTGAGTCTCCTGTAGCTTCGTTCTCGAGTGGTACCTTACTCGGGGAGACCTCCATCCTACTGCCCACTCGGAGCACCGCCAACGTGATATGCGCCACCTACTGCGAGGTGCATACGCTCAGCATAAAGGGTCTGTTTGACGCGTTGAAGAACTACCCAAAGAAAACGAAGCAACTTCGAGCCGTGCTCGCCGAACGAATTCGCTTTGCCAACACCACCATTGCGAGGGCCAAGTTTTACAGCAAACACTCGTCGAAACTCGAGTCGATGGAAATGGACAAGAACTCCCTGCACAACGAAACAAAGTGGCTGAAGGAACGATACCGTCGCGCCTACATGAAGGAGATGGAAGCGGACATGATGAGCTTTGACGACCTCAACTACTGGAAACGAGAAGCCGACAAGATGCCGGAGGAGATAATACAGCACACTTCGCAGTACGTCGACCTCTATGCGTTCAGTGACGAGGTCGAACTAAAGACCGACATCATCTGCCTCAAGGCAACATTCCCGTGGATTCTCGAACCGGACTCGAGCTTTCTAAAGATCTGGGATGCGATCATGCAGGTGGTGATATTTATGGTTTGTATGACGGTTCCATATTACGTTGCCTTTATACGAACAATTGAAGGCGTTTGTTATATATTAACTACAATCTATCAGGTATTTTATTTCATTGACATTTGTATTCAGTGTACAACGGCAATCAAAACCAAAGATCTGATAATAACTGATTTCTGGGCAATTATTAGGTACCGCCTGAAACAAGTTACATTTCTAGTTGATATACTTTCCGTTCTCCCACTTGCCACATTCATGAAGCTTATGGCCCAGCTTCCGGAAACTGTGGCATTAAGAGGAGTAATAAACCTCATGTTTAGAGTATACAAATTAGTTAGATTCATACACAAAAGGGAAGCAAGCCTCTGGGCCAACATCTTGATTGTGAGGATTATTAAATATTTGCTGCTATATTTGATAGCAGTATACTGGATGGCTGCACTGTTGTATGTAATTGCTTGCCCTGGAAAGGAGTGTATAGAGCTGAGTTGGTATAGTGTTGGAAAGAAGATAGACCTTGCAACCAACTCCAAACTAGTTGATTTTCAAAATGACTTTGTCATTAGTTTTTTTTTTTCATTTTCTTTGATAACCAGCATAGGAATTAACAAAGTATATGCACAGAACTCTAGAGAAGTCATGGTTTGCCTTTTCAGCATAATGTTAAACATTGTGCTTAGAAGTGTCACCTATTCGGAATTAACGGCAACTTTGATCATGAAATCTAAACAGCGGGTAAAGTATCAAGCATTGATCGCGGAAATGAAGCGGTTTGGCAATGAAAACAAACTAACAAGTGACCTTCAGTATCGCATAGAAAATTTTCTAATCTTCCAGTGGAGCCATAGTAAAGGTTCGTACATGATGCTCGAAGAAGACTTGCTGCTCGAAGCGTCTACCGAGCTCAGGGAATCCATCGTCGACATGAAGATCAGAGAACTCCTGGAAGAGATACCGTTATTCCAAGACGCAGACCCAGACTTCCTCAACGTGGCCGTGAAGGTGGCAAAGTGTCACGCCCTCCCCCCAAACGCTCACGTCACAGTGGTCGGGGTGCGCACCACGACGCTGGTGATTGTTCGCAAGGGTTACTGCAGGGTGAGGTCTCAACTCGTCGGCGACGTCGCAGACGACAGAGAGGTCATCGCCGGACCCGGAAGCCACTTCCCCCTCGTCGAATTCCTCCACCGGATCCCCGTGTTTGTCCAGGTGACCACGCTGACTCACTGCGAGGTGGTGTCCTTTGATTACCACACACTCCTCAATACCATGAAGCTCTACTCCCACATCTACAAGGCGGTGCAGGAGGTGTTGACGCTGCCAGACATGGACCTGTCTCACGTCAAGTACGTATCGCAGGACCGTTCCAAGGGTCACTACTTTGCCGGGCACGAGCGGGAAGACATCGCCAACCTCTATCCGGAGGCGGGAGACGGCTTCGGGAAACTACCCCCCGAAAAGGAGCAATACCTCCCTCCGTTCCAGAGGCTGGGAAAGTTCCACGTGGTCCGGTACCTCCTGCTGACGTCGGCCATACAGCCGGAGAGCAGGTTCCTAAAGTGTTGGGAGATCGGCAGGGCGCTCTTAGCAATTTGCACGTTGATAGTCTCTCCCATGATCTACTGCGGCCTGGCACCGTACCGGGAGGCTCGATACGTAGGCTACATGCTAGACGCGACGGCGTACGCAGACATACTGCTTCGCTTCAACGTGGGCTACTACACAGACAAGGGCCTTCTGGTGTCTCATCCGCTCTACACTGCGCACCATTACTTCACGCACGCGTTCTTTATCGACCTTTTGGGCAGCTTCCCGTTCGTCTTGGTGCAGGTCCACATGCTGTTCGGAAGAGACGTGGACACCAAGTATCTGCTGTTGCACGCGGCGCTCATCATGACCCGTGGCCTGCAGGTCTACAGGTTCCTCGGGCTGTGTAGGTACCTCGAGTCGGACATTCGCAGGATCAACGACTACATCGCCACGTTTCGTCTGTTGATGCTGCTGCTTTTCTTCTGGCATTACTTGGCCAATATCGTCGTCTTCTGGGGGGCCAAGTACAACTTTGACGTCAACGGCTTTGTGGGTATCAAAATATGGGAACATAGCGGGTTGGTCAATACAAACCTGTACAAATTGGGACCCAAGGACACCTTGAAGCTATACCTGATAGCGATGTACTTGTCGGCATGCATCTTCACATCAAACATGGTCGGTGTGTTTCTTTTTTCCGGCACAGATATCATGATCTTGTTTCTAGTCGTGGGCTTTTGCTCGTTTTTTTACCAGCTCATTTTTTTTGCCTCCATATCGAGTATGGATGTGGTTGGCAACATTAGTTTGACAAAATATCAGGAGCGTATGAACGATTTAGTTTCTTTCCTCCGTAAGGAAGAGACGGATGAAAGATTGCTTAAAAACGCAATCAATAATTTCGAACATGACTGGTCGATAACGAGAGGCACGAACGTGTACAAGGTGTTGTCTAAGTTTCACTCGGCCCTGCAAGAGGACGTTACTTACAAGTTGTATGGTGACGCATTGAAAGGGATCGACATATTTGTGGGGGCCGACGAAGTTTTCTATCGAATCATATCCAAATACGTGAAGGTGGTCCACCAAAAGCGAGGATCTATTATTATTAAATTTAACCAGTTTGATGAAGCCATCTACATTATAAACAAGGGCAAAGTCGAAGTGAAGGGGTCCAGCACAAAGCTGCGCGGTGTAACATTGCAACAGGGGTGTCTGTTTGGCAACTTGGACATCTTCAAGAGTCCGGCGCGATACACGGCCATTGCCCATCACACGGTTGAACTTCTCGTGATACCAAACACACTATTATATTCCATCATGGATGATCACGAAATAATCAGGAGGAAATTTATGACTGCTCTTGGCGAAAATCGAGTCTACATTGGAAAAGTAAAAACGGTGGATTCCGAGGATCAGCAATCCCAAGGAGAACTTCCGTCTGGTCGAGTAAATTATCCGTTTCTTAGCGTTTGCAGCTTGTGGACTAAAGACATGTTGATTTATAAAATATGTTTCACATTCTTAAACTTGTTCCTTTCCTACATATCTGTGATATCAATTCTCTATCACATTGGGTTTAAATCTCAAGCAGCTTTTATCAGTGCATTTATCTACACAATGGACATACTTTTTATGTTGAGAATTTATATTGGGTTCCGAACGGCGTACGAAGATAAAACCACCGGAGTTCTTGTGACGGATTCGCGTGAGATTGCAAAACGCTATATCAGATCTTGGTTCTTTATTGATCTAGTCTCACTTCTGCCTTTGGAGATAATGAGTTACGCAATTAACATCCCAGCAAGTAGAGAGGAGGCTTCATATTGGCTCAAAATTAACCGCACATTACGTATTTTGTTCTTAATTCAATTTTTCAATACGCACTTGAAACGTGTAAATGTGTCAAACTACATGCGACTGGTTCAAGCCTTTGTTTGGGCCTCGCTTGCAATTGAAGCAATGGCTTGTGTCCATCTTATGATTTCCTGTTACAATGAGCACTGTTATTACAAAGAGTCTTACTTTGGCGAAAAAATGGTTGAAACTACCTCAAATACCGAGCAGGGATTAGTGGCTCAAATGTATGTACTGAACATATTTATAGGAACAGGTCTGAGAGACGTTTTGCCTTTGCAACTGGCCGAAATTAGTTTCGCTATACTATGTGCCATTATATGCCAATTTCTTGCTGCTTTCACTATTTCCTGCATTGCAAGCTTTAATGAAGTGACTTGTCTGTCCAAATACAACTACAGACACGAAGCTATAAAGCTAAAAGACTTCCTGAAAGATCGTGACCTATCGCCGTATCTTCTCTCGAAAACTACAACGTACGCCTTGCAGTTGTGGCTTCGTGCTAAAGGAGAATGGCTGCCAGTATTACTGAAAGAAGCTCCTACTTATTTAAGAGAAGATCTGATGATGGCGCTCTATGGTAAACACTTGCGACACAATATGCTTTTCACTGGTACACACGAAGATTTTCTCAGCCAATTGACAGCCAAACTGGATCGGTGCGTGTTTTTCCCCGGGGATTACATTGTCGAGAAAGGTGATGTGGACGGCAACATGTTCTTCATCCACGACGGAGAAGTGGAGGTCGTTCACAGAAACAAGTATTTTGTAGAAACCGTCATCGAGTGCATCAAGACCAACCAGGTGTTTGGCATTGCTCAAGGACTCTACAAAAATAAGGCCCACTTTCATATCTACAGAGCCAAAACGGTAGTAGACTTGCTGATTTTAAACCGCAACAAGTGTCAAGAAACATTGAAGATATTTCCAGCGGCTTCGTCGGACATCTATGGCAAAGCTCAAGGCATTAACTTCACATTGTAGAACACAACAAAGTCCCGACGTGTGTTTGTATTGAACGAGGAGAGTCTGATTTTTCTGACATGATTTGATCATTTCAATTATTTCGGATACATACCTACAGTGCAATTGAAATTGAGAATTTAAGACAACAGCCCTCACTGTTTTTGGTAGCCCTGTTAAGAATTGAGTAGCCCATTTTTTCTTACATTTATATTTACGTTTTGCCCCTAATTATGTAATTAATATTTTAATTTTTTCCATTTCAATGACAATGGAACAGTAGACTTTTGTTTTTAAAAATAAATATTAATATGTTATCATATAACTAAGTAACGAATATGATTATTATTAATGAAACAATATAAGGAGGAAGCTCTGCTGCACATGGCTATTACAGTCTACTGATGTAAGGGTGGGGGCGCATTTAGGCACACTATAGACAAATATTTTGTGAAATGTTTCGTGACAAATTAAAAAATTGAGTTTATTTGTTAATTAATATAGTGTTGTGTGATAACACAAAATCACATATTAAATTCTATTTGTAGTATGTAAATTAAAGGCAGCCTGTGAGAAAGATGGTAAATACACCAAAAAAATCCACTACCTGAGTACCGTACCCCCTTCTCTGTCCTCACCCCCACCACTCTCCACACACAGCCGAGGATATTTTTTAGGAAGACCAACTCATTCAATTGGTGCTTAATACTTGGCTGCCTCCCGTCCAGCGCCGGCCCGACTACCCGCCTCCGTGTGAGCTCCCCGCAAACAGGGCGCGGGTGTGTGCTGCCTCTCCGACCTCGGGTAATAATGAAAATTTTCTGCGGTTTTTGACGTAGAGACCACCCTTTGCTCATAAGGCCATGACCGTCGTCCCACCCACATGCAAATCGGCACGTGTGAAACTGAAACGGGGACAGTGTTTTTTTAAAGGATTTAAATTTTCTTACGCGATATTTAGATTTTTTATTCCATGTTAATTAAATAATGGTGTATCTGGAGAATAAAACTATCACTAGGGTGTCAGTGGCATAACTAGGAATTATTTTGGTGGGGGGGGGGGGGTTAATTATGGAAAAGTGAGATGAGGGGACTGAAAGGGGTCTGGGGCAAAGCCCCAGCCACCGGAGGCCTATTTGCCGAAGGCGAAATTTTTTTTCACTTCTATAATTATTTCGTGCCTTTTAGAATCAAACAATACTACTCGAACCACGACTCCTTTGTTTGTACTGTATTATATTGAAGTTACAGTGATACAGTAGCTGTATTAATCATAGTTCTAAATAAGAATTGCATAGAAATTGTGTTTTTAATGTTTTATGGTTGTTCAATATAATCTCAACATGAAGTGAAACATTGTGGTCACAAGTCACATACATTTAAATTTTAATTCACAGACCGTGATATTGTTATATTGGATTAATGCATTTTTATTTGTAGGTACGTTCTTACTTTACTGGTTCGAGCGAAAGTTGTAGATGAACCCATAAATATAATTGAATTATTGAAAGAAATTATATATCTTATCTAATGATAAATATAATGAAAATGTTATATGTTGCAATTGTTATACACTGAAGAGGTTTAAGGATCTTACAATATAGA
This sequence comes from Isoperla grammatica, assembly GCA_945910005.1. Taxonomy (NCBI): domain Eukaryota; kingdom Metazoa; phylum Arthropoda; class Insecta; order Plecoptera; family Perlodidae; genus Isoperla; species Isoperla grammatica. Next base: position 24,196,280 of record OX246741.1, read on the forward strand.
ATTAAGTAAATGTAGTATTAAGTAAAACCATTCTCAATGCAGTTTCGAAGGGTGGGGGGGGGGGGGGGGGGGGGGTTACACACGTCCTAAACTTTCCCTTAGTTACGCCACTGGGGTAAGTGCTTTAATTTAATAATTAATTTTAATAATAAATATAAGATAATAATGTGCTAACATAGCCTATCTACAGAATACTGTTAGAGACATCACCAAAATATAATATACTAAGTAATGATCATAAAATAATATGGTTTGTTGGTCCAGTGGTGAGCATCCCTGCTTCCAATGCAGAAGGTCCCGGGTTCAAATCCCGCTTCAGGCAGAAGTTTTTTAACTTCTAATGTGGATTCAATTCCATTACTTCTTGGTTTAGGAATAAGTAAACGGTGACTTTGGTGCCGTCCTAGCAACGAAGCACTCAATAAATTCAAAGTTGTTCTGAATCGGCCTTGTTGATACTGGCATGTGTTCGCACCATGTCCAATCACTGATTCATATGTTTCGTATTTGAAATATCGATCTTTGATTGCAGGTTATCGCTCACTCATCGATTGTGTTCGAAGCCTACAGGGTTGGTTTATAGTCACTTTAAATTAAAATCCCCCACTGCAAATCAGTTTAGTTACTGAGTGGGTAGACCCTAAATGTAAATTTATTTATTTTTTATTTATGATAATAAGATCGAGGTAAAACATTTCAAGTATTTTGAAATACAACTTTATACAACTTTAGTAAATAATTATTCATTTACACATCACAAATGAACATATTTTTCATTGCACATCTCTTTGGGAAAGAGCAAAGTTATAAAATTACCATGTATGTCTTGAAGTGATATCTTTATCTTTAAAACTCTTGGGCCCATGTGTTTTTTTTTTGTTTTTTTTTGACGAATTTCAAATTTACCACTATAACAGTTTCTCTTCACGTATGCGTTTTTGTTTTATCCTAGTTCAAATTTGTAATTTTTTGAACGCTTATTAAAGAAAATCGTGAATTTACCGATTCCGGGACAACAGGCGTTCCGAAATGAAACATTTCGGGACGCGGGACTCTTGGGTCAAATTCGGGACTGTCCCGCAATTTTCGGGGCCTAAAAGTAGTTGTTCGTCCGCCGTGGCGGACCCATTTCTGCAGCTGTGTAGTTTGCGTCCGCCACCTGGCGTACGACTAGTTGGCCGTCCGGCACGGTGGCGGACCGAGTAGAAAACTTCCGGACGACTGTTCATTGCCCGTCCGCCGTGGCGGATGTACAGACTTGGTTGTTTGTTTTGATCAAGTGAAGCTTTGAGGGTGGGTGCGTAAGCCTAGGCCTAGGTCTAGGTAGTTAGTGACAAATAGGTCATTGTCGTCTGAAAATATTGAATACAAAACTTGAGTCCGATCGCCTGGTAAATATGTCATCGGACGAAGAATGTGATTACATGTCCGACAAGTTTCTTCAGAAATGGTAAAACTTCTTCAAACTTTTAGGTTATGGCAGGCCCAAACCATTAGTGTAAAAGTGTCTCGGTTCATGCAGCTTTGAGTGATTCCAGCGTTTTAGATGTTTGTGAGGCCTAGGCCTCCTACAGTAATCCCCGCCGAAGTTAACACCATCCTCACCTAGGCCTAGGCCAGCCTAGGCCTAGGCCCTAGTTAGTAGAGCAAAGTCTGCTATTCAAACTCGAGCAGAGAACAAGGAATTCAAACGACTGAATAGGCCTATGATAATGTGTTACTTGTTCCCCTCCATTAGGGGCATAAATCCCTCACATTCTTTATGTCCAAGAGGTCCAATCGTTTAAGGAATGTACAAGAAATACCACAGTCGCTATTTCTCAACATATGGCCATAGGTGTCTAAAACGGGAAAAAATCGTGTGGCCATGGTGTAAACTCCGGCGGAGAGCCACTATACACCCTTTTCATACAACTTGCTACATAGCTAGATAACAATGTACTACATGTTATGCCCTCATTTCCAGTTTACCCAAGGACGTTCGACCAGGTTTGACTTTTAGCCACAGCCAACAAGTGTCGCAAACCATCCAATCAAAGAAGAAGAAACTAGATGAGGCCAACAAACTGCGATATCGACCATACAGAGTGGTTGAAGCAGAGCGCCGAGAAGAAGGGCTAAGTGAAGCTATTTCCAAGGATAATAAGGGTTTTGCCCTTTTACAAAAAATGGGCTACAAACCAGGGCTGGGCATCGGCAAGTCTAAAGCAGGGCGTGTTGAACCCGTTCCTATCGAAATCAAGTTGGGGCGTGGAGGGCTTGGTAGGGATGCCGCTTTAAAACAAATAGCAGCAGAGAAGGCGGCCATACGAAGGAGGATGGCTATGCAAAAAGCGGAGTGGTCAAGCACTGAAGATTACAGGGCACGCTTTGTTAAAAAAGCGGCTGAGAAACAGGTGGAATCTGATCTTCGGAAGAGTCAGAGAGTTTGTGAACAATTAGACAATGACAAAGGTTATACTGAGCCAGCCGAAGTTTGGTTCTGGCCAAAGAAAGAATTGCCACCTCCATCAGAGGATGAAGAGGTGGCATCTGTGCTAGAAAAGGAAATTAAAGATGAAGAGCTAGCACATGGAAGTGAATCTGATAGTGAAATTGAATTTGAGCCATTAGAAAAGTTAGAAATGCTGACTTTATATTTAAGGCAAACATATTATTATTGTGTTTGGTGTGGTACAAATTACAATGATGAGAAAGATCTGTGTGATGAATGCCCCGGCCAAACCAGGAGCAATCATTAGCATGTCACGATATAACGATTTTTTACACTTTGTCTTTAATGATGAGAAATATAGACCCAAGTGTAGTGAATGTATCAGTTGGTCAAACTTGGGACAATCCATAGCACAATAATATAGGCCTATCATGTATGTTACAAATTCTCTGATAACAAAGATTGTGTGGTGAATACCCTGGCTAAACTGGAGACGATTATTAGCACAGCACAATGTCATCTGCATGGAATTGTTTACATGATTTACACTTTGAAATGTAATTAAAATAAAATTAATTACCTTTATAGATTTTTAATTTACCTATCCCCCACTTAATTGGTGTAAGAATAAAATAGTTACTTATTCTTTTCATATGCCCACATTTTGGCTTACTGGGCCATCATGCATTTTGTGTGAATGAAGGGAATTTACGTTTCGAGTGAGGATTACTCAGTTTCATTTTGCTTAACTTATTCAGCTCGTATTTGATGTAGCATAACATTAGGTTCAGAATCATTTAACTCATGCTTTGGAATGTCGGGTACTAATATGATAATTCAGACAGTCAGGAAAATAATCGTGTAAGAACAACCAGTGTTATATTTGTCATTAGGACTATTCCCAGTCCTCTGGAAAGGTTAAACACACACACACAAAAGTTTGGGAGAGCTATCTAACATAGACACTAAATGGTTAAGACAACAATCTGCTCATATAAAAACACGTTTTCCCTTAATTTTCACAGAAATAGTGTGTGAAAGTCAAAAAAATTTGATTTCGCAAATAAGCATCAAATTGAATAATTTTGTGTAAAAAGGTAAAACGTCATAATTTTGTTGGCATAAAATAGTCACACAGGACTCAAAACAAAAACTAAAGTGCTCACGGTAAAAATCGTGTCTCTGGCAATCATTACCTACAATTGCCCAATCTCATGCCCACTAAAAAAACTAGTTAAATATTAAATACAGTACTGGTACTAAATACTGTACTGGTACTTATGCTACTTTATAATCTAAGAAATTAATGTGAAACATTTACAATAAAAATGTAGTTAGAATGCAAGAATAATTTATAAGTACTATTTCAGTTTGGTATTTTGCCATTTTAGCCAGATTTGATTTTGGCCAGATCAATTAATTAATTTGTTTTACTGAAGATTCCCCCATTTGAAGAATAACATGCGATTGTTAACATTGTGGTATAACTGATGTGACAACCTGGCTTGGGTCGGGAGTTTGACGAGCCAGGGGATTTATGGAGCTTGGACCTACAAAAAAATACACAATTGGGCACAACATTTTTTATTAACGAATATAATGTACAACATTTATTTACACTTGGTACAATGTTCAGCTTTATTATAATACTAATTTATTTTAATTAACTTTCAACAATCTGCTCAAATGCACATCATAGAAACATGCAAGTATTTGCAGTTGTCAATATAAATAATAAACATATTCTAACTGGACTATACATACAGTATGTATATGTATCCACTGTCTTATTTTAGGCCTATTATACCGCTCTTCGCACATCTCGGAAGAGATTTAGACCATGCAATGTAGCCTATTGTGTCATGTCTATAGAAGAAATAAATCTATCTATCTATCTATCTATACATTGTAGGTGGTATTATAACGGTAAAGAGTAGTATCGCTATGAAAACAGCGTGATATCAGCGGTTTTCATTACTGTCTTGAGAGTTGAGAACGCTTCACAATACTAAAAAAGTGATAAATGCATGCATTGTAGTTTTGTGAGAGCTAAAAACTAGATTTTAAAAATAAGTATTTTAATCATTACATTTATTATTGGTAATGTAAATTAATTTACAACAGTTTCCTACTAATTGCAAATGTAAAAAAGTGGTTAGCATCCCTGCTTCCAATGCAGAAGGTACCGGGTTCAAATCCCGCTTCAGGCAGAAGTTTTTTAACTTCTAATGTGGATTCCATTCTATTACTTCTTGGCTTAGAAATAAGTAAACGGTGACTTTGGAGCCGTCCTAGCAACGAAGCACTCAATAAATTCAAAGTTGTTCTGAATCGACCTTGTTGATTCTGGCATTTGTCCGCAGGTGTTCGCACTGTCCAATCACTGATTCATATGTTTCGTATTTGAAATATCGATCTTTGATTGGTTATCGCTCACTCGTCGATGGTGTTCGAAGCCTACAGGGTTGGTTCAGTCACTTTCAATTAAAGTCCCCCACTGCAAATCAGTTTAGTTACTGAGTGGGTAGACTCTAAATGTGAATTTATTTATTTTTATTTATTTATTTATTTGAAACTTTTAGAATCTAGCTATTTAGTTCTTTTGAAACCATAATGTGCTCATTTACATACCTATCACTTTTTAAATTTTGTGAAGTGTTCTCAAGATATTAACAAAAAACATTAGTTTTGGGCGGTTTTTATGGAGACTCACCTTTCCTCTACATACATTAATTACTCTCAACATTTACTCAGACTACATTTACTCTTTACTCTTAATACATTTGCAATGATTCAATCAACACTTTACATAGGACTTGAACCACAGATTGTACACAATTCACTTTATCAGTCTTAATCTTGGTTCCTCATACGTACAGTAAACCCTCGTTAATACGAACATCAAGGGACCCAAAAATCGTCAGCTCATAATATAAAAATTCGCAATATCGCAAAAACGTCGAAATTCAATAGTACCAGCCAAAATAAACGTATCTACAAACAATCAATGTTTTCCAATGGATAGTAGCGCGCGGGTATGATGTTTTGTGCGCGTATAGTAGGCGGACTAAGCGGGCACGTTGCAGTGAGCAAGCCATGCCCCTCAACAGCTGTAAGGGCTTGCGCGCGCATCCGATCGCGCCTGCGGGCGGTGGAGGGGGAAGGGAAAACCAAGCAGCAACAAAACAAGTAGCTGCCTGCGGCGACGTACGCTCGGCGGACAAAAGTCTTGATACTTGCGCCTACTCTGCGAGTTGAACTCTCGGACACATTATTTTGTTTGTGCGGGTTCAAAATTATTAGTTCGTATTAAACAACGAACATTATGCATTAGTATCACCCAGGGGATAAATAATTAGTTCGTATTACGTATTATGCGAAATTCGTTATATCCGTTTTATTTAACATTGAGTGTCCTATTTACGCGGGCTGGGTCTTGCTTACTATTCGTATTATCTGAGAATTCGCACTAACCGAGTTCGTTTTACCGAGGGTTTACTGTATATAAGAAAAATGCACAATGAAGACAGCTGGATATAGCTACTACATAATCAACCAATAGTTACAACTTACGACTGTTACAGTAGGTAGGCCTTTTGTCAAAAAAAAAAAAATCGATATGGAACACCGCGAATTCAATGCACCGTAGAAACTAGGTTCTACTTTTCTCCGCGAGATAGCAGCACTATTCTAGAGCGCCTGTGCGGTTAAAAGTGCAGTTCTTTAGGTTTTACTTTTACCAGTATAACAATGTATTATGTTATTCTTCTATTGTTGTATATCTAGGGTTGAACTACAGAGTCTGTCTATATTGAAATTTGCTAGTTTTTGCTTGAAACCCAAACATACTGAGTAGGCTTTGTTGTTTTTGAGAGTCATTTCTTTTCATGTTAACAATCTTGCTCAGACCTACTCGACGAACAGTCTTAGTTTTCAGGAGATTAACCCCGTTACGCTGCGCGGAAACTTTGTAACGGTTCTCTTGACTCGCAGCGATCGACACAACCCGAGATGACGAGACGAACTCGACTCCGCTTTCGACCTGCGTACAGGGAATAGAGTCAACTTTGCTGTCAACCTGCGTACAGGGAAAGGAGTCAACCCCGCTGTCCTGCGTACAGGGAATAGAGTCAACTTCGCTGTCAACCTGCGTACAGGGAAAGGAGTCAACCCCACTGTCGACCTGTGTACCGGGAATGGAGTCGACGTCACTGTCGACCTGGGTATGTGGAATGGAGTCAACCCCACCGTCGACTTGTGTACGAAGAATGGTTTCAACTTCACTGTCGTCGACCTTCACACGAGGAACAGAGTCCACCCCGCTGTCGACCCACGTGCAGGGAACGCCCGGATCGTCGATCTCTTCCTCGGCCAGGCGACGGCGGAGGTCGGAGGCCGCGAGGTCGACCGCGGCAGAGTGGGGACGGAAAGACTTGCAGGAGGCGGCCGTGCTCTGCGGGAGGACTCGACGCCTCACGTCCGAGTGGCCAAACTTGTCGCGGAGGGATCCCCACTTGAAGGTCTGCGGCGCGTTCCTACGACTGGGCTCTTTGCCGTCCGTTTCCCCCGAGCTCGGTGACAAGACTGAGGTTTTCAGTTCTTCTGCACTATCTACAGGCGGCACCATTTCCCTCGTTTCGAGTGCGGTCGTGTTTGTCAGCTCGTGCAATGGTTCTTCAAAGGACGATGTCACACTACTTGTCACAGATTCAGTTTTGTTAAAATATCTGGAAATAACAATCAATAGAAGGGTGGTTAATGCACTGAGTAAAAATACCATGCACGTACATATGTATACTCTAATGCACAAAGCACAAGTATACTGAAATTGAGTTAGGTGTAAGATGATGAGAAAAAGATCTAGTGTCATTAGTAATTATGCATTGTTATCATCATCACATAAACATTTAACAGTAAACAATATGTTATTGACTAGTAATTTGTTATAAATAAGGATGAGATTTGTATGCATTTGCATGGTTTTATGAATGCTACATGCAACTGCATGAAATTGTATCTTTGCGAGCACTTTTCTCCTCATTGACTCACTGCCGACAACATGAAAAAAAAATCATTGTCACATACGGTACTGTGCTGCAAAAAAAAGCAGTAGATAAACAGCTGTCCATCAGTATCACATGTTTTAAATCCTGCATGTAAATTAAGATTAACCATACAATGTCAAATAAATGTTACAATGTAGGGCTACACTTATAAAGTCAAAGAAATATTTGTGTTTGAAAACGATATTCAAAAAGGTGCTAAGCTGGACAGGTGGGTCTGCATTTGCTACCAGGGTTGTTGCCAAGATTGAAGGGCATGGACAAACTTGCCTGCTTTGGACTCTTCTTTGACCGTCGCTCGTAGCTCGTATCTTTCCAAACTTGGCCAGAGCGCTGAACTTGTTCCCGGGTTCGTCCGCGTCGAAAGACAGCGTCTTCGGTTTGATCGTCGACGACTTCTTCAGAAACGGATTCCGAGTTTGCCTGCCAATGATCGGAGACACCGACAACCGTTTTTCGGCGGGACCATTTTCAACTCTCCTAGCTGTCGGTTTGTCTTGGGAAATGGTTCCGGTTACAGCCGGATCTCGGTCCGACGACGTTTCGATCGGACTCTGGTCAGTTTGAATGTCGGAACCCTCGACGGCGACCTTGGGCGACAAGGTCGCAATGCTTGGCCGCCGCTTTGCCGGCGTCGTCCCGGCGCTCGGAGACCGCGGCCTCTTGGACGACGGAGAAGCGACGTGGCCGTAGAGAGAGGCAAGGTCGGCGTCGCTGGGCGACACGTCTGGCGGAGCGATGGCCGCGACTTTCCCAGAGGCGACGCTGACTTCCTTGCCGCGCGTCCGCGGCCTGTCCAAGGCGCGCGGATCCGGGGCCGGTGCGGGGTGCCGGACCTTGAACCCCCTTGACCACACGCTGGGGTGGGGCGCCACGGCCTTCTGCTCCCACGCGGCGGTCCTTCCTCCCTGCGACGACTGGACAAACGCAGGAAACGTCGAGAGGTTAATACGCGATAGACCGACTTAACTCTCCCGAGTTCAGGCATTGTCCTTAATGCGGATCGAGGTTGGAGGTTCATGTGGTATGAACTTTAGTGTAATTTATTCACTTTATGTCTATCCTATTCAGTTATACTTATATAATAATACAGTGAAACCTCCTTTGTACGTTTTCGAGGGACCCGAGACAAAAAAACGTGGTAACGGGAAAAACGCACTATTGAAATACTTCACATTTGTCTTTTCATACATTCCTAACACTTATAATCTTGTAAAAGCTCCCCCCCCGACACCATTCTTCATTCTTATCTAAGAAGGGTCCTAAGCGAGGCCTAGCGACCAAGGTCATGCAGCTAGACTAGGCTGTGATGACGTATTATAAAAAACTGGAGTGGGTAAAAATATTGTTTTCTATACTTAGGACAATAGGAGTAGTCGAAGTGCGAGGGCAATGTTAATTATCTCTGTAGTTTGACAAAAGCCTTTTGTAAAGAGGACCACTGAGCAGGTAAAGAACCTCAGTGCCGGCAGCCGAGATCATAGATAAAAGGACCCTTTCAGAGACCCCCCCCCCTCCCTCCCACCCGGAATGAGATGCAGCTGGGCTGGTTAAGGTCAAGGCACTCACTGGCCGCTGGGTTGCATTGTGTTGAGCGAGGGAAGGGGGGGGGGGGGGGGACGCTTCGCAGAACTGGGATGAATGAATGACTAACCTGGTCGGCTTGAACAATAACAACTTGTAATTCGACTCACTGGCTGGCCGGAAAAACCGATTATGAGAACACAGAAAACGTACTATAGGATCTAATTACCTTGACGGACTGATTTTTGAAACGCATTAATGTAAAAAACGTAGTATTGGGAAACGTATTAAAGAAATAAATTATGCATAAATGCCATAAGGCTTCGCCGGGACCTCGTAAAAAAACGCACAAACGTAAAAAACGTAGAAAAGCGAAACGTACAAAGGCGGTTCTACTGTATACGTAGTAGTAATAATAATATAATAATAAGACTTAATTTTAGGCCACGTCAGGCCGAAACTGTCTCAGGTTTTGTGTGTATATCTTTGTGATTCTATCGACTCCGAAGGCCGCAACTACTACAAGGTAAGCTGTATGTATGTATGTTGGTTGGTTCCTTCCTGTCCTTCTCCCCTAGCTCAATTACCTAGCCGTTAGGCAATCTAACACATTCACATTAATTTTAACTTAACTAGTCTGCCATATATGCGTTAACACGGACGGGCGATATTATCACTACAGTACCTGAGGCATAAGAATGAGATCAACTACTAAATCCAGGTTGGTACCGGTAGTTGTCACATGAGTAACTTCCCCATTACATATATAATCCAAGTGACGACAACAGCTTGCAAGTTAACTCGACGAAACTACACTTACCATTTGAGATTTCTCGGGGTCGTAAGTGTCCATCTCTTTGAGAGAGAAAGGGTCCAGATTGCCCAGTGCCAGTTGATAAGCGACGTCCGACGGAAGGTGCTTGCCGGCAAACTCGGCCGGTTTATAATCCGGAGGCGGAGAGGTCAGCGGAAACAGACCTCGTGCGAGGGGATCGTAAACGAGTTGGTAGCGGAACGTGGCGTCGGCTCTGAGAAAGTCGTCGCGATACTCTGAGGTCATCGGTAACTGCCGCATGTTCAGAAACAGGGGTAGACGAGCCAAAGCCTAGACGGTGGAGATACAAAGTGGTAGTACAATAACAGTGTAAAGGGATAAGGTCTGCATATGTCTGATCTTTATGGTTAGTCACCATTGTGACAAAATATCTACTGCAAACATAGTCTACAAAATCATTGTCCATGCTCAAAAGTAACATCATCTCCTTTACATGTACCGTACACAATTAATTAACAACTTAATTAACCATATACTCAGTGTCAAATCAATAAAACTATGAATTCTCTCAGAAGCACTATGCTCACTTCATTTAGGCCTACTACATTAATTAAAAAAAGGAAATCACTTTGAAAATAATTCTAAGAGGTGAATTCATTTATGTAAAAATTGTCTATTGATAAGAAACGTTATTGTTTTTATTTTTAATAGTAGGCCTGGGCATATGTTTAAAAAATTTGTTTTCAAATATGGGATGGGCCTGGATTCACAACAGGTCTATAGTTACAGTAAAATTACCTGCTGACAAATCCAAGGTCAGGTCTCAACAGGAAATGGATCACAGAACAGCGAGTCAACACCACATAAAACCGCTCGATCATGTACGGTACCTACATACCTTATGTATGTCGGGATCCGAGACCTTGGTGATGAACTTGCACGCCTTGGCCAGTCCGATGCCGGGCAGCGAGGGGAGGTAGTCACATCCGGACAGGATGCACATGTACCGGAACTTGTCGAAGCTGAAGTGCTCGGGACGTACGCCCATGGCCGTGTGCAAGCGCTCCTGTTCGACTAGTACTCCGTTGCCGTGGAGATCCATCTTGAACATGATCTGTGAAAATAAAACCAACATATTCCATAAAATTAAATTTTAACAAAATAATAAATGTGTAGACTGCCCGGGCAGTCTACCCACATAGTTACAAGAAGTGATTTTCAGTGGGGGAAATTTATACGATTTATTATGGTTTGTTGCTATTGTTATCTTAACTTATTGATCGGGATCAAAACTGGCATTCGGGTAGTAAGCGAACAGGTCCTAGCTGGTTGAAAAAGTCATGTTTATTACTGTATACAGACACAGTCACTTAACCACGTTTCTCCGCTAGATGTAGGCCTAGGCTAGTTCCTCATTGGCTATACTTCCGGCCTCTTCTTCTTCTTCTCTGTGGCCATGGTGTGTTGTGACAGACTATGACGGCTCTAAAGGCCTAACCCGATCATCACATGGATTGATTAAAGTAACACGTGAAATCATTTGTTAGTGTTTCACATCAAAACTGTTTGTTACAGGGACTGAGACCGGAACCAATAACCAAAAATACCCGTATTTTCTCCGGATGCTAGATCCGGTCAACCAGTAGACAGACTTCCTGCTTTTCTCTCATCACACCATAAAATAAAAGCGAGACGAGTAGGCCCACCCACCTTTTTACATCCGAACAAGACAAGATCCGAGTCTTCGGTGATGACCAGCTGGGCAATGTCCTTGAGGTTGAGATAGGCGAGCTGGGCGTCTGCCTCGTACGGCGCGACGATGCAGTCGACGTTTCTACGCCGGCACTCGCGTATCAGGTTCAGCGCCATCTCGTGTGTGACGTCCACGCACCGCCTTAGGAAGTTGCGCGCCTCGTCCGGCCGGCCGGCGCGCAACAGTTCGGCGCCGCGCTTCCGGTTCGCCTCCCGGGACCTGCAACGTTTACGGGTGATCGTTCACTTCCAATGTTTCAAATACGGAAGATCGTATGACAGGTAGAGTGCACTGTGAGCAATGACGTTCAGTTTACCTTTTATATCTAGCTCAACTTCAATTAGCCATCTCCTTCAACGGTCGGTGACCAAGGCCACGTAGGCCGAAACGTTCGACAGTGTTATGTGTATACTATATATTAATGTTATCTAAGACTCTCGCAGTCACCCACATACTTTCTGGTAAGCTGTTCGTTGGTCTCCTTTCCTCTTTTCCCCCCAACTAAATCTTGTCCAGCCGATAGGCCTTCTATCAAATCAATCAACTTCAATTAAGTGATCCAAATTTTATATGCCTAGTACGATATTTGTACAGTAATTTTGATTATAGACATACAAATGTGTTATGTAATTAAAATAACAATCAGCTGAAGAATCCAAGATACAAGTTAAACCTTGTACAATGGTTGATGGAATAACACAGTCTACCACACTCTTTGTGCGCGAGTAAGTTTAAGCAGTCCCACAGCCATCTGTATTTACACAACATCATACCGTAATTGCATGCATCAAGTGAGGGGCATACTGAAATTTGTGTGGGCAGGAACTAGGGATGGTACGTGTAAACGTGTAAACGCGTACACGCCGTGAGGCGTGTACACGTTTACCGATTTTCCTTGAGAAGTAAACGATTTATATGTAATGCTATTTTTATCCAGTGTGCAACCTGCTGAATTCTTATATGAGCCAATTTGCCGCCGTTCACTCTTTATTGTTCATTCATTTGCGGGTATAGCGATGTGGTTGTGGTCTCCTATTTCACCCTCGCGTCTTGAACTCGGCAGCGTGAGTCATCGTAAATTTGTAATATCGGATATCAGTAAAGAACGAAAACGCAAGTGGCTCACAGACAGTCACATCACAGTCGACACCGACAGTAGGTCCGAGTCACTACCCTAAGAAAGACGTTATTTGCGTTGCGTGTGCTCTCAAGATGTCTAGTCATAGTGTAGTCTGGAAATACTACTTTACAACGTTCAATACAAATTCTTCTTTTGTGGATTCACGTAATTAATTGCCCTATGCAGTGTACGTCCGGCCTGCAAGCCTGAAGCGAGCGACCCACGGCACGGCAGCCGTGTGACGCTGACCGCTCGGCGCTCGGCTCCTACCCCCTCCCCACCCTAACACTATAACCATATTCAGGACGTGCAGTGTTTTTTTACGTAGGCCTACATATCAGAGTCAATGGGGATTCCGTAAGGCCTCTTGATTTCCTTGGAGGGGGTACATTATTATGCAGTGAACATGTAATGACCATTGAGTATCAGGTTTACTATATACTATAAAAATGTAAACACAGATTGTACTTCTTGTAGAAGTAAACGTGTAAACGTGTACACGTTTTTGTGGACGGCGAGTACACGTTTAGTGAAATACACGCTTTTTGACATCCCTAGCAGGAACGCTCGCAGAGCTGCTGTCATACAGTCTCCCATACCTACTATAGGCCAACCTGTCATGGTATTTAAATGCATCAAAATGTTTTTTTTTTATTTATTAATTAGTAGGTAACCTTCTAAAACACACTCGTGCACTTGCAACTAATTGGTGGTCGATTTGTCTCACTTTCATGCTGACAAAATAGGTACATCTAATTATTATAGTGTACCGACTTAATTTTCTACCTCAAATAGGCCCATTATTGATTTACAACCTTGTATTAAAATTTGAAAACTTTGAACACAACAGGGTAGGTATGACAAATGAGGCTCGTGTGCACTCTGCAAAGCGGAAGACAACCTTGGGATTGAACGAAAAAAAAAAACAAGAATCTGTTGATTTCCATTGAAACAGCGTTAGATTAGGATCTGAGGTCTGTATGAGACTAGTTAGAGTGGAACGAACTATACCAATTGCCATAGGTTTAGGTACCTACAGAAGCTACGAAAAAATGGAAGAGGCTCTACCTGCCTATGGTATGGTAATTTAAGGCATACCATCCAAACAATTACAGAAATCTGTAGACAAGGTTAATAGTGTTGATTAATTTTACCACCCATAGTGACTTACTCTCGCCGCTTCTTCTCTGTACCAGCCTTGGCGGGTAGGTGCCGTCCATCAAAAACCAGAATTGGCTTTATATTGTGCGACAGCAACATGTTGACATACTTCATGCAGTAATGCACATACCTGAAAAAACAATTAAAAATCACATCTATGCAGGTCTAGGTCTCCATTGAAAGTTAAACCCTTGCCAACGTTGTGCTAAGAAAAAAGTATTTATAACGATGCAACTTCTCAGCTTTCATAGCAAGCACAATCGAAGCATCAGAAGGTGCTTGTTGGTCTTCAAAAGGCATCATGAACATACAAGCTAGATTTACAGCACAGGCGATGGCGTCGTTGAGTGAGTAATATAGGGTAGAGGCACGACACCATAAGCAGTTTGTCTACTGCGTCTTACCGTAAAACATACTTTAGTCGGGTAGGCCTAATAGAGTTTGCCAAGCGTACACAACGACAGAGCTTTTGGCTGTCTTCGCATATCTTCGGTGAATTAGCCAAAAAATCAGGCTCCGTCATCGCGTTGCTTGGCGAACCCCTACTACTCGACTAAAGTATGCTGGGCAGTGAAAGGCGGTAGGCTGAGGCAAACTGCCGATGGCGTTGCGCCTCCACCCTATATTACTCAATCAACAGTGGCTAGTCCAGGAATTTTGACAGGGAATGGGGGGGGGGGGGTTCAATCCATGATAGGCCTCTATATAGGAACTGATAAGTGGGGTAACCATAAGTTCTCGTCAAGGTCATTTTGGTGGAAATCTGTGGGTTTTAGAGCAGCCAACTGAAAGCAAGTATTAAATTTCTATCAACATATTTTCTCTTTAACCCCACAATAAAAGGAACTTCGGCACTTGTATAGCTACAATAATAATAATTGTCCAATTTTTCATCTTTTTTTATTTTTGTGTTTATTTATTAGGCTAGCCTAATTGGTGTAGGGCCTAGGCCTAGGTTGTGTGAGAGGGAGAGGTGTGAGGGCATTGGGTTTGAAATATAGGGCTAGGCCTAGGCCTATATTTCAACCCCAATGGTGAGAGCTAGCTACGTAGGTCCTAGGCCTAGCCCTAGGCCTGGGCGTTGGGCTAGCCTTTTAGGCCAATACTTACGCGTCACATGATTCTCCTCTAGCAAGTTTTTCTGCACACGTGTAAGCTCCTTTATGCAACCAACAGTAAGCGTCAATAGCTGCACATGCTCCTTTGAATTGGCTTACATTTACTGGGCGAGACGACTTGTCTAAAAATGGCAATAGCCCTTGGATCCCCATCAAGACACGCTCGGTAGGCCTACCTGGGGCCTAGAGGGTTAGGTCCAACTCACGATTATTTTTTTAGTACGCTTATCACACGCGACGAAATAAATACAATACTTCATAAAACTGAACGATAAATTCAGCACAAAACCACGGTACAGAATTGGTTCTGAACAGAAATTCAAGATTGATATAACCTAGAATCTACGCTGAAACCGCCATATTTTGACAAGCTTGACCTACTTTCCCGCCAACAGCTGAATACGAACTCACAGCTTTCTATACGTCGTTTATCGACATCCCGCAGTTCATACGTCATAGTGGCTGTGTTGTGTATGCTGCTGTCAATGTTCTGTCATTTACGTCAACAAGATAAACGTTACAGAAGATTTTAGACCTACTACATACTTGAAATTTTAAGACCAACGAAATTGTAGCCTTCGTGTCAGGAAAGTAATAGGGTATTAATTTGCAACTTCCATTACGCTCTGTGATTCAACTTCAAGGTCCTAGGCTAGGTATGGGAGATAGCTAGACCTAGGTCTACTTTGGGTCTAGCCTAGGCCTAGTTAAGGTTAGGGTATGACGTACACAGGAGATGAGATGGCTTACGTGTAATTCTCATCCAGTGTATCTAGGCGTACGATTAGTGTAGGCCTAGAAACTGTGAGTTGATCAGTGTATTCTAGCCTAGGCCTACATTTTGTTCATAATTCGACGGTTGTTTAGACCATAGATTTAACCCTAGGCCTAGAAGTAGGCCTAACACCTAGAGCCCAAGAATCAAGCAAGCTACCTAGGCCTAGGCCTATCTTAGACATAAATCTCCGCCAGAACCCCAGAACTCCTTTTCATAATGCAATTTTAAGTTAATACTGTTCTAGGTTTTGGTCATTATGTCTTGGCTTAAAGGACTGGCAGGAAAGGCCGAGGATTTTCTAAACCAAATTGATCAGAATGCTGCTGTTGCTCTTCACATTCCAACAGAAAATGGTGACAGTGGAGAAGCATTACTTACAGAAGTCACATGGGACGGACAAGAACCTCAAGGTTTGCCTAGACCTATACCTCGAAATGGTGATACTGTAGGCAGTCCATCTGGAGATATATTATATTCTTCTAGACCAAATGCTAACCAGCAAACTAATAACAGCAGTATTGGTACTATGCAGTCTGTAAGATCCTCTCCAAACTTGTCTTCATTCACACCAGTAATCTCCTCAAAACCAAAGAATGATGATGCCCTTATGGAATTCCTTAATAGACCACCTTCCTCTTCTCCAGTTGTCAAGAAGAGAATTGGACTGGTACCAGAACAATCTCAAAGCATGAATGAATTTAATCAAGACTTCAACAAACCTAGGAGTAGACCAAGAACACCATTAAAGCATGTAGAAAATAACAACTCACCTGTTCCTGTGGAAGTAAGAAATGAATGTAGCTCTATAGAGGCTGGAAAGGTCTTGGAAAACTCAACCTCACAAACGCAAGACTCTCTGGAAATAGAAATGAATAAGAGCATGCCGTCTGCGTTGGCGTTATCAAATACAGAAACTGAGGAGCTGAAAACAGAAAACCGATTACTTCAAAATGAGTTACGATCATTCAACAATGAGATGTCTTTGCTTCTTCAGCGTTCTAAAGCTGCAGAGAAAGAATGTAACACTTTACAACAAAAGATATCTATGCTAGAAGCGACAAACCTTCAGTATAGTATGAGTGTTAAAAATAGAGAAGAAGAAACTGCACGCATAGATCGGGAACTTCAAGAAACGAAACAGGAGTTATTGTCTGCTCACGAGAATGTAGCGAGGTTACAGTCGGAGGTTGCAAATCTTAAGGCAGACTCTGTTCACTCTAGTGGGGCTCAAAGTGAGGCTTTGCTCGATTGTCGTCGGCAACTTGCCGAGAAAGGAGAGGAGCTGGAGCGTATTGTAGCAAGTCATCAACAGGAGATTATTGTCCTTAATAATACCATACATGCCTGTAAGTCTGAAAAAAGTAGTTTCACTAGCCAGCTCGAAGAATGCCAACAGTTATTGGACGAATGTCGTAAAGAAACTAACGAGTGGCAAGAGAAATTCAATAAGTCGCACGCACAACTTCTCGAAGTGCGCACGGAACTCGACCAATATCGAGTGAGGGCACAAAGGATACTACAAGACAAAGAAAAACTTATTGCTGAACTGAGAGGAGATGGTGCAAATAGAGGAAGTCCAGTAGACGATTTAATGGATTTGGAACTAGAACAACTTCGCCAGGAGCGAGAGTTGGTTCGAGAGGAGGCGGTCCAAGTGTCCGCCCGATTACAAGCCACTCGGGCCGAACTGGCAGATGCGGAGAGAAAATTCGAAGCGTACAAGGATCAGGCAGCAGAAATCCAAAGTCGTTTGCAGGAAAGTTTTCAAGAGGAGAGAAAACAAAGACAAGCGGCAGAAGAAGATTGTAGGACACATTCAGAGGTTAGTCATGACTTGCTAATGGCTTGGGTTGGGTTGGGTGTATTTTAATTTATTTTTAAATGCAATTATCAGTGAAAGCCATCCAAGTGGCTTATGGTAGATAGGGTTCTATGTAACCACAAGTAGGTGGTTCGAATCCCTCATGACATAATAGGCCTACCCTATAATAGGCATAGACTTTTGGTGACATCTGTCATCTTCATCTATCAACCTCGAGTCCACTCGGTCTGCCAAAATTTAAAAAAAAAGTGTGAATTGCACATATTGGCCTACTTGTGACCACAACAAAAAGTAATTAAACCAACCCTGCTGGGAATCGAACCCAGGTCTCCCATTTGCTGGGCAGGCACTGTGACCACTGAGTTACTCACAGAGACGGCGAATTACAATCAGTCTTATTTGTTTAGGCCTATATGCACATGTATAGCCTATATTATATATGCATTGTTATAACATGTTGCAACCACAGCTAGATAAAACAGAGATAGCTAATAATTTGCTATTAATAGTGTTTACTGACAGACATCACACCAGTACTTGCTTATATGTATAATACTTGCATATGTTTATAATCAGGGTCTGCATTCTGTGCGGGAAGAACTAACAAGACAGCGCGGCCTTCTGGCTACGAAACTGCGGGAACGCGAAGCCGAACTGACGAAACTGCGCACGCAGTTGTCGCAACGCCCCGTATCGCCGCCGGGAGACGAGCTCGAGTCGCGTCTTCACTCGCTGACTCAAACGCTCGTCCAGAAGCAGACCTCGCTCGAGACAGTCACCACTGAGAGGAACGCGCTCAGGCTCCAGTACGAGAAGATGGAAACGAAACACCGAGAAGCGATGGCGCTCTTGTATCAACACCAGGGCACGATCAACGTCAACGACACGGACGATGGTAAGCGGTCGGTTGTGTTACTAGAGACCATGATTGTAATCTAGCGGTAAAGAAGGAAACTTGCAGAATTTACCATTGTAAATGCGGGGACACGAAAACAACAGCGCTGCCATCCGGAGGGGATCTAGTTAAATTTTGAGTCGATAAAGATGTTTCCCGGTCAAAAACTTCTTTATTGACGTTTCTGGGTCCAACCGACTGAGACCGCTAGGATCGCCTTGATAAACGTACTTCCAATAAAAACGTGGAGTTTGCTGTCTTAACCGCTAGAGGTTACTTTTGAACACATAAAAAACAAAAGAGCATTTCAATTTTGAATCATGTCACCTTACTAATGTATACACCTTATTACTGTATAGCCTACTAGTGACAGAATCCCTCCTGAAATTATATTGCTAGGCTCTACTGTAAGTTACCGGTAGGCCTACTTACTTATTTTGATTAGGCTATGGTAAGAAAAAACAATTAGCATGCCTATGTAAGTAATGAATTGATGACTACTTGACTTGACACCAAATACATAACAATAGCTCTTTGTTTTCTGTCCTTACTATCATTAGTTTAGACTTCACAGTCAAACTGGGATTTTATATGACCCCATTAGGGTTAGCATTCATATGTGTTGTTATTCTGATCAAACTTTTAACTGGTTGGGACATTTCACATTTGAGAAGTCAGTTTTCTTATACAATTGAGAAGTTAAATCTTGTGAAATCAGCTTTAACTAGGCTATATAACTGGCCATGAGTTAGTGAGTTAGTGCTGTTTAAACTCATACCTGTAGGGCCATTCTCTGGTAATGTGAAACCAGAATGATTTATTTTTTACTGTACTAAACCCCATACTATGATATATCATTTTAAAGAGGAGACTTCAACCTATATGAATACATGCACAAAGTTACAAAAGTAACACTCACACAAAAATTGTAGGCAATCCAAAGTGAAAAATTGGTGAAAAAGGGCGCGGACAGGACATTATTTAAAAAAATAAAAAGAAACATTTAAAAAAATCAAAAATCAAAATAAAGTAAACTACTTGCTTGTTAAAACTATTTACTTTAAGATAAACATTTGTTATTATTACTATATTTTTAAATTGTAGACCAAAGACACATCTTTAAAACTAATTGCGTAACATAGCAACAATTTACAAACAATTAGTTTCCATAACTTCCATAACAATTAAGTTAAATGCCCAATTTTTTAAATCTTCTTAGCTAGTATATTAATAGTGAATTAAAAAAATATTTAACATTTTTATCTCTGCTACCCTAATAGTACTGTGTATTTTAATTTTGTCCTGTCCGCACCTGTCTACATCAGGTGCGGACAGGACAAGCATTTGAATATACACTTAATTAATAGTACTGGCCACTAAAGAAGATTTTCCATTGACTATTTATACAGGAAATATAAAGACTACTTTAAAGATAAATCCAATAAACTTGCACATCAGTCCTATGCCATAATTTCTGATCACCTGACACATAGCAAAGATGCAGTTAAGGTTTTCAACTCTCAAATATTGAAACACCTCAAAGAACTTCAGCCTCTCATTGACAAAATTCATTACTGGTCTAATGGAGCAGGGTCTCAATTTAAAAATCGACACAATTTTGTAAATTTGCTATTCCACAAGAAAGAAACTGGGTTTGACTGTGATTGGTCTTTCTTTGAGACTGCTCATGGTAAGGGTCCAGTGGACGGAATTGAGGGTGAGGTCAAGCGGTGTGTTTGGCGGAGTGTGTTACAAGGTCAAGAGGTGGTGACGGATGCGAAGTCTTTCTATACAGTTGCCTATAAATTGTCCAAAGACTATTAAAGTCTTGTACGTTCCAAAGGCAACTGTTGAACTGGTTTCTTCGGAGCTTCAAGAACGTTACGCAGCGTCTAAACCTACACCAAATACTCGTTGTATTCATTATCTACGCCCGGCAAGCTTCAATTCCATTGAATACGCTAACAATTCACCATTCTCAGGTCCGCAACAGTTAAACTAGGGATGTCAATACCCAGAAATAGTTGTACCCGGGTACCCTTGCGCCGTACCCGGACTACCCGGGTAGTAAATAATACTAAACACGCGTTTTCTCGTCATGGGTTTCAAATGATTCGCAAAGTTGTGGAAAGAGACATTATTTTGTTAAACGCTATCAGGTTGCATTGTCTTCGATGCAAAACGATCGCGGAAGTATTCAACAAAGCCTCAAAGATTGCATCTCCCCTACGGTAGGCGGTGGTCGGCCGCGTCAAAGTGATGACGTCATAGTCCGAGCTCGAACACGAGAACATGATTGCGGTAAAGCTACGACGGGCAGGTGCGCTCCCTTGGACTCGCAACCGTTCCGCAGCATTTTTCCATAGGCCTACAGAAGATGATACTAATTGGGCTTTACGTCTCATTTTTTTTGCGACGATGACTAATCGAGACGTGGGGGGGGGGTGTCAAGTTAAATGCCGGCAAATTGAAAAGCGCGGCTCGTACACTTGCACAAAGACGCCAGTAGGGAAATATCACAATGTTGAATTGATTTCGTTTTGAACAGAATAAGGGAACGGGTAGTACTGGGTAACGGGTATTGAAAAGTTGGAACCGTACCCGTTGACATCCCTAAGTTAAACGTTAGTAAAATATTCGCTGTCCCTGAAAATTCAACAGAAAACGTCGATGCGGAACCCCAACAAGAAATCGCTGAAGGGAAATGGATTGCTGTGCTATATGACGAACTTTGGTGGCCTGGTCATGTGATAGGCATTGATGTGGACTCGGTCTCTGTTAGTTACTTATTTAAACCAGTTGCAAACAACAAATTTGTTGCAATGGATAAGCCAATGGTAGAAAAAATTAAGAAGGCATCGTTTCTATGTATACTTCCAGGCGATCCTCCACCTATAAGTGCACGCTTCTTTGCATATGACCAAGTGGTTGAAATGGAAATAAAGAGTATTTTACAAAAGTTGTAAGGTAATGTAGGTAAAGAGATTTCTTGTTCGAGTTGATTTAAACTACGCTTTGCACAAAAGTTGTTTGTCACACATTTTCTTTTCCTAAATTAAGGCAATTAGGATTAGTACATACCTACACTTTTCATTGATTTAACTATTCCATTTAGCTGCAATAATTATATTTCAAGGTGTTTCTAAAAACAAAGCTTAATCTCCACTTCCACCAAATCTAGCTACGATTTTCAATGCAATCCATTTATGTCCTGTCCGCATCGTCTTGTCCGCACCCTGCAAGTATTCTTAAAACTAATGCCCTTTGGAGTATAAAACATCTTTTAAAATATAATGTATGCCTAATATTGTTTTAAAGAATGTCATTGTTAAAAGAGTGTAAACATTTTAATTTAAACCAAATAATTTCAGAGGAATTTGACAAGGAACTTCACTTTGGAAAAATGGTGCTTTTTGTGCGTCCTGTCCGCATCTGTTGATTATCAATAAATATTAAATTATGCAGCAACCATGTAATTGTTTCACTATGCCCAGATTATAGACATACCAAAGCAGTATACAAATTTTAAAAAAAAAATCATAAAATATGCAACCAATATGTTGTAGCACCATATTGTATGTTCCAAATGTCCTGTCCGCAACCGGTAAATTTCCAGAGAATGACCCTGTATGTAACTTGCCCCAAAGCAATCTTACAGATGCTTTTGTTATAGACGTGTGATTCGTGCCAACCAGCACCCCCCCAGTTTCAAATACAGTTCGCTGGTTGGTCACGAGTCGCTCGTCTATGACAAACGCTGTAAGGTTGTTTCGGGGCAAGTATAGAATGTGCTGTACCGTTTAAAATTTGTAATTTACTCTATTGTCCTGGGTTCCAATTCAGGTCAACACCATTACTCCATTGTCTTATCCCATCGCATGATTTCTCACTGAGAGGGTATACATGAGTGAGCGAGTGTTTTGTGAAATAAGATTGCACGCTAGTCTTCTGTGTGTCTGTGAGACAATTGCCTCGACCTCGTCTGGTGATAATAGGTTGCCTTTCCCATGCACGTCCCTCTCTTCCAAACTAACACTCTTCTTCTATATATAACAGCAAAGGCTCGAGTGCCAAGCTTTCTAGAAGAGAGCCCGTTTGACACAGGTGTGGCGCGGCGTGTGAAGCGGGCGTACTCCAACTTGGACGCCGTCAGTATCCGAACCGGAGTCTTCCTGCGGCGGTATCCTCTGGCCAGAATCCTCGTCTTGTGTTACATAGTAAGTTCAGTTCTTGGCTCAGAGACGTGACTGTACATGTCTTAAAAACTAAACTAGCCTACTGTCAAAAGTACGTTTTAGAAGCTAGGGGGATTTATTAATTCAGGGGGCTCAATGATGGAAATTATAATGTGGTCCAGGAATGTATTTTTAATCTTAATATAGTTAACCTAAGTCAACTTGCTGACTGCGTAAGATGTCCTTCAGGACAGGTTCCCGTTCTTCAAATATAAGTTATTGTTATCGTATGAATTCACTTGGCTTCTTAAATGTAATTTGACTAGTCTAAAACAGAAGGAACTACTAGTACCAATGTAAAATTAAACATGTACTAATTTAGACCTGCACCCATAGTATGGTGATGGCTTAGGATGTGCTATGCTAAGTTAACTTTTGGATTAATAAGTTAACCCATTAATAGAGATCCTTGTAAATGGTTTTATTTTTAAGCATATTTCGTTTTATTAAATCCAAATTTCGCTGTTGAGTAGTAATTTCAGCTTTTTGGCAGTGTTTCAATTTTAATTTACAAAATCTAATTTGTATCTTGTATTTTAACGTATGTGGCATGCCTACATTGTCGCATAGGTCTACCATGATAGTAAAAAGGAAATGGAAAGTAATACAGTCAGTAAGGATTCTACTTACGGAATAAAATGCAATTTTTAGTACCTGAGTATGTTATTTATTGATTAATTATCTATTGTTTTAATAAAAAATGCGGGGTTTTTGACAGAAATTCGGCGATTTCGCGTCAATTCAACAGCTTCAGTCTTTTTCGTTTTATAACAGTAAACTTATGCTATTTCGCAAATACACGGGATTTCGTTTTACCGTATTTCACGATTCAAAAAGACTATTTTTGGATTCACAACAGACTGTCATGCCAACATATTTCAATTGCTGCACGTTTCAACTTTCAAGTGGTTTCGCGCTATCGCGCATTGCGAAATACAAGGATCTCTACCCATTAATAACCAATGGGTGGCTAATGTATATAATAAGTTGCTATAGCTAACTTGTGCAAACACCAATATGATACCCGCTATCACCCTGCACCCTATACCGCAGGCATGGGCAACCTTTTTCATCCGCAGGCCAAATTGAGATTTTGTGTATGGGCCGCGGGCCGAATTGTATTTTAGTATTGTAGACCTATTTTAATTTGAATCGTATTGTTTTCCGCCATAATGCGAAATTGTATGATTGAAGTTTACAACCGCAACAACTACAGCTAAGTTACTGATCTACCACTACCACTACCGCTACTAGTCTACTACCACCACATCTACTTCAAGATTTTAACGTTATTTGCCCGTCTGGGCGCGGGGTAGAATAGGCCCAGAGCGACTCTGCTAGTCGTAAGAGGCAACGGAAGGAGACCCTGTCTGGCTGTCCCTTTCCCCCCCACTTTCCCACTGAATATTTCTCCTCCCACTTGGCCCTGCCCTCCCTCCCTTGCTGGACTCCCGTATGACGACCCACGCGACGTACAATGGATCTGATTCGGATGTGGCTTTATTCTTCATCATCATCTTTCTCATCTTCATGATCACCCGCTGATCGTTCCGATTAGCCATTGTTGCACAAATATGAGACGTTAAGCCCAATCAATCAATTTAACGTTATTAATGTGAAACCTGCCACTGCATCTTCTTAACAAGTTCTTCTTTCTTTGTTGGGATGCTCGTAGTTGCAATGCGCAAGCTATTCTCCAAATGTGCGTCTGTAAGGCGGGATCGTACTTTCGACTTGGTTAACTTCAATCGGGAGAATAGTTGTTCACATGTGTATGTACTGCCGAAGAGAGAGATTTTTCTGTGCCTTGGTTTAGAGTTTTGGAAAGCCTTCTTTTGGTAGATGCACTTTGTCAAATTCAACGATATCCACATTATTAAATGTTCTCTTTAAATCGTCATTCCTGGGGCCAAGTAATTCCATTTGAATATCCTCCGAAACTAGGTCCACATCACCTTCAAAAGAAGAGGAAAATATCTTCAGGTTTCTTGTGCCCTGAATTCGGTAAATCTGTTATTAAACTCATTGTTCAGTGACAAGAGTTGACTGCCAACATCATGTTCTTGTTCATCACGTTTCATCATGTTTCATGTGTTCATCATGTTTGTGAAGAGGGACTGCCGACCGCCTCGTTGCACGTACGGTATTATTATCGTCGAAAGTGCACAAACAACATTTTCAAGATACACATACAATTGAAACTGTTTTCAAAACCAAAATTTGGGCTATTTATAATGGTATTTTTAGACAGTCTAGCGGGCCGGGTAAAAAGGTCCCGCGGGCCTTAGGTTTCCCATGCCTGCTATAACTTGTATTCCTACGAAAATTATTATTGCTAGGCCTATGGTTTACTTGGATTGGGATTAGTGTAAAAAGTCCTCCTCAGCTAAGAATTTGTCTACATTGATTATGCAGTATGCATAGGCCTACAAAAATGTGCCTTTTTTTAGTTTTCTACGTTTTGAAAGCATATTTACTCGAATCTACTTTGCACAAAGAATTTGATTGATTGATTGATTGATTGATTGATTGATTGATTGATTGATTGAAGTAGTGATGTCACTGTTCCGACGTGGTCGATGAGGATTACTAAGCCAACAAGTGTGTTTGCGACTGCAGTATTTGTGCTGCTCAGTTGTTAATTGAAATTACGTATTCGAGTTAATATTAGACTAATACTGTATTCGACATGAGTAGAACTAGACAAGTTTTCTAATTTTCGAACGAGTAAATTTACAAGAGAGATTTTAAAATTCAAGCCCTGGTTGTACATGTATTACATTACTCACTTGTTGGCATAGGACACCCGCTCACTCATCAACGTGCTAGGGTTCCCATGTAACCTGTTACCGACACCCAATTAGTTAGTACAAATGGGCACATGTTGTGAACATTCTCAGCTACCTAAGTCTGGCTTTGTCTTAATGCACAGTCCGTGATTCATGTTCTAGGTGCTTCTCCACGTCTGGGTAATGATCGTCCTTTTCACATATAGTCCAGAAATTCATCCGGTATCGACCAAAGCAAGTAAAGGACCGAACTAAGTTATTTCTACCAAGTGTGGTTGTTATCTCAGTAGCCTATGTACTGAGGTGAAGTGATAGATTGAGCTACAATACTATGATATGGTATATAGATAAACTCTTACACACATATATAGGCTATAGGCCTACTTGTTTTTTCCTTGACTTTTTTTTATGTGCAATAATGTTTGGCATACATATTATAGTTCCTACAAAATTTGTAATCACTCGTAATTTGGTTTTATTACCGTAAATATTCTCAGTCACTTTGTTTGGGTTTTTTCTCCAGTATTTTTAGTATTTGACATTAATTTTTGTGTTAACACAATTATTATTTGATGCCAACCAAGTGTCTTCCTGTCGCATGTGTAAGCCCTTCTGCTCAAAGGTAGCTTAGTTTCGTCTTCCTCTTTCATACGTTCATTGGTCAACTGTTTTGCAATTTTCAAAA
Organism: Isoperla grammatica; assembly: GCA_945910005.1. Classification (NCBI taxonomy): domain Eukaryota; kingdom Metazoa; phylum Arthropoda; class Insecta; order Plecoptera; family Perlodidae; genus Isoperla; species Isoperla grammatica. The sequence goes on from OX246741.1 coordinate 24,222,432, forward strand.
GTACCAGTAAAATTAAATTATCAAAATTATTAATGTTCACTTCTGGGGTAAATTTGAAACAAAGTACGTAAAGGCTATAAAATATTCACATTATTCGGGCTCCCCAAATGTACCAAGTTAAGTAAACCACATAGTACCAGTTGGAATGACCTTGGAATTAATGTACATACTATATTGTACATACACATAAGTTACGTAAAAAAAACATGCACAGAGAAAACAGTGTTATAATAATAAGAAAGTAGGGTGCTGCAGAGGCTATGTGCATGAGAGTGTGTTGTTTTCACTTATCATACTAGGAAGTTTATTGTAATTAAAGAAGTAGTTGGAAATATTGTTTCCAAATTAATTACCATAATCAGGATTACTATTATGTACAGATTACTTATATTATACTGATAATGAGCAGAAGTGTACAATTAATTGTGCAGCCATAGGGTATTGTGACTGTGGGAGTATGTGATATCACAGGCCTAACTGATTGCATGGTCTAATAAAACCTAACCTCCAAATCATTATCAAATACAATTTGGTTCTGTACCCTTATTAAATATGCACAGTGTATAATGTATCACAAAGTTATAAATATTATATATAAATGATTTGTTAGTCACTGTGAGAGCAAAATCATTTTCCAATCGAAAGTAAGCCTATGCGAGGAAGGATGGCCTCAGTAAAATAGATTGCCCCCCATGTTGTGATAGCTTAATGGTTGCCGGGGTTGCTTTTATAGCACAAGACTCAATTCCCAAAATAGCTGTGTTGCCGTGTTTTGTTTCGGATAAATTTTGAACATACACCAATCAAAGAAAGATCCAACAATGCAGTTCCCTAGCAACACATTGTTTGTCCGCCTGTGATGTCACAACCCCCTCAATTGAGTCTTGTGCTATTGACATTTTCCACATTAATTTCGTTTTCCAATGGCTGCACTGGACCACACTGAGTGCGCCTTTAACAATTAGAACAACAATACCCAACAATACAATCGATGCATCAGTGCGCACCGAGTGCAGCCCATTGGAAAACACCAAGTTAGCCAACACAACTTCCACCAAATCGAGTTAATTAACCCACCCACAATACCGGATGAGTCATTGTAAACTCATAACCAGCTGCCAACTGTGCTACTTCACTTTGTAACTCTTTTTGGTGGAAACTTATTGCATTTAGTAGCCTGAAAAGTATACTGTATGCATATTCGTAAATTATAGAACTCGTAAAGGAATCGGTTGTATTTTTCATTGTTCGCTTCCAAGTTTCATAAAACATTTCCGGTGTACTGCTGCTGACTAGCTCCGTATTTACATAGTTATGATTTGTTGTAGGTAAACTTCCTAGCAGTTGAGGATGGAGTTATTATATAGGTCCTGCTTCCTGTTCAAAGTATGGGCAGATCAGAGCCAACCCAGTCCAACTTTTTATGTTTACAGTTTTAAACTTTGGAATTTATGGGTTAAAACTTTAAAAAATAATTCAGGTCAGGGGGGGGGCATCTTCTGTGAAGTACTTGTTGATGTTGGTCTACCCGACCAATGACTTTCAATCCGCTGCAGTGCTTGTTCTTCCCGTACTGTGAGTTTAGTTGACACACTAGTGACATAAGCTCCACGCGTATTCTTGTCACGTGCTCGTGAATGTATCGATGAGAAGATAAGCTTATCAGAAAAAACTCGTGTGTGTATATTGATCAGTGAGTCATGCGTACACATCATTTTGGCGGAGTTTTTCGTACAAGGACGGATAAGGACTAGAGAGACATGTTGTACTTGGGTGGAGCCATTACAAATAATCATACACAGATTATAGTACTTAGTTTATTTTCTATTCTACAGTTGAATGTGGGCAAGCTAAAAACACACAAATACATAATATTGCTTTTTTCGTCAATGTGGCTTACTCATTATTTTATCACATTAGCAATCAACCTACAAGGATGAGGTTAATCACTAGACAAATGAGGTTATTACAGTAGAGTGTCGCGTTTAAGCACGCGACACGTTTAGATGGACCTCGAAATAAATATAAACGGCCTTCGTTTGGTTAGCGGTAGTGCCTAAATTTGTCAGTTATTGCATAGTAGTGCCTTGGTTGCAAGTCTGTCTTGCCACTTATTGCACGGTAGTGCCTATCTTTGTACGTAAACTACTACATAGGCATGGCTATGCAAGTCGTGCCATTAGCGCCTAAATGGTGAGTAGTAATCACTAACCGAATTGTGTCAAAGTTGTGGCCATGTTGAGGCTCGCGTGGTCACCACTTTGGTTCGACTTGTTAAGGCACTACCTCCCCCACATCGACCCGTTCTCGTCCTGTGTTTCACACAAGTACACTTGGTACAGAGGTCATCCTCAAGCAGTTCTAGTAGGAGACAATACCTGTTGGCATATGAATATAGTTGAACCTTGTTCTAAAAGGTGGGAATAAATGTAAATGACACCGGTTACGTGTGCATGATTAACAAAGCACAGCTTTAGTAAGGACATATGGGAAGAGATCTATCCTTTTTTCTACTGTGCTTCTCGTCACATATTGGTACCTAACTGGTAGGACTGGTAGATAGAACTAGAAATATTCATCTTTTCTGTGTCCATGCACGAGTCGCTATTAAAAATCTTATTTATGATGTGACGTTAATATATCATGTATGAAGCACACCCATCTCACTTCTGACACCATTTAGTCAATGTGTAATATAATATAAAACACAACATGGTGTCAGAAGTGGGATCTTTTAATATCCTCTCGTGCATGGACACTTCTGTGATACCATGTATGTATACCAACAGTATAAAGATAAATATTCCTAGTTCTATCTACCAGTAGTACCAGTTACGTGCCGATATGTGACACTTCTCTTCCTAGAACCGTCGGGGAATCTCTGTTAAGCCGAGTTCACACAAATAATTAAGGCTAACGACTAGTGACCAACAGCTAGTGCTAAGAACTAACTCAGAGCTCCCGGTTCACATAACGTCCGGATTAACCGAATTTTCCGAGATCTTTAAAAGGAAGATACCTCACAATAATAATATTTTAATATTTTTATAATAATAGTACTTTCATAATGATAGCAACTACTGCACGGACTACCGTTGCTTTTATATATTATTGGTTGTTTGGAAATTATATTCCCATTTCTGATTGGTCGAGCTAATAACTAAGGCCAGAAGATGAAAGTTAGTTATCTTTTCTTAGCCATAGCGCTAGTCGTTAGCCTTGGCGCTAACCGTAGTTCTGTGTGAACGCTTACACGCATTTCCATAAGCTTATCTTCTGGTCACTAGCCTTAATCAAGTGTGTGCACCGGGCTTTAGTAATGATAGCGCTGCGCGTGTAGTCACTCATCAGGCAACTCTTCATCCCCCGACGAATGGGGCGAGCCCGCTCTCGAGCGCTGTAGCCCGCGGTTCTCGGGGTTGCTCATCACCGACCGTACAAACGCCCTCGTCTCCGCCTGGAGCGCGACGAGACGCAGCTGTAGTTGCCGGTTGCGCCGTATGAGCGCGACAGTGCGCAGCGTGATGTCGAGGAGGCCCTTACGTCCGTCGAGACGGGAGGTGGGACAACAACGCTTGTAGTCTTCGGTGGTGAGAATACTGTACGGACTGTCGCGGTCTGGCGATGATGCGGCCTTGGCGCCTCGCGACGTGGGTTGGCGTGACGCGTACGCCATGAGGCGGGTACCTGCGCCGCGTGGACGACGGTGAACCTGCAGACATGATGTATTCGTACATTGCAACGTTTTCTTTCCTTCTCATTTATTGTATAGTTTAAACTTAAAGTTTTGTCAAGAACAGGGGTGGTACTGATGTACCTAGTTAGCAGGGGGGGGGGGAGGATGAATACCCCCTCCGTCCCTATAACTACTTGAATTCCTCCATCCCTTAGTCCCAAAGACCACATCAAAACAAGTAAAAGTTATAACTTTCAGCAGAAGGACGAATGATCTTAAAAAACGAAACATAGTACATAATATACATTTGCTACCAGTTAGACAAATAAAATGTGAGCGGACAGCACCTCAACATTGAGTTTGATTTTGACTACGCCATTGGCTATGCCTTGATCCCCCCACCATGATTGCACGATAACTGAAAATCTCTTGAAAAGCATCAGGTATTGGCGATAAAAGTGAATATTGAATGTATCCGCAAGGAAAGGAAACTACAGTGAAGCCGTTAGAGACGCATATAAAGTGGCATCGTGTGTGTCAACCGCTATACTCAAAAAGATGTTGTACTCCACGCTAATAAACATGTCTTGCCCCCCCCCCCCCCCCTTGTCAATCTAGTTTCAGACAGTCCCTTGCATTATATGAACCTCCCCTGTTGAAAATATTGATTTTCTCTGCGGCTGAATATATGCATCTGTCATCAACATCTTGTGTGCCCCCCCTCCCCCCTCCCCCCCCCCCCCCCCCCAGTAATGATCTGCAGCTGCATTGGCACGCGTTCGAAGTGAAGACAAAGCCATGGGCCAACCCCCAAGGTATAATAATTCAGGTATATCAACTTACCACGGGCATCCTTCGACCCATCCGAAGGTCACTCACTCCGTAGCCTGGAACAAAGAGAACAGACAATCAGGGTGGATTGAGATATTCAGCGCCCACAGGCTTAATCCGTTGACTATCAACCCCCCCCCCCCCCCCTCCAACCGCCTGCCGGCGATAAGCGCAACAGCTAATACAAGCTTTCTCGCCAATTTCAATCTGTTTACAATAAATATTAGTTCGAATAATAAGAAATCAGAGTAATGAGAATAATGTAGTTTTGGCTGATAGGGTAAAATTGTATCCCCCGAAAATTACTTTTGTTTGGGAGAATGAAAAGGATGGATAGAACTATAGCAACCACCCCTATTTTTTCATTGGGGATAGATTGTAAGTTAGCGTAGGCAGATAACAATTTTCCTCGCACCTGCAAACCCCCTATCCTATATAATATGATACTTATGCTATGTATATCATATGAGCTAGCTCTCTCTCTTTCTGTCAGACGTATCTACAAACTTAATGTGATTGTGAATAATGAAATATTGTGCCGGTCCATAATTTCAGTGACAAAGATGTAAGTGAGCATACGCTTTTTTGAATATAGTATTATATATTATAGTACTAGGAAAACGCTCTGTTTGACGCGTTGATAAGCGAGCGCGTTCATATGACCATATCTACGAACGTTCTGGCGAAAAGATCTCAAAGCTTATAAAAACAACAATTAACAACAATTCAAGAATGCGCATTACAAACATTTTCCTAATTTCCATAGGTATTATACTTCCCGATATTATTGAATGCAGTGCAATGTGCGTTGCTAAGATTTTTCGTTGTCATTCTGTCTAGTGTTTTCGCCGCGGTCCGCCACCGTTACTAACAGTTATTGACAGCAAAAGAAATGTAATTTCTGCCTCTAATACGTATCAGATTGCGTTTACATTAGTATATTCGTGACCGGACAAAAATTTACTATAAGATAGCCACCTCACATTTTGCTGTTACTGTGTTTCAGAAATATATTTTCGAGTAACTTTGTGTAACTTTGCCAATATTTATCAGATCGCCATAAAATGAACATATTCGTGACCGGAAAAAACCTTAAAAAATATGGCTATCTCACATTTTGCCACCATTTTGTTTTTGAAAAATATTTTGCAGTAACTATGGTGTTAACTTTGTAACTTTTCAAACGATTTTGCCTCAAAACTATACACCTTCAATCCACATCGAGGCTTGTGGATGGTCCAAATTTCAGTTGATCGGACTTTCCGTTCAACCGCTATCGACAGACATAAAAAAAAAAAAAAAAAAAAAAAACAGAACAGAATGAAGTGTCATAAGAGTCAAGTGGAGACGCTCGCTTCGCTCGCTTAATTATAAGACACCATTATTATTGATTCTTCAGTCAAGAAAGGATGCGTTTTCAGAGCGACAGAAATTCACAGCAAATAGCTTCGTTGGTCTGATGACCTCATTAGACTGTCTACTGCAAACAATCGCGTGACAGGAGGACAGTCAGACTGTCACTCATCGGCCCATTTGTACACTAGCCGACATCAGTAAATCGAGGGGAGTGTTTAGTACTCTAACCACTCCTGCATTCACATTATAATTTATTAGGCTCAATCAAATTTACAAATCAATATACAACATATACGTTGATGGGCAAATAACGACCAGTTACCACATTGGATAAAATATGAGTGTATAAAGTTGTTAAAGTAAACACGTGTTCTATCATATACCCTTAGTTTATTATATCAAATACCGTACATGAGGAGTAACTTTGTTTAGGATGGTTCATGTGTTTCAGACTTCGCGGATAAATTCCCTCCAAAATTATTTCAAAACGTTTCTAAACCACGCACACATTGTTAGAGAAAAAGAGTTGTAAAATGGCGGAACACAGTCGATGCTTTATCTCCTAATCCTTATCAATCACAATAAAGGAACGCTGTAATAAGACAAGCCCAGCAGATGTTCCCAAGTCTCCACGCGTGATATTATAGAACAACTTCTAACTCGACAACCGAGTGGTGGTACATATACAATGATGACATTGCCGGGTAGGTCGACCCAGATATGTTGACCTCGAGGGTCACGGTCGAGGTCAGGGGGTCGGCGTCGCGGCGCCCGGGCCGGTTCGTCGGCACGAGGCAGCGTCGACTAGGGCGCTCGATATCCCCCCCTTCCCCCCTAATGGCCCACTCGCTTCCTTACGACTACCGACACCAACAAGTGGCCCCAACCTAACTATGCCCACGAAATAGCCAAATGTCCAATAGTACCAATTTCATGTTCTACTTCTCTAAGCTTGCCCCGAAACAAACTTACCGATGTGTTGACAAATAGCTAGTTCGTGGCCAATATCGGTATTTGAAATTGGGACTCGCAAGACTTACCTTAATCTATTACGAAAGCATCTGTAAGGTTGTTTCGGGACAACTATAGTTCTTACCATACTTTAAAGAGGTAGTAGTGAACCTTGATAACTACTAAGCGGAAGACTGTCTTCACGATTGTATCGTTGTTGAAACATGGTGCATGAAAGGAAAGGGGTGAGGATTTGCAGTCGGTAAACAATAAACATGTAATGAGACTAGTTACGTTGGGGACACGTGACGTAGCGCACACGATTTTCCGCGTTGCCATTGATTGAAAAGCTCAAGGCTGAAGTTAACACGTTTTCCTCAAAAGCAGAATTCTTAACGACACGAGGAAAGTGAAGGGTTGAGTGTCATTTGAGTGTTGAGACTTATCTGTGAGAAATAAATTTAAATTAATTTCTTGACACGAGAAACAAGCGGCAATTACAAGCGCATAATATCGGTCTATGCTTCAATTCTTATCCATTAACCATTATTATTCAAAGCTGTTGCAATGTAGAGTAATACAAAATATATTATAAAAACGAAAATTTAAATAAATTATACGGAATATGATGAAAAACAAAATTCAGAACACAAAATACGGTGCCTAAAATAAACATAGGGCAACGTAAAACGCATAATATAACAATATCTTCGGTAAGGCTTGATGCACTCAGCTTGAATAATTTATAGTTTCTTATTCTACATACAGTGATTCAGCCACGCTTGAAGTTTCGCTGTGTGACGAGTGACAACTACTAGAAATACTATTATTTTTCTTCACTGTAGCTTGAACTGTTGTGTTGTGCCTAACGCTCTAAACAGAGTCTTGGTGGAGGCGCCGGGTCTCGCCTGAGAGTGGCGGTGACGTATGAGCGACGGTGCTTGGTGGAGGCGCCGGGTCTCCCCTGAGAGTGGCGGTGACGTATCAGCGACGGTGCTTGGTGGAGGCGCCGGGTCTCGCCTGAGAGTGGCGGTGACGTATGAGCGACGGTGCTTGGTGGAGGCGCCGGGTCTCCCCTGAGAGTGGCGGTGACGTATGAGCGCCGGTGCTTGGTGGAGGCGCCGGGTCTCCCCTGAGAGTGGCGGTGACGTATCAGCGACGGTGCTTGGTGGAGGCGCCGGGTCTCGCCTGAGAGTAGCGGTGACGTATGAGCGACGGTGCTTGGTGGAGGCGCCTGGTCTCGCCTGAGAGTGGCGGTGACGTATGAGCGACGGTGCTTGGTGGAGGCGCCGGGTCTTGCCTGAGAGTGGCAGTGACGTATGAGCGACGGTGCTTGGTGGAGGCGCCGGGTCTTGCCTGAGAGTGGCGGTGACGTATGAGCGACGGTGCTTGGTGGAGGCGCCGGGTCTTGCCTGAGAGTGGCGGTGACGTATGAGCGACGGTGCTTGGTGGAGGCGCCGGGTCTCGCCTGAGAGTGGCGGTGACGTATGAGCGACGGTGCTTGGTGGAGGCGCCGGGCCACGCCTGATAGTGGCGGTGACGTATGAGCGACGGTGCTTGGTGGAGGCGCCGGGTCTTGCCTGAGAGTGGCAGTGACGTATGAGCGACGGTGCTTGGTGGAGGCGCCGGGTCTTGCCTGAGAGTGGCGGTGACGTATGAGCGACGGTGCTTAGTGGAGGCGCCGGGTCTCGCCTGAGAGTGGCAGTGACGTATGAGCGACGGTGCTTGGTGGAGGCGCCGGGTCGCGCCTGAGAGTGGCGGTGACGTATGAGCGACGGTGCTTGGTGGAGGCGCCGGGTCTCGCCTGAGAGTGGCGGTGACGTATGAGCGACGGTGCTTGGTGGAGGCGCCGGGTCTCGCCTGAGAGTTCCGGTGACGTATGAGCAAGCGACGGTGCTTGGTGGAGGCGCCGGGTCTCGCCTGAGAGTGGTGGTGACGTATGAGCGACGGTGCTTGGTGGAGGCGCCGGGTCTAAGAGTGGTGGTGACGTATGAGCGAGCGACGGTGCTTGGTGGAGGCGCCGGGTCTAAGAGTGGCGGTGACGTCAGAGCGAGCGACGGCGCGTGGTCGCAGCCATTACTGCAATCTAGCTAATCTCACTCTCATCCAATTCAACCTTTTTTACATAACCGAGATTTCTCGGATTACTTATGGCGCGAGTTTGAATTGATTTACTTTTTACATGGCTATGTTCGATTGCTTGTATATGGCAAACTAATACTATTACTGAAGAGATATTCACCACTTACGGAATGCCTAGATAATGGTTTTGTTAAAGAAATGCGCTTTCCTACAAATGTAACCTCCAAATGCAAATTTCCCTCCATTTACTATAAGCAAAACAAATCCCACAAGTTTCCCTTTTATGTTGTGTCATAAATCCATCCTTACGACAGATAATCTGAGATTACTTGTGAGATGAATTCTGGAACGCAGCTATAATATAAGTATAGGGTATAAGCAAATAACTCCACGTCTTGCGATGGCTGGACTGACACTGATTGCTGAGTAAAGTAAAGCGGTGACTGTGCTGCAGCCCTATACTCTCTTGGTCTTATCTGCGTACATTCATAACGTGGAAATGCATCCATGCTATTTCCGAGCTGGCTGGCACCGGGAGTAAAGGTGAAATATGCACACATGGTACGTCTATTTGAGGGTCCGTTGCACGCGCACTAGCAACAAGTGTCTGCGTTGTGCGCTGTGACTTGACTTGCGTACACATCCGTCTGCAATAACGCAAATAAATCGTCTCGTCGCTTAGGCCTAATGCTACGTTTACAGCTACGCGTTGCGAGCGAAGCGAGGGCGCGAACTCCAATCAGCGGCCGAGTTTGTAACTTCTTTGCATGAAACTCGGCCGCTGATTGGAGCTCGCGCCCTCGCTTCGCTCGCCACGCGTAGCTGTAAACGTAGCATAATTGAACACATTTCCTGCGGCCACCCGAACAACTCGGCGTCGTTGTGCCGTGCAACTTAACCAAAGATCTTAGAAACACCAGAATATTGTCCAGATCAAGGTGGGGTTTGGGACGTTCCAGTTAGCTCCGCAGACATTTTGTTTGTGTTCACCGTGGCAGCCAGGCTTCCCATTGGTTGTTGCCATGGTGAAAATAATTGTTCCTAAGGCCCGGTTCCTGATAATATGAACTTTGGATAGAAGGTTACTAACTTGTTTTCACCATGGCAACAAACAATGGGAAGTAGCCTGGTTGTCATGGTGAATACAAGTTAGCAGCTTAAGAGCGTTCGGAAGTAGTTTTGATCTTTAACAAATAATATGATTTTTATGAAAATTTACCTACTTGCAGACGGATGTCATATATAGGCATGGTATTAAGTCAATAACGTAAGCCTAATGCTACGTTTACAGCTACGCGTTTCGAGCGAAGCGGTGGCGCGAGCTCCAATCAGCGGCCGAGTTTCATGCAAAGAAGTTAATAGTTTCACGCAAACTCGGCCACTGATTGGAGCTCGCGCCCTCGCTTCGCTTGCAACGCGTAGCTGTAAATCGACTATTAAGGTCGGTGCACAATCGCCCGGTAACGATCACTGTAACTATAACGATAACGATAAAACGGTAACGGGAAGGCATTCGATGCACAATTGCCCTTTAAGCAGACGCTCGGCTATTTGCTAATACTTTTAACAGGCCGTGGACGCTTGATTCTGATTGGTCCCGGTAACGTACGGACGGGAACGGTAACGTTAAGTTAAAACTTGGCGAACTTCCCGTTACCGTTACCGGGCCCGGTAACGGGAAGCTGTTATTGTGCATCGTATCGTTGTTTAACATGAAATCGAACTTCTTTCCCGTTATCGTTATCGTTACAGTTATCGTTACCGGGCTATTGTGCACCGACCTTTAGTCTTAATATAAAAGATGTGTTTCAAAGAATATTATTTTGTTAAAGGAACAAGGCAAAATAATATCAAATAAAAAAATATATATTTGTGACAAGCCTGCTCAAAAATTTATACTCAAGTTTGAATTACGCAAATAAATTACAATCGTCGAAAATGTTCGGCGAAATATTACGGAGAATCTGTTCAAAAATGGGTACGTTATTTTTGAATAGGTTGCTGACAAATGTACTTAATACCATGCATAGATATGACATCCCTCTACAAGTAGGTAAATATTTATAATAATCCGAGTATTAGATTAAGAGTAATTAGTTGACGGCCAATACATATGTAAAGCTCCTACTGCCGAACGCTCTTAAGCGCCAGCAGCTTAGTGTGTGGGGGGGGGGGAGGGAGAGAACTGCAAATCGCAATCCTTTACCTCTAAACTGGTCAGTAAACTAAAAGCTTTAAAAACAAATTCAGACACTACACAGAATTCACCCACCCTGCAGAACACCCGGTTTTGGCCACTTAAGAATGCTTTAATTAAAATATTTGTAAACTGTCCCAAAACAAATCAAACTATATCATTCTCTAAATAAATTCATGCTCTTAATTATGAGCGGTTTTTATACCAAGAACATATTTTCCAATTTGCAGATGTTCCTATAATTAGGTATGAAATGTGTCCAGCAACATCACATTAGAGAAATTAACTAAGAATATTTGTAAAACGAAAATATTTGTTGGAACCAAGAAACATTCATGAGGAAGGGAACTTAATTTATTTTGATTTACATTTGGAACAATTTAAAAACATTCGGGTATTAACCGCAGGCTTGGAACACGCATGTCTGTACATGTTCAGAATAAAATAAAAAAGAATAATTAACTAAACTATCTTGATAGTAACAGGATAGATCGGAAGATATCATATCACGTAGGGTATCATGTCTAGAAAGACAAAGAGAGAGAGAGAGTGTGAGAGAGAGAGAGAGAGAGAGAGAGAGAGAGAGAGAGACTTACCTAAGACTACAGTGGGCACTTCTTGATGCTGCTGTGACTCGTCACTGTCAGAGTCGCTGCTCTGGTCCGCCACTGGGCTGATGTCGGCGAAGTAGACGGTGGGCGCCATGTGGGCCAGCTTATCCCTGCAACAGAACAATGACGTCAGACCACATCTCACCCTCAGCAGGTTCGTTCATCTGTCAATGACGTCACACCACATCTCACCCTCAGCAGGTTCGTTCATCTGTCAATGACGTCACACCACATCTCACCCTCAGCAGGTTCGTTCATCTGTCAATGACGTCACACCACATCTCACCCTCAGCAGGTTCGTTCATCTGTCAATGACGTCACACCACATCTCACCCTCAGCAGGTTCGTTCATCTGTCAATGACGTCACACCACATCTCACCCTCAGCAGGTTCGTTCATCTGTCAATGACGTCACACCACATCTCACCCTCAGCAGGTTCGTTCATCTGTCAATGACGTCACACCACATCTCACCCTCAGCAGGTTCGTTCATCTGTCAATGACGTCACACCACATCTCACCCTCAGCAGGTTCGTTCATCTGTCAATGTCGTCACACCACATCTCACCCTCAGCAGGTTCGTTCATCTGTCAATGACGTCACACCACATCTCACCCTCAGCAGGTTCGTTCATCTGTCAATGACGTCACACCACATCTCACCCTCAGCAGGTTCGTTCATCTGTCAATGACGTCACACCACATCTCACCCTCAGCAGGTTCGTTCATCTGTCAATGACGTCACACCACATCTCACCCTCAGCAGGTTCGTTCATCTGTCAATGACGTCACACCACATCTCACCCTCAGCAGGTTCGTTCATCTGTCAATGACGTCACACCACATCTCACCCTCAGTAGGTTCGTTCATCTGTCAATGTCGTCACACCACATCTCACCCTCAGCAGGTTCGTTCATCTGTCAATGACGTCACACCACATCTCACCCTCAGCAGGTTCGTTCATCTGTCACTCCACATTAATAACAATCATTTTTCATAGAAATCCTTGTTGGCGTGCACACCATGCAGCTTTACCTGATGTTTGCCCCTCTTCAGGTGACTAACTAGGTATATTAGGGTGTTTGGATAGTTGGGAAGGAATGTCCGAGGGCTTTCATTTTTTTTTTTTCCAGCATTATCTTTACGACTGAAGAAAACATCGTTAAACTGCCAGTGGCCGGGTTCAAACCGGCGACCTCCCGAACTAGAGTCTCACGTCTTACCGCTGAGCCACCTGTATCGGTCTTAGGGATGGGACGTTTAAACGTTTCATAAACGTGGGAGTGACTCTAACGTTAATATTTGTTATGCCGCACGTAAACGTTTTTGATACAGTGTGCCAGCGCCAGAGGTGTAGGGTTGAAGGAAACAAATCTCAATGTTGATAAAATTGTATGTCATAATTATGTAAGTCACTCCACCTCACCCTCCCCTCCCATGCTATACTGCATCCACAGAAGAACCACGATTCATTAACGACGGTGTCGGGCATACATACGTACAGCGATGGACACACACTAATATTTTACAACGGAGCCTACTAGCACAGATAACAAATTATTCCTAATATTAGTAAAGTTTCTGACCACGAATTTTAATTTTTAGATTTCGGAACTTTTCGGTAATCTTTCACCCTCTCATAGTTCGGGGGGGGGGGGGGGGGGGGCGAAGAAAAAGTTTAAACGCGAGTTTTATTTCCCATCGCTACTCCAGTCCAGATCATCTTGAACAGCATGATTGCAATAATAGAGACGTAAAGTAACAAGAACTAGTGCTCTCCCGACTCGTGTAGGTCTACAGTCACACGCGCCTGTATACCGTTGTGTAATGAGGCCATGCAGTAGACTAGCGTGTCACGAGGGGGCGTGGGTTCGAGGGAAACGATTCAAGTGATTCCCGTCATGCACCGCGGCCATGCGAGCCCTCGGGTATCTGCCTCTCCCCCCCCCCGCCCCGGCGTACCACCACCGAGTACAGAGAGCCGTGTCTAAATAATGTGCGACGTTGACATTGTAGGGAAGTCACGGATACAGCACGAACGTTTCGATTTTCTATTCTAACGAGACGGTCGCTCCATCTTCGTACAGGCTTCTTGAGTACTGTTGGTAGCGTAGGAGTATAAGAGGTGAGATTACTTCGGGAGGTCACCGGTTCAATTCCGACCACCGTCAATCCTGATTGAAGTTTTTTCTGAGGTTTTCCTCAGTCGTAAAGGCGAATGCTGGGATTGGGTCCTACCATAACAGCCTTCGGACATTCCTTCCTAACTGTCCAAATACCTTAACATACCTATATTTAGTTACCTGAAAAGCGGCACATCAGCTAAACTAGTGTGAGCCCTATAACGGACATTCCTTCGAAAAATTGTTACTATTGTTGGTATCAAATGCAGTAAGTAATGTACGGGAATATGGCCACCAACAATTTCACGTAGATATCAAGAATACAATCCACATAATATAACTTGTGCGGGTTGCGGACAAAGTATACACTGCAAGTTGCAGGTGTGGGGCGAAGAGGTTATTGAAAATCGTAAAGTGTCAACATTTTCTAGAATTTGCAAATAATTATTATTCGCCGGTTTTCTGAAAACAAAAGTATGAACATGAAATATAATAATATTATTAGGTGGTGTCTGGTAAGATGAATACTAATTCATGAGACGATTACATTACTGGGTGATTTCCCTTATATTGTTTGCATCTCACATCTACACACAACATTGCAGAACACCAATAATAATGTAAGGCGGGATCCGGGTTGAGTTTTCATTTTGCCGCTTTGCGGTTGCGGATAACACAAACCAACCTCCGCAGATCTCTGATCTAGTAGCGAGGTTCATCGAGACGGTACGGTTGCATCAGACACAAACACAAAGGCCGCGATGAGAAGCAACAGGCAATGCCAAGTTTTACATAATTAGGTTGTAAAATGAAGGCTCGCGTGCAGCCACCGGAATTGGCGGCAGTCACACGCTCCCCTTCCCCTCCCCCCCCCCCCCCCCGCCGGCCCCCTCCCCAGGGATCCGGATGCGGTAATCGGTCGTCTCGTGGTTGTAAGACTGCCGGGGTGCGTAGCACACGTGTATGGCTGAGTTGTCACATTAGCACACGTGTATGGCTGAGTTGTGACACTGGCACGCACGAGGCCTGACCCCTGACATCCTCTCCCAATAGGCTACTAGCAACACCAAAAGACAAGAATGAAACAAATGAATTGAATCGATGGACAAACAACAAGCTGTCAAAACAAATTTATTCTGATTTTGAAAAATAAAACAAAAAACAAACAAATACAAATACAAATACAAAACGTTCACTTAGTCGTTTATCATTAAAAGTTTTAAGTGGCAAGCAGTTACTATTGCTACACTTGTTTTTATTTGTATGGTTGCAATTTTATTACTTTGACAGCTGATTGTTTGTCCATCAGTACAATTCATTTGTTCCATTGTTGAAGTCCGGCTGTAACGTCAGTTGCGGGTTCCCTATACATGTCTGACTGAGTTGTTTGTGCACCGGCACGCGTTGTGACTGAGTTGTGACACTGGCACGCGTGACTTATGACCTATACCCCACCCCCAAGACACGCGTGTCTCAGTCTTGCTAATAATTATTCCGAGATGCCAAAGAACTAACGCAACCTCGCGTTTCACATTTATTTACGTAGAGTGACGAGAGAAATCTTTGTTCGGCGCGACCGACGAGAAATGAGAGCGAACACACGCGGCTTTCATGTTCCCAGATGCGGCTGTGCCGTGTCCTACCGTGAGACAATGACACTGACGGGGACCCTACACGAGACATGATGCGACTGACGAGTACAATGTTTCCCAGCCCCTAAGACTTGTAGGGGCCAATACGGCACATTCTCATTGTACGGTAATTACATTACATATAAATAAAACAAACACTAATTATCGACTTACAGTGACGGGTGGCCCACCACACCTGCGGAGGTTAAAATAGAAATACTTCAAACTTGTCAAAACTAAACCAAAATATTTCATCCCCTAGACTCTAGCTAGAGTATATAAGATGTTGCTTTGTGCCGATAAATATTCCCGTGTAACAAATGTTATTTTTAACTGTATTTTTTTCTTTTTGTGGTGGAAGTATGTTTATGATTTATGGGAATAACATGAACTGAAAATTGAAACTTCTGTAATGTGTCCTTGCAATTAAAACACACCTTTTACCTAATAAGAAAATTTTGAAAAACGGAAATAGTTTTTGGAACAATATATATAATATCTTTTGGAAGAAACATAAGAAAAGCACGAAATTCTCTCTAGGGTAGGATATTATATATTTTCGTTAATTTAATAACAAATTGTAACATACATAAATGAGGGGGAAGGGGGGGGGGGGGTGGGGGAGCATCCGTATGATATGTGGACATGCATACAGCTTTATGAAGAATTCTCTTGAACCGTGTTCTTGGAAGAACTTTGAATAATATGCAAGTTATCCGCCCGCGTGAGTGTAAACATAGGGAACCATTGCAGTCCGTGTGTGCACGGGGTAGTAGACGAGTGCGCCCCCCCCCCCCCCCCAGCGCGAGCAACACGTGCACATGACACGACGTGCTGGATCGTTGTGCAAAGAGATGAGGTCAACGCGTCGCCATAAATCAGTTTGGATCTATTATATATTTAGCTACCGGTCGCTCGGCGATGCGCGGATTCTTCGCCCGTGCGTGCACGCACGCACGCACGCACACACACATGCACGACGTGTAATCGCTTCATTAATGCCCTGAATAGAAACGCTGACCCAATTTCATTCGTAAACATAGTTTTGACAAAAGAATGGACGCGCCTGGGGTGGAGGGCGGCGATTGATGAAGAGATGGTGCGCGGAGGGGGAGAGGCATGGGGGGCACTCCCCCCCTGCCCCCCTGACTGAGAGCGAGTCAGCAATATCTTATATGTGTACTTGTTTGTATGTGTATGTACTATGTAGGTTATTGAAATGTTATTTCCCCCCCCCCGGTAAAGTGTGTTAGTACCCTCGGGTGAAGAGTTTGACGACGTCTCGCCGGTCGGAGGCTAATCGAGACGGGAGAGAAAGCAATGAAGCGCGCGTTGGCCCCGACTATTTCTAGGTTCACTCCAATCAGATCGCTCTTCCGCTCTTACGTAAGGAAGGAACGTGCAAAACCGAACCGCCGCGCTGCGAGTGAGGTGACGCATGGCATCTTTCCGGTCAGTACGCGCGAGTGACGTCATCAAGTGGCCCCACGTGCCGCGCTGGTTTCAAGGTCCCCGCGGCCGTTGGGAGAGTCCTGCACGGTTGCGTGTTGGAACAGCTCCGGGCTGGGTTTGATGGCGCGGACACAGTATTGCAGTGCATCCTCCTACCTACATGCATGCAGACAGTCACTCCAAACAGCTCGGAGCACATTGGGACAATGGTCCAAACAACTCGGAGCTTGTTGTAAAATACACTCCAAACAGCTCGGCTCGGAACATACTCGGGAGAGGTTCGGAAAACCTGGGAGTCCGACTAGCACGCGCGGGGCCCAGGATTTACGGACCATGGCTGAAGTTCAAAGACACTAAAAAGCGAAACTTACTAATTCCAAACAGCTCATAAAATATTTTTGAAATGTTTTTTCCCCTTTTTTTTGTTGATGTTGAACGAACGATGTACTCGACAGCAGCTTAGATCAAATTACGATTCCGAATCAGTTCCATCACATCGTGGAGTCGTCATAAGGGGAGTCCAGCAAGGAAGGGCAGGGCCAAGTGGGAGAAGAAATCTTCCTAGTGGGACAGAGCGGCGGGGGGGGGGGGGGGCATGGAACAGGGTCTGTTACGACTAGAGAGTCACTCTGGGCCTATTCTATTCCGGACCCATAGACGGGCATTGAAATATGTGTCACAAGACAATCGATATAGCTATTATTATATAAGTCCATAGATGGAGATCATTCTATAATCAATCGAATCCCGGTTTGGGCTAAATGTGTAGTAGTGTCCGTCACGTCACTGTCATGCCCCCCCCCCCCCCCCCCCCACCCTGGACAACAAAGGGGTAACATTCCATCACATTCACACCGAGACCGTATGTCACGTGGTATGAAGTCCCCCCCCCCCCTCGTGTGAGCGTGCCTCGTTTCTGACCCGAACATCCGCACGAGCATCAAAACGTGCGGAAGACTTTCCTCGCTCATCGAAGGTATCGGGTCGGATCGGCGGGGCGGGTAAATATTGACATCGGCAGAGGTCGGTGGACGCGAGTGTGCGAACCGTGGGCGGGTCATACTGTATACATACAATACAATCTACTTTACGCTCTGTTTGCGCGCGCATTGTATGCGAACAATACAACCACGTGTGCTTCTATGCCGTACACGTGGCTGTTTGCGCTCAATCAGTGTAGGCAGCCTACTTTGAGGTGCACGAAACATTATTATTGTTGTTGTTATTATTATCATATGTCTTGTTTCGTTTGTAATGATAATTGTGAGGTTTTTATGTATGAGTAGCATTGAGTTTTTTGTTCGTCTACGTCTACGACAACTAGGTCATGGCGTCAGTCGAATGGATTCATCGCACATCGCCAGGATCGTCATAATGGGAATCAGTTGGGGTGGGTAGGACGCGGTAAGGACGCAAAAAGAGCACCGGCGTGTGCACGAGAATGTGAAAATTGGAAGAGGAAAGATGAAGACCATATGAGATGAATACAGAAACGAGAAAAGATAAACACAAGCGGCCCTCTTTGCGGGCAGCGGTCACCACGAGGTGGTACTATTTCACGCCGAAAATCCTGACTGACGAAAGAAGTTGCTGTTTGTTTTGTTTTTTTAATCTAGACCTAGAATGTTCTACAGGTTCTACAAATATTGCAAAGTCCACCAGTGGGTGAAGTGAAGAGTAAGCCTAGCAACACATTATATAAGGAGCGACTGTTTTGCAAGTAAGCTTGTCAGTGTGCACGTATGTCAGTGTGCACGTGTGTCAGTGTGCACTTGTCTCAGTGTGCACGTGTGTCGGTGTGCACGTGTGTCAGTGTGCACTTGTGTCGGTGTGCACGTGTGTCAGTGTGCACGTGTGTCAGTGTGCACTTGTCTCAGTGTGCACGTGTGTCGGTGTGCACGTGTGTCAGTGTGCACTTGTGTCGGTGTGCACGTGTGTCAGTGTGCACGTGTGTCGGTGTGCACTTGTGTCGGTGTGCACTTGTGTCGGTGTGCACGTGTGTCGGTGTGCACGTGTGTTAGTGTGCACGTGTGTCAGTGTGCACTTGTCTCAGTGTGCACGTGTGTCGGTGTGCACGTGTGTCAGTGTGCACTTGTGTCGGTGTGCACGTGTGTCGGTGTGCACTTGTGTCGGTGTGCACTTGTGTCGGTGTGCACGTGTGTCGGTGTGCACGTGTGTCAGTGTGCACTTGTGTCGGTGTGCACGTGTGTCAGTGTGCACGTGTGTCAGTGTGCACTTGTCTCAGTGTGCACTTGTGTCAGTGTGCACGTATGTCATTGCGCACTTGTGTCAGGGTGCACGTGTCCTTGCGCACGTGTGTCAGTGTGCACGTGTGTCATTGCGCACACGTGCCTCCCATCACAGCGTGGCAAGCGAAACTGCGGCCGTCCAATTACGCCGGCGTAATGACTCCCATTATTCCATGCGAGCAATTACACTTTCCATGTCGGTCGCACGAGAGAACAGCACGCCCGCCGACACTCGCATCGACCGATATCGATACTATCTACGTATGTCTGTGTTTGTTTGTGTGTTTGTTGTAGTCAATGGAAGACTCTACGCGGCGAGTGGAGTGTCGTGCGGGCAGACAAACAAGAGGGAAGCGCTCTGTGGGACGCGTTGATACGCGAGCATGTCCACGTCCACGTCCGCTCTTACATGTCCACGTCCACTCTTACATGTCCATGTCCACGTCCACGTCCACTCTTGCATGTCCACGTCCACGTCCACTCTTACATGTCCATGTCGACGTCCACGTCCACTCTTACATGTCCACGTCCAGGTCCATGTCTACGTCCACGTCCACTCTTGACAAAAAACTTTTAAAAGGTCTTGTCCGAATTCGGTTGTTGCACTAAGTTTCAAATAAATAGTATGAAATTTAAATTTAGGCATAAATCATAATATTTAATTCGATCATTTTGGTTTGCCATTACAAAAATGACACGCCAACATCTCGCCGGCGCAAAATGACATAACCGGAGTTTCAATTTGTTACCAAAAGTTATGAAAATTAACGCGAAGTTACCGCAATGGTACAATCATAGTCGATCGATAAGTTTTCGAAGGGGAACTTCTTTATCGACTCTGGTACAACTACATAATAATAATGTGAATGTTTTAAATTTCTCGTTTTAAAAGTTACTTCACATATAAACAGCAATAGAAATACAATTACTTCGTCCAACAGTTACTGGATCGCCATAAAAGTAACATATTATATTTGTGACGGGGACGAAATTTACCACAATGTGGCTGCTGAATTCTGCCGCCATTTCATTTTAAAAATCAATTTTAGATGCATGTGTTGTACTGATTTTTCAATCCACATCGAAGCTTGCAGATGTTCCAAATTTCGATTTAATTGGACTCACCGTTCGATCGCCACCGTTAAACATAAACACAAACAATACGAGTGGCATAAAAGAAGAATGGAAACACTTGCTTCGCTTTCAAACAATCCACGTGCGTCGATGATACATCAAATAGCCCGAGTTTTTTTTTTTTTTTTATCTCCATGGAGCCGAATGGGTCATCGAGATTGAAGGTCACCACATATGGGCAGGCAGTTTTATTGTCTATGACGAAATTTGAGTTATGCGCGTGTGCATTCGACCAATCAAGACAGGCAGTGACGTCACTGGGAACAAATGACGTCTGTCTTCCGTGCTGTGATGAGAGAGGGGTCTTATTCGAATACATAGATCTGGATGAGAGCTTTGTTTGAATATTGGTTAGAGGGGGGGGGGGGGGGCGAGGACTCTTCATGTTAGTTGCGCAAAACTCGTTCTCTTTGCCGTAAACCATTCGCTGTCGACATCGGCGGAGGAACTTGTGGCCGTCGTCAATATTAGCCTCGTTGCATCCTCGTCGGTGGGTGGAAAGTCCATTTTAATGCCAATATAGGCCTACAATCTACATAGTACATTTTAGCAGTCCGCGATGCCTCATGCGGTTGGGGCGCAGGTCCGAAGTGTAAGCCACCTAGGGACGTGGGTTCGAATCCCGCATAGAGTATGGTTTATTTAAAGACATAATAGAACTTCATCGTCATCCATTAGCACATCGTCCAGAATAGCATGATTTCTATAATAGAGATGTTAAACAACAAGGAAAGGTAAGTAAAAAGTAATAATGTAATGGTAGTGTTACCAATGGATGACTAGTAGCTAGGACGGACAAATTTAGAACCAACACTTTGTACTGTCTAGTCTGGGACATTTCTTGATGGGGGAGAGAGGAGACAATAGTATAAAATCTCAAAACCTTCTAGCGACGAATGAATTTAAAACTACGTTATATATACATTCAGGAAGTTCGTAAACAAACACAAAAATAAAAAGTATGTTTATCCCAACACGTGCAAAAAATGGTTAACCGTGTTTTACGAGGGGGGGGGGGGAGACTACTCGTAACATGACAATAATAAATATTTACATCATCGCTCGCAAACAATTGAACAGACGTCAAAAATAATAAACAGTTACTTCGTTCCACCGCGTGTGACTGTTCTGACCGGGGCTCGAACACGGAGCCCGTACAGTGCCGGGCGTTGCACGTGCAACACATCACGCTCCGTCAGTCACACGTGACACCCGCGCCGGGGCTCGAACACGGAGCCCGTACAGTGCTGGGCGTTGTACGTGCAACACATCACGCTCCGTCAGTCACACGTGTCACCCCAACTCCCCAGCTAACCTGCACACGGGAAGAAGGAGAGCTCTATTTGTACGTGACGTACAACGCAAGTAAATAAACACGGCCTTGTTGCGTCACGTGACCCGACGAGCCGCGAGTTTTCGCAAGAGCCCAGTGAGCCAGCTCGCTCGCTAGCAAGCGGACGGAACGGCGACCGAGGCAAGGCCACGTGCGTGCGCCCAGCCCGGGAAATGACCTTACACGTGGAGCCCCGTGCGAAACATCCGCGCCCCTCCCCCTACACGTGGCTTCTCCCCCTCCCCCCGCCGACGCTATGCAATCCACGAGAATTCAAGTGTAAATGCACGCTACCGTTGCAACGGCGAAGCACCAGCCAGGCCAGCCACCCCGCTCGATCGATAAGCGTGAGTTGGCGGACCCAAACAAAGGATCTACCGACGGTGGGCCCCAGACAAAGGATTGGGCCCTGATTGCAGTGACAATCCAAGGGCCCAAACAAAGGATTGGGTCTAGGATTACATTAGCAGGCAATATAGTGGCGCCCAAACAAAGGGTAAACCGGCACAGTTGGCTCCAGACAAAGGATTGGGCCCGATTACAGCAATAGTCGGGACACAGGATGACGCAAGGATGTCCCAACGAACACGCCGCACACGTACAGGGTGGGAGTGGGACGGTGGGACACAGGATGACGCTAGGATGTCCCAACGAACACGCCGCACACGTACAGGGTGGGAGTGGGACGGTGGGACACAGGATGACGCTAGGATGTCCCAATGAACAAGCCGCGCACGTGCAGGGGTCGCGGCCGTACAAGCCTGGCAGTAAATCGCGCCTTGTCCGCAATCGACTGGGTGTGGCTACGTTACGACACGACTATAGAGCCTAATACCCACCATACGTCCATGTCGGCCAATTCGTGAAACCAAAGTTATAGTATGTTGTGTCGACGACACCGGCCTCGCATCACGTACGCACATCGATACCGTACACGTAGTGTTCATGTCGACTGCCTCGGCTTCCTTCCGGCATATACGCACGTACGCATAACGCGCACGTATACGCACAATGCATCTCGCCTTTCACGTCATTCATAAACAAAACGACAGTGATTTGTTTTCAAAACTAACAACAGTGTTGCGTCACGAACCGCGCGGGGTAATCGCGACGATGAACCAACGCGCGCTGACCTATTTCAGGTCACGCAATGTCCTCGCGTTCTGATTCTTCTTCTTTTTCTTCTCCTCCTCACAAAGGCGAACAAATCGTCTTGTTATAACTGCATAACCATAGACTTGTGGTTCCTTAGATCGCTTCCCACGGCCAAGAGTAAGACTATCGAAATATTAAAACCGGGCAAAACAATAATCTAAATCACATGTAAGAAACTAAAACCGGGCTCAATTTGGATTTAAAAGAACTGAATACTGTGTATTTTGTAGGGCTGCCCAACGATATTTATTTATTTATTAATTTGCCTGTCGATTAATACATGGTACAAATATAGGCATCGTCAATCTTATAATATACATACTTAATATACATAAACTTAATATACATATAAAAAAAATCATATCGATATCGCGGGAAGAAATATCGATATCGCGTCGCGATATCGAAGTTTTCAAGTGACGTATCGATATCGGCGATATCGCCACATCGAAACTTTTCTCGTCTGTTTTTTGAAATGTCTTACTATGTGTGTCAATTTGTTTGTTGTACTATTCAAATTGTAAAATATCCACACAAAACAGCGATGGTGTGGTTGGCGTGACGTGATACGTAATCGGTTTTTTGTATCAATTAGCTTATTAGGCACAAGTTCGATATCGCAATATGTACGATATATTTATTCTATATCGATACCGAATTATTTATCTATTATCGGTATTGTTTCGAATTATCGATATCGTTGGGCAGCCCTAGTATTTTGTCTTATATCATAATTTCAATTTGGTTGCAATGTAAGTTTTACTTTACTACAAAGTAAATAGATATATTACACTTTATAGACCGAAACGCATGGTTTTGCGTGTGAATAAAATCAAAGGTATCAACAAAATTAATTGTAACACATACTTGTGATAGCCGGTTAAATTTTGTATTTTCTGTTTTCCTCTGAATTCCGGGTTGGCAAGTACATTCCTTGGTCCCTACCCCATTTCAACGCTCATGGCGGTCGGTGTAACTTGGCTGAGGGAGGTGGCGGCGATTTGATTTAATATCCAGGAATTCGTTTGCAATATAATAAAAATAAAATACCTATCATAGTTTTTATTTTACCCCCCCCCCCCCCCCTCCCCCGCAGAGGTGGCATGTCCGGTATTTGCAACTCGACTTGACATACAGCAGGTGTCCTCTGTCACTTGTGGGACGCCGTAGATGTAGTACTCTACACCAGAAGGCGTCACATGAAATACAAATCAAATTCCGCCTTTAGACGCAAGGACGCGAGTTTTCCCAACTCTTCAGTTGATTGGCCAATCAGGCAGAGTTGCTTCCACGATGAACTTGAAATAAATTGTCTTGACACCTCTGTTGCAATATCTGGGTCTCCCCCGTCCCCTTCCCCTCCCCTCCCCTGTACTCCCGTCGCCGCACGTGGCAGGCGATGACACGTGGAGCTGCGTACGCATCCTTGGTCTCAGGCATTGCACGTGGAGCAAGGCCGACTGGCCGTGACTGTGTGACCGACTCGGCTGCGCTTTGAGACCGGATCGGAGCTGTAGCTACCCCTGCCAGGAGGTAGCGGCAGCGCTTTGAGACCGGATCGGAGCTGTAGCTACCCCTGCCAGGAGGTAGCGGCAGCGCTTTGAGACCGGATCGGAGCTGTAGCTAGCTACCCCTGGCTCTGGCTGGGAGGTAGCGGTAGCGGCAGCGTATTCCGGCCGTCGTCCATTCGACTCCGGCCGGATACCTTCAATCCTGCATGAGGCCCTATTCTGTAACTTTCATTGTATATTCTCGACCTTGTTCCTTCAATATTACATTACATTCAACAATAACAAGTTCGCCCGCTGATACGGTTGGGAGCAGGTTCTTAACGTATACCACAGAAGGAGGTGGGTTCGATTCCCGCGTAAGGCATGTTTTTGCAATTGTCCTTCGTCTTCATCTATCACCCATCATAGTCTCGAATAGCATGACAGAAATATTAGAGACGAACGCGACAAGAATCATCATTGAATTTAGGCAAAATTTATTTCAGGATATACGACAAAAAGATGGAGAATGTGGCTTCCGAAGTTTTACTCGGTAATACGGTTGATGTTGAGATTGAGTCCTATATTAGTCACCTCTACACCCTTAGGCATCTGTAAGGGAGGACACGCAAGATAAGGGGGGGGGGTATTCCTTACAGCAGGCATGTATACGAATAAATTATGATTTACCCCTTGCTTGCTGGTCTTAAGTAAAATAAAATATACAAGAGTATGTGTTACTGGTGGTCGGGGCTTCAATTGTTTTTGAAACGAAACGGAACGTTAATTTTTCTTCGTCTACAACTTTCCTCCTCGAACTTCAATATTTTATTAAATAGCCTATTATCATGAAGTAGGCATATTATTCATAATAATCTACTAACCAATAACCACGCACTCTCCACGTGTTCAGAGCCTTCATCCACCGAGTGCAATTGAACGGGAAGGTACTCGAGTGCAAAGCAATTGAACGGGAAGGTACTTGAGTGCAAAGTAATTGAACGGTACAGCCACTGATTGTCACTTGACACACTGGCACTTGCTCACTCCGCGTTATTCAAGAGTCTAGAGTTGTCACTGTGTCAACACTTGCAACGACACTTACACGAGTCTTCACACAGCCGTCCTTGATGACGCATGCGTTGGGGCGTAGCTCCTCCACCTACGGACCTGCATGGGTTCGAAGCCCGCATTAGACATGCGATGGGGTTTTGTTTTGTTTAATCATTATTGTCATTCATCTTCAGCTATCACTCCTCATCGTCTCGAACATAGCATGATTAAACAAAAGCGATGTAAAGAAAGAAGAATCTTGAATCTTTATTGTAGGGACTGCTACCTTATCATGGTGGGCAGTTTGTGTGGTTTTCTGATCCCGGGAGCTATGCCGGCGGAAGCGTATGCTTCTGGTATAGGGCCATCCAAGCCAGACAGATCGAGAGGGAGAAGTGAGACGAAAATGCAGTTCACATTCCCCGTTTCTTCTCCTTTCACTTTTCCTCCCCGCCTTCCTGTTGCTCCTTTCCTCCTAACATCTTCGTCTTCATATTTCACCCACTCATCGTCTCGATTAGCCAAGTTTAAAAAATATCGGACGTAAAACCCAAATATCACATCAAATCAGTACAGGTGTACAGGTACACACGCCCATCAACTGGGAACACCAATCAACGATCAATCAATCCACAATCAATCAACAATCAATCAACAATAAACACAGAGAAACAGAGACAATCTTGACAACGTCGCTGTTAGTTGTATAGCACATTACACATCACGAGAAGGGGGACTTCGTGTTTCTAGTTTCTTTTTTTATCTTTTCGTACTGTTATGGTGGTTTAATTAGAAATAGAAAAAATAGTATTTAAACCGGTAGAGTTTTCTGAATTTCTAATTGAATTAAACTAAATATTATGTATTGTGTGAATAACGAATGTGTAAAATATGTACTTATTACGTTGATATTTGTGACAACTTTCCGTTGAGTATTCTCTTATAGGCCCAAGTGAATAATCTAGTTTTTGTTTTAAATTATTTTATTTGCATGTGATCAGGCCCTGTTTTTCTTTTTCCCGCCATATCATAATGATAAATGAATGGAACTTTCAGCGAACTTCTATGAATGGACATCTTTTATACGTTTGAAATTTAAATGTTTTTTTTTTTTTTTAATTCAGAACGAAGTCTCCAGTCTAGTATAGTAGAAAAAACCTAGAACTGGTAATGTATACTTTGTTCGTAAAGGTTCTACCGTTCTTGGTTTAGTTTGTTTGGCGAACAATATTTGCCAGAGCCTCAACGAATGTACTCACGCAGTCCAGGCATCATTATGGTGGGACAGGATAGAAGTGAACAAAGGCTCAACACACTAAAAAATAAGATAACTGTGACGTTTTACATGTAAATGTCTACTATTTAAATTTCTTCGGGTATATTTAAATTCTTAAACTTGGAAGGAGATCCGGGCCCCTCGATACCCCGGGCTACCTATCGCTATACGCCCTGACGCCACCACTCAAATTACAGTACTTGCGGTACATGGAATTATTTAAAACAAAATATGATGATAAATAACAACCTATGTTGACTAGAAAGTGACAACTGTTCTTATTACCCATTATAAAGCTGTTATGCACCGATTTATGTACATAATCTAAATCTACACACACCGACAAACAACATGCGTGCATGCGCACACAAGTACCGCGCAATGTTCAAACATCTACTATGATGTATTTTGTAGCATCCGGATCTATTCACTGTTTTTTTTTCAAATTGTTCCCAATATATCTAAAGGAGTGGAGGACATGATTTCTTGTGTCCTATGTCCTAGCAGATGTGTATTAGCACATGATTTTATAACGATAATATCAAATGCCCAACCACAATTGTCGGCATCGGGATCGTAATCGGAATCGCAATTGTATATTTTCTCATGCTAAATCATTACGACATTACGGATTAATTGTGAACAGCGTTATAAGAACTAAATTAGTTCATTATTTCACGATTTCCGGATTATACGATTACAATCACGATGCCGACAATTGTGGTTGGGCTACAAAGAAAACAATAAGTTTTATTTATTTCCAAAGATTACCGGAAAACTTGTATAGAGCAGTTCTGTGTATACTGGCACAAACTAGGCACTGCTTGCGATCAAGTGCATGAGCTAAAGGTATTATAACAACTCGAACCAAATCAGCATCTCTTTCAATCAAAGCCACACCAAAGTCATCCCCAAAAATGGAGAATTGAACACAAATTTGACCCAAACCACTGGTTTATTGAAATGTAAACACACGAGTCTGAAAGTGTCACCGAACCCTTTCAAGCCCACCAGCTGTTAGATCTGTGACGGGTGGGCGAGAAGGAACCAGCTCGCCCTCGCTCTCGCCCGGCACCTCGGGGACCCGGGTTCGAGACAGAGATGGCTGACTTGTGCGGGATCTCTAACTGGGCCGTGGCCGAACATGAAGACATGCCGACAACATAATTCACTGGGTATAAACCGGCGTATTCACATTCTGTTTTAGATTTTCAGACTAGCTGACACAGAGGGCGCTGAAATGGCTAAATGGGAAAATATCCATTTGTGACATAGCCCACCTTAATTCTGATGAGCTCGTATGTAAATCAGTTTAATAAATGAATAGTGTAGACACTATGTAAATAAATTAATCCCGGAAATTGATTTATAACGATTGTAAGCTGCGGTTGCTTCTGAAGGAGGGTTAAACCCTAGCCCCCCCCCCCCCCCCCCCTTCCCCCTGGACTGGACCCTTATTCTATAACTCCACCGAAACGGATTCGGTCGGAAATTACAACAATTTTGGCCGAAATGGAAACAATTGCAGTTCCACAACAATATAACTGACACAATAATTTCCAATTAGTATTGTTATTATTTCTCAATTGTTTCCATTTCGGCCCGAATCCATTTCGGGAGTTTTATAGAATAGGGGTGCTGATCACCAGGCCGCGGGGTCCTATAGCCTACTGCATACTCTGGTAGTGTAAATACTTGCGTGTATACACAGTACACTCATTATGCAAAAGACAACTAACACCTTTTGATCATGTTGGGGTCAGTCACATCGTCTACCTACACAATGAGTCATTTATCTACACAACACTAGTATAGTGTACACGATCATACACCAGTTTGTAAACACTGTTCCGTGCTAAGATACAAGATGGTAGGAGAGGAGTATAGCCTAGTGTAAACGCTCTAAACACAATCGTTTGTCTTCTCAATGCACTTTTTTAAAGGTACCGGTACGGCCAGTCTCTATACAGGTATCACACATAACACATGTGATCAGTGACTGAAGTCACGTGACAGCAGTCTGTCGCACGTGTAACGAGTAACACTGAGCCGAATGCAAATATGTTGGAATAGTGTGTTATAACACCGCCATCGATTATGATTCGAGTACAGCTAATTAAAAAGAAAAGAAAAACATGTTTAAATAATTGAAACTGTTAATAAGACAATTTTTAGCACATGGGTACTGTTCAACAAACTACAACGAGCAATTAACAAGACGTTTAGCGTAATAATAATAATACATTTGGTAAATAACTAAATTGTTAATAAAATCGCATGTTAGACTGTGCCACATAAATGGCAACATTCAATTTGCAACAGACTTGCATCACCTGCCTGTCCCTCATTCTTAAGTATTCACGTGACGTCACAAATTAAATACAATATAATATAAATAATAATAATAATCCGGCTAGTTTGGATTTACAAATTTCTGGTTTCATACTTCGAAAAAAACAAAAAAAAAAGCTCACACTTCTGGACAGATTAAATTCAATTATTTGTTAATAATGGCACTATGGACTATGGAGTGCTAGTGAGACGACTGACCATCACTAGAGAGTAGAGATACGTCTTTTTAGCAAAATTTTTCTCTAACTTTAGCATAAATTATTTTAAATTAAGCATTTTGTAGTATTTATATTTTTCTTTCCGTCAAAACCTTGTATATCAAGGGGTTTCTTGCACTTCTAATGAAAAATTATGTGCAAGTACTAGTTAAAATCAACTAAATCTCAATAGGAATGGGAGCACATTATTTTTTGTAAAATTAGCATTTTGTAGCGTTTTCAAAAATAAAACCAATAAATAAATTACCAATTTAGCATCTAAAACCAAAAACGCTAAAATAACGCATCTCTAACCATGACGCCCCTACCTCAGACCTCACAATAATTTGTACAACGACCGGGCGTGGCGATGACGTATATCATCGCTGTCTCGCACGTGTCTGCCATAGACTATTCCCACTCAATACATTGATTGGCCTATTACACCTCTAGGCCGACCCTCGCAGTCAGTAACCACTTCCTTGTGTAGGGCGTACATAGTACATACATCCTCTAAACACGTCCCGACCATGGGCGCCGCGAGGGGAGGCAACAGGGAGCACTTGCCCCCCTGGATTTTTGGACTGGCTCGACGATACACGCTATATGCTCATTTTCATATTTAAAGTATGGAAGTACAAAATAAAATAAAAATAACTAATAATTTAAATTCTAGTTAATCCGTCCCTTCGTCTTCGTTCGTTTTTATTACTATTACCATTGTTGTTTTAACTACAATATTTTAAAAGTGTTGGTATTTTACTTCTTGTGACTAGTCAGTCACCTCTATACTAGTAACCATATAAATCTCGTACGATCTTGTTCCTATACGTGTGTAAGCCTATTTCTTATGTTTTGTTCACGTAAACAATTCAAATAGAAATGTTCTATTAATGTTTGTGACCTACTGAATCATATGGCCAGTTACTTTAATCAACATCCCAAAATCGGTTAAAAAAAGTTGAAAATAAAAAGAAGCACCATGCGGGGCAAATTAGGGGGCTTTCGGCACGAGACCCTCCCCCTATCCTCCCAGATGGACAGTGTTATTTCACTTTGCCCCCCCCCCTAGAAAAATATCCTGGCGGCGGCCATGGTCCCGACATGCACTTGCATCAGTCCACCTGCCTGTCTGGCCGGCCGGGAGTGCACTCTTACGTGCAGCTGACTTGCAGTTGCATTGTGCATATGAAAGTGCCCTTGCATTGCATTGTTAATTAATAACTGCATTGCGAATCTAGGCTACAAGGCACGTGGAGTCTATTGCGTCATCTATACTTGGACCAGGTTCAGATAAAAAAATGGACGGGTTCTATTGTTCCCGCCCGAACCTGCTGTTCCAACATTATGCATAGACCTATCCATGACACGAGTTTCTAGCGAAGAATAATGTCGCGATATCTAGCATAGACCTATCCATGACACGAGTTTCTAGCGAAGAATGATGTCACGATCTAACATAGACCTATCCATGACACGAGTTTCCAGCGAAAAATGATGTCGCAATATCTAACATAGACCTATATCCATGACACGAGTTTCTATAGCGAAGAATGATGTCGCGATATCTAACATAGACCTATCCATGACACGAGTCTCTAGCTAAGAATGATGTCACGATATCTAACATAGACCTATCCATGACACGAGTTTCTAGCGAAGAATGATGTCACGATATCTAACATAGACCTATCCATGACACGAGTCTCTAGCTAAGAATGATGTCACGATATCTAACATAGACCTATATCCATGACACGAGTTTCTATAGCGAAGAATGATGTCGCGATATCTAACATAGACCTATCCATGACACGAGTTTCTAGCGAAGAATAATGTCGCGATATCTAACATAGACCTATCCATGATACGAGTTTCTAGTGGAAAATAATGTCGCGATATCTTGCATAGAACTATCCATGACACGAGTTTCTATAGCGAAGAAAAATGTCGCGATATCTCTCCCCCATTCGTTGAATGATAGCTTATCCAAGGCTCTAATCAATTTGAATGGGTTATCGATTGATTTAATTCCCATTCATTCAATTCATACAGAAAGTAAGGTACAATGGCATGACGCGGGAATGTTATTTATTTATTTATATGTAGGCCTATGTACACAGTACACCTTCGCCCACGGAAAGAACTTTCACATTCGCAGAACGCGGGGACGTTTGGCAATGATTGGCGCAATGATTGGCAAGGATTCTCGTTGATATGCTATTCGAGATAACGAACATCAGCCTGATCGTCGTCATCTCGAATAGCAAGGTTACAACAATAGAGACAAAAAATCAACGAGAATCCTCGCCGCATATTGGACAATGTCAATGACAATTGGCGGTAAAAGCGTTAATGTCGAATACAAAAATTGTCACACCACAGTGTATTGTATCAGACAAAGTACGTTGAATAGGCGCGAATCAAGAAAAGAAAAAACAGTAAAACTATCTATAGCTAGCAAGTAGCAAGCAATTATTTGTCCGACCTGAGCCGTCGTATTAAAAAAAACCTTATGCGGGATTCGAATCCCACGTAAGGCAATTTTTTTTGTAAATTAGGGGCCTACTGTCCTAATTGCCTTTGAATTATGAGAACAGAGTCAGACACGTTTAAAAATTCCCAGTGAGTCGCGAACACCCGCCGATGATATAGGGAACGAAACCTCGATAGACCGGTTAGAAGATAAGCCAACCCACCAGTGTCAAGTGAGGAACAATCGATCCCTAAAACTACACACACGTGTTATCAATCACCATGGTGATAGGTTGTCGTACTCACCATTCAGCGTAGTAGGGAGAGAAAGAGACGCGACGTTGGCTACGTGCTCGGTTGTACGGCGACCCGCTGTCAAACGATGACTGAACGAGAACGTTGCCCGACGCTCGCCGTCAGCTGTTTGTTGCACATCTCCACCGGGTGGAGGGGGCGGGGGAGGGGGAGGGGGGGCTACACGTGTCGCGGCCGTCTCGCCATTCTCTCACGAGGCCACGCTGTAGCTCGCTCGCTGTATACTACGTTCACATGCACCTTGTTCACTAGCACACACATACACACGCTTGAGAACGCTGTAGCTCGCTCTCTAAGCCTACATTCACTTGCGCCTTGTGCACTAGTACACATGGCGCTGTAGCTCGATGTATACTGCATTCACTTGCGCCTTGTGTACTAGCTCATACATTCAGTGATGATTTCAGGCATAGGCGCCGACTACGGGGGGGCTTGGGGTCTAGCGCCCCCCCTGAAAAATGTCAGGGGGGCGGAGCCCCCCCTGAGATTCAATGCAACGCATAGAAAAAATACGAGACTTTCTCATAATGATGCGTGAACTTATAACTTTCGTTCGAAACTTGCCAAAAAGATTAGCAATCTTCAAGTAATTTCAAGATGACGATTCACAAGCCTTTGTGGTTATTTTGCCCAACACGGTGATGGTGTTTCGTACCAAATCGAGTCTTATTATCAAACGATTATAACGTTTTTGCAAGACGTTCACTTGACAGGCCAGGGCGATGGAGCTGGAAAAGCCAATGCATTTCTGTCAAAAAATTTCCAGTTTGAAACGAATTGTTTCACGTCGTTGATGCCCCATGTGCGCCAGGGAAAGAAAAAACCTAGGGTGACTCTGCCAGTCGTAAAAGGCGACAAAAGGAGACCCGTCTAAGCCCGGGTTGACCCCCAGCCGATTGGGCGCGGTCAAACCCAGCCCGACGGAGCTTGGGGTAGAATAGCCCCAGAGTGACTCTGCTAGTCGTAA
Organism: Isoperla grammatica; assembly: GCA_945910005.1. Classification (NCBI taxonomy): domain Eukaryota; kingdom Metazoa; phylum Arthropoda; class Insecta; order Plecoptera; family Perlodidae; genus Isoperla; species Isoperla grammatica. The sequence continues at coordinate 24,255,337 of OX246741.1, forward strand.
GAGGCGACGAAAGGAGACCCTGTCCCTTCCCCCTTACTGTCACACTGAAGATTTCTCCTCCCGCATGGCCCTGCCCTCCCTTGCTGGACTCCCCTTATGACGACTACCGTGATATACATGGACCTGATTCGGAAGACGTCATATGACCTAAGCTGTCGAGTACGTTGTTAAACACCACCAATCATCATCATTATCATCACGTCGTTGATGATCAGTGAAATTAGAAATTTGCAAAGCACTTATCTCTATTTTTAAATGGCACAATCTACGATCGACACAATTACAACGGCGATCGAGGTAATAGTAGCCTATACGTCATGACGGATAATTAGCGACTTAAGAAAAATCACAGTTGAGCTCACAAGTTTGATTTAGTAGAGCCAAATTTTTTTTCAGAGAAAGGAAAATACCACGTCGACTTGACGATTTCAGTGACGCTCATGATTACCGAACGACATACGTATAAGTAGGCCTATTCAAGTTTGGGATCATAATTCTCCAGTTTTCGAAATGGGTTTCAGGAAAAGTAATCTATCATGCTGCCAAATTGAAACAATTTGCCACTTCAAAAATCGATGGTGAAGTTTAAACGGTTTTAGATTTTGATATTTCTCTGAACTATAGCACCTCTATAGATTTATCCAAAATATCGTGATGATGATATTTGGGTTTTAAACATCCCACATTTTTGCAACGAGGTTAATCGAGACGATGGCTGGGTGATTATGAGGATGAGAAAACGCCACATGACATCCCAAGCCAGGATTCGAACCTGGAACGCAGAGACCGCGGTTTACTATAGACCACCCGACAGGGTATATCTTACTATCTTTGCTATAGACCAACGCCTAATCATCCTCGGCTAACTGCACTGGCTTTAAACTTCGTAATTACTAACTGTGTCTCCAGTGTTTATGCGAGTCATTTTTTTGAGCCCCCCCTGAAATGTTAACAAGTCGGCGCCTATGAATTTTCAGGCATATCCCGGGGGGGGGGGCTCTGCCCCCCCGGCAGTTGTAAATGCCCCCCCCCCTAGCAGATTGAAAAAATCACATGAAGTAATGTAAATTTGCAAAAAAAAAAAATGCAAAATACAAGAAAATGAGGTATATTTTTCCACCTTATATAGGAATAGGAAATAAATCGATTTCCACGAAAAACTCAACTTCATAAATGTTGCAACATTTTCTTTTTTCTTTTGAAACGATGTTAGGTAAAGGTAAGAATGGCAAATAGGAATCACCTCATATTCGAAAACTGAAAGGATGGCATCAACAGAGACCGTAACCCCCTCCACCCCTGCCTTTTGTCACGGCGCATCCCTTCTCCCTCTTGTCAACCAAGTTTTGGGTAATTACGCTCGGAAGAAACCCCGTAGAATCCGACTGCTCTAAACTGTGTAGGCCTAAATAAATACCTGGTATTTAAAATAATAAATAGAATTGTTGATTTTATGATTATCTACACAACTATAATATGGCGCTAGATTTCACAATTCGTGTGTATCTGGCATCCCTACTGGTTAAGTACAAACATCACCCATTTTGTGCATCTTGTATCCCACACACAGGAAGTCAATTTTTTTCTAAACCCTAAGCCATAAAATGAGTTACTAATTTAGCAACACCCCAGATTTTTATCAGCCCCCCCTAGGAAAAATGTCTGAAATCATCACTGCATACATTCACTTGCACCTTATGCACTAGCAAACTGCACATATACACATCACTCTGTAGCTCGCTCTAACCTAAGCCTACATTCACTTGCGCCTTGTGCACTAGTACACATGACGCTGTAGCTCACTCTAGACTACATTCACTTGCGCCTTGTGCACTAAAACACATACGTATCACGCTGTACTTCGCGTTAGCATACATTCACTGCACCTTGTGCACTGGCACATACTGTACACGCTGTGTGTCTCGGTATACTGTATTCACTTGCGTATTGGGGACTAACATATACACAATATATCGTTGTACTGCGTTCACTTACACCTTGTGCCGTAGTACATACTCATCACACTAAAAACATAGATCATTTTGGCCGACCGGCCCTACTCACAAACCGGCCCTTGCCAGTCGGCCCAATCCGTCCCTTTACAACGTACACGGTACCACACTATACAAGTTCGGGAATACAACAGTATCTCTACTTATGAATACTTAAGATAAAGCAAAGTTTTGCATATTCATGGAAAGAGATGTAAATTTACTTTTTCTTTGTGTGTGCGTTTTCTTCTGTTTCTTTCTCGGGTTAGCATCCCCCCCCCCCCCCCTCTGCTAATTACATCCCTGGCTCTGTTTTACTTTTAGGTATATCCCCGCCAGGGATGGCTTAATCCCCACCTCTGCATACCCATCTCATCTCATATCATATCAAGTGACTATCTCGCAACGTTAATAAATAATGCGTCAATTTACACATGTATTCCTAGCCAGGAAGTGTTTGTATATTAATATGCCAAACCAATAGACTCCCAGATCGTTTCTATGGCCATCTCGAGGGCAATAATATCACCTAACAAATTTTGCTTCCGGTGGCTGGGGCTTTGCCCCAGACTCCTTACTACCCACGCAGATACAATACTTCAGCATCCCCCCCCCCCCCCCCCCCCCCCCGCCGCTGACAAGCCCTCAATTCGCACCCTGTATACCACTATACCCAATACCACTATACTTAATACTACTATATACCCACTACATACCCACCCATGTCCCAACGAAACTAGTCGGATACCAACCAAACATCCTTGTCTATAGCTGTATTCCCTTTCATTCTCGCTGTTTCAAAGCAAACGAACAGATTCCTGGCGTTCTTTCACACATTCGTAAAAGTATAGTCTTGTGCACGTACAAACCTCTTTAGCCACAGTCACGCCCACTTGTTAGTAATTTCCAGGTAACAAACTCAATGGCATAAGTTATCCCTAACCCAAATGCTAATGGATATGTTTCAAGAGGAAGGAACTAGAGAAGTAGAGAATTAAGTTGGTACTAGTGGACATTAGCACGGGACTAGTTACTTGAACCATGCAGGCTTCTACGCGGGCCAAGGGCTCATTACCCGGGAGTCGAAGGGGTGACAGTGACAGGCGCGCACGCAGTATCCACGTCTGCTCATGACTCAGGTGACAACAGCTGACAACCATAGTGTTTATAACAGCACTTTGTTAACTGTTTTTAATTTATTGACTACCCTACTCAAAATAGACTAAACAAATGTATTCTGGTGACAAAAAACTAGATTATGAGGATGATTTTAGCTGAAATTTGTTCATTGTTACTTTATTGATAAGTCATCAGTTCATCACAGGTGCCGTAAGGAGGCTGCTAAGCATCTCTAGCTAAGCAGCGCTATCTATTTGCTAGCTGCCCAGGGACTGATACCTTACCGTGGTGGGCAGGTTTGTGTGCTATGTCGATCCCGAGAGCAACGCCGACAGAAGCGTATGCTTCTGGTAGACTAGAGAGCCACCTTAGGTCAAAATCAAGGAGGAGAAACGAGACGAAGTGCAATCCGCGTCCCCCGCTTTCCTCCCTTTACGTTCCACTTGTCCCTTTCCTCCAAACACCCCCCGACGACATATATGATCATGTCGAGTACGTCGAACAATCAATCTATTTGATTCTTCGGTTTACAGCGATCGAATGGGGGGGGGGGGGGTAAAACCCTCTCCCCTCCCTCATATGGTCTGGGTGAAGCAAAGGTACAAGGCTGTGTCGGTCGCATCGCCTGCAGTCGAGTGATAACGTTATCTTGCATCCTCGAGGTCGACGTTGTGACCACGACACTCTGTGACGTCACGAACTAGAGGTTTAGCCCGCGCAGCTTCCAACTGGGTGACAGCTAACTTCATTTCACAGCTTCTGATTGGTGGTTGCCATGTGGTGAAAACAAGTTAGCGGAGACTTCTAGTATTTAGTTGGAAATTATAAGAAAGGGCATTAGTTTAAATCTGAACTGTTTTATGTAGGTGCAAATTTACCAAAATTGTCTCAAAGGAGAGTCTCACCATAAAAACCGCGCGAGATTAATAACATATTTCATTCGTTATCTATCGATACTGTCCTACTGCTGCATCTAATTCAATCTTTTCTCTATTTTTTTTTTCTCTTCATTTGTTCTCTGTGCCTATTTTGAATAAGTTATTTCTTACTTTAGATTAATAGCTAGTATTTGTTACCTAATTAGTTAGATAATTAATTAACTAATTAGTTGGTTATTATAGTTTAGAATTTTGATACTTGTTTAGATTTAGATTTTAGATACACACAGTGTAAAATGGTCTATGGGTGTGTTTGTGTTGGTCATAAATAAATAAATAAATAAATAAATAAATAAATAAATAAATAAATAAATAAATAAATAAATAAATAAATAAATAAATAAATAAATAAATAAATAAATAAATAAATAAATAAATAAATAAATAAATAAATAAATAAATAAATAAATAAATAAATAAATAAATAAATAAATAAATAAATAAATAAATAAATAAATAAATAAATAAATAAATAAATAAATAAATAAATAAATAAATAAATAAATAAATAAATAAATAAATAAATAAATAAATAAATAAATAAATAAATAAATAAATAAATAAATAAATAAATAAATAAATAAATAAATAAATAAATAAATAAATAAATAAATAAATAAATAAATAAATAAATAAATAAATAAATAAATAAATAAATAAATAAATAAATAAATAAATAAATAAATAAATAAATAAATAAATAAATAAATAAATAAATAAATAAATAAATAAATAAATAAATAAATAAATAAATAAATAAATAAATAAATAAATAAATAAATAAATAAATAAATAAATAAATAAATAAATAAATAAATAAATAAATAAATAAATAAATGAATGAATGAATGAATGAATGAATGAATGAATGAATGAATGAATGAATGAATGAATGAATGAATGAATGAATGAATGAATGAATGAATAAATAATTAAATAAATAAATATTTTGGAATAGCTTGAGAACGCTACACAGTACCAAAAAAAGTGTGGTTTCACAAGAACTGAACACTAGTTTTTAAAATTTACAAATTTTAAGAAATGTAAATCATTCATTACGGCTGTTATCGATAAGGTAACCTAAAACAATTAAAATAAATTAAAATTAGCCGGTTTTGAAACTTCTTGAATCCAGTTAGAAAATCTCGGATTAACGGCTAACTAATCCTGGATCAAAAAGTTGGACAGTGGTCTAGTGAAGTCAGAATCATGTAGAGTGTGGAGCCACCGCGTGTACTAAATAAACCAAGGCCGATGTGCACATTCCACGAAGCCCAAGCCATTGAGAAGGGACCAAGCGGAACGCATCCACTCAAACTCACGGCTGGGCGTAATTTCGTTTATATACCCGAAAGATGACCCGAAACTTCGATAAGTTACCTCGAACCTGTCCGTATAAGGCCGCGCGGATCTTTCAGTGACCTTGACACAAGCGCGTGCGCGCCGGCCAATGTCAATGCTGTGGCCGCGGTCCCTCGCACACGGGACATCGGCTCTCTTCGGATATTCAATCCGGACAAACTATAACACCGATTTACAAAAGAGTACAATGAATGAAACTAAACAATTCACGTACTACGAAACAATAAGTAATAAAATAGCAAATCATAATCAAGTCACAAGAAAAAAGAGATCGTGAAAAAGTAAAATCGATCGGGAAAAAAGTACCTGTTACCTATATAAATTTAAAATTATACTACGTAGAAAAAAATATGTAAATACAAAAAATCGAAACCCTGTTCACATTACAGTTCTTAACTGTAGTTAACACGTTAACTCCAGTTACCAATGCTATGTGAACGGAACGCAGTTAACTTAACTGCAGTTAACGGCCTAACTACGTTCCTACAACTCAGTTAAGCTTTTAACTGAGTTATCTACAAGGTCATTGCCAGCCTAGGCCTAGACACAGCCCTACTCTCACTATTCTACCGTACATGATTCATGCAACTGCTTTATATGGTGAAATACCCATGTATTATAATGTCTTGTTGCATATACACACAATAGGTTACATTGAAACAGTGAAAAATCACAGGAAAATCAATTTTAAGAAACTAAAAGATGATTAAACAGCTGAAAGGTAAACAATGTCGGCCATGACAGAATAAAAGACACTGCCTTGTGAACTCGAAATATTTTTCGTTTATAAGGCTTGTTGGGATATCACTGAACTCAGTTACTGTGATGCCAATGTGAACAGAAGTCGAATCAAAACAACGTTAAGAAAATGTCACGTGATATATAATAACTGCAGTTACTTTAACTAAGGTTAAGAAGCATAGTGTGAACGAGGTATAACAGTTTTCACACGTTTTTTTTTTTTTAAATTGTTTTAAGTATTACAATATATATCGACACATACTATATGTATTGTTTAACTATACTTATACGACGTACCTACTCAACTGTTAGGTCATATGACGTCAGTAGCCCGGGTCCTGTTGTATCCAAGAGCCAAACCATGGGCGACGCTACAAGGGGTGGCGAGGGGGGGGGGAGGGCGCCAGCCCTGAGCCCGGGCATCGTTTTCGCCCCCAAAGTAATGCTTATATGAAAAAGTAAATTGCAAATTGTGAATCTGTCGACAAATCTTGCATCTTAAAGATGATCACGTGATGTGGGGGGGGGGGGGGAGGGAGGGGTTGTCACCCTCACAACTCTATCCTTACACTCACCCCACGACTGCCCCTCATAACATTACATCCTCGAGCTTCCAGTCACAAAGAGGGCCGTAGTTGCAAATAAATGTGTGCACGGAACAGATGAGAGGGATGGGTGTACAAATATGCAACAGTCTCCTCTGTGCGGGCGCCATGCGGGGTTTGGTGGGGAGGGGGGGGGGGGGGGGGTTGCAGAGTTGTATCAGTCTGATACAGAATGCATGCGATGCACTTCTGCTGCAGCTGCACCGATCAATATTCAGCCACACACACTACAAAACTACGTAGAGTAGAGTGGTCACAGATTTTGTTACCTAGAACCCTCTCCACTCCACCCTTAAAAAAAAGGACAACCCTAAAACGATCCCCTAATAAATATGTCAAATATGTGCATAAGTATGTAAATAGGTGCAATGATTCGCAGAGCCTCATAGGGTCATGCTTGAGTCACCCTTTCTGTAATCCATTTAACTTTTTTATACTCACCTTTACTCATCCTCCACTCTTGCAGTAAATAGATTTCAAATTAGATTATTCTCACTTAGTTAGTACCCACGCTTAGTATTAGCGTTGAGTCAGAAGGTTGCAGGTCACTTGTGTATGAAACGTGGTTCCGCTTTCTGTCTCTTTCCTTCATTAGACACGTGTACGTGGTGTACTTGGAAGAGAGGAAACGGAGGTTCTGGCTTCTGGGTGCGATCCCTGCTAGGCTGTTCGGGATACTTTTTATTATGCTTATAATAATAATAATAATAATAATTATTATTATTATTATTACATGGACAATGATAAAAATAATATGGGCAATGATATATTTAATTAGTTTTAAGTAGATTTTAATAAGGTAAACACATGGAAATACTTGACATTTATGTCCGTACAACATGTTTACGCCGGTTTTGGCCGAGATTGTATGTATTGCAACAATAAAATAATAATAATAATAATAATAACAACAATAATAATAATAATAATAATAATAATAATAATAATAATAATATTATAATATAAAATAATATATTAAATTGGAAAACATCAATTGATAGAACCGTAACATTTCATTCCGTGATCTAGAGATTACAGTCAAGTAGAACGGCATCTGGCCGGGAGAGTGTGCGGAACTAGTACAATACGAGTGCGACACCTCTAGCCCGAGCCGAGCCGAGTCGTGCCGAGCGGAGCCGAGATAACAACAATGTGCGCGCACCTCACGGAAATGCGAAACAAAGGATCCGCTTTCGCTCTCTTCTGCTTTGCTCTGTCTCTCGGTGTTATCGCGCGCTCGGCCGTCTGCTTGACCTCGACACGTGCGGCCGTCACGTGACCGCTCGCTGGACTGCTAGGGGTGGCTTTAGGGGTAGTCTGTCCGCTCTGGACTGTTAGGGGTAGTCTGTCCGCACTGGACTGTTAGGGGTAGTGTGTCCGCACTGCACCGTTAGGGGTAGCCGGTCCATTATCTCCTGACCGCTCGCTGGACTGCTAGGGGTGGCTTTAGGGGTAGTCTGTCCGCTCTGCACCTTTAGGGGTAGTCACGACCATTGCTTTCCGCCGACATCAATTTGAAGGTGTCATTATTAATTTGTATTCTCCAAAAGTCAAGCAACAATAGGCGGGGTCAATAACAATAACAAAAATAAGGCGAGACATTCATATAAAATGTATTATGCTCCGAATGACAGACAGAAGCATTTACTACTTTACTCCAAATTATAATTGTTGTCAGCCATTAGCATTTAGCAATAGCATAGAATATATTATTAAAGATTTGTTTTTTTAAGGTTTGAAATAATATGGTAGGCCTAGGGCTACATCGATGTAACTGATAAAAAATTGTGTTGAAGTTGTTATGTTGTGAATTATATGTTTTATATTTATAGGCCTATATTATACTGTATGAGAAAATGAGTTGATATTTTTACGCGTTGATTGAAGTTGCAAAGATCGAGATCATAAAAACGATAACCAACCGATTCAGAGCAAAGCAAAGAGTTGAAGAGGGAATATATCACCGACACCGAGTGCTTTGGAGCGAAGACGAGGAGATCCTCTCATGTTTCGTAATGTACCCCACTAAGGCCACGGGGAGAACATATATCAAGTAGACGATCTACTAGATCGGGTTACAGCGCGTGTCGACTGTGAGACTGTAAGAGCAACACGTTATGATGTAGCCGCGTAGAATTGCTAGACATCCAGGCCATACGGCGGGAACCCAGTACCAGTTAGCACCCACTTTTAATTGAGGCATCGAAATATGATTTATTTGTGGATTTTCTTATTGTGGTCGATTTTAGTAATGTGTTTTCTTTATATTTTTATGTAACAAGATATTTACTTTAAAACATGTATTTGCCTATTTGTAAATATATTTTTGGAAAATCTTTTAAACTATAGCCAGGAAATAAGCTCTACTGATTGATGGTTGCTTTGCTATACTTGCTATGGTGTAAACATGTTATTTATTATAGCTATAAACATTCTTATTAGCTGCTCACCTAATATTAATTATAATAATAATTTTACATTTTTAAGTAATTCCACTAATTCGGGTGAAGTTGCTGTACAGAGCATTGACAGCTATTTTGAATTGGAGCGGTCTGCATATTATAAGTACATCGAAACGCCCCAGTATTTCTTTCTATCAGCATTTTGTTTGTTATGAGTCTGACTGAATTATTTCAATTAATTAAAGTTAGTTTCCAAGATTTTCCGATAATATATTTCACATCAATTTCTTAAAATAGCTTCTATAATAAAAAATAAAACCCTATATTATTTTATTTTTCGACCAACATAACTGAACCCAGAAATAAACTATGCATATTCCGATGGCATAAATGGTAGACTTCTAAATGGCAGAGGTCTCGCTGCCTCTCAGTCCATCCATATAGTTCCACGTAGTCACGACTATAAGAACGTGTTCCGGAAAACTCCGTGTATTTTCTCTCTTTCCGCTTATTTGCAACGTTTAGACTTTATGGAGCCAGTTTTATAGACCGATAAAGAGATTGTTTGTTATTACTTCCTTTGTGGTTGTGTTTAGATAAACGGTTACTCACTGGCACGTGCAGGTGCGTGCACGTGTGTTCAAAGAAGACGGGTGATGTGACGTGGTTCTGAGAAGAGTGCACAATGTGTATACGTCAGTAACACCCACACAGTGACACCCACACAGTGTCACAGTTGCTTGCGCAGTTGCGCCACCGTCGTTGTTCGGGTTTCGAATCCGGCCTCGCGGATCCTAGTCCCGCGCAATACCACCGAGCTAGCAGTAGAGAAGTGTTGTTTTATACGTTATACGTCTTTTTTGTTCTCATATCTCCACAAGAGTTGAAATCAAATCGCTCTGTGAATAAAACGATTTTTTTTAGATGCGAAATAAAAACATTTTGAGTCCAGAGTTCAAAGTAACAAGCACATTTACATCCATTTGCAATAATCAAATGGATATTCCCTGCGATATTTTAAATAAAAATATAAACATTTAAAAAAGATTCCTTTCCTAACATACGCGTAGTTCAATGTCTTCTTATTTGCGGTTCACTACATAAACATGTTTTTATACTGTAGGCATAGTCAAAAATGATAGCATAATCTAAAATAGGGCTACATGTAATTACAACAATCATTACTTGAGTTTTATAGCATATTATTTGTTTAGTTCACTGTTTTGCAATGCGAGGAATGCGAAGAAAAAATGAAAATCATATACTAACACCACTAATTACATTTTTTAAATCAAAATTTAGGAAATAATAAAACCATTTTCTTTTATCATAAGTCATAACTGACTTGCAATCAAATTTGGCGTAACTCTGGTAATCTGGTTACGAATAAAATGATGATCTTAAGGTGAAATAATTTCAGCTAAAATGTGTTTGTTATAAAATGTAGGCTAATAAGTAAATGTAATAACCTACAAAATTCGTATTGTTTGTTTAGGTTGCCGTAACGGTTTTATCACGTTCACATGATACAATAACGCAAATATTTGTTTATCGGTCATGTCTTCATGTTACCACTATACGCCTAATATTAGTAGTTTCTACTGAGCTAATATTGTTATCTACCAACTCATATTATAATGCATTTTTAGTAATCATATACCGGATTGAATCAAATACCATATAATTTCTTGTAACCCTGTATTAGAAATACCTACTTACTTACTTATACTTACTTACCGGTACCAAACACATTAAAATACGAATTTAATTTTTACGATAAGTTGATAAGAGTAGCATTTTAACATGGGTTTTGACGACACGTTAGGTCGGACAGTTTCATAATCTTTGGTTTCGTTGTTATGTCTTTCTCTTTGATTGGCGCTCTTGTCTGAAACAAAATACTGTGGAGCCAGGAGCGTCTATTTTTATATCCGTAATGTTTGATATCTATTCACAATATAAATATTCATAAATCAATTAAATAACGAATTAGGCAACGTGAAAATATATAAAATATGGATGAAAAAAAAGAACGTTGAAATACAGATGTCAATCAATAAAACCGAGATTCGTCAATTTACGAACGAAATTCACACTAAAATAAAACATTATCACGGACCTCTATTATGATAGACCATCGAATGACCCTCGCAAAAGCGCCCTAAATCCCAAAAAAAGGAACATCGTGATAGTTATAATCCCGGTTGGTTAAATTAGTAAAACAATGGGAAATTAATCTTGACACACCATTTGAAAATTAGTTTTTATTGTTTTGCATTGTTGACATTGAAGCACAACAATATGGAGTTGCTTAGCAACAGGTTGTTTTGTCTGCAAAAATGTGTGTGTGATGTCACAGCATTCTCAATTGTAACAGATTATATCAGACTATGCGACCTGAGTACACCATTAACATCAAAATAATAAAAAAGCATGACTATTTCTGGAAATAAATGCCAAAAAATGTGGAACGCTTCACGATTTTGCGTGTCATCCTTGCGCAGGGGCCATGCTAATCTTCTCTGTATCGTTCCAATTTTAGTATATGTACCGCCGAAGCGAGTACATAAAGTGATGTTTGAAACTTGTATATATCACACAACTGACAAAAATCTAACAACGCGACTAGAAGATATTTTTGTAATGACATCACCGTACATATACTGCGAATATTCTTAAAAAAAGTTATATTGCGATAGATTGTATGCATATTAATACTTTACTTCATTTTACGTTCCATCTATTAGTCAATTCAATTGTTAAAACTAATTAAAAATCTATTGTACACGCATTTTAATACTGTGCTATAAGCGGCCATCTTTCCCGAGGTAGTGCTCAAACATGGCTCAAACCCAATTCGCGAAAAAAAGTCTATCGCAGCGCTGCGGCGGCCTTCACGTGAACTACTCATTGCGGTATTGGTGGGCAATGGCGGCGATTTTCCCATATGTAAACAAGGCACGCTGACTTCTTGATTCAGTCTCCATGGCAAATACAATATTTGTAATCGCTATTGCTCCGTTCCTCAATGCATCAGTAAAGGGAAAGGTGTATGTTTTCACCTTTTTTCTAAAGATATAACGTTTAGAAAGAGATGGGCACACGTGTTGAAAATCGGGAAACCTGTCACGAAGTTTATGTATGTGTGTGGCTTGCACTTTACAAACCAAGACTATATACTGCCCGGTATGCAAGAAGAATTTTTAAACCATTAGTAAGCTAGATTAATGAGGAAATATAGATCCATGGCTTATGCCTAGGCCCTAGCAGAGATGCCAATCCCAAGTCAGAGTAGGCCTAGGCCTATCTAGCTGTCAAAATGGGTGTAACATCTAGGGCTAGGTAGCTAGGCCTAGACCAAGAACGTATACTTAAACCCTTTTCCCTACCACCAAAGATAAGACACTTTGCTACCACTAGGCCTAGGCCTACCAAGTATTTTTTAACCATTGGTAAGCTAGATTAATGAGAAAATATAGATACATGGCTTATGCCTAGACCCTAGCAGAGATGCCAATCCCAAGTCAGAGTAGGCCTAGGCCTATCCAGCTATCAAAATGGGTGTAACGTCTAGGGCTAGGTAGCTAGGCCTTGTCCCTAGTCGGCCTAGCTGTCAATGAAAGAAGTCGCACCAAGAATGTATAAGTAGGCCTACTTAGACCCTTTTGCCTACCCCTAGGCCTACCTAGAAAATGTGATTATGAGGAGTTTGGTTGTCTATTTTCATACTAACAACTGTATTATTGAATAGGATATGCCCCAGACCTAGGCCTAAACAATAAATAAGTACAATTGTAAAGTAAGGCTAGGCCTAGCCTAGGCCCGTGTCAAGGTGACAATACACTAGGACCTAGGTATTTTTGTGGTGTAGGTCTAGGCAGTGGCACCTGTTGTTAGTGACTTCATCACGTACTGTAATCATAACTTCCAATTTGTGAGGCGGTCAATTTTGAGGTTTGTAAGCACAACGCAAATGTCTTTGGTTCTACCACTGATTCTGCAGCATATGACGTGATTTGCTTCCAAAACAGCTTCCCCCTCCTTATTCGACCTTAGGCCGTCACCTACAAACCTAATAACTACTGCCCACCTAACGTTAGGATTTTCTTCCATTGCAGACAATTATTCAACAATAATAACAACAATAATACTTAAGAAATTAAACCCTAAAATACACGTGTGCAGGGGGCCATGAGGGGGCGTACGATCACTTTATACCGCAATGATCCGCCATTTTGTTTTTGTAGTGCTGCCATCTGTTATCACTTGTTTTGGCGAATGGTGCTGCGATCTTACGGCATTAATATTGCAAACAAACTGTGCTGCCATCCTACAGCAAGAAAGTAAACGACCCTGTAAATTAAATCGTCTGTTGCCCGAATGGTGGTTGGAGTCTTGATTGGCTCGAGAATTTTACTAACGGCCAATGAGAAGTTGCGAGCAAAGGTCCATCGGATGAGGCAGGCGGTGAAAACAGCTGTAAACTGTCAGTGTCACAAAATATGTAAACAGCGGTTTTTTGTAGGTTATCCGTTATTTAACCGTAGATAGGCCTAGTCGAATGTTCTTTAAAGTTAGGAGAATCCTAGACATTAAAAGCGACGAAGCAATATCATCGCTTACAGTTTGATTTGAGTAACTACTAACTAAACAGTACTCTATGGATATCATCACAAAATAGGAAAATAAACATTGAATCACGCCCCTCGTCGCAGGTACGTCTAGGCCTAGGCTATTATCTTTTCATCTTTGCTGTAGGCTTACTCACGCTGGTCTAATATCCAGTCGTATCTAGTAATCAAGTATAGGCTACCTACCAGATCAGCCTATGAATTAAATAGGCTAGCGCCGTGCCTTGGCTAGACCTAGACATGTCACATACGGGCCTAGCCAACGATGCTGTTGCGCCTCTAGGTTAGGACTAGGCCTAAGCCTAAACTCGCCGCACAGCAACCCTTCTCCTGCATTCGGCACAGTCAAGGAACACACCCCCACTTGGAGCCAATGCCAATCAGCGATCGCTATTGCGGGGGTTTGTCTCGAACGGTGTTCGCTGGTTGGCTACGAGCTCCTCGCCTAGGCCTATGACGAAAGCATCGGAAAGGTAGCCGTTCGGTGAGTTTACCCACCTATTTATCCTATTTAGGCCTACATCCCTTTCCCTGGTTGCATAATGAATTGAAGGTAGACCTTAGGTAGGCCTAGTCCTAGATTAGATTATAAAATAGGATGATTGCAAAGTACCTGCCTGATCGATTGTACGTGTACTGTTAGGCCAATGCATCAGGCCTACACCTGTAATGATGAGAAATGATAGCACAACCAGTATCCGATATTGTTCTGTACCTGATTACCAAACAAGGTGCTCAGTGGCATTGCATTTCGCACATTTCTACAAGTAAATGTAGCCCTACTGCAATCGATATCATCATCATCATCTGTTGCCACGTCCAACTCTCTTAATCTGTCAATCGAAATCATCATCATCATCTGTTGCCACGTCCAACTCTGCGTTGGGTCAGCATTGAAGATAAGCCTCTTCATCTTCTTCTATCCTGCCACCAATTCCCCCTCAACTACATTCCAGTCCCCTCCTCGCATTTCCACATCCTTACTCACTTTGATGTGCCATCTTTGTCGTGGTCTTCCTCTCGTTCTTCTACGTGGAATCTCCAGTTCTAGCATGCTCCTCGGCAATCTTTCTCTTTCCATCCTTTTGACATGTCCGAACCATTTCAGTCTTCTTTCTCCAATACGCTCCAATAGATTCCTTACGCCTAGTATTTAGTATTATGCGTAAATGAAATACTCTCAAGAAGGGGAAACAAATGTTATGACTAATGACTATTTTATCAACTAGGATTAGACCCGGTATCATGAAAATAGGATAAATATTAAGTGAACTACCAACTTGTTTTCACCATGGTAAGGAGGCTTCCCATTGTGTTGTTTTGTTAGTTTGTTTTGTTTGTTGTCTTTATTTGCAACAGTATAAAGTACCACAATGGCAAAATAAATAAAATAAATAAAATAAAAGAAGTGTAATAAAAACAGGATGGTCAGAACTAGATTTACAAACTAGGCCCTACATAGTCTACTAGACATTATATCGGGAAGTATAACAGAACAACTGTGATATTACACATTACAATAATACATTCAATTCACTATTTACTATATGATACATTTAGTATATGATGTGAAAACAAGTTACAGTAGTTGCCTTCTAAATATGTATCCAAAGTTCATAATACAACTTACTGTCCCGGGTAATACCAAATAATAGGCTAAATGGTTATTTTTTAAATTTGCATGTACAGTATTTTCAAACAAATATTTTCGAAAATCTTTCATATTAAGCAGGTAGCAAGTAATTTGTACTGACAATAACGTGCATACTTTACTGCACTCTAAGCACACTGTGTATTACTAAGTACCTATACAACAGAAGATAAATGATTACCAGTAGTAAATATAAACACTGGAACTGCTCTGTTCTAGATCAAAACGTGTAACAGGTATAAGAGATTCAACCACCAGTCCCGCCACTCAATAAACATACCTGCACAATTTTATATGTATAAGCCTAAGCAGATTCTGATGTTACAGCCTATAATTTATAGGGCTGTAATGATGCAAATCATAATTTCATAATACATCGTTTGAATTAATGTTTCATTTCAAAGTAATAAAAGAAAATTTGAACATGTATTTATATCAAAAACATAACGAGAAAATTTTACTGATATAGCTAACTTACCGTTACCCGTACTGAAGATTACTGGCACCAATAGGTTAGCCAACGGTTTAGCCGTGGCGGCTTATAGCCGGTTCCCATACGAATACCTAAGTTAAGTAACCTCGGGCTAGGTCAGGAGGAGGGTGGGTGACCGCTTTCCTCCAAAACTTTAGTTACCGTTGGTTAGAGCAGATTGCAGGTTTCAAAAGCTTGTGTAATAATCGCTTAAAGTAAAGCTGGTAGGCCGTAGGCCTATAAATTACACGTTGTAAAAATTACCCTTTACTTTTACAGGTTTAGTTTGTGAGATGGCAGGGAGACTGGAGGATGAAGACTATTGGAATGATAGTGAAACGAAAACCAGAGCCAAAGCATTCAACTTTGAGGAAGATGAGGTAATCGCAACAGTTCCATCATCAATTCAATTCTGTCAATTCAATACAAAAACGTGTTATTTGATTTGTATGCATTCTATCTGATCTGTATTGTCCATCTGTTTTTGCCACCGTGCACTGCCCCTCAAAATTTGTCAAAAACTACAAGGGCAGGCAGTGCACAGTGTGACAGTGGGCCAGAGGGGAGATAATCTTTGTGTACTTTCATTATTGAGCAACGTGTCCAAATTGCTTGCAATACGGCCTATGAAGCCTATGTTCCCTGGATGGCCAAGGTGCCCATGTGTGTTAATTTTACCTCATCCAGGAAATGGTTTGATGTTAGCTGAAGGAAGCTGCTACACAGGCGTTCCTCATGATATTAGGTCGGCAGCAGTTTTAAGCAAACAACTTTTTATAACCTTTTATTGAATCTTAATGACCGATTCTGTAGCGTGCTATATGAAACATATAAGAAGCCCTTATGCAAACGGGTTCAATGTGTAAGTTTTTGTTTTCTCTATACTAGTTTGGAAGTCAGTTGTGCGGAGTGTCGAAAAGCGGAACGGCTCGACTGTCGCAACAAGTGCGAGCGGGAATGGCTGGAGACAACGAGGCGTTCAATCCGGACTCCATATCGGGTGAGAATGAGATGAACTTTCATGTGGTTTTTGTTTTCCACTGAGACTACACTGAAAAGAAAAACATGCAGGTAGGATTAGATTGTTGCAGTATGATCATGTAATGTTAACTTCTTTCTTTCTTTAGGTTCTTTTTCCAGAGTGAATAGTTCCCAAGCGCCACAGAAAACCGTCAAGCCGCTCCTCTCCCTCATGTCAGAAAAGTCTGTGAATTGCAGTAAGTGGATATTATCAATGACAATAGTATTCTTGCTTAATATATTGTTGGGAACATTTGGCGCACAGTTGGCAGCTGCATCTGATGGCGACTGGCTTTTCTGTAACGTAACTCTCATCAGCTAATAGGCCCTACTTCCAACACAAAACTGTTTGTCGGATATTATAGGCTTGAGAAGGTACTTCAATTCCTCTTGATTTGAATTCCTCTTTATTGCAATTTGTTGTGAAACGTGTTTGTGTGAGATTTTAAATGTTTGATTGACAAATCTGTTGTTTGTAATAATAACCATAATTCAGTCAAACAGCCTGAACAAAATGAGAATATACAAGAAATTGTCTTGTCACGATTTAGCTTTAATTTTTCTGAGTTTATGTATTAGAAAAATACACCAACTATCCCATTCCACTTTCCTCTCTTCATGTCAACTTATGTCTATTCGAAGTTTTTAACATTTCAGTACTGGAAGCAGGAAAGCCACAGCCTTGGGAAGCCAGAGGTCTTCTACCACCCAACGAAGAACTTAGAATGTTAAGGAGACAAGTTGAGGTATGCAGTTTTCTTTCTTGGTTTAACAAATTTAGAACAGGTATTCATCTCATACATTGATCTGTCCACCGTTGTGTAAAGGGTGCCTGGTTCAAGGATATGCCTGTGTATATACACAGACTTCATACTCTTGTTGCATAGATTTATTACATACATCTGACACAATGTATTAAAATTGTGTAGCCATACATCAGTCAATCCCCCATGCTGTCTAAAGTGAACATCTTCAGTAAATTGTTATCTTATATTTTTTTCACTATCATATATCTCAGGTAATTTGTATGTGTTGTGGTCCATTGCATGTGTGCATTCAATTACCACTGAGTTGATTACAAAACCATCTATGTAGGCCCGCTGGACACCCCCTGATGTGGCCGATACAATAGTGAAGATTTTCCTTGGACACCCCTACTCGTTGGAACTGTATCGATCGCTCGAGAGTAAAACGGCTTTGCTAGATGAGGCGATCCGAATAGGCGACGGCAACGCCATTCTGATAGTAAGTACGTTTCCTTCCGTGGCCTTGATTGACTTGGCGAAGGCTGTTTGGATAAATACATACAATCCGTGTATGTAATCAAAACTGAACAAGGACTCCATAGAACGTCAGGAGACCAGCTGTAGTCTTATCGTGATTACTATAGTAGGATTACAGATATTGTGTAGTATTTTAGATAGACTTCCTACAAAACATAACTACGTAGTGTCGAGTATGTTTCAAAAGAGATTTGAAATACCGGTAAGTTGAGAAATTGAAATAATTTGTTTGCTCGTCTCCACTCTTGTTAAACAAGACTTGCCCTAAGTTAGGAGTGTTGTTTTTAGTCAGTGCATTGTTTAATTCACATAAACATAGGCTACATTACAGTATAAGAATACACTTGTTGGGAGTCAAGTGAAATATGTTTAATTACCATACTAATCAATTAAATAAATCAAGTAATCAAAGAGTAAGAACCATGTATCCATACTACACAACTAGGTGGTAAAATATTCGTCGATGAATGTATTTACGGTGTATACTGAGCTTGTTTGGCTTGAAACTGTCATTTTACTTTCTGCTCATGCAGTAGAGACAGAATCATTTTTCCTCGTGATTTTATTTACCGGACCACCGTCGTAGTGTTACTTGTTTATTGAATGAGGAATGCATCTCATCAGGGACGAGATTCACCCCTAGTTTCCTATTCAGGTGGTGCTGTTCATGGTCAAGACGTTAAACAAGAACCTGATTTACAAACTTCTTCTGGCTCGACCGGATGCTGTGTCACAGTACGTGCAGTACCTCACCACTCGACTGCTCGTCCACGAACTCACGGACCTCTTAGAGTAAGATATATTTATGTGTACGGATTAGTGTGTCTTAAGTTCCAATCACATGGTCTTCAGGGAAGTTGTCGTGTTAAAGTATCTCATTAGGAAGTAAACTGAGAAATTCATACAGATACAGACACAAAAAACTGAATTGTGGGCCAAATAAAATATTATTTAGGCCTATGCATTCCATAATTTTTTATTCCATATTAAATTCATTTATGCTGTTACTAGTGTCTCCATTTCTGAAGCATTGGTTTGCCAGATTAATGATCTTTAACTTCTTTCTCGTGCCTTGCACTTAGGTTGCACCTACCTCCCATCTTTTCCGGGTTTGTTATCTTATTTTTATGCGACACATATACACTCTTGGTATACAAACCATTCTTTTGTTGTAGGTGCCAGTTTTGTAAATATAAAATTCATCTAGTGTTGTTTTCTTCCCCAGGGTGTTGGGCCACCGGAAAGACGCAGCAGTGAGTATACCGATAGTACTAAATACTGTAGTAACAATTCACTTAACGAATTTTTATTATGAATGTGAGTTTGCATCGTAGACGCTTAATGTAGTGTTTCAATCTTTCGATAATTTGTATTTCAGAACTCGTTCTAAACTTTGGGTTTTCCTTAAAACAAGTTCGCTACAGTAGCTTATATTTCATGTGTTATTTCATTTGTCATCTGAATCAAGGTTCGTGGATGCTCATGTTAAGTTCGACTCTACATTCATTCTTTGGCAATGTGAGTGGCAAGTAGATGCCACTTTACGACCTGTGTGAGTGCTCGTGCAGGCTGAAAGGACGTCGGCACGTCTGCTAAATCTCTCCCACTTGGTTGCGCAGATGAAGCAGTTCCAGCTGGCGGTGAAGGGGACAGGGAACCCCGAGAGGAAGCTACAGAAACTCAAGAACTGTTACATCAACCACTTCTCCACTCTGGACAGTCGAGACCGAACGCTGGTCGAAAACTACGTCAAGTTACTAGGTTAGACCTCTGCATCTGTCTATAGGTGGTGATCTGCAACGCTTAAAATTAATTTTTAATGCAAGGACGGAAATAATATATCGTGCCCAAGGGAATTTACTATTTAGTGCTCAATCTTTGTTTTAATACACATTTTTGTTTTCTAAAATGATGATCAAAATATTTCACAAACAAATTAATTTCAAATGTTAAATTGATTGTAAATAAAAAAAAATACTTTTAATACGGCAAGATTTATGCAACTAAAATACAGCACTAGATTTCCTCGTGCTTGATATATTTTTTCTTGCGATTCTTAAAGAGCAATTTTTAGCGTTAAATTATCCTTTGCGCTGGGGGTTTAGGGAAGACGCAGCCTTGAATGGAGAGTCTTGCTGTCCTTGCTGATAATAGTACGTGGAGCTCATGTAGCTGTTGCTTGTAGAGTGGCAGCTGTCGGCGTGGAAGAGCGACCCCAAAGTGGAGCCGAGCGTTGTCGGCATGTCGGTGGTGGGATCGCTTGCCCACGCGTGTCGACACCACTGGAACGAGCCCAAGGTCAGCCCCAACTCTCCGTCGGCCATCTGTCGGCAACACGGCGTCAACGAACGAGTCTACCAGTGGACGGTGCTGACGGTCAGGGCCTCCATGCAGTCGTGGGAAGACATCGAGTCCCTCTGCATCACCAAGGTAACGAACGTTAACTGGAGGGATAACGTGGTACTGATTGTAGTGCGCTTAAATTAGAACGGTACTAGAATAGAATATTGATGCACAATTATCTATAGCAGTGGTTCCCAAACTGTGGTTCGCGAGACGTAGCCTTACATTGTATAATTTTCAATTATATCACCGAACACATCCATTTTGCATCAAAACATTGTTTAATGCGTCGTTACACGGACTTGAATATATAAAAGTTTTTATTTTGCTTGGTCAACCTTTCCGTTCATCCACCTGATAGTAACAATACACAGTTGTGCATGCACGCATAATGGACCATGGATAGATGAGCTTAGCCATTTCATTCAACTATGAATACAATGAAAAGGGTTCAATACAATGACCAACATTGCTTTCTGGAATAAGTTTTGCTTATAGTTCGGTTAATGTTGTTTCATTGATGGGGCATTTTAGACACTTGACATGGTTCGCAGAAAGAAATCTTTGAATACCCATTACCCAAGTCTTTGTCAACAAGAGTTGGCGCCTGGCCTCCTATCGTGTCAAATTTTGACGGTTTCTGTATAATGACCATCAATCTCAGAAGAGTGTTTAGGATAGGTGGGCAGTTCATTATCAACTGTCCTTTAAAGTAGTCGTGCTTGTGTGCCATGGATTAGTGGTTAAAGAGTGGCTCAGTGAAACGCAAAACGGTTGGTGATGACAGTAGTGAAACAACAGTTCCCCATTTAAAAACGGTTTCTGTATCAGAGTGCGACAGTAAAAAAACATTGTTCTTCAAAGAAAAAGGTCATAAGGAAGAACGATCAGCAATATCTTAAAAAAAAAAAACGGTTTTAATATGTCGTCCGAAGACGACATGCACCTAAAACTGTCAACAATACAGCCTGACATTCCCAGCTTGTGTGTTACACGTCAAGCCCATCCCTCTCACTAGTTGCCAGTTCATAAAGGTAAGCTTATATATATTCAAAACATTACTTTACAAATGTCCAACGTGAAAGATGAAAATGTATAAATTGTTGGGGGGAGGGGGGGTTAGGTGTTACAATCACTCACTCATCATTGATCTCTAAATTGGGTTTTAACTCAAAAATGTGTTCACGTCAAAGTTCTAGAGGTGTATATAACCACATAAATTGATGTTCGAAAGAACCATTTTGTTTGACAGCGAATTGAACAGACTGTGCTGGTCCGCGACAAGATTATAATTCTGAAAGTGGTCCGCGGAATGCAATAGTTTGGGAACCACTGATCTATAGTATTCATAGGGTCTGCAGTGAGGGCCTGTACTGCAGTTCATAAGATGCAATAGACCTAATTAGTAATTATATGTTTTACATTATTCTAGTCCAAGTTCAAGCCAAGACCTCGGTTGAAAAGAAAAGAAAATTTTAGAACAATGAAGATTCTAACAGTGTTCCTGGGTTATAATTTATTTTAGGATAGGAATAAAATTCGATGTGAAATTACATCGAAGGCAATTAATCGCGATGTCAATACTCAATAGTGACACTGAAATTTATCCAACATCGAAACGTAAAAAATCGATGTATTGTTGTTGGTTATTAATTAGGTGTGTTCAATATCGGTTGATTGATCGGTCATTGTCGATCCCATCTTTAATTTACTTAGGCTAACATTCAAGTGCCGTTTTACAGGTAGGTATGTACGTTTTATACATTTTTGTCGTTTTACAGTTGTGAACAAAAACCTTGTAAATCTCACTATTTTCAAGCTGTGTTGAACACGTCTGTCGCAGGGTTGGATGGGCGGACGCAAGCTGAAGGCAGCCATCGCTATGGAGAGGGTCGTTGTATCGCTACACGCTCACGGAGCACCGCCTGCCGTACTTATGCAATACCTCGCTCTCATCGACAACGTGGAGAAACGAGTGGCGCTCGCCCGGAAGCTGCAGTGTCACAAGGCTGTCATTGATGTACGTACGATGGGTTCACGTAGGGAAGTTATTTTTTCTAAAATAATTTTTGGAAAGCTCAATCCACCCCCCATAAAAATTAAAAGATAAATGTAATTTCAATTTTTTTAATTTAAGAACTATAGAATAGTTTGAATAAAAAAATATACCTACTTGCTTTTTAAAAGCTAATTTTTATTTGTTTCTTATTTTTAATGATTTTTAATTTGTATAGATACCTCCTTTCAGTGTTTTGATTTGTGTAATAAGAGTAGCCTACATTATGTACCATATTGTACAAATACAAGTTGTTGAAAGTTTTACCGTACCGGTACCAACCTTTATTTGTATATACAATTATGTACTGCAAATGCATCTTCTGGATGCATTAAGTACTCTATTTTTTGTTTAAAAACTAAGTATGCTTGTTTCTTAGTGCTGCACAACTAAAACACCACTTTTCGAACATTCAAAACTAAAAGTTCTCCGAAAAAAATTATAAATGTTTTCATTTAGGCCTAAATTCTTACAAGCCAAAAGTGAATTCATTCGTTCCAAAGTTAGTCATAATTCGTTAATCATTCATAATGTTATAGCAGCTCTGTTGCAATGCCCCCCAACTCACTGCCACCTTCCTCTATAGGTGTTCGTGTCACAGCGTGACAGACAGGCGGTGACCGGCTACAAAGCAAACCTACATCCCCAGTCAGAGGACTACTTTTATGCGGAGAATGCGCTTCGTGTCTCGGTAAGATCCTCATCCTTGTCGTTGAAGTAGGCTCAACAATTCTACCATTTTCTAAGTCATGTCTCCTTTACTCTTTTTCTTTGCAGACCATCAAATGGAAGAACTGATTCACCGATCATCTCAAAAGAAGATGTCAAGTTAAGAGTCATTGTGATATCCTCTTTGTGATTCAAATATCAAAATATGTATCATCAATCGTCATCATGTACTTCATTCATTAAACCATTATTGTTATAGTTAATTATATTATCAATGTAAAACCCCTTGTTTTGACAGGGACCACCGTGAAATATGTACGGACCAGAAATTACACGTTTTTTAAGCAAAACGCTGAACACTTGACGATAGAAAAATATATTGTCATGAGACACGAGACCTGTTTCACTTGCCAAGTCCCAACCTGCACGACAGTTGACACAAGAGGTTCACGTGACTTTTTTCAAAGTGACATGCAGCAATGATCATGCATGAGTTGAAAAGTGTGTTTATGTGATGTAACGTAATGTGACTGAGTGAGAACTTGCTCAGTCGACCACATGTAAACCGAAGGTACCATTGACACCTTATTGGATGTGCAGCAAATTAGACTGGGATGATATATACCTACCGCACACAAAATACCTACCCCCACACAATGTGCCCACACACCGCTCAGATACCCAAGTATACCCAAATACTCTTCGATCGGAGACACTGACTCGTAAAGCTTCTCCCATCGTCTATATGGTGCAACGCGGGTTGCGGCCACAGTAACTCGAGGGGCGCGCAGTTTTTGAAACATAGAACCACATAGAACACATGGTGCCACTTAACAAATGTGACAATTGTTACTCCTCGAGTCCTCATCCCTCCGGAAATTTTTAGGAGGCTCATCCTCCCTTGGCTCCCCCTTTCGGCCGCCACTGGTCATCTTGAACAGCATATCTCCAATAACAGAGACGTAGCAACAACAGATGTCAAACTGTACCCTCTTCTTCAACAATACCACAACAATAGTCAGTTTAAACTTATTTGATTATTTAGTTTCTATGGTTCTATAACAATGCCCCGACATTACGTACATTTCATTTCCTGGGAATAAATTTCTGTGTATTAAACAAAACCATGTAATCATCAACCATATAAGTTCTGGAAGGAAGTGAATTCTTCTCTGTTGGACTGGCTGCGACAACTAACCTAGCCATGGGTCCGAAGGTGCGGTCAATTTCATCGAGCACTCTTACCTATAAAGTTGAGTTTGTACAGTTCACACTTTGCTGCTACTGTTTTGTCTGCTGGTTCAGTTTATAACGGGGGTTGAAATGTATGTGTTTCGCCTACATCTGTTCGGGCTAGCCGTAATTGGGCTTTGCACGCCAAGTTTGACGTAGTCGTAGACCCAAGTCCAAAGCCTTGTGGAAGGATCGATCAGCATGGACGAGGTCTACTTGATGTCAGTATAGCAGACATCAAGTAGACCTAGGGTGCTGGGGGTGAGCTTGTGTGCTATTTCGGACAGTCACTCAAACTGCCTTTCATTTCTCATAAAATATTTGTATAAAAGGTTTATATAGATGCAGATTCAAAGTCTACATTTAGTTATGATAGACTTCTTTGAAATGACAAATGAGAACACCACTTTACTTCTTGGCATATATGTAGGTCTACTGTCACTCTATAAATTATAAAATATTAACTTAACGCTTTCTTAATAACGTCAAATGAAATCATTTTAACATTTTAAACGATCAGGCAACTCAAGTACGTACCAGGCTGGCAAATAAAACTTGTAACTTGGAGTACTGTATGTAATGTTATATTCTGTATAATAATGCTTAGTACCCTTGTGTTCCTCCTAGGTCACCTCAGTAGTCCGAATGGATGTGCCGGTCGCCCCCCCTCCCACCCCTTGCACCGTCCGTCGCTTTAGTTCTCTTCCAGAGATCTGGCCCTCGAACCCGACCCTAACCCTAATCTCTAGCTGCAAGTCCGAGATGTCTGTCCTGCGAGCCAAGTGGATGTGGTTCCAGTGGGTAGAGACAAATAAACTGCTCAACTGTGTCTACCAGAAACTGCTCAACCTGCAGGGACGAATTCAGTGACCTGACCCTAACCCTAATCGCTGCGCCTAATAGCTGCAAGTCCGAGATGTCTGTGCTGCGAGCCAAGGGGATGTGGTTCCAGTGAGTAGAGACAAAGAAACTGCTCAACTGTGTCTACCAGAAACTGCTCAACCTGCAGGGACGGATTCAGTGACCTGACCCTAACTCCCGTCCCTAGCTGCAAGTCCGAGATGGCTGTGCAGCGAGCTAAGTGGATGTGGTTCCAGTGGGTAGAGACAAATAAACTGCTCAACTGTGTCTACCAGAAACTGCTACACCTGCAGGGACGGATTCAGTGACCTGACCCTAACTCCCGTCCCTAGCTGCAAGTCCGAGATGTCTGTGCTGCGAGCTAAGTGGATGTGGTTCCAGTGGGTAGAGACAAATAAACTGCTCAACTGTGTCTACCAGAAACTGCTACACCTGCAGGGACGAATTCAGTGACCTGACCCTAACCCTAATCGCTGCGCCTAATAGCTGCAAGTCCGAGATGTCTGTGCTGCGAGCCAAGGGGATGTGGTTCCAGTGAGTAGAGACAAAGAAACTGCTCAACTGTGTCTACCAGAAACTGCTCAACCTGCAGGGACGGATTCAGTGACCTGACCCTAACTCCCGTCCCTAGCTGCAAGTCCGAGATGTCTGTGCAGCGAGCCAAGGGGATGTGGTTCCAGTGGGTAGAGACAAAGAAACTGTTCAACTGTGTCTACCAGAAACTGCTCAACCTACAGGGACGGATTCAGTGACCTGACCCTAACTCCCGTCCCTAGCTGCAAGTCCGAGATGTCTGTGCTGCGAGCCAAGTGGATGTGGTTCCAGTGGGTAGAGACAAATAAACTGCTCAACTGTGTCTACCAGAAACTGCTCAACCTGCAGGGACGGATTCAGTGACCTGACCCTAACTCCCGTCCCTAGCTGCAAGTCCGAGATGGCTGTGTTGGAGGGGATTTCACTGGGGGACGTACTTGCTTCTTGGCCAGGGCTCTACACACAATAAGTCCTCTACATGCTACAACTACGAATCCCTTTTATCTTGAATTCATGAAACATGCAATAAAATATCTACGGTGCATTTCATGCGTGTGTGTCAATTTCTATTCTCGCTGTGTGTGTGCCACGTAAACCTTGTTGTAATATCAGACGTGTGTGTGTGTATAGCCATATATTGGTGTTATCTATGGTTTAGTCAGGAGAGAATAGTGAGGTGGGCATTGGATGTATTATTCTCTTTGACATTCTTGGGGAGGAAAGGAATGTGTTTCTTTTTTTTAAGGGAACGCGTTTCCTTTGCAAACACCAGATATTTTGTGATGGTGGCTGTTATCATTTTTTGGGAACTAGGTTTACGTATTCTACGTTTCCTTTAATTTCATATTCATTTTTTAAACTTGTCAAATTCATAAAATACAAAGACAACTTTCTGTACATTTTGAACATTTAAGCCTATTGTCAGAAAATATCAAACTAGAACATAGTACCCTTCTAAATGCAAAATTCATTTCTCATTATGTGTTGTGCGTATGAGACAATGTAGCAGAATTTTTCACCTCTGGCACTTACTACCTCCTCTCCCCCCCCCCCCCCCACACATGATGAAAACCTAGGTATGTCGTTGATCCCATCTTTAATAACTGTCCCCCCATTAAAATGGTTTGAGATGAGTAACTTTCAAATGAATGTGTTATGTAGTTTCTTTTTTGTTTTTAAGGAAGAACAGGATCTTGAATTTAGTTAATTTTTTGACAAGTAAACATTTAACTGGACTTTTGAAACGTCCAATATTTGGACTAACTTTCAACATTGCTGGGCCTAGCTGTAGCAATGCGATAGTGTTGTCCGCGGTGGCTAATGGGGTTGGGACATGGGTTCGACTCCCGCATAAGGCATTGTTTTTCTATCTGTCCTGTCCTTCATCTTCATCAGTCACCGCTTGTTGTCTCGAAACACATGATTACAATAACGAGACTCAACGCAACAAGAATCATCATTATCAACTCCAGGGTGAGGTCTCGGGTTCTAATCCCGCACGAGGAGTGGTCTCTATAATGTGTCACTCTCTTACAACGAAGGTAGCGTGCGTCTCCGGGCGTCTACCTCATTAGAGACGCATTAGGTTATAGGCAACAGGTGATACAGCGTAGAGTTCATATAACCACACTCGCACGTCCGATCTGACCACACTCATCTAGCTCGCCTGGACCAAGGAACAAGATGCTACTCGCTCTATGTAAGTAGGCATATAGAATTACACAATATCTGGCGAGCACAACGACCTGGCGTGTCCAGAAACAACCTTATACAATGGACTTATAATAGTAACGCAGATAGAGCCTACTACATAAGCTCATGCTTATACAGAATACACTTACGTCATAGACGAGCGAATCGTGGCCAATCAGCGATCGGTATTGGAAACTATAGGGCTCGTTGGGTGAGCACGAACCGTTTGTCTATGGCGTAGGCATCTGTATAAGGGTGTTTCGCGACTACCTTAAAGGGGAATAATAATTTTTCGTATGAATACCTGTTATAGGGTGCACACCAGCTTTCAACCTAAAGTGTCCCACTTCAGGTGCCTAAAGGTATGTTCCGGTGTTTGGATAGTTGCGAAGGAATGTACGAGGGCTATCGAAAAACATTTTTTGTTTTCCAACCTGGTTTTATCAGTATTGATCAAAATCGAACAATTTTACCACAATTTCGTTCTACAATATACTTTTTGCTAATTAATCGAAAAGTGAATGATTTACAGGAAATTTTGTATGTTCTAACCTAACGCGAAATTATGGTATTCATTACTATTAATCAAAATCGATAAATGTTACCACATAATTTGCTTCTTACACCAGCCTGATTTCGTTCCAAATCGACACGACGTGGCGCGACTTTCATAGCTTAATTGCGAAAGAAGCATTTGTGGAATATATATTATATACCCGACCCCTTGATTGGTGTTGTTCCCCAGTCTAGCCAAAAATATCAATCATCCATAGTATACCATACGTGACCATACTGTCTAATGTTTAAAAATATTATATTACCACAATTTAGTTTTAAGGTCAAAAAATCAATCAATCAAAAATCCTGCGGACGCCCATGGCGAATTGCGTTTCAGTCACTACGTAAATTCGTATTTACGCGCGGAAACCAGAAATAACTATTTATTGAAGGTGGTAAGAGAAACAGTCCTTTCTTGTTTCCGCGACAAAAAAAAACTATTTTTAATGTACTGTAATGTGCTCGAATAGCCTATGAATTGATTTCGCGAGGTTATTTATACATGGATTTTAAACAAGTGCAATGTATTTAGAGTTTTGTATTTATACTGCTAGTTTAAATGCATTTAAAAATTTTACCGCCATTGAAAATACAATTTATAGCCCATGCTGCTTTTCTCCTCCATCGAGGAAAAATATTGCAATTGAATCATCATATGATGTCAGCTGCGACGCTCACGTGTAAAAATACAAATACTCAGAACGAACGACTGAATCGATTCAATTGTTATCGGCCATAAAAATAAAATCCATAGTCAGGTTTTAGTAGTAAGTTTCTTGAAATAGCTATTGTGTAACCTAATCACTATAAAGAAGGTTGGGGGGGGGGGGGGGGGGGGCTATACGTATTATCTACTTGTGGCAGCCTTAGATCGAGAGGGGACCCCAAGTGTGGATCAAACTGTCACTAGTTATGTTCCTCCTACAGCGGCTTGCGTTGTGGGCCTCCTATGCGGCACCCATGGGCTGAGCCACCACGAGCCATCTATTGTCATGGACACGCACTTGAAACAGTCCTACTTGTTCGCCTATACCGTCTTCCAGGTAAGTGGTTCAATCTACCTTTATTATTGTGCAACCAACAAGTAGTTCAACCTTGTGAATGCTGACGTCATTATAGATGAGTGAGTCGGAGCCAATCGGTGGGTCGCTTTTCCAATACTGACACATGTTTGGCCAATAGTCTTCACTCCTTCATGACGTCAGCATTAACAAGGTTGCTGTGGAACGACTATATCTCTGTGCCGAGATCAAGGAATGTCGGCTTTTTCTGCAGCGTAATGGTGACGGCCCTGTCCCTTTTCCCCCCACTCATCCTCCCACTTGGCCCTGACATTCCTTGCTGAACTCCCCTTATGATGACCCCCGCCATGTATAATGGTTCTGATTCGGAAGACGTCGTATTACCAAAGCTATTAAGTATGTCGTTAAAATTAAATACCAAGCAATCAATCAAGTGAAGCCAATAGCGTTAGCAGTTGCTGAAGTACACCACAGATAGCGCTACACGTCGGCGCATGGTCAGTTCCGGCAAATACACGACAGATAGCACGTCATGAAGGCGGGCCACGCATAGGTCTTATACATAGCGAAAGGTGTAGCGTATTCTGTGCGGTTTCGGAGCAACTGCCAACGCGCCTTGCAGATCTGATAATATTAAACCGTGGCCGTAGCTTGCCAAGGTCCGCAAACTCCTAGCGGAGGCTTGGTAAGTTCGACGAGCCTCCACCAGGTGACTTACGGACCTTGGTAGCTTGCTGAAGGCGTTTCAGCGGTTTCTGACCTATGCACTTCCAGCAACTGGCGTCCGAGTCGAGCGCGAATGTCGCGCTGTCGGCGGGCGCGTTGCTCAACAGCTTGGCTATGCTCTACGAGGGAGCGGAGGGGGAAACGGAGCAACTCCTGGCTGACGTCATCCACTTCTCGACCAATAAGGAACTCATGCGCGCATACCTCCACCGCATCCAAGAACAAATCAGGGTAATATGTCAATTTCAGTCAAGTCTGGGGAATTTTGAGCGGAGCTAGGAAAATGAATGTCTACTGTAAATACTCAAATTTCTACCTCGTTACGTTTGTTTTCAATCTTCATTATTTATTTATTATCTCAAGCAAAATGGACTAATTTCTCACATGGATATTCTCTTTTATTGTATATTCCCAACATAACTAGTCATCTCACGTTAGTGAGTCGAATATTATTAATTTAATGTTCTACTTCTCTAGTTTCTACCGTCCACTTCCAACTGGTCTATTAGTGATTATTTGTGGCCGTATGTTGGATACCTGGAAATTACAGACACAGAAGGCGCGGTTAAAAACTTACTTGGGAAGACCACCGCTAGGCATTGTGCAAGAGCGACTAATATCTGTTGATTTTCGTTGAAACCGCGTGCATAAAAGGGGCGGTACATAAGGATCTGAGCTCGACACAATACTAGTTACACTCTAACTAGTTCACTATAACGTAACTAGTCTCACATGCTGACGTCAGAGCTGTATGTATACACGCTGTTTCAACGAAATTTAATAGATATCTTTTCCCATCGTGATTTCATACATTCTTAATAGCAGTCTTCCGCTTAGTAGCGTGAACAAGCGTCATGCCCGCTGTGTTTGGGAATTTCCAGGTATCCAGCCCAAGGCTGAAATCAACACATTTCAAGTAGATGGTAAGAACTAGAGAAGTATGACATTAACAGCCGCTTTCGTTTACCTCGCCAGAGCAATCTGTCAGTCCGCAAACCAAACCCGATTAGTAGCAGGTTACTCTGGTGCATTCGGCAACTATGCCAGAGTAACCCGGTTCTCTGACCCGATCACCAAAAATGTGACCTGCCTCGGGAGCAGGGTAAGTTAGGT
Source organism: Isoperla grammatica (assembly GCA_945910005.1). Classification (NCBI taxonomy): domain Eukaryota; kingdom Metazoa; phylum Arthropoda; class Insecta; order Plecoptera; family Perlodidae; genus Isoperla; species Isoperla grammatica. The sequence continues at coordinate 24,286,359 of OX246741.1, forward strand.
TTGGGCGGAAAATTCAAAATGTTATGATTTTGATGGTGGTGTTAAAAGTGGCTGTGGGTGATGCATGTGGATATTTGGGCGCAAAACCGTGTTTTTGAGAAGGCTATTAATGAATTTCACGTAGAAAGTAAGTACATCAGGCATTACAAAAAATTCAAAACAATTTGAAGGTTAGGTTTAGCTATGCAAGCGCACGGCATCCATTTGCAGACAAACCCTACTCCGAAACGCTTTCGTTTACTCGGGTTGAAAACTCTAACCCAGTGACGTAAAGTCACGGGACATTACTGATCGGACGGGTTACTCTGGCGAGGTAAACGAAAGCGGCTCAGCTCTCTTGTAGTCGTGTAACCATTAGACTAGTGGTACGTTGGGGCAATTTTACTGGTCCCTTGTGCGCAGGCGTCCGTCGGCCCGCGCAACTCTTACAAGACGGCTACGCGGTTGTTCGTAGCGTCACATGTCCACGTGACTCCAGGCTTCACGACCCTGCTGGACACGTTCTACCCGACCTCTGGCGTCGAGCTGGTTAACTTCTCGAGTAGCAAGGCCACCGCGGGTAGAATCAACTGGTGGGTGAATGAACGCACCAACGGTTCCATCCCCTCCATCGTAGAACCAGGTAACAACACTCATTGTTTCTTTATATAGTCATCTCGACGTGTCTAGTAAGCTGTTGTCGTCGTAGATTATAATATTGTGTACAATTATTATCTTTTGTTTAACGACGTACTCTACAACTAGGTCATATGACGTCGGAGGAGACTTGAGGATAGGGACAAGTAGAAGGGAGAAGAAAGAGGAGGACGTATTAAATTTAAAGAGGTATATTTTGGTGGCAAAGGGGTAGCTGATGACAACATTTTGCTCACCAGAATTGTTCGGCAGTATCACCACTCGACCAAATTCTACCCTAGGCCCAGACGGTGATTTAAAGGGTTAAAGGGGGCGGCCAAATACCGACCTAAATCTAGTTGCATCTCGTTCTCTTCACCGCAGCCGGTTTTGTAGTGATAATATCGGCACGTCTGTTGGCAAGCGTTGGCAGGGCACATTCTAGACATGGCCATAGGGCTCATTGGGGAACAAGCAGGTACCAGGAAATCTCGGGGCGAATATTGCGTGGAGCTACCGTTCCCTCTGAGGATTTTACAGCTACGACGGCACCACATTGCTTTATACGTTGAGAAGAGTATCCTTGCTTTGCGCTCCGTTACATCGGAGCGTTTACTCTTTATGATGTTACAGAGTCGCTAAATGACGAGACCGAGATTGTCCTGGTCAGTGTCGAGTACTTCAGGGGTTTGTGGGCGACCCCCTTCAACCCCGACAACACGCGGAACCTAACCTTCCACGTGTCCGACAACGAGACGGTGGAGGTGCCCACGATGCACGCTAGGGGCGACTACGAGGTGGTGAGGGTGGCTGACGGGGGCTACTCGCTTCTCAAGCTGCCTTACCAGGTGAGCGACTGATCCGGGGATCCCCCTAGCGGAGGTGGCTCGAATTGCTACTTGGAGAGGCCTGCGCGCGCCAATTTTTGAAGTTTAACCGGATACAGTGGAGGGGGTTACTGGCAAACGCACGTGACTTGAAACCTACTAAAAGTGTTTTCCGTACCGGTAAAGCAATGGATACAATAAATATTGGACACGCGAGTTCTGACAACTGTCTTAGAAAATGTTACAACAGAACTTCCCAGTAACAAACTGTTGCATCCTGAGCTCCTGCTCCTAATTGGCTAGTCAGTGTCATCAGTAAATAAAGCCTCGTTCACCCGTCTCTCAACCTGTATGATGCTTTTCAATCGGCACTTGTTTTGTTTTGTGCAGATCATAAAACCATTCTATGTTGATCGTGCTTTTCTAAGCCCCACCTACGATATCCATTAAAAGTTGAAAACAAGAATAGAAGGCCTTGCTCAAAGTCTGCTTGATCCTCTAACCGAGGATAATCGAAGCTTCTTGCTTGACGCTGTCTAACCCTCTCTGCCCACGCAGGACTCGAAGCTGGCGTGCGTGTTCGTGGTGCCTGACGAAGGCAAGTCCCTGTCCGAAGTGCTGGACGAGACCCGTGGTAGCTTCCTCACGCGTCCGTCTGTCTAACCCTCTCTTCCCTCGCAGGACTCAAAGCTGGCGTGCGTGTTCGTGTTGCCTGACGAAGGCAAGTGCCTGTCCGAAGTGTTGGACGAGACCCGTGGCAGCTTCCTCACGCGTCCGTCTGTCTAACCCTCTCTTCCCTCGCAGGACTCGAAGCTGGCGTGCGTGTTCGTGTTGCCTGACGAAGGCAAGTCCCTGTCCGAAGTGCTGGACGAGACCAGTGGCAGCTTCCTCACGCGTCCGTCTGTTTAACCCTCTCTGCCCTCGCAGGACTCGAAGCTGGCGTGCGTGTTCGTGTTGCCTGACGAAGGCAAGTCCCTGTCCGAAGTGCTGGACGAGACCCGCGGTAGCTTCCTCACGCGTCCCGGCCTCTTCGACGGCATCGAGCCGCAGAACTGCGAGATATTCCTGCCCAGGTTTACACTAGAGGCGTCCGTCAACCTCGCTCCCGTTTTCAGCAAGGTATGACCACTTGTTGCTTGGCACGTGACGTGTCTGCGGGCTTATTTACTTATTTACATTTTATTATTCTCATTATGTTCATGCATGTATTATTGTATTAGCTCACTCGTACATTTCTCTGCCTACAGCTTGAAACCATTGAGTTTGTTAGCTAACTAACAAACTCAATTACTTTCTATGGGTTAGCGACAGTCATGCGTTACAAGCTGTATACCCATGCTTACCCTGAGGAATCCCCGATTTCTGAGTGTAAAATGGCTTTGCAATTGTCACGAAGTATACCAGAGTATGTTACCTCCTAGATAATTTTGTGCTCTTTCTTACGAAAGTTTCATCAAATGTTCTTTCTTATTTGAGTTTGTAATGTGAACATTTGAGAAACGGAAATATCTATTGGAACAACAAACCTTTCTAAGAAAGAGTACTAAATCCTCTTGGGGAAGACATATTTTGGTTTACTTTTTGACAATTTTAAAGCATTTTAACACAATGATAACCAACAGGAATTGGGAGGTCCGCAGGGTAGGTGAACATACAGCAGAGTTACATTCTTAAAGTCAATAGGGAACACGAGTATGAAAATGTTAATCTATTTTCAAATACCTCGTCTCTCATTTAATAATTTTGTGTCTTTTAATTTTGAAAAACGAATCAGTCTATGCCTCAAAATAGTTGGTTTAGTAACGATAAATAAAAGAGCGCGAAAAACGAGCCGCCGCCATGTTGATGGGATTTGACGTCATGGTTTGTGTCTGTCATAGAGATAGTCTATATGTCTATGGTGTCTGTGTACGCTCACCGCCTCAGCGATTGGTCTGTTATGCCACACCTACTGAATCATGACGTCACAGCCACCTGGAATGCGACCACATTAAACCAAGGTCCACTAGATCGCTTGTAGCGTGCGCGCAGCGCGTTGCGCTTCGCAATTACTCCGCTAGGAGTAAATCCAGTAGACCTTGACATTAAACCTATTTAAAAATTTATTTTTTACTTAGGACTTGCATCAATAATTAATATGATTTTTGTGTCTGATACCATTAAACTAAGTGCTTGGTTTAACAAAAAAAATCGTACGCGTGTTGCCTATTGTGTTCACAGACAGGTATGCGCTGTTCACGTTGTTCTAGCTGTAGACACTCGTGTGTTTGTCTTAGATGGACCGGCTGGGCAATCTCTTCTCTCGGCCAACACTCACGTTGTTCTAGCTGAAGTCACCCGTGTGTTTGTCCTAGATGGACCGCCTGGGCAATCTCTTCTCTCGGCCGGCCAACTTCTCGGCGATAGTGCAAGACAGACTTCTCAACGTTGACAGCATCACCCAGAAGACGAGGGTGCAGATGGACGAGTTCGGCACTACCGCTGCTGCAGTACAAGGTAAGAACCCCCTGCGGCCATCATTTCTTGCCTAGCGACACTCGTCATTGATATCCATATCCAAATACCCCCATAATCTTGGTTTACCTCTACTATTTTATGTCTCCCATTTTTCTCTCTCCACACTCACAACTCTAATTTTATTTTCCTACCTCAAAATATGTGTACTTAATCTGTTAATCACTGAACTCAATAAGAATTGCTGGCAATGTTGTGGCTATGTGTGCATTGAGTAGGTCTCTTTTTGAACCCGTGCCCACCCTATCGACTTTAGCCTGAAAAAAGGGTAAGAGCCAAGTCGCTCTTAGAGCCTCGTTGTGTGAGGTGAGGTTTTAATTTGGAATTAAATGTTAACCCCCTCCCCTTTTTCTTACCCTCCTGGGCAAGGTCTCCCCCCCCCCCCACAATAACTACGCCAGGAACTAATGGGGTTTCTCTCGCGACAGAGGTGGACATATCGTGGAAGATGTGGGACGAGAATTGCCGCTTCGTCGCCAACCGACCCTTCGCCTTCGTCCTCCAGCTGAACTACCACGACGACGCCGACAACATTCCCGTGCCTCTCGTCGTCGGCCGGGTGTCGCGGCCGGACGCAACCCCCAAGCAATGACCGCTGTGTGTCAGTGTTACCGTTGTGCTTAGCTCTGTAGGAATAAAACGTGTACTCATTTGAGATGTGCAGTATTTCCTTGTTTCCTGTACCAACCTCACCCTCCATGCCTGTGCAAGGTTCACTGGATCTCCGCTAGTAGAGCGCACGCGCTTTGAGCATCCACCGCTAGGGGAATCCCTCCCCCTCCATGCCTGTGCAAGGTTCACTGGATCTCCACTAGTAGAGCGCACGCGCTTCGAGCATCCACCGCTAGGGGAATCCCTCCCCCTCCATGCCTGTGCAAGGTTCACTGGATCTCCGCTAGTAGAGCGCACGCGCTTCGAGCATCCACCGCTAGGGGAATCCCTCCCCCTCCACGCCTGTGCACGGTTCACTGTTTCTCCGCTAGTAGAGCGCACGCGCTTCGAGCATCCACCGCTAGGGGAATCCCTCCCCCTCCACGCCTGTGCAAGGTTCACTGGATCTCCGCTAGTAGAGCGCACGCGCTTCGAGCATCCACCGCTACGGGAATCCCTCCCCTCCATGCCTGTGCAAGGTTCACTGGATCTCCGCTAGTAGAGCGCACGCGCTTCGAGCATCCACCGCTAGGGGAATCCCTCCCCCTCCACGCCTGTGCAAGGTTCACTGGATCTCCACTAGTAGAGCGCACGCGCTTCGAGCATCCACCGCTAGGGGAATCCCTCCCCCTCCATGCCTGTGCAAGGTTCACTGGATCTCCGCTAGTAGAGCGCACGCGCTTCGAGTATCCACCGCTAGGGGAATCCCTCCCCCTCCATGCCTGTGCAAGGTTCACTGGATCTCCGCTAGTAGAGCGCACGCGCTTCGAGCATCCACCACTAGGGGAATCCCTCCCCCTCCATGCCTGTGCAAGGTTCACTGGATCTCCACTAGTAGAGCGCACGCGCTTCGAGCATCCACCGCTATAGGGGCCTTAGCGCTATCTATAGAACTCAAAACTAACATAGATAGCGCTGCTAAGCAACCTCCTTTCAGCGCCATTGATGAATAATAACAATAAAACAACAATGCAAATTGACAGCTAAACCACTCCTAATAGAAGTTTATTTTCTTGCCACCAGAATGCATCTAGTATATTTTGAGCTAACCTTCTATCGATGGGTGCGTTAGAACCAAGGTCTTCTTAGGTTGGAATTCATAGTCGGCCCCTACACCTAGGGGCACCCATTGTTGCTATGGATTTGTTTTGTTTATGGGAAATAACATGGAAACAACTGTTAGCTTGGTAACAATTTGGGCGCCCCTAGGTGTAGGGGCCGACTATGAATTCCAACCTAAGTTTTGAGTCCTCTATAGATAGCGCTGCTAACCAACCTCCTTCCAGCGCCATTGATGAATAATAACAATAAAACAACAATAAAAATTGACAGCTAAACCACTCCTAATAGAAGTTTATTTTCTTGCCACCAGAATGCATCTACGAGTAGTCTATTTTGAACACACACATTAGGAGATCTGTATCATCTGATTCCAACCCACGAAAGGCTACTGGAACTCACACGAACGAACTCAAAGACGTGTTGATAAAGAAAGTGTCTATACTACCCTTGATTTATATATTTGGCCGAGTGAGTTATGCCATGCAAATTGCAAATACAGTGAAAGTAAAGTCAAACTCGATAGAAATTCAAAATCACCGCACAACAATCTTCACACAAGTTAGTGTACTTTGCTGTGACTGCAAGTCTGCAAGAATACATGATAGATCCCAACGCCAAGCTCGCTTGTTTGTCTACCGGCCAACATACGCGTAAGATTGCTTATCGATCCAGTAACAATGCTCTGATATAATTGTAGTATATTATCTGTATACATCTATATTTTTTCGTCGTAGGATCCCCGAAGTATGATACACACACACGAAGTCCACTGTTGTTGCAGGCTCTTTTTATGACATCAGTAAAACTTCGGAAATCCCTTCAGTCATGAGCTTTGTTCGCCTGTCCTACACTTTACACTATAGTGTAAGTCAGTGTCATTGCTGAATCGTTCTTTTGTACTCGTGTAAATCAGTGTAAATATTATTATACCATTCGCCGGTAATTAGAACTTCACTAGTCAGTGTAGCCAGTGCAGGAGATGTTTACACTGGCTATTTATCTCGTGTGAGATGCTTTTCTACACTGGTCAGTGTAGGACCCAGTGTAAAACAGGCGTACGTATAGTTTTTGGCGGAAAATACGAAAATATCACTTTGGAAGGAAACAATCAAAGAAGCTAGAAGGGGGATTAATTTTATTAAAGATATCTGATATGCCCTAGCTTAAGCTAACAAAATACTACGCGTCCTTGTATACTCTGGATGAATCTACTAATCCGGAGAACTAACAATATCACGTGACCTATAACACGTTGCAGGAGGAATGTTGCATCTCGACCGGTCGACGGGAAGGAGAAGAAAGCTCCGCCCAGTGCAAGTGATGAAACATATAGAAATCTCCGCTGCTATGATATTTGACCCCGACGTGTTGACCTGAAGGAGACGACGCTCGTTTCAAGGCACTTTCGTAATGAGCCGGAAGCTGTTATAAATATCCACGCGAGACAGTTGTAACGATGCCCAGTTGCACCCATGTGTTGACTGGCTTGGTTTCGCTGAACGAGCTCTTACTATAGTTAGCGCTGCACAGGATATTTCAAGCCTAGAACTTACAAAGAGCACGTGTTACTTCTTTCTATGCATTTCCGAAATACCATGAACCCAAAGAGGTGTCGATATAAAAAATATCTCTATTTCCCGTGATTTTCGTATGTCGCAGGGTGTACATTTCAATTATATACACGCCTTGCATGTTCAAATATTCAAATGTAAATTGTTTTCAAATTTGCAAGATTTCTTCAAAAGTTTCTTAAAAGATTGCTACCGCCATCGGTAGCCATAAAAGAATGGGTTCTCATGGAATCTTAAAGGTTCCGAATGTGGTCCCAGTGAGTGGTATTATAACGGTTCCGGTTCCTAAAAAGTTCCAGTCCCAGAGGGTTAATAATCGATTGGAGTTGGAAATAAAAAAAAAGAATATTTAAATTTTTGCAATTCTCTTAATTTCTTGTCTTGTTAACGTACAACACACCAAGTTGTAATTTTCCTGGGTTTAGACCAACGAACCACACTCAAAGAATCCGTTCCCGCCAAGTCTAAGACCAGCAAGCCTGAGCCTCCTCTTTATGAATGTGTCATACCGGCGTCGAACCCGTAACCCCCCACCATAGAGTGTTAGTTACTTACATCACATCACTATACCCCGTGGTAACCGCCTCATCAATAAGATAACTGACCTACATGAGCTCTTCCTCACAAGCCAAGCTGCACAACTAGTGAAAGTGGTTTTAAATGTCTCCGAGAATATTTCGCGCGAGCAGTTCACTCCGACATGGAACCCTCTGTAGTGAGTGTGTGTCTCCTGGTGGCGCTTTGCTCGCTCAGCCTGCTGGGTAGCGCGGCGGGCAACGTCGCCGCCGGGGTAGACTTCGTGACTGAGCTCAGCAACAGCCTCGTGCCCAAGCTGTTTCAGGTGAGTGTTACGCTCTGCTCGCTCAGCCTGCTGGGTGGGAGGGTAGACTACGTGACTGAGCTCAGCAACAGCCTCGTGCCCAAGCTGTTTCAGGTGAGTGTTACGCTCTGCTCGCTCAGCCTGCTGGGTGGGAGGGTAGACTACGTGACTGAGCTCAGCAACAGCCTCGTGCCCAAGCTGTTTCAGGTGAGTGTTACGCTCTGCTCGCTCAGCCTGCTGGGTGGGAGGGTAGACTACGTGACTGAGCTCAGCAACAGCCTCGTGCCCAAGCTGTTTCAGGTGAGTGTTACGCTCTGCTCGCTCAGCCTGCTGGGTAGGAGGGTAGACTATACCTCAATCTTCTGGCGGAGGTTCAGTTCGGCGAACCACCGCCAGGGGATGGTCAGAATGGTTAATGGTTATGTCTGTGTGCGACAAGTAATTTACATCAAGGGAATGTGAGGATAGGTATTTACTCTATCAACTATTCGACTATTCGACACTAATTTTCTAATCCGATATGGATACTGATCGAGTGATCGTTATTTCTCATCATCATCATGTTTGTTGCCTCTTGATTCGTTAGTTAGATTCTAAATAAGAGGGTGTGTGAAGGAGAGTGGTTAGTGTAAATACGTGTTCTGACAGATCCTTGATTTACTTATGTTCTGGAGTGTACGCAGGTTTGTCTTGGCGGTAACTTGGTGGTAACTTGGTGGTAACTCAACCCTGCCCTATTCTATTCGGTACAAGTATTTGCATTTGTGTGTGTAGTTACCCTATTCGGTGCAAACCTGTGTTTGTGTGTGTGTACTCCAGCAAGCCTATTCGGTGTAGCTAAAATGTTTGTGTGTGTGCTCATAACTCAGCCCTACTCTATTCGGTGCAAACCTGTGTTTGTGTGTGTCATGCTACCCTATTCGGTGCAAACCTGTGTTTGTTTGTGTACTTCAGCAAGCCTATTCGGTGTAGCTAAAATGTTTGTGTGTGTGCTCATAACTCAACCCTACTCTATTCGGTGCAAACCAGTGTTTGTGTGTGTCAAGCTACCCTATTCGGTGCAAACCTGTGTTTGTGTGTGTACTCCAACAAGCCTATTCGGTGTAGCTCAAATGTTTGTGTGTGTGCTCAAGTTTGCCACGAGTATGTTTCTCTGTAGCGCGGGCGATTGTTCAATATTTGCGAAGCAAAGTGTCGATAATTCTAAAGTGGTTCCACAGTAACCTTGTGAATGCTGACGTCATAGATGATTGCATCGGAGCCAATCAGCGGGTGGCTTTTTCCAATACTGACATTTGGTTATGGCCAATACTTGACATTTATGACGTCGCTCAGTATTCTCACAGTTACCGTGGAACGACTACACTTAACCTAGCGGACATCGCAGTTAGCGTAGATTTGTGGACATTTGGTTGACAGGGAAGCAACATGGTTGAATGTTGTTTTGCGTGTTGCCATATTGGTATTTTGTGCATTTCGAATAAGGGGTTTCCTAGAAAGATCTACAAAATGTGTTGTAACAAAACATCCCGTCATACCGTGGCGTCACAAGCCTGGAGGGCTCGCTCGTCGTGTGACAGTTCCATTCCCCGCCTGACACGCGCGAGTAAAGATAACCCAAGGCTACCCGCGCCTGATGACATAGGTAAAACCGAAAAGTGTTGAGAAAGGCCATAGCCGGACCGAAATATAATTTATAAACGACCTAGAAAGTTCTGCCGACCTTATTACGTGAAAGGGATTTCGTTATCGCGATAATGATGGTAATTATTTAAAATAATTAATTACACCATACGGTTATTAGTACATCTATTTTTGGTATAATTAATTGCCGATATATGACCAAGCATGTATGGTGTTTCCACTAGCAACCAACCAAATGTGAAAGTCAATTATTGTAGTGCAACGAATGGCCAATGATTGTTGAGGTTTTTGTCAAAGCGAGCCCATTTTGAGTTATGACGTCATGCTCATGATTTGGACCAAAGATATTATAATATTCCCTGATATGGACCATCCTATAGCAACCTTGTTATAGAACAATATCCGCTTTTGGCTTTAGTGTGAAATGTTTTGCTGCAGGAAGACTTTGTCGCTACTGTATGATGAACAGCGGCAGCTTAATATGTCATTTTTTCAAAATACTTCCAAAATTATTGTCAACAAGACGGGGATGTTAACGTGCTTTGACGGAGGGGGGTGGGGGGATCTTTCAGTGTTGGGAGTAAACACATAATGTCACGATACAACGGGTTCTTGTCCCATCGTTAACAATATAAAGATACAAGGGAGTTTATTTATAATGATTTTTACTTTTTAGTAACTGTGTTATAAAGAAAGAGAACCAAAGATTACTGATAAGGTGGTAAAACTTGGACCAAACGCCATTTCAAATACTTCAACAGAGTTCATTACAAAAAAAAAAAAACAGTTCCTCAACAGTGTTTTATTTCAAACAAACATATTTTAATGTGCCGACTCATAGAAAGACACAGCAGTGAAACTACCTAGCAAGCGATTGTTTGTCCGACCTGTGTCGTCACAGCCTATTATTTAAACGGCATTGCCATTATGGCACACAATGGTGCGTGTTATGTGAATCCACACTAAAGGATAATACGTTCTATAGGATAAGTGACTATTGCGCAGCCACATGCAACGTTGACCAAGTGAATAGTCATGAATCAGTAAGATATAGTTATAGTGTCGTCGTTAAACATGCAAGGAGGTGTCGTCATAGATTATTAATAGTGAGGTGACGTACATGAGAACTACCAACATAAATCTAGTTGCATGTGCATAGTTACTCTCTGCATACCGTATTGTAATGATACTGTCAGCGTATCTGTTGGCAGGCGTTGCTATAGGCACATTCCAAGAGAGGCTCTGGTGGTGGTGATGGTAAAATCAGGTACCGAGAAATCCGGCGGCGAATCGCGTTGAAATATCAGACCACGTGGAGCGACCGTCTCTTCATAGATTGATTTGATTATTTGGGCTTAACGTCTCATATTTTTGCAACGAGGCTAATCGAGACAATGAGTGGGTGATGTATGAAGATGAAATAGGGGGCTGTTTGGAGGGAAGGGGCTAATAGGAGGGCAGGGTGGAAATGGGAAGGGGGAGGAAAGGGGATTGGGGTGTGGACTGCATTTCGTCTGACTCCTCCTCCTCGACCAGTCCGGCTAGGGTGACCCTACCAGAAGCATACGCTTCCGCCGGCACAGCTCTCGGGATCAACAAAGCACGAAAACCTGCCCACCATGTTAAGGTAGCAGTCCCTGGGCATAGAATTTTATAGGTAACATTGCGACAGAACTTTACGATGTGTTTCTTAATGCCCTGTAGGCGATGTCCCCGGGGCGAGAGAACCTTGTGTTCGCGCCATATGGCCTGGCCACCAACGTCGCCATGTTGCTAGAGGGCGCTGACGGCTCCACGGCCCAAGAGATCATGTCTGCACTCAACATCTCGCCGGACTCCAAGAGGCTGGTGCGCACCGGCTTCAAAGCCTACTCGGACACCTTCGAGGTAAGTTGCACGTCTCGATAACACTCATTGCACGTGTGTGTCTTCACTCATATCCACTCTTGAAGTACAGTAAAATGGTACAAGAACCTTGTGAGTGCCAACGATAAAGAGCTTCGTTCGCCGGTCTTACACTGGTTACACTGGCCAGTGTAGCAAAGCATCTTGTATAGCCATTGTAAAATCTTTCGCATTGGCTACACATAGTGCAAGTTTTAATTACAAACGAACACCATACACCATTTACATTTACTTTTTTACATGGGTACAAAAGAACGAGGAAGTACTGACACTAACTTACACTAGTGTAAAGTGTAGAACAAGCGAACGAAATGTACTCAGACAACACTGATATCATGTGCCCGTTGTGTCCCCCTCAGGCGTCGTCCGTGGGTCTCAACGAGGAGGCGGCCGGAGCCTTCAACGCGGCGATGCTTCGCTCCTCGCAGCACCTCTCGTCGCAGTACTCCTCGCTGCTCGTCAAGTACTTTCGCACCAACATCTCCGAGACCTTCGCCTTCGAGAACTCCACGGGGGCGCGACCCAGTGCGCAGACGCTGGAGCTGCGCAGCGACGCCGGCGTCATGAGTCACTGGAAGGACTACCAGCGTCTCGCGCTCTCCGCCTTCCTCGCGCACCAGGCGTCGGCGCCGTTCTACCGCGGCGTCGCTGACATCATCCACGTCCCCATGATCCCGCAGTCGGGCGTCTTCCGCGCGGGCCACATCGGCTACCTCAAGACGTACGCGATCGAGCTGCCCCTGGAGGTCAACACCCTCAACCTCCTCGTGATGGTGCCCGACTCCGTCGACGACATGGACGAGACCTTGGTTCGACTCTCGGGGATATCGTTCAAGACTCTCGGGGAGTATCTCACGCATGCGCAGATGGAGGTGTCGTTGCCGCAGTTGTCGGTTGTAACGAGCGGGCTGGACTTCACCGCCTTCCTTAGACAGCTCGGCATCAAGGAGGCATTCAACGCGTCCACCGCGGACTTCTCCAAGGCGGTGGGGAAGAAGGGACATCCCGTGTTCGTCAAGTCGATCACGCAGGACGCGTTCTTCTCGACGTCGTTCGTTGCCGTCAACTCGGTGGGATCTGTCTCCTCCAACATGGGTGAGTCGACTTGTAGGGGGTATTCCAGCTTTAATTATTGTCCACAATTATTGCACGGTAAACATTTCTAGAACATTCATACATCATTCATCATCAATTATTCATCATCAGCAATCACCCCACGTTACTCATACACAGTACACACGACACTGTTTCCTTTCGTTTCCTCCTTGCTCAAATTCAACAAGCTTGCCGAAGGTTCGGTAAAACACAACGGACAACGTGTTCCTGTGTTTCAAGATGGCGGCCGGTGTCTCATGTCGTGGTTTGTCTGTTTCAGTCGTCAAGAGGCCGAAAAGAGACGCGTCGACCTCGAGTTTGATCATCGACAGACCGTTCCTGTTCTTCCTGTTGCATCGTGACACCCAGCTGGTGCTGCTCGCGGGCAAAGTGCACAACCCGACGCAAGTGCCCTAGGGACACTCTACTTAGCCCTTAGAAAGCTAAGCCATTTATCCAGGTGCCTTTGGAACACCTTCTAGGCCTAAACTTCCCAGTCTTGTCCCTTTGTCGAACTAAGTCAACCTATCCCTACCGTCTATACTAAGTCAAACTCTCCAAATATACCTTCCGATAGTTCGTCTAACTACTAAGTCAAAACCAATCTATAAACCTAAGAGCTTCTCGGTGGGAATATAATATTTCGCTCAAAGTCAAATCATCGCCTTATTATATTGAGAAATACACAGTTTGAAATAACGCAGCTCAATCCCGAAAGCGCAGAGTCACTATACAATAACAGCATCACCATCATGTAGTGATATGCAAGCCTAAATGATGACCCACTGAATCACCGCTAACGCGAAGTAAAATGGTTGTATGAGATCTGAAATCGCCATTATGAACCCAACTAAAAAAATCTTCATTATTTAAAACGTATTATATGATATAAAAATACGACAAAATATAATTTAAAAATAGAAGATAGGTAAATAGAACGTAAAAATAAGAGATAGAGTGAACTACTGAGGTTTTCCAGGTACAACCGTGTCCATTGTGGAGAAAAACTGGTCACATAGGTGTACCCAGAATCCACCATGATAGTCTCCAGAGACTATAGAATAGAAGAGCTAGGATATCTAGAAGTTCTAGAAGTCTTTGGCCGGAGATCGGCTACAACGAACGTCTTCTAATCTCGCCCATATTATTTCCCGCTCGCTGCCACGCGAGTCTGTGAGACAACGTTGGTACCACCTGCCTGTGTTCTACCCTCGGTGTGCTTGTGTTTGTTGTTTGTTCTTGTATCTTCATCTTATCTTTTGGAGTAGAGCACTATAGTAGAGCACTATAAGTATTTGGGCAGATTCACGTCTGTATAATTGCCAAAAATTCTAGCATACCTATTGTGCACGTGTTGTTAGGTGACGCGTGATATATCTAAATCTCCAAACGAGTAAATTGTGACTGTCTATTTTTCTATGTTGTGCTTTATTGTTTCTAGCTCTTAATGTGTATTTGTAGTTACTTGAAATGAGACATGAAATACAAACCTTGATCTAAATCAATTTTCCTGTACAACTACTCTCTATATACTTTTCACTTGGGTGTCCGGCTGAAAGCCAAAATATAGTGGAGCTGTCGTCAGCGCGATTAGAGCACCAACGTCATGCATCATTTATCAATAAGTGTAATCATTTTCTTATGAGAATGTAGTCCTAATCCTGTGAAATAATTTCAGCATTGTCATGATTATGTTTGTTCTATGTCTTCGTCGTAACTGCCTTTTTCTTCAAACGATAGATTTTATAGTCTAAGAAGGATTGTTATTGGACACCAATAATTAATACCTTTATTGATAATTTTTAGTTTTCCAAAATGGTTATCTGTAAATTGTTTATGGATACATACATTGCATCATAATAATTATAAATGATTGATTTGTGAATTCATAATCAACTCATTGTATAATATACCAGCACACATTGTTGCTAGGGATTTTGTTTTTGAGTGGAAAATGACATGCATACAAAAATAATAAAACAACCATGCGCTTCCAATGGTTTGGGCGAAGTGTAGTACGCACACCGCCCACCTTGCACGGCTAACGTCTGGAGGGGTCGGCAATCTTAGCGACAAACAGCGGCACCGAAGAGGTCTTGTCGACGATCATCGCCAGGAAAGGTCGGTCTGCCACGAAGGCCATCTTCTCGTACTCGGGACTCAGGCTCAGAGTGTTCACTAGGATGGCTGAAACGAGAGACTTAGGTCATTACATCGGCCTTTTGAGCTTATTACGACAAGCAGAGCTATCCTGGACCTCCTGTTCTAGCGCGGGGCAAGAGGGAGAAGTTTGGAGAAAAAGAAATTTGAGAAACATTAGGCTACATACAACACAGTTGATGGTTACGTTGAGAAAGACAGAAAAGAAGGCTTTTGATTGCAAATGGAAAGTCACCTCTTGGTCAAGTTCTGCCCCCCAGTGCAGACGGGGAAATGCACAAGAGTGACGATGTATATCTACCCTCCGAACTCACTCATAATAATGAGCACTGCAGTTCTGTTCATGATGAACATGTTCACTTTTCCAAATTTTACACCTTGATTTGGAGCTCCATCTTGACCAACTAAACAAGAACTACCAAATTACCTGTTGCACACACATACACACGAACACTTACATGAGGCGGCTGCTGCTTCACTGCCATGCTCGTCAACGTTTATCTGAGCCTTGTGTAGCACATCAGACACGACGAGAGGATGTTTAGTGGTGGAGATTCCCTCCAAGTTAGAGTTCTGGCTGAAGACGTCTTGAAGACCCAGCTGAAGGACAGAAGGGAGCACAATATTACCCCTCTCGCCATGTGGGACCCTCAGTGATAGACCTACTGCAGTGAACCATTCAACAACGAAGCCATTGGTATTGTCTACAAAGTTCTGTAGGCCTATTCATCCTTGAATGTACACTATTTCGAAATAAAAATTGATTTTTCCATTACTTGAACTTCGCTATTATAGGCATATGCATATGCATATCTTTATCTGTGACTCAACTGTAAGGGTTAGAGTTTGCTCGGATCAGCACCTCATTAGCGAGGACTGGGGCCCTCGTTTGGACGTTTGGATGGAGGCAATAAGGTGCTATTTCCTTTTGCTTAGAAAGTAGAAGTATGAGAGAGTACAGAAGTGATGGATATGTTGCTAAAGGCAGAACGTTAGGTAAAAGAATGAAATGGCCAGAAGGCAGAATGAATTTATAATGTGATATTAGTACGAAATTAATAGAGGAGGTTGGATTAGCAACTACAAGGAATAAAATTGGGAAGTTCAGGAAGGGTCCTGGGAATGATTAGAAGTTACAACTTCACCCGTCTTTTCTTGGCATTTAGAGGGGAAAGCGGATGTTGCGGTGGCGTCCACATGCCTTTAGGTTGGGGGCCTGAATTCAGGGGTACATTGGACGTTTGGATGGAGGCTATAAGGCGCTATTTCCTTTTGCTTAAAAAGTCTCGACCGGACAGTGCCCTTAAGAGAAGTATGTGAAAGTCGACTGGGGCTCTCTCGAGTCTAGACTAGACTCTGTCTATAGAGAGATGCCGACTTACCACTTGCAGTGTTGGAACGAGGGAGAGATCAGTCTCTATCTTGAACCTGGGCAGTTTGACGGTCACATCCCTGGTTGATGACGACTTGGCCATGTAGGACATGTGGGAGGCGGTCAAACGAGACATCAGAGCTTCCACGTTGTCGTTGGGCAGCACGACGATCATGGCGTACTCTTGAGCCCTGGAGCCCTGAAACAACGTTAGACAGTTCATAGACACAGAAGTCCATGCAAGCATGCCGAGCATGGCGTACTCTAGAGCCCCGGAGCCCTGAAACAACGTTAGACAGTTCATAGACACAGAAGTCCATGCAAGCATGTTGAGCATGGCGTACTCTGGAGCCCCGGAGCCCTGAAACAACGTTAGACAGTTCATAGACACAGAAGTCCATGCAAGCATGTTGAGCATGGCGTACTCTAGAGCCCCGGAGCCCTGAAACAACGTTAGACAGTTCATAGACACAGAAGTCCATGCAAGCATGTTGAGCATGGCGTACTCTGGAGCCCCGGAGCCCTGAAACAACGTTAGACAGTTCATAGACACAGAAGTCCATGCAAGCATGTTGAGCATGGCGTACTCTGGAGCCCCGGAGCCCTGAAACAACGTTAGACAGTTCATAGACACAGAAGTCCATGCAAGCATGTCGAGCATGGCGTACTCTTGAGCCCCGGAGCCCTGAAACAACGTTAGACAGTTCATAGACACAGAAGTCCATGCAAGCATGTCGAGCATGGCGTACTCTTGAGCCCCGGAGCCCTGAAACAACGTTAGACAGACTGTTCATAGACACAGAAGTCCATGCAAGCATGTCGAGCATGGCGTACTCGTGAGCCCCGGAGCCCTGAAACAACGTTAGACAGACTGTTCATAGACACAGAAGTCCATGCAAGCATGTTGAGCATGGCGTACTCTGGAGCCCCGGAGCCCTGAAACAACGTTAGACAGTTCATAGACACAGAAGTCCATGCAAGCATGTTGAGCATGGCGTACTCTGGAGCCCCGGAGCCCTGAAACAACGTTATACAGTTCATAGACACAGAAGTCCATGCAAGCATGTTGAGCATGGCGTACTCTAGAGCCCCGGAGCCCTGAAACAACGTTAGACAGTTCATAGACACAGAAGTCCATGCAAGCATGTCGAGCATGGCGTACTCTAGAGCCCCGGAGCCCTGAAACAACGTTAGACAGTTCATAGACACAGAAGTCCATGCAAGCATGTCGAGCATGGCGTACTCTTGAGCCCCGGAGCCCTGAAACAACGTTAGACAGTTCATAGACACAGAAGTCCATGCAAGCATGCCGAGCATGGCGTACTCTTGAGCCCCGGAGCCCTGAAACAACGTTAGACAGTTCATAGACACAGAAGTCCATGCAAGCATGTTGAGCATGGCGTACTCTAGAGCCCCGGAGCCCTGAAACAACGTTAGACAGTTCATAGACACAGAAGTCCATGCAAGCATGCCGAGCATGGCGTACTCTAGAGCCCCGGAGCCCTGAAACAACGTTAGACAGTTCATAGACACAGAAGTCCATGCAAGCATGTCGAGCATGGCGTACTCTTGAGCCCCGGAGCCCTGAAACAACGTTAGACAGTTCATTAGACACTGAAGTCCATGCAAGCATGTTGAGCATGGCGTACTCTTGAGCCCCGGAGCCCTGAAACAATGTTAGACAGTTCATAGACACAGAAGTCCATGCAAGCATGTCGAGCATGGCGTACTCTAGAGCCCCGGAGCCCTGAAACAACGTTAGACATGCAGTTCATAGACACAGAAGTCCATGCAAGCATGTCGAGCATGGCGTACTCTTGAGCCCCGGAACCCTGAAACAACGTTAGACAGTTCATAGACACAGAAGTCCATGCAAGCATGTTGAGCATAGAAGATGTTTATTTCGATTATACGTCATCAACTTCTCAGTCACAGCTGATCTCTCACAACAGATGATTGGATCATCAACCTTTCGTTATGGCCAGGCCTGCATACTGAGATTTTATTAATGTCGATCTAGTTACTAGTGAGTTGTTATTACTTAGTATTTTAGTTAGTATTTCGTATTTATTTAGTATTAGTTAAGTTAGTTTGTAGTAAGTTTACTTTAATGGGGTTTGGTGACAACGAGCTGGATACACAACCTTATATTAACGAATTCGAAACCATTCAAATTTCAATTGAAATTAATAAAATTAGTTTTCCTAAAATATATTGTAATAGTTAAAACACCAACCATGATAATAACAATACAACTAGGAAAATGCTCTGTTTGACGCGTTGATAAGCGAGCGCGTCAATATCTACGAACTTTCTGGCGAAAAGTTTTCAATGCTAATACGAACAACAATTAACAACAATTCAAGAATGCGCATTGCAAAAATTGTTCTTATTTCCATGGCTATTATACTTTCCGACATTGTTGTATGCAGTTCAATGTGCGTTGCTAAGAATTTTCGTGGTCATGTTTTCAATACGGTCCGCCACCGTTACTAACAGTTATTGACAGCAATAGAAATGTAATTTCTGCCTCTAATACGTATTGGATCGCGTTTACATTAGTATATTCGTGACCGGACAAACATTTACTATAAGATAGCCACCTCTCATTTTGCCGTTACTGCGTTTTAGAAAAATATTTTCGAGTAACTTTCGTGTAACTTTGCCAATATTTATCAGATCGCCATTACATTAACATATTCGTCATCGGAAAAATCTGTAGAAAAATCTGGCTATCTCACATTTTGCCGCCATTTTGTTTCAGAAAAATATTTGGCAGTAACTATGGTGTAACTTTGTAACTTTTCGAACGATTTTGCCTCAAAACTATACACCTTCAATCCACATCGAGGCTTGTGGATGGTTCAAATTTCAAGTTGATCGGATTTTCCGTTCGACCGCTATCGACGGACATAAAAACAAAAAAAACAAAAAAAACAAACAAACAACAAAAAAAAAAAAAATAGAACGAAGTGCCATAAGAGTCAGGTGGAAACGCTCGCTTCGCTCGCTTAATAAAAAAACTTTCATGGAGTAAGTCATAACAAACCAAAATTGAGCCTTGTTTATTTTTAAGAATGCGTTTTAGCATTATTCAGAACGGGTAATTTAGCTCAATTTTAAGATTGATGGTAGTCCATTCTCATCAGTTAAAAAAAACAAAAAACAGAACACAATCATTTAAATTAAATATACTGAGGCACTTAGGGGTTTGTTCTTTAACCGACCACCAATGTACAAAATGTGTCCAATGATTATCAAAACCTATTATTTTCAAGACCTCGTTCTCTCTGGTGGACCGAAACGACAAGGGGTACCTACATCATAGGGCAGCTCGATCCACTTGGCCTTGAGAGCGTCAGCGTCCTCGCCCGCGCGGAGAGTAGCGGCCATCGCCATCATGTCGACGGTGACGGCGCTGTTGCCCCTCGTGTAGAACGACTGCTTCTTGGTGAAGCCGGGGGTGAACGGGTTAAACCACGCCCCCTTGAAGTACATAGCGTTAGCGAGCACCAGCTCAGTGCGTCCACTGATCGCCTCGGGCCTCACTATGTCGGCGATCTTGCCCTGAGTGACGTTGTACACCCAACTGTTGATCTTCTTAGCAGCCTTATTGGGGACCTTGAAGTCAACCGACTCGACCGTGGCGTGGAAGTTTTGCATCATCGCGTCGCGGAACTCGAACAGTAGATCGAAGTCCTGGTTGAGGAACAAACTGTTGCCGAAGTTGAACCGCGAGTGGGATTGACGGGTCTGAAATGAGAAGGTCGAATCAAAACGTGTGTTAGGTCAATGTTTGGATACCTACGAAGTTCAGCGGCGAGATTGGCGGGTCTGGAAGGAGGTTGACCAATCAAAACGTCTGTTAGGTCAACGTCAGGACACAAAGTTGAACGGCGAGCGGGATTTCCGGACGTGGAAGAAGATGGCCCAATCAAAACGTGCGCGGTAAATCAACGTTTTCGTCCGAAGTTGAACAGCGAACGGGATTGGCGGGAATGGAAAGGAGGTGGACCAATCAAAACGTGTGTTAATTAGGTCAAAGTCAGTGTCCGAAGTTAAACAACAAGCGGGATTGGTGGACATGGAAGGATGTGGACCAATCAAAACGTGTGGTAGATCAACCCACACTGCATGCCATAATTTAAAAACTTCATCCGTTATATAGAGACTTCGAATCTACGAGACGTTCAGATCTTCGATACTGTTTCAACCTTCAGTTCATCAGTACGGAGATAGCTTTGAATATTAAAGTTATAATGATGAACGATGGTTCAGAATTGCGCTTTCAAGCAATCTGACGTTTACAAGTTACAACAACATTTAGATCAGTTTTCTATTCAAGGCCGCTCTGTCGTCATCTTTTTTTAGCAAAAAGGCAAGCGCCCTAAAAGTACAATATAACATGCCACAAACCGTCCCTAGCGTACCTTGAGGGATGATATGAGGTTGTGGTAGCCATCCAGGGCGAGGTCACTCTTCATATGAAGGATGTTCTCCAGTTGGGCGCTAGAGTTGGCCCGGGCTCCTTGCTGAAGCATGGCCAGCAGTGTGGAGACAGACAGCGGCGAGATGATGAAGTTGCCTGGTTGTTTGAACACCTCCTATAACCAGCATGCAACAGGTTACAGTATTACCCGGGCTCCTTGCTGAAGCATGGCCAGCAGTGTGGAGACAGACAGCGGCGAGATGATGAAGTTGCCTGGTTGTTTGAACACCTCCTATAACCAGGATGCAACAGGTTACAGTATTACCCGGGCTCCTTGCTGAAGCATGGCCAGCAGTGTGGAGACAGACAGCGGCGAGATGATGAAGTTGCCTGGTTGTTTGAACACCTCCTATAACCAGCATGCAACAGGTTACAGTATTACCCGGGCTCCTTGCTGAAGCATGGCCAGCAGTGTGGAGACAGACAGCGGCGAGATGATGAAGTTGCCTGGTTGTTTGAACACCTCCTATAACCAGCATGCAACAGGTTACAGTATTACCCGGGCTCCTTGCTGAAGCATGGCCAGCAGTGTGGAGACAGACAGCGGCGAGATGATGAAGTTGCCTGGTTGTTTGAACACCTCCTATAACCAGCATGCAACAGGTTACAGTATTACCCGGGCTCCTTGCTGAAGCATGGCCAGCAGTGTGGAGACAGACAGCGGCGAGATGATGAAGTTGCCTGGTTGTTTGAACACCTCCTATAACCAGCATGCAACAGGTTACAGTATTACCCGGGCTCCTTGCTGAAGCATGGCCAGCAGTGTGGAGACAGACAGCGGCGAGATGATGAAGTTGCCTGGTTGTTTGAACACCTCCTATAACCAGCATGCAACAGGTTACAGTATTACCCGGGCTCCTTGCTGAAGCATGGCCAGCAGTGTGGAGACAGACAGCGGCGAGATGATGAAGTTGCCTGGTTGTTTTAACACCTCCTATAACCAGCATGCAACAGGTTACAGTATTACCCGGGCTCCTTGCTGAAGCATGGCCAGCAGTGTGGAGACAGACAGCGGCGAGATGATGAAGTTGCCTGGTTGTTTGAACACCTCCTATAACCAGCATGCAACAGGTTACAGTATTACCCGGGCTCCTTGCTGAAGCATGGCCAGCAGTGTGGAGACAGACAGCGGCGAGATGATGAAGTTGCCTGGTTGTTTGAACACCTCCTATAACCAGCATGCAACAGGTTACAGTATTACCCTGGCTCCTTGCTGAAGCATGGCCAGTAGTGTGGAGACAGACAGCGGCGAGATGATGAAGTTGCCTGGTTGTTTCAACACCTCCTATAACCAGCATGCAACAGGTTACAGTATTACCCGGGCTCCTTGCTGAAGCATGGCCAGCAGTGTGGAGACAGACAGCGGCGAGATGATGAAGTTGCCTGGTTGTTTGAACACCTCCTATAACCAGCATGCAACAGGTTACAGTATTACCCGGGCTCCTTGCTGAAGCATGGCCAGCAGTGTGGAGACAGACAGCGGCGAGATGAAGAAGTTGCCTGGTTGTTTGAACACCTCCTATAACCAGCATGCAACAGGTTACAGTATTACCCGGGCTCCTTGCTGAAGCATGGCCAGCAGTGTGGAGACAGACAGCGGCGAGATGATGAAGTTGCCTGGTTGTTTCAACACCTCCTATAACCAGCATGCAACAGGTTACAGTATTACCCGGGCTCCTTGCTGAAGCATGGCCAGTAGTGTGGAGACAGACAGCGGCGAGATGATGAAGTTGCCTGGTTGTTTGAACACCTCCTATAACCAGCATGCAACAGGTTACAGT
Organism: Isoperla grammatica; assembly: GCA_945910005.1. Classification (NCBI taxonomy): domain Eukaryota; kingdom Metazoa; phylum Arthropoda; class Insecta; order Plecoptera; family Perlodidae; genus Isoperla; species Isoperla grammatica. The sequence continues at coordinate 24,308,865 of OX246741.1, forward strand.
ATTACCCTGGCTCCTTGCTGAAGCATGGCTAGTAGTGTGGAGACAGACAGCGGCGAGATGATGAAGTTGCCTGGTTGTTTCAACACCTCCTATAACCAGCATGCAACAGGTTACAGTATTACCCGGGCTCCTTGCTGAAGCATGGCCAGCAGTGTGGAGACAGACAGCGGCGAGATTATGAAGTTGCCTGGTTGTTTGAACACCTCCTATAACCAGCATGCAACAAGTTACAGTATTACCCGGGCTCCTTGCTGAAGCATGGCCAGCAGTGTGGAGACAGACAGCGGCGAGATGATGAAGTTGCCTGGTTGTTTGAACACCTCCTATAACCAGCATGCAACAGGTTACAGTATTACCCGGGCTCCTTGCTGAAGCATGGCCAGCAGTGTGGAGACAGACAGCGGCGAGATGATGAAGTTGCCTGGTTGTTTTAACACCTCCTATAACCAGCATGCAACAGGTTACAGTATTACCCGGGCTCCTTGCTGAAGCATGGCCAGCAGTGTGGAGACAGACAGCGGCGAGATGATGAAGTTGCCTGGTTGTTTGAACACCTCCTATAACCAGCATGCAACAGGTTACAGTATTACCCGGGCTCCTTGCTGAAGCATGGCCAGCAGTGTGGAGACAGACAGCGGCGAGATGATGAAGTTGCCTGGTTGTTTGAACACCTCCTATAACCAGCATGCAACAGGTTACAGTATTACCCGGGCTCCTTGCTGAAGCATGGCCAGCAGTGTGGAGACAGACAGCGGCGAGATGATGAAGTTGCCTGGTTGTTTGAACACCTCCTATAACTAGCATGCAACAGGTTACAGTATTACCCGGGCTCCTTGCTGAAGCATGGCCAGCAGTGTGGAGACAGACAGCGGCGAGATGATGAAGTTGCCTGGTTGTTTCAACACCTCCTATAACCAGCATGCAACAGGTTACAGTATTACCCGGGCTCCTTGCTGAAGCATGGCCAGCAGTGTGGAGACAGACAGCGGCGAGATGATGAAGTTGCCTGGTTGTTTGAACACCTCCTATAACCAGCATGCAACAGGTTACAGTATTACCCTGGCTCCTTGCTGAAGCATGGCCAGCAGTGTGGAGACAGACAGCGGCGAGATGATGAAGTTGCCTGGTTGTTTGAACACCTCCTATAACCAGCATGCAACAGGTTACAGTATTACCCGGGCTCCTTGCTGAAGCATGGCCAGCAGTGTGGAGACAGACAGCGGCGAGATGATGAAGTTGCCCGGTTGTTTGAACACCTCCTATAACCAGTATGCAACAGGTTACAGTATTACCCGGGCTCCTTGCTGAAGCATGGCCAGCAGTGTGGAGACAGACAGCGGCGAGATGATGAAGTTGCCTGGTTGTTTGAACACCTCCTATAACCAGCATGCAACAGGTTACAGTATTACCCGGGCTCCTTGCTGAAGCATGGCCAGCAGTGTGGAGACAGACAGCGGCGAGATGATGAAGTTGCCTGGTTGTTTGAACACCTCCTATAACCAGCATGCAACAGGTTACAGTATTACCCGGGCTCCTTGCTGAAGCATGGCCAGCAGTGTGGAGACAGACAGCGGCGAGATGATGAAGTTGCCTGGTTGTTTGAACACCTCCTATAACCAGCATGCAACAGGTTACAGTATTACCCGGGCTCCTTGCTGAAGCATGGCCAGCAGTGTGGAGACAGACAGCGGCGAGATGAAGAAGTTGCCTGGTTGTTTCAACACCTCCTATAACCAGCATGCAACAGGTTACAGTATTACCCGGGTTCCTTGCTGAAGCATGGCCAGCAGTGTGGAGACAGACAGCGGCGAGATGATGAAGTTGCCTGGTTGTTTGAACACCTCCTATAACCAGCATGCAACAGGTTACAGTATTACCCGGGCTCCTTGCTGAAACATGGCCAGCAGTGTGGAGACAGACAGCGGCGAGATGATGAAGTTGCCTGGTTGTTTGAACACCTCCTATAACCAGCATGCAACAGGTTACAGTATTACCCGGGCTCCTTGCTGAAGCATGGCCAGCAGTGTGGAGACAGACAGCGGCGAGATGATGAAGTTGCCTGGTTGTTTCAACACCTCCTATAACCAGCATGCAACAGGTTACAGTATTACCCGGGCTCCTTGCTGAAGCATGGCCAGCAGTGTGGAGACAGACAGCGGCGAGATGATGAAGTTGCCTGGTTGTTTGAACACCTCCTATAACCAGCATGCAACAGGTTACAGTATTACCCGGGCTCCTTGCTGAAGCATGGCCAGCAGTGTGGAGACAGACAGCGGCGAGATGATGAAGTTGCCTGGTTGTTTGAACACCTCCTATAACCAGCATGCAACAGGTTACAGTATTACCCGGGCTCCTTGCTGAAGCATGGCCAGCAGTGTGGAGACAGACAGCGGCGAGATGATGAAGTTGCCTGGTTGTTTCAACACCTCCTATAACCAGCATGCAACAGGTTACAGTATTACCCGGGCTCCTTGCTGCAGCATGGCCAGTAGTGTGGAGACAGACAGCGGCGAGATGATGAAGTTGCCTGGTTGTTTTAACACCTCCTATAACCAGCATGCAACAGGTTACAGTATTACCCGGGCTCCTTGCTGCAGCATGGCCAGTAGTGTGGAGACAGACAGCGGCGAGATGATGAAGTTGCCTGGTTGTTTCAACACCTCCTATAACCAGCATGCAACAGGTAACAGTATTACCCGGGCTCCTTGCTGAAGCATGGCCAGTAGTGTGGAGACAGACAGCGGCGAGATGATGAAGTTGCCTAGTTGTTTGAACACCTCCTATAACCAGCATCAACAGGTAACAGTATTACCCGGGCTCCTTGCTGAAGCATGGCCAGCAGTGTGGAGACAGACAGCGGCGAGATGATGAAGTTGCCTGGTTGTTTCAACACCTCCTATAACCAGCATGCAACAGGTAACAGTATTACCCGGGCTCCTTGCTGAAGCATGGCCAGCAGTGTGGAGACAGACAGCGGCGAGATGATGAAGTTGCCTGGTTGTTTGAACACCTCCTATAACCAGCATGCAACAGGTTACAGTATTACCCGGGCTCCTTGCTGAAGCATGGCCAGTAGTGTGGAGACAGACAGCGGCGAGATGATGAAGTTGCCTGGTTGTTTGAACACCTCCTATAACCAGCATGCAACAGGTTACAGTATTACCCTGGCTCCTTGCTGAAGCATGGCCAGCAGTGTGGAGACAGACAGCGGCGAGATGATGAAGTTGCCTGGTTGTTTCAACACCTCCTATAACCAGCATGCACCAGGTTACAGTATTACCCGGGCTCCTTGCTGAAGCATGGCCAGCAGTGTGGAGACAGACAGCGGCGAGATGATGAAGTTGCCTGGTTGGTTTAACACCTCCTATAACCAGCATGCAACAGGTTACAGTATTACCCGGGCTCCTTGCTAAAGCATGGCCAGCAGTGTGGAGACAGACAGCGGCGAGATGATGAAGTTGCCTGGTTGTTTGAACACCTTCTATAACCAGCATGCAACAGGTTACAGTATTACCCGGGCTCCTTGCTGAAGCATGGCCAGCAGTGTGGAGACAGACAGCGGCGAGATGATGAAGTTGCCTGGTTGTTTGAACACCTCCTATAACTAGCATGCAACAGGTTACAGTATTACCCGGGCTCCTTGCTGAAGCATGGCCAGCAGTGTGGAGACAGACAGCGGCGAGATGATGAAGTTGCCTGGTTGTTTGAACACCTCCTATAACCAGCATGCAACAGGTTACAGTATTACCCGGGCTCCTTGCTGAAGCATGGCCAGCAGTGTGGAGACAGACAGCGGCGAGATGATGAAGTTGCCTGGTTGTTTGAACACCTCCTATAACCAGCATGCAACAGGTTACAGTATTACCCGGGCTCCTTGCTGAAGCATGGCCAGCAGTGTGGAGACAGACAGCGGCGAGATGATGAAGTTGCCTGGTTGTTTGAACACCTCCTATAACCAGCATGCAACAGGTTACAGTATTACCCGGGCTCCTTGCTGAAGCATGGCCAGCAGTGTGGAGACAGACAGCGGCGAGATGATGAAGTTGCCTGGTTGTTTGAACACCTCCTATAACCAGCATGCAACAGGTTACAGTATTACCCGGGCTCCTTGCTGAAGCATGGCCAGCAGTGTGGAGACAGACAGCGGCGAGATGATGAAGTTGCCTGGTTGTTTGAACACCTCCTATAACCAGCATGCAACAGGTTACAGTATTACCCGGGCTCCTTGCTGAAGCATGGCCAGTAGTGTGGAGACAGACAGCGGCGAGATGATGAAGTTGCCTGGTTGTTTGAACACCTCCTATAACCAGCATGCAACAGGTTACAGTATTACCCGGGCTCCTTGCTGAAGCATGGCCAGTAGTGTGGAGACAGACAGCGGCGAGATGATGAAGTTGCCTGGTTGTTTGAACACCTCCTATAACCAGCATGCAACAGGTTACAGTATTACCCTGGCTCCTTGCTGAAGCATGGCCAGCAGTGTGGAGACAGACAGCGGCGAGTTGATGAAGTTGCCTGGTTGTTTGAACACCTCCTATAACCAGCATGCAACAGGTTACAGTATTACCCGGGCTCCTTGCTGAAGCATGGCCAGCAGTGTGGAGACAAACAGCGGCGAGATGATGAAGTTGCCTGGTTGTTTGAACACCTCCTATAACTAGCATGCAACAGGTTACAGTATTACCCTGGCTCCTTGCTGAAGCATGGCCAGCAGTGTGGAGACCGACAGCGGCGAGATGATGAAGTTGCCTGGTTGTTTCAACACCTCCAATAACCAGCATGCAACAGGTTACAGTATTACCCGGGCTCCTTGCTTAAGCATGGCCAGCAGTGTGGAGACAAACAGCGGCGAGATGGTGAAGTTGCCTGGTTGTTTGAACACCTCCTATAACCAGCATGCAACAGGTTACAGTATTACCCGGGCTCCTTGCTGAAGCATGGCTAGCAGTGTGGAGACAGACAGCGGCGAGATGATGAAGTTGCCTGGTTGTTTCAACACCTCCTATAACCAGCATGCAACAGGTTACAGTATTACTGAACACGAAGAGCGTCCTTAAGAATATTTCAGGGGGCTGAGCGGGCAAGATGTCATCATATTTAATTTGTCTAATCAATTTGATCTGTTTTGAACGTAGCAATATATTGATGCCAGATGAGATACATTTCATGTAGCCCATGTATAATTATTAACTTATTAAGTTTACATTTTTAATTCCAACTGTTAAAGGTCTCTCACACCAAGAAGTAAGATAGTGTCAGGGGAGTCAGTACTGCCCACAATTAGTTTCCAACTTAACAAGTACGAATCACTAACGTTTTTCCCGATTATCTAGTACAATTTGGTTGCGTTAAGTTTTTGACGAAAACCTGCTTGCACGTGTCCTTGTACATTACCGTCAAAAAACTTACCGCAACCAAATTGTACTATACACTAGGAAAACGCTCCGCGTTGCCAGATGAGCGATATTTTTTTAGTAAATCAAACAAATCTTTTGCATATCATATAACGCTTAAAAAAATATACTTTTATAATAAACATGTGATTTTTTCAAAAGATGGCGGTTTAAGTTACAACCTTAGAATTTGTGTATATTATTTCCCGATATGTTTCTCATAATAACACGAAATATTATTCAAATCCGTTAAGAAAGTTTCTTCAAATAAATTGAAACCTTCAAGTTGATTTTTCAATGGATTTCCGCCATTATTTCATTCGACCGTGGTCTACTCAATAGGCTCTAATTCATTAACTTTTAAACTTATCTGTGTATAGAAAGTTCCATAATGTAGATACAGGCAAGAACTAAAATGGGATATTGTTCTATCATACAATAACAGCATTTAAACCATAATAAAAGCTATTTAAATCGTCGACAAAGTTCGTTGTTAACTTTTGCATGTTTGCCGTAAAAGACATCCAAACATACCACGCCATTGTTGCCATTCTATTAAAGTTATAGAAATTCCAAAAGAAGTTTGAGAAAGGTCTCTTTATACACGCCATTCGTCATGCATAGTATGTGCATCTTTCTTCAATGGTCCTCAAATGAGAATTATTTAAGTGGAACACTGTAAAGAAACCAATGAAAATTCCCGTAAATAGAAACTAAATATTTTTTTACAAAATGGCGGTTGAAGTTACAATTCCAAAACTTTTATCCAGTGTCGACATTGTTGATGTGAACATAAATATAAAACATTATTAAAATCTGTTCATAAATTTTAATTTAAAAAAAATAACACGGGATTTTTTTCACTAATTAATTTTTTGTAGGTTGGCATCTTGACGAATTTTGCTGGTTATGTTAACAGCATCGAGTTTAGTGGTCACGGGTGTTTACCGAAAATTTCAGCCAAATCCGTCAAGCCGTTTGACCTGTGCGCGACGAACAAAATTTGGCGAACACACACACACACAGACAAAGCGCCGATCGAGTTGTATGGAGAGATTCACTCCGCTTCGCTACGCTCATCTAATAATTGGGAAAAACGTTAGTGATTCGCGCTTGTTAAGTTGGAAACTTAATGTGGGCGGTCCTGACACTATCTTACTTCTTGGTGTGAGAGACCTATACTGTATACTTGGCATTGTAGCTTAGCAATGTCCTATGAGTATGACCTTTCCACTCCTACCCTAAGCCTATCACGTAGTTGGATGAGCAAACAAACCACTCACCTTCATCAGGGCCACAGAAAACTTGTTCGTCGCATCAATGAAAGATTCTGCTGCAATGTTTTCGCTTCTGGTCTGGTAGGCTGTTCCCACGGTGATCGCGACCCCCAGTGTGCACACCAGGAGACAGAGCGCGCCTGAAAGAGACAGTCACGTCATATGTAGGCCCAGAAAAACGATTGATTCATTGATATTTGGGCTTAACGTCTCATATTTTTGCAACTTGGCTAATCAAGACGATGAGTGGGTGATAATGAAGATGAAATTGGGGGCTCTTTGGAGGAAAGGGGCAAGTAGGAGGCCGCGTGAGGAAAGGGGAAAGGGGAGGAAAGGGGATTGGGTTGTGAACTGTACTTCGTCTGACTTCTCCTCATCGACCTGTCCGGCTAGGGTGGCCCTACCAGAAGCATATGCTTCCGCCGGCATAGCTCTCGGGATCAACAAAGCACGCAAACCTGCCCACCACGATAAGGTAGCAGTCCCTGGGAGACACAACATTGACTGTTAGGTCGCAGCTCACAGGGTGAAGAGGAGAAACGAACGCCAATATTAAACCCTTGCGAAACTACATTTTAGTTATCAGTGTTGATATTCCAAGTTTACTTTGTACTGAAATAAATTTAAAATAAAAACAGTACTATATAAGTAATAAATTACAATTTTTAAAAGTATTCAGTTCAGCCCATTTCACACTACCGATGTGATGCAGCATTATTAAGATATGAGTACAAACCAGTAATTTCGTAAGGTTTTAACTTTTAACCTACCCAATGCCCAGTGACTGTTTTTCTTTTACGTAATCGTGGTGGGCAGGTTTGTGTGCTTCGTTGCGTTTTCTCTCTGGTTGGGCCACCCTAACCGAACAGCTCGAGGTGGCGAAGCCAGACGAAAGGTAGTCCACGTCCTCCCTTTTCACTTTTCCTCCCCTTTACGTCTTACTTGTCCCTTTCCTCTAAACACCCCCTACGTCATACGATCATAGTTGTCGAGTACGTCGTTAAACAACAAATAATCCAAATAGTAATAAAGCGAAGCAAAGCTCGTCTAAGGGTACGTTCCGAAACTAGCTGAATATGCCATTTCCGTGCTGAGGCCGTTCCGTAACCTCCTGAATATCATAGGCTGGGCGTTCCGTAACTTCCTGCGCCAGCATATTCAGCATCATGAAAACGCCAGCCGTTTGAGCGAGGGCATCTGCCAGCATTCACAAATCATGGCGGCGTTTTCAAAATCCAATACTTTAAAAGCTCGTCAAATTGTCAGCAATTATATAATTGGACCGTTATTTATACCACACGTTGCAGGATTTTATTATCTTTCATGTCGTATTTGTTATTGTCGGGAAACGATTAGAATATTGTTTTTTAATTTCATTACAAATTTTTAGCGCGCATTTCCTCCATCTTTTCGCTTGTAGGCGTTCCGAAACACTTGACAAAATGTGACGCTGGGACGTGCTAGCTGATGCTGGAACCCCATCATTTTCAGGAGGTTTCGGAATGTACCCTAAAAGAGGCAATGTTATTAATGACGTCATATAGCATATGTGTAGGCACACAGATCAACCTGCGTGGAGATGCACAATCATAGTTTTGGGACGGGTAGTAGTATTGTTCCCACAAGGCTAAGTGGCCACTTAGTATGCGACAGTACGAGGTGAGTAGAGGCCTCGTGCGGGAGTCGAACCCGCGTCCGTTAGCTCCACAGGACCAGGACTGTTCTCACATCAATTAGGTACCCCCCACCCCCCTCCTTGTTTGCTTGCTTTGTGCTTTGCTTGTTGACTTTGTTTGCTTGTTTGCTTGCTTTGTGCCTTGCTTGATTTGTTCACTTGTTGGCTTTGTTTGCTTGTTGCTTGTTTTGTGTTTTTCTTGCTTTGTTCGCTTGTTGTTTGTTGGCTTGTTGGCAATGAAGGTTATTTATAAGGAAAGTAAATGAATACATGCAAAATAAAGTGGGAAAGCCATGTGGATTCTCGTTACGTTATGTATTCCTTTGGCCTCCTTCCTCCTACAGTATTACGTAATTAAGATAGTTGCATATGCTTTGGGGAACTTTATTTACAATGTGAAGTGCACATTTAAACTACTCTTGAATGCCAAATCTAGAATCACGTATACCTAATATATTTTCGTCAAAATGTTTTAAACTTTTACGAAGTTCAAACTTCAAAGGCTATATTATCATGTACGACTGTGCCTGTACCTCACACATTTTATCAATATGAAATGAGAAATATCTCTTTTAACAAGTTTAAAAATATCTCATTTCCATTTTTTCAAAATATTTTAAACAAATTATCCGAAGTCCGATAGAAAAAAAAAACACTTTCTTAGTGTTCATATTGGACAATCTCATAGAACACTTTGGCGAGCTTGATTGTGGTCTAAGCCAAGACTGATAATTCTGCCCACGCAGTCGTCTCATTAACTTCCTCTCCTTCAATTACAAACAGCTCGAGAGTCCCAGCTAATTATTGCAGACCGGTTCCCTCGTGTGCGCGGCGGATGCATAATGTGTTGTGGTTGAGGTCGGGGAAAACCGTGGTCACGTGACGTGACGTGTGGCTTGTTGTTGTTGTGAGGTGACCACGGTAGGAGGTAGGAGGAAATGAGTGGCTTGTTGTTGTTGTTGTGAGGTGACCACGGTAGGAGGAAAGAGCTTCGACGTGGGACATATCCTTATCGCGAGCATACAAGGCTATTTTATTGGAATAGAACCAAGGAACTTGCATGTTTGATACGACCGTTTATACAAATGAAATAGAATGACCTAATGTATACTGCATACTGCAGAATTTCTCCCTTCTGAGCCTGGCTAGAATTTGACCGAGGATGATTATGCCAATCGTACGAGGCGAAAAAGGAGGTTGCACCACTCAGTTGAAAATTTACTGTTATTCACTTCTTTTGAGCCGGGGTTCTATGCTTTATTTGAGAGAGTTACCTTAATCCTTTTAATGTCTTCGTCTTACTTGTCTCTTTCCTCCAGCACTCCCCGACGTCATATGAGATGACCTATAGTCGTCGAGTAGCGTCATAAAACCATCAATAATAATAATTTGCTCCGCATCAACCTTATACCGATGCGTTCGTGGTTCTTGGCCAATCAGCGCTCGGTGTTTGAAAATGGGGATCACCGGTTGGCCACTAATCTGTAATCTCTAATCTACGACGAAAGCATCTGTAATGTTGTTTCTGATAAAACGTTTCAGAATAAGCTTATTCAAATGTCCTTTCCCGATGGTATGGTTATACAACTTTCTGCTATCTGAACCCAGTGCTCTAGGTCGTTCCGCAGTTGCTAGGAGCTAAACCAGGACTTAGCGATTTTTTTGCCCGCGACCCCAAATTTCTAGGTAAAAAATCTTAGTTTATACACTAAAATAGATTGTCGCTGTTGGCCGATACTTGTATAGCGATTCGCTTCGCTCTGTGTTGACATTTTTATAAGCGGATGCAAGAGTAAGAAATTGGTTTCCCGCTGAGCCTCTTTTTTTAACTTTCCTATACTTCATTGTATATACATTCTTTAAAAAGTTCAATTCCATAATATACACCTTAATATCCACTTTTCATAAGCTCGCGACCCCCCTTTAGCCCATATCACACTACAATTGGAATTGTAGACTGGAGTCGCCAATTGCAATCGCAATCTACAATTAGCCAATCACACTTGACCAGCTGGAAATCCTAAAATCGTTCAACTAGGAAATAAATTCAATAATAATAACTAATAAGACAAGCCTTAATCACAAACAAATAAATAATTAAAGTTATTGGCTCTTTGTTTCCACTAAAGTCAACTTGCTTTAGGTTATGTTGTGACAGTGCTCAATTTGTATTTAACCGTTCTCCTTCCTGATTGGTTCACTGGCCGAACTGAGCTACTGCGCATGCGCCGCCAATCGTAAGCTCGAATCTACGATTGCAATTGTCAGTTCGGAACCTAATGTGATATGGCCTTTTGATACCTCGCGACGGGATCACGACCCATAGTTTGAGAAGCCCTTGAGCTAAGCTAAGCGACGTATAGTGCTCCGGTATAAGTGGGGACTCTGTTAGTACAGTGACGTCATCTAACCGGACAACCTCGGACCGGTATGCAAATACGAAGCTACACAACGACACCAGTGGCGTAAAGGCTCTTCTATACCCGCGCAATCGCATCATCACATTATCAGCGAGTCTACGGTGGTTCGAGCTCTCTATTGCAGACCATACTGTAGCTACCCCTCAAGTTTGCAAGAATGTGTCCGAGGGTTGTTCATGATGATATTAACCTAAAGAAAACTAAGGTTCGTGTTTACAGTTGACCCAGTGTATACTAGCATAGATCGTTGCTATGGATTTTGTTTTTAACATACATCAAACGGTTCCATATCGACTTGACGACTTCCAATGTGCTATGTATGGGTCGACTATGGAAACACCCTGCTTTCAAGTTTCAGTTGAAGGGCGAACGACAATTTTTGTTGACAGTTCCACTTTCCTTATCCTTACAAGGAACAATGTTATTTTCATAAAGAAACAACCTTAATTGCTCTATCTTCTAACTAAATCCTAATGCCACTGTTTTTAAGTGAGGTTATTACTACACTCGAGGACAGATGCACAGTCAAGTTAAGAAGGTATACGATTTGCCTACGGTTGCTCTGGAGTTTGTTTTTCTTATGGAAAAAAGCATGCAGTAAAAACTGTTCCATAGAAACCATAAACAAATCTTATAGTTAATTTGACTGTGCATGGTTTTGTCGTTCACAGTATTACCTTGATCGACACCAACATACATGTTCTCTCCTTGTCTTGTGGCTACCAAACGAAAGAGAAACCCGTTTGCCTTGATATAAACTTATCAACAATCTATCAATTAATCAATCAGTCAATCACACTATTACCCCTCTTATTGGATAAGCAAGCAACAAGTAACAACAATACAAAATACACTTTGCGCTATGTTATTGTGCGTACCTGCCCTCATTGTGCTGCTGGTGTGTTGTTGTACGTATGTGTATGCGTGCTAAAACTACTTTCGCTGTCGTGTTGCGATGGTCTCTCAGCTGACTGGCTGACTTGACTAGAGTGGTGGTCGGTGTTGCGTCCGGTAGGACGAGTGTGCGCGCTTGGCGTGACGTCAGAGTATGGGAGGTGTTCGATGCCCGCTACCGGCTACCGCAGTGGCGTGTGGCTCTTCCCACGCGAGGGAGAGGGTTTAGGGCTAAGCTCCGGTAATACTGGGATATTACGGATTCTTGTTTGTGCTTCCTTCTTCGAACAAGATCAATATACGTTATAAATCAAAGTATTCATTCATTTCTTAATCAATATTGTTATTCATTGTAAATACCGTTAAATGTTCGTGGAAGGGAATTCTTGAAGAAGGAAGTACAAACAAGAATCCATGATTTCCCAGTTTTACCATGAACCCCCCCCCCCCCCCCCCAGAAGCTTCTATTCTACGTCATCATATTGGCTTATACTGTCATCGTTATAGTTTTTGTATTGGTACTAACAGTAGGTATGAATAATTTAATTTTTCGTAGGAAAACTGCCCAGGGATAATTCATAGACCTCTTCAAGGTGACTAAATAGGTAGGGTAGTAGAGTATGAAGGCTGTCAGTATGTTTCTGAAATCCCTTCATTCGCCTAGTGACAGAGGATAACCTAAGAATGCAAATATGCTCTCAATTTATTCTCTGGGATCTTTAGGCGACAATTTGTGCAACTGTTCTGCCTCAGACCCACCTCCTGCTTTCTAGCTCGTGCGTGGATGGTTGTGATAAGGACTTGTTGTGACGGAATCGTGTCGGGGATTAAACCAGTGGACCTCTCCACTCGATTGGCCTGGACGAAGTGTTCCCGGTCCTGGGAGAACCTCGGAGTACTTTCAGGCAAGGCAGCTAGGCTGAATATTCCTCTTTCCCCTTCCTCATTATTCTCCTTTGAATATTAAAACGTATTCAATTGGCTCATGCACTAGTGCTCACAGAGTGCGGCTAGCGCATTCGATTGGGAATGACCGAGTGCACTCAGTGCGCCTTTTCGTATTCGATTGGGAGTGAGCAAAAGGCTCAGACAACAGAGGGACGGCGCACCGTTTTGCGTTCAGTTGGGAATTGCACTAACCGAGGGCGGTACGAGTGCAATGACGTAGAGTCGCTCCGAAGCAACTTTGGGGCTGGGGACGTCACAGATGGGCGTGTCGGAGCCAATCAGCGGGCGGTTTTTACCAATACTCACATTTGGTTGGCCAAGCCTCACTCATCTGTGACGTTCCCGGCCCCAAAGTTGTTGTGGAGTGACTTTAGTTGCACGAGGTGAGTGAGTGTGCACTGACAGCAGGCCAATCGAATACGCCATTAGTCCTTCTACTCGCCCTCCAACTTGTCCCTTTCCTCCAATCACACCCGACGTCATATGATCTAGTTGTCGAGTACGTCGTTAAACAACAAATAATTTAATTTAATTACATCGGGGGATGATTGATTGTAAAGAAGTTCTCCTCGGGAAACTTCTTTATAGGCTCTGCCTCTGCTACAAGCAACACAACGGCCTCGGGTAGACTGTTACACATTGCGTAACTCCTTGACAAGCGATGCGGTCCAGTACGCATGCGCAACTAGGCATGACCAAGACACTACAAGTAGTATACAGCATTGTGAGTATTCTGAATACACCCATGCAGCATCTTGTACAGACAGACACGTTGAGAATGTCTGCACAAAAAGTATTCTACACTCAAAATCAACGCTGAGTATACTAGTCCCAACTTTAACAAGTCTCATACCGAACCCAAGACCTTATCTTCTGCTCCCTTTTATACACCTCTTTCAACAAAAATCAACAGATCCATGGCGTACTTTCACATATTTCAAAAGGGGTCTGTGGAAAACGCGGCCTGTGAATTCGCGTCCTGCGGAAAGTGAGGCACGGTTGTAGAAATTGAGGCCTGCGCAAACCAGTTTCTTCAAAGTCACCGCCAACCAATTAAGATGAACAGCATTCAACAGTATACAATTAAGATGAACAGCATTATAAACCACCCCCTAACCTGGTGCCTCAATTTCCGCAGAAGGATGTCAAGGGATTACGCAGGTATCGTGCCTTGATTTCGCAGGACTCGTTTACCGAGTTCCCTTTCAAAAGGCAGGGGCACAAGCCTCGTTACTCAGTACTCACACCCCCTGTGTTAGGAATTTCTAGGGACCTAACTCAAAGTCGTAAATTATCTCTAAAGAACCTTTTTCAATTGTAGATGATAGGAACTAGATAGGAAGACAATTAACTCTGCGTTTCATAAGCATGAGACTAGGTATAGTCATCGTACAACATCTTCGGTATTGATCCCGTCACGGGTGGGTGAGTGGAGCCAACCAGCGTCCGTGGATTCAAATACCTGCTTGGCTTGGCCCGTTGGCCGAGACCGTAAACACGTCATTGATTGATGACGAAAGTTACCGAAGTTATTGTCAGACAACTTTACTCTGGGAAAACTTGGTTATTTTAAGCCTGGTTTTGTTTATGATTGACGGAAACGGAATCGTGGTTGGAAGTGTGTTCTGAAGACGTGAAATAAGCGTTTACGATTAAACGGTACTCGGAATATGTTCGGGTCTATTTGTCTGAAGTCGACCATTCTGGGCTTGTTGTTGTTGCTGTCAGCTGCCTTTGTGATTGGTTGGTTTGGTGTCGTCCATGTTTGTTTACTCTGCGCATACGTACACCGTGTTGGAGACGGCAACGTGAACTTGGGACCGATGGCGTTGCCGTCTCGCGTTGGCAACCCGTCAATCATAATCGCTCCGCCGTGTTAGCTATCTACCAACATTCACAATCACGTTTCCCAATTCCGTTTCCGTCAATGAAAGTTCCGAAGTATTCCATCCGGACGCCGATGCTGGGGTTATAAATGAGTAAATCGAGAATCGAGATCAACCCTAATCAGAGGCGTGGTTATTTAAATACCGATAGTTGGTTGTCTATCTCACTGATGACGTCAGCATCTCGAAGTTTACTTGATACTTCGGACCCACTATAGGCCAGGACTGTGCTGTGGTTTGTATACATATATCAAAACGATGAGTGGGTTGTATAGATGAGGAGACTGACACCGAGTTGTATGCATACCCTGAATGAGATACCTGCCGCTTGATGATAGGAGAAGTAGCCCACAGTGGCGTCATGCTGTGATATCCTGACAATCATGGTGGTAAACAGTGGCGTATCTAGATTTGAGCGTTGATGCGTTGCTAAAAAGTGTATTCGAGTCGAGTTCAAAGAAAGGCGTCGACAAATTACAAAGGTACCCAATACGTGTGTAGGGACCAAGAGCAGATCAAATGATCGACGTTTTCAAATGATCGACTTTTCAAATGATCGACATGCCGATCGTTTGAGACTAGTCTTATTCGATCGAAATCTCATGTGTGACATACCTTGAATGGACAAGGACAGGATTTATGTTTGGGTTGTCATCTTCACTCCAGGACAAAATATGTAATAAATTATGTTATTTAAATAAAGAGCAAATACAGGATTTCTTATGACGATTAACATGCCCGGCGACGAGGCGTCACGTCATCGAGATACACTGTTGCCACGGCAACCCTCTTGACGTGGCCGCGTCATCGCAAGACATGGTTGCCATGCATGGCCACACTCTTGATGTAGTCGCGTCATCGCAAGACACGGTTGCCACGGCAACACTCTTGACGCCATGGCAACGATGACATATTGGTTGCCATGACGACCCCCTAGATCTCGGTCTTGGAGTCGTCGGCAGCGATGGTCGGGTCGGTGACCTTGCCGGCTACGACGATGATGTTGTCGACGATGTCGTGTACGAAGTAGAGGAAGGGTCGGTCCGCGATGAACTTGTCTCCGTCCCCGCGCGTCGACGCCGCCTCGCTGGAGGCTATGATAGACAGACAGACAGACAGGCGTTAGGTGAGCAGCAGACAGACAGACAGACAGTCAGACAGACAGACAGACAGACAGACAGACAGACAGACAGACAGACAGACAGACAGACAGACAGACAGACAGACAGACAGACAGACAGACAGACAGACAGACAGACAGACAGACAGACAGACAGACAGACAGACAGACAGACAGACAGACAGACAGACAGACAGGCGTTAGGTGAGCAGCAGACAGACAGACAGACAGACAGACAGACAGACAGACATACAGACAGACATACAGACAGACAGACAGACATGCATGCCATCTCATAATCCTCACTTTTGTATTCCAAGAAAAGTAAATAATCCAAATATAAATATTATCATCACATTTTAATAGTCTCTTGAAGTGATTTGTGTATGGAAGTATCGAGGTGGTGAATGAGAGTAGCACGCATGAACCGTGGACATTGGACAAGTCCCGACCTCTCATGAGATTAATATCTTTGAGTATTTAAATACTACCGTTTCTAGTGATGACACTAAAGAGATACTGTATGCATTCTAGTGACAACAAAATTAACTAATGCTCAAGTGTGGTTTGCCTGTGAATATTATTGTCATTATTGAACTTAAAATTGCGCAGATAAAATTGCAATAGCCCCCCCCCCCCCCCCCCCCCCCGCTTGCCTGGGACTAATGTGACACCGGTCAAGTAAAATGTGGCACGCTTGTCTGAGACGGATATTAGGTAGTACCGGTCAAAGAAATTGCCCCACGCTCGTTTCTTTAAACCGGCGTCGCGACTTATTCACGTATTCCACAATAGACTGTTACCACAGTACTATAATCTGTTACCTTTGAAGAAAATACCTGTTAGGAAGTTGGTACTCGTGCTCGAGAGCTCTACATTCAGCGTTACCAACTGCGACATGTCCTGGACGAAGAGACCGTTGACGGGTGTAATCCCTGATAGGTCGGCGTTCTCCTGATTGAACACGTGACTCACTCCGAACTGTAACAAGGGAGAGACATATTAACACGTGCAACAAGTAGAAACACTGCATGTGAAGCAAGTTAAATAGTTCAGGGGATGCCTCAATTAAAAAAATCTGAATTGGCGAAAATTTGGAATGTTTCACCCTTTAATTCATTTTTTGTAAATACTGCATAGTACTATCTGGGTTGGCTGGTAAAGATACATGGAATGAGATTTTTAAGCTGGGTCAAATATTTTATTGGTTGAACAGCAAATCGTCATATGTGAGTCATGACACTTTATGGCGGGAAGGGGTAGAGCCGCCTCTTCTAGGGTAGAGACCCCACAGCTACGGTTGTCTGTCTACTGATTCGTACCACTCAACATAATCTAGTCGGCTAGTAGCAGAACGCAAGTGCGTGGACGATGACAGCGCACGATAGGATGAATCTACATTTTGCTATCAGCCGACTAGCGTATGTTGACTGCACGAAGCGGTAGACAGGCAGCCGCTGGTGTTAGGCATATTCCTCCAATACACACACGATGTCAACAACGCAAGCTTGCACAGATACGAACACATGACCCACCTTCTCCAAAGCTCGGATAGGTTTGCTCGTGGTCTGAACCTCGAAGCTGGGTAGACAGACCTCCACGTACTGCGAGGTCAAGGTCTTGCTGAGATCACACAGAGAGTAGCCGGTGAGGTCAGCGATCAGCTTCTTGAGTCCACCACGAGAGTTGGGCAGCAGCACCAGCAGCGAATATCTCCCACCCTAGAACATGGCCGCCACAAGTGTTGTCAATATTGGTTTGGACGGTCCAGCCGAAACTAAGTGTGTAAGAGTGGAGAATAAACATGAGGTAAAAGTTAATCGTTTGTACAGTGTTGATTTGTTTTTGTCTGGAATGCCGAGTGGCCATGGATGTCTAAAGTCAGGCATGCCGATAGCAACGCTGTCTTGTGACTGTGTGTTTGTGTTGCCATGGTTACCTCATAGTGAGTGTTTGTTTATGTTGTCATGGTTACTTCGTATCATAGGGCAGGTCGATGGCAACGCTGTCGCTGTGTGTTTGTGTTGATATGGCTACCTCGTAGTGAGTGTTGCCATGGTTACCTAGTAAGTCATGTCGATGGCAACGCTGTCTATTGAGTGTTTATGGTTGGTATGGTTACCTCGTAAGGTAGGTCGATGGCAACGCTGTCCAGGGCGGCAATCTTGCCGATGTTGAAGTTACCCTCGGCGTGCATCACGGGGACCGCGATCTTGGTGTCCTCGGAGGTGTAGAACGAGTGGGGACCCTCTGCGGACTGTTCCACGAACGGCGTCTTCCACGACCCCTTGAAGTAGAGCGCGTTGAAGGCGATCATCATCGACGTTGCTTCTGTGAACACAAAAAGCAAAGATCTTAGTAATTGTCTCTCCGCGCACCAATCATCCGCAGTAAACCGCAACTTGTTTAATAATAAGAATAACAATTAAAAAAGGGTAGTTATTAACTACCAAAAAGTCGTTCTGAGGAAAACAAGAGTCAAAGTTGAAAGTCGGGATTCTCTCATTACGGAGAGTCTTATCTAGTGACTGATTTAGGTTGTAAAATAGATTTCATCAGTAAAACTAAGAACATAGCACGCGTGCAATAATAGATTTATGTAACTTACGTTCCGTACTGGAAGCCTTGCTGACTAAGTTGTTGCCAGAGAGACTTGAAGTAACTTCGTCGGTGGATCGAACTTTTCTTTCGATGGCCATCATCCCTTCATCGGGCTCCTCCTTTACGGGGGCAACGACGACTTCCTCAACCTTCAGCGGCTTCTTCTCGTTCTTATCCTTCTTAGGGGGTTGCTCGTCGGGTTTGTCGACGGGGCTATTTGGATGATCGAAAATGCTCACGTTTGTAAACGGTAGTTCTTTTTCTCCCTCGGCTGCGGAGGCGAGCTTCGTTTCTTCCAGTGAGTGTTCCTTCTTTTCTTCGGTGGGTTTGGCCTCAATGTTGGGGTCGAAGATACTAGCATCCTTGAAGGGAGGCAGGGGTGCGTCGTTTTCGTTCTCGTGGTCGAAGTTGACGTGTTCCTCCTTGAAACCTCCGTCCTGCTTCACTTCATCAGCGTTCATGACGACCACCGCCACCTGGATGGTCTCGGGCATGGATTGCGCCATCTTGAGCGCGTCGATCGCCTCCTCTTCCTTCGCCATGTCCTCTTCCAGAGCCCCCTTGATCGCCTCTTGTTTCTCAACCTTGTCCGCAATCGCCGCCTCAATCTCCTTCTCCAGTTGAATCTGCTCTTCCACCGCTACCTTGATCTGTTCCTTCTCCACAACGTCCTTCTCCATCGCCTCCATGATCTCCTTTTCTTTCTCCATCACCATCTGTTGTTCCACGGCCGCCATGATTGGTTTCTTCTCCTCATCGTCTTTCTCCAGCGCCACCTTGATCACTTCCTCGCGATCCTTGATGTACGACGCCGTCTTGTTCTCTTCCTTGAGCGCCTCCTGCATCGCGACGGCTTCCTGCATCATGATTGTCCTGATGCTGTCCTCCTGCGACGTCTTGGTGGCTTGAACTTGCTCCTGAGCTTGCTCCCCTTCGTCCGCGGGGATCACCGGCAGCTCCACCCTGACTCCCTCCGCTTGCTCCATTCTGATTGGCTTGTGGACCACGATGTCGTTGTCCGTGCTGCTGGGCGCCTCATCTTTCTTGTCCTGCGAGCTGATTGGACGCTCCACGTCTCTGACTTCTGTCAAGTAGTTCTCTTCGAGGACGTCACGGAAACACTGCTCAGCGGTGTAGTTCTTGTAGATGTAGAACCAGTTCCTGAACTCTGGATGGTTCAACGTGTGTTTCTCCTGTAGTTTAGATACAACGTATTAGTTTCTTATTCTGGTACGGATGCGTCTTGTGGACACATTTTACAGTCATTGTTATCGAGAGTCAGACTACAAAATCCTGTTTCCATTACGCTTTGCAACATCGAAATAGGCTGGAGGTGAAAGTGACATATTCTTACTTCATTCAATACGATAAAGTTGTCCCGAAACAACCCTACAGATGCTTTCGTCATGGAGGCGTGAATCGTGACCAACCAGGGCGCCTTAAGCTCAAATATCGGCCGCTGGTTGGTCACGAGTAACTCGCCCTCATCTTCATAACGTTGTTTCAGGATAAGTATAACATTAATTTTAATTACAATTGATGGACAGCAATGTTCAATAGACATTTTCAACACCTCTACTGACCTCTGGCATGAATTAATCACTGCCTGGCGCCTCCACCATAGTGTTACCCCAAAGCCGTTGACCAACCCTTACCTTTAGTCTGGACAACACAGTCTTGTAGGCTGCGCGCGTCTCCTCGCGGTCTGCCGGGAGATGCAGGGCTGCCACCAGTTGGTCCCTAGTTTCCCCTTTCGCGCCCTCAGCCAGGATGGCCAACAGAACGGACACGCCGAGAGGCGAGAAGGCGATGTTGCCGTCTACATCCACGTAGCTCTGTGACAAACAGGTACACTTTGAGATCACGTGGCAACAATGGACAGACAGCGCTAGTAAAGCCTCTCTTGCTGCGCGGCAATTGATGATAAGCGGTGACCAATGAAGCTGTTCTGCTGCGCGGCAAGAGTTGAGCCGAGTTCTGATTGGTTCCCGCGCATCATCTCTTCGCGCGGGAAGATACATTGAAACCGGCCATTAGAGTACACATGTGACATTACTTTGGAATTAACATAATATAAGTATTATTACAATTGTTTTCGTTGAGTTTTATTAATCTATTTCATGCACGAATAGGCACATAAAACCACAAAGGGTGCTAGCTGGCAAATGAATGTGTATTTGAATGTAAAGGTTAGGTAGCAGACATGACATTTCATTATATATATACCTACATCGATTTGCGAAATTACCCGATAAAGTCGTTCCACGGAAACCTTGTGGATGCTGACGTCATAGATGAGTGAGCATTGGCCACCCAAACTTCAGTGTTTGATAAAACCACCCTCTGATTGTTTTGACTCACTTATCTATGACAAAAGCATCCCTCAAGATTGCTCTGGAACCATTTTGTCATTGAATTCTTCAAAACATTTTGTAACACAAATTACGGTCCAAGTTCAAAAAGCTAGATGATAACAGCTGTTAAGCTAGGACATCGGCCATGTTGGGAAGTGTCTTACCTGTAGCACACTGGTCGCAATCTCATTGGTCCCGACTGCCACGAAGCTGTCTTTACTGGCTTCGCGTGACCTGCGAGGCGGGAGGCTGTGCGCAGTCGCAAACAGCACGCTGACCAGCAGCCCTGCAACAAGTACCAAACAACTTAGACGCCGCGGCAGCAAAGAGCTCCACAAGACACCGACTGGTTCACATTAAAGTACCAAAAAGCTTTACGCCGCGGCAGCAAATAGCTTAACAAGACACCAACTGGTTCACATACAAGTACCAAACAGCTTAGACGCTGCGGTAGCAAAGAGCTCCACAAGACACCAACTGCGTCACATTCAAGTACCAAACAGCTTAGACGCCGCGGCAGCAAAGAGCTCCACAAGACACCAACTGCGTCACATTCAAGTACCAAACAGCTTAGACGCCGCGGCAGCAAAGAGCTCCACAAGACACAAACTGATTCCCATACAAGCACCAAACAGCTTAGACGCCGCGGCAGCAAAGAGCTCCACAAGACACCAACTGCGTCACATTCAAGTACCAAACAGCTTAGACGCCGCGGCAGCAAAGAGCTCCACAAGACACCAACTGCGTCACATTCAAGTACCAAACAGCTTAGACGCCACGGCAGCAAATAGCTTAACAAGACACCAACTGGTTCACATACAAGTACCAAACAGCTTAGGCGCCGCGGCACCGGCTGCCTCACATTTAACCACCAATAGTTGTATCAAAATGCTTTAAAATTGTCAAAATGTACAGCAAATATGTCATCCCCTACACATTTTTTGTTCATTCTTCTGGTTGTTTTTTTGTTCCGATAAATATTTCCGTTATTTACATACTTAAATTTTTGTATGTATTGTTGCAATACACCAACTAAATCAGTTCCGTAGTTTGGAAAACAGAAATATTTGACTATACAGAGAAACATTTATATGAAAGAACAATTCTTTTAGAGTCTAGCTAGGGGGTGATATGTTTGGATTACTTTTTGTCAAATTTAAATCATTTTTAAGTAATTTTAACAGACAGAAAACGAGATTTTCGCACGGTAGAACGACATACAGATAGTTTTAACTGCATTGGTTGTTACACTTACAAAAATATATAAATGAAAAAATACATAGTATGTCTATATTATACAGCATTAATTTTCTATGAATTTAGCAATAATTATTTTAAATTTATCATTGTGTAGCATATTTTCTTCTTTTCATCAACACCCTGAATATAAGAGAGTTTCTTGTACTTTTAATCGTCAATTATAAATTATGTGCAGATATTTAGAAATAAATGGAAATACTTTACTTTTTGTAATGATAAGCATTTTATGGGGTTTCAAAAATACATGTTCGCCGTTAGAGCATCTAAAAATAAAACGCTGAAAAAAGCATATCTCTACGTACACTGTATAGAGGTCAGAGTCAACGAATGCCCTATATATATACAGTGTTATGTCTTGCGAGTTATCAGAGCATGACCGTCCAAAGCGGGACAAAGTCTATGTCAATAAACAGCGGTTGTTGTTGTGACTGTGCATTCATTAGTACGCTCATCTCAAGTGTACCAAACACGCCAAGTGCGAGAACATATCTCAAATAACTGATTATCAATGTGGACCATATGCCTAGTTGCTATGACGGCTCCATGTTACCGTTTACTTGTATGCAAGAATCGTGTCTATATAAAATATAAAATTGTTCAAGTTAAAACCCCCAACCTCAACCGAGTGTTGATCCCGGGACCTCCTGCACTGAAACGTGAATAACCCACAGAACCAACGAATTATTCAAAAAAGTTGACAACCGCTCACGGTTTGTGAATAGCATAGATATTAAATAAATATATAAAATAAATAAATATTGAATCTGATATGACTTATGATAGAAGAAAGCTTGGTGTAATTATAAAATTATTGATAATCATGTTATAATTAATTGTATGTAAAAAAATAATGAACTCTTATGTGTTTATAGTGAGCACCAATATTATGTACTTCGTTGCTATGAAGGGCTCAAAAGTCCAAAGTCTGCACGCCAGTATCATATTAGTAGAAAAAAGATAAAATTCTAGAAGTTAAAAAATCCTAGTTGGAACTGGGAATCAAACCCTGGACCATCTGCATTGGAAGCAGAAACCAACCCATTGTACCAACGAGCCATATATAATTATAGAAATAATGCATAATGAAAACGTATAATTATAAAAGGAACGTACCTGTGAAGATGAGAGCGTTGCGCGAAGTCTTCATTGTTGCGATCTCACTCGGTCGACCGCCGAGATGGTTATGCGAAGACGGGTCCGTTAGTGCTTATATTGTTGAGAGGTCGATAGCCCCCGTTTGGTCACTTCAGTTCACTCCTCTCCTTCGTCTTCCGCGTTGATCGACGCAGCATCCATGCAGGCCCTAGTTCGACGCCCGAAGCAGGTCTCTTCTCTGTCGCTCAGACACTGACGCGGCATCCATGCAGGCCGTGGTTCGATGCCCGAAGCAGGTCTCTTCTCTGTCGCTCAGACACTGACGCAGCATCCATGCAGGCCCTGGTTAGACGCCCGAAGCAGGTCTCTTCTCTGTCGCTCAGACACTGACGCAGCATCCATGCAGGCCCTGGTTAGACGCCCGAAGCAGGTCTCTTCTCTGTCGTTTAGACACTGACGCAGCATCCATGCAGGCCCTGGTTCGACGCCCGAAGCAGGTCTCTTCTCTGTCACAGACACTGACGCAGCATCCATGCAGGCCCTGGTTGGACGCCCGAAGCAGGTCTCTTCTCTGTCACAGACACTGACGCAACATCCATGCAGGCCCTGGTTCGACGCCCGAAGCAGGTCTCTTCTCTGTCACTCAGACACTGACGCAGCATCCATGCAGGCCCTGGTTAGACGCCCGAAGCAGGTCTCTTCTCTGTCACAGACACTGACGCAGCATCCATGCAGGCCCTGGTTGGACGCCCGAAGCAGGTCTCTTCTCTGTCACAGACACTGACGCAGCATCCATGCAGGCCCTGGTTAGACGCCCGAAGCAGGTCTCTTCTCTGTCGCTCAGACACTGACGCAGCATCCATGCAGGCCCTGGTTCGACGCCCGAAGCAGGTCTCTTCTCTGTCGCTCAGACACTGACGCAGCATCCATGCAGGCCCTGGTTCCACGCCCGAAGCAGGTCTCTTCTCTGTCACTCAGACACTGACGCAGCATCCATGCAGGCCCTGGTTGGACGCCCGAAGCAGGTCTCTTCTCTGTCGCTCAGACACTGACGCAGCATCCATGCAGGCCGTGGTTCGATGCCCGAAGCAGGTCTCTTCTCTGTCACAGACACCATACGTTGACTGACGCAGCTCGTCTGCGGGCCCAGGTCCTTCAGTCAGGATAGCCGGTAGCTGGTATCGAATCAGTGACCTCCCGAATTAGAGCCTCTTGTGCTACCATGGAGGCCTCTATATCGGTGATTATTTACTTCTATTGGTATATCATGTGTAGGGGTGCGTTCGGATTGCCTTTAGCCTGGCTATGACCTGGCTTAGCTGAAATCTGAAAGCATTCGCTGCCCACTAAACCCATTGCCCCTTAAAATCCCTTAACCCTCCATTCCATCCTTATTTTGGATATCCCTTATGAAGACCCCGGCAACATGCAATGCATCTGATTCGGCCGACGTCGTATATCTATCTGTCGAATACGTCGTATGACAACACCAAACTACAACCCTAACCCACCAGCTGACGCCCCCCCCCCCCCCCCCCCGTAGGAACATCCAAAGAGCGCCGCTAACCGTGGCGAGAGAAGTCTGTCAGTAAACCGCCCGGCAAGCCCGGCCGGCCCACGGGGACACGGTGTCTTGATCCACGGTCCACTGAATCCTTGCCCCACATCCAGGTCTCACCGCTCACCGGATCACCCGTTAGATGTCGTCTATCGCACACATTCGCGACTACTGAAATAAACTCGTTTGAATATCGCGTCCAACAGTATCAATCATACAAACATGTTGGAGTGTTTCTTGCAAAAACAAACGCGTTCAAATAAGTGCGAGATTGCATGGGCTACTCGCAAACTAGCGGCGTGCTCAAGGAAGGGGAGGGGACTTTTAAATTCAAATTCAAATTTAAATATTTATTTTATTTTCTTACATTTTACACAATTTACAATTACATGTACACAGAACATTTAAATTAGGTTATGTGTTATGTGTAAGAAAAGCCCAACTAAAACACTGTCTTGTGTTCATGGGCTGTGTTAAGAAAATAGCTAGTTGCCACATGGCTGCCAAGTAGGAAGAAGTTAGTTACTATTTAAATTAAAATTCAAGGTAGTTAATAACATAAATTAATGAAATACAATAAAATAAAATAAATGTAGGAAGAAATACAGGTAACTTTTGTGAATGACAAGATTAATTAAATATGAGGTGAGTCAAACTATTTCCCGGACCTAAATACACTTAATTTTATAACTCAATGATTGTCATGTACAAAATGAGATCATGAGTTGTACATGTTTCGGACTAAACACTCCTCCTCCCCCTAACTGGGCTGTACGTCTCATACTTTGGCCACTAAGACGATTGAGTTGCGATAATATATAAAAATGAATTACGCCACATGATATCCATCCATGCCCAAGCCAGGATTCGAACCCAGAGAGTAGAAACCGCGGTTTACTATTTAAACCAATTACTAGACTCTACTTCAAACCCAATGACTAGACTAATTCAAACCCAATGACTTGACTCTACTTCAAACCCAATGGCTAGACTCTACTTCAAACCCAATGGCTATAGACTCTACTTGTAACCCAATGGCTAGACTCTACTTCAAACCCAATGGCTAGACTCTACTTCAAACCCAATGGCTAGACTCTACTTGTAACCCAATGGCTAGACTCTACTTCAAACCCAATGACAAGACTCTACTTCAAACCCACTGACTAGACTCTACTTCAAACCCAATGGCTAGACTCTACTTCAAACCCAATGGCTAGACTCTACTTCAAACCCAATGGCTAGACTCTACTTCAAACCCAATGACTAGGCTCTACTTCAAACCCAATGACTAGACTCTACTTCAAACCCAATGACTAGACTCTACTTCAAACCCAATGACTAGACTCTATTCCACCCCAATGCCTAGACTTTACTTAAAACCCAATGACTAGACTCTACTTCAAACCCAACGACTAGGCTCTACTTCAAACCCAATGACTAGACTCTACTTCAAACCCAATGACTAGACTCTACTTCAAACCCAATGACTAGACTCTATTCCACCCCAATGCCTAGACTCTACTTCAAACCCTATGACTAGACTCTACTTCAATTCAAACCCAATGACTAGACTCTACTTCAAACCCAATGACTAGACTCTACTTCAATTCAAACCCAATGACTAGACTCTACTTCAAACCCAATGACTAGACTCTACTTCAAACCCAATGGTCCCACAACCACGGCGAATTAGGGCGAGTTTTTTACTTAAAATAATCAACGTTGTAGATCTAGACTCAAATGCAAAATCAATCCTTGTCAATACCATTTCTATACTTGCCTGGCCACTTGCAAAGGAAATGTGACACAATTCTTCAATTCCGGTAAAAGTAATTTTCCTCCAGAGCCAGACCCTTTATTTCAAATACAATTGCTGAGTAGATACATATTTAGCAACTTGCCGGTGCGTCCCTGGTTAGTAGTAAGAGAGTCAAACGGGTTCAAGGGTTAAACAGTCGTGTAGGACACGAGGAGTTCGATGTCAAAAAGAGCCACCACGCCCATCCTCGTCCAAGTGTATAGCAGGACGTGTTCATCACGTATCCTGGCAGGACACGACTGTGTCCTGTGACAGGATGTGGCGGCGAGATTCTCTAGTCACAACATAATTATAGGTCATAACGACGTCGGCCGGTCAGATTCATTGCACATCGCCGGTGTCTTCAAAAGGGAATCCAAAATCAAGGAGGGGGGGGGGGGTTGGAGGGGCATGGGGTTCGAGAGCGCTTAGATCGGTAAGAGGGCCGGTAAGTATGCAGAAGAAGTGAGAAAGACCAAGGAGGCTAAATGAGATGAATACACGAATGGTGAAATGGATGCACGAGAGCCCTCTTTGCGGGTACCGGTCACCACGAGGAGGAACCCACCTTTTTCGTCCAACGCTCATAAGATGAGGGTAGGCCTACTACAGCCTCGGCAATGCACGTGCAACACTTCTTAGATACTAGAAACTACAGCGCCGGCATTGCATATGCAACACCATTTTAAAAGGTGGCTCGTTGGTCCACTGGTTAGCATCCCTGCTTCCAATGCAGAGAGTTCCGAGTTCAAATCCCGCTTCAGGCAGAAGTTTTGATCTTCTAATATGGATTCAGTGCCATCACTTCTTGTCTTAGGAATAAGTAAACGGTGACTTTGGAGCCGTCCTAGCAACGAAGCAGTAAGCACTCAATAAATTCAAAGTTGTTCTTGTTGATTCTGACATTTGTCCGCAGGTGTTCGCACTGTCCAATCACTGATTCATATGTTTCATATTTGAAATATAGACCTTTGATTGGTAATCGCTCACTCGTCGATGGTGTTTGGAGCCTACATGGTTGGTTTAGTCGCTTTAAATTAAAATCCCCCACTGAAAATTAGTCTTGTTACTGAGTGGGTAGACTCTAAATGTGAATTTATTTATTTATTTTTGCAGCCCCGGCATTGCACATGCAACACTATCTTAGTCTTAGACACTATAGCCCCGGCATTGTATATGCAACACTATTTTGTAAGCTATACAGTAGCGACGTAGCTGGGAGATGTAACAGGTGCCTGAACATAACACGAGCCGATAACCAGTTAGCAAGTTGAATATCCTGGCGTAGCCCCGTCACCCTGTCACGGTATTATTGTCTGCTTGCGCGCTGTGCTAGGATAGCCATGAGGCAATGAGCCACTCCAGACACAATCACCGGCTGCACGTCAGCCTATCCTGCGTAACAGCCGTTTTCTGGCTGGTAAAATTGCTAGAAAATCCCAATCTGTAGCTGTGAATCTGTCACAAAGTAAAACAAGGCCCAGGCCCGGACTGGGACCAATTGGGGCCCTCAGCTAAAACCTGTAACGGGGCCCTCTACCGGGGGGTCTGAGAGTGGAATACCCCCCAGGAAACGGGGGGTCCGGGGACCTCCCCCGGATGTTTTTTGAAAATTATGTGGTTGAAAACAATGAAAACGCGTTTTTCCGCTATTTTGGCAGTTATAAGGAAGAAGAAATTCAGCTAGGTTTTTATACGACTATTATGATTTTTGACTTTTGTTGACTTTATTATTTATTAAAATAAGAAATTCACAGTATTTTTAGGATACCACAACACTACAAAACACATGCTGTAGAACTGCCAATAATTACAACGGAATTCAAAATAAAGTGCAGTATTTTATTCACATCAAAGCATTAATGAATTACGTCAAAATTATTTGCGTCATAAAAATAATGACAAACGGATTTTAGGGATTAGAAAAATAAAACTAACATTTTAAAAAAATCCTGTGTATTTAACAGTTTACAATGTTGTTATACTAGAATAGAAGGGGCTTAACTTAACTGAGATGATTCGACATTATACTCCACAAGCCCTAAAGTAACAGATTCTTTGTTAGCAACTCACTTGTTAAAGCTACTTCATCTATTATTTTATTTTTGTCCAAATCATCAAATAAATCCCTCTCAACATAAATAAAAAGCAGACTGGACATAAGGTCTTGGCCGAAAGACGACCGAAGTCGATTTTTCACTATTTTAAGTTTTAAAAAAACTCGTTCACATGTCACTTTTTTGTACAATATGTCATGTGCCCCCCCCCCCCCCCCCGCGATCGCGGACCTGCTGACCGGCCAGTCCGGGCCTGACAAGGCATGTCATCTCCTCAGATGAGTGCCCTCTTCCTTATGAATATGTCTTCCTTTCTCTTTGCGATAGGCCTATATAATACAATATTATTATATTATCCTGTTTAATCCAAAAGTATTGATGTTTTCAAATATATTATATTATTTGTTTTCGTTATCTGCATAGCTTGATAACATTTGGCTTGTGTGTCGTTCCACACCATTTTAAGAGTTGTTTTAAAGATACGAATAGAAAAAACTTCGATTCTCACGGTGTTTTTTGTTGCTGCAATACCATATAAAATAACATTTTTACATTTTAAAGCAATTTTGAGAGACAGAAATTGGAAGTTTCCGCAGATTAGCACATTCAGCCACGAACACACTCCGCATATGTTACACTACGGCGTTTGCTTGTCTTCGGGTTGTATCAGAAAGTGTATTATACCTTTCGGCCGATGAATTGATTTTACACCAACGAATCTAACATAGATCATTAATGAACAGTTATCATTTACACAACAGGTGTGGCTCGACGGTAAGACGCAATACTCTAATTCGGAAGGTCACCAGTTCGATACCGGCCACCTGCTTTCCCGACTGAAAGTTTTTTACTAAATTTTTCCTCGGTCAAAAGGCAAATATTTGCAATCACCATGTCTAGTTTGTTACTTGAAGAGGGACAAGTTGTCCTACGAGAAACCATTATTATTATTAGGCATGATCAGTGTGGAAGAGGTTTCTCAGAGCCGACATCTACGAGGCCTAAGGCGATGCGCAGAGACCTGCTTAACGGTTTATGTAGTCCTATTACAGCTGGTTGTATAATGTTATGAGAATGCCTGAGGGTCCAGTAGGACCGGACTGGGGAGAATCTGGACTCGGCGCTGGAGGACGATTAGTATGTACGAATAACATATATTATTATTTCTTGTCTACAACAAACCCACTCAGTTACAAGGACTGATCTGCAGTGGAGCAGATGGTACCGTTTGTATGCTCACCGTTAGAGGGGGCTCAGCGGTAAGACGCGAGACATTTTCGGGAGATTGCCGGTTCGATTCCGGCCACCGGCAGTTCTGACTAAAGTATTTTCCGAGGTTTCCTTCAGTCGTAAATACGAATGCTTGGACTGAGTCATACTATCAGCCAATCACAGTCATTTATGCAGTCACACAGTCATTTATGCTGACGAAAACTGTTGCTAACAACTCGATTGTTGTTTCTTTTTTGATTGGTCTGCAACAAAACATGCCACACGGCTAATTTTATAATCGTAACCAATTTTAATCTTGATCGTAATTCGTAGCCCATGTCGTAACCAACCCTATTAATTAGTAATAATACTTTTTTCCCCATTGATCGTGTTTAAAATACAGATATAGCTTATTCAAAGAGAGAGTATGAAACAATATTTATTACAAACTAATCTATTAGACTATTATGCATAAAACTAAGAATAAACAATTTAATTCTCCCTCTACGTAGTTCCACTCGCTTTCACTGCGCGCCACGTGACGGTACGCCTGCAAATAAAACCTAAGGCAACCCGCAACCTCCTTAGTCACGAAGTAGGTATAGGTTATCTTGGTCCTTAGTCCTTATACCGTGCCGCAACCCCAAATAGTTCACATGTTGCACCGAATTTGTTTCTGTCGCGATTATGCAAGAAGTCTCATCACTCATCAGTATAGTGCGCATATCGTGTACTGATAGGCTTATAAGGAGACGAATGACTTTGACACGTGTTACGTGAATAAACACTTGAGAGTTGGGATACCGCGTGGGACACCCTGTTGCGTTTTCACAGTCAATTTGGAAACAAGTCCCGCTCCTTCCCAGCCGTTGTAGTAACAGCGCTCAATTTCTAATTCTAAACACAACAGTCAGTCACACGTGTAGTTGGGCGTAGCATGGACGCTGCTGTCATAAATTTTGTTTTCGGTTTGTTTGTCTACAACATTGATATCATATTCTTTAAATTGATTTCATTTTGCAGAAAACGATCTAAAAGCTATATTTTACCAAACAACATAGAAGTCTTACATGTCAGTGATAATTTCTTGGTTGTAAACAAACCTTTTGACTTGGTGATCAACAGCAATGATCCTTCTTTGCAGGTTAGGTCTAGTTATTAGCAGTGAATATCCACTTATTAGTGAACACGTTAGGTTTTCGCAGTTGACTTTGGTAATAATTTAGCCATGAAATATAGTTATTTAATGACACACCTCTTTCTTTCAACTGCGTGTTAGAGGATGCTCTGCAGGGATAAGTAGCTTAAGTGCTTGCCAGCTTGCCCTCAGTTGAAGCTGTAGTGTGCCAAGCACCCCATGTCTATTTAATATTTTAATTATCTTTACGTTTATTATTATGAAAAGGATCCTTGTGGTAATTGACGCTGGAAGTGCAGAGGGAAGTCCGAGGAAAGCGTTGCAATGTGTATAATTGCTGAGATGAGATTTCAGCTCTTGGTCGTGGGTGGCGGTCAAACCTAGACCTTTGCTACTATGTAGTAATTTGACCAGTAAAGAGCTTGCTTGTCACGTATACTGAATTATATTAAATACCGTACGCATAGACTAGGCCTAGTGAAGCCTTCCAGACCTACGAAGGTCTTGCACCACAGCATCTGGTAGAGGCATACTCCTTGCAAAACTAGTTTTGTATTGCAATTAATCTGTGAGTAGACCTAGGGCATACATCTATATCCATGTCCAAGGCACCAAAAGTGCCTACCCATATTTATCGTCATTGTGCTCGCAAGTGTAATTGCTAAAGCGTGAAATAGTTCATATGGTTTACTTTATAGTAGCCTACTGCTTACGTCTCAGTCTGTTGTTGGCATGTGATTGCCCATCGGATGATCGGATATGTTTGTTCTAATGGCTATATTTTTATACTGTGATTAGGGCCTATATTCCCACATCGTAAGTTGATAAAGCAGCCGCACGCATCGTAGTGACACTGGCTATTTTGAAAGGCAGGGAAAGAATAGTATTGTTCGTCGGGAACAAGATTGTAAAACGATTTACGGGGCAATGAAGGCATATTTTAACAATGAGTCCGCGATGAGACCTCTTCTGCAATAAAAGTTTTAAAATGGAAACGTGGATCGGGTCTGTGGGGTATTATCAAAACATGTCAGTTTCCAAAAATACAGCCAATAAAACCTTCAATTATTACCCATTCATCCTTTATTCTATTGAAACAAGCCGGTGTCGCTACTATGCGTGCGGCTGCTTTATCTGTCGCTTTCCTTCAACCTCATAATTTGTCCTGATCCTATAAGACTGTCCTCTTTTTAAAAGACACTTGCATAGCATATAGGTAGGTCTACCTATTATTATCTATATATATATAGTCTTTCACTCCCGAGTGATCAAGGTCTTGTACCGAAACGTCTCGGAAAACTTGTGTTGTCCTTTATATATGTTGTCTTTGTCTCTATACCACCACGGTCTACAATTCAGGTAAGCTGTTGGGGACTATCCTTCTACCTATCATATTACTAGCCTTTTGGCCTCTCTTTAATCCTGTATATATATATATATATATATATATATACTAATCTTTTTTTCACTAATTGTTACCATCCTCCCACATTACCTATCTAACATAGATTATATCAATTTTTACCCCGAACCCCTTTTATTGCTACACCGGTTCTTGTACTCGCCAAATTCCTTTAGCAGAATATAAGTTATTGAATGCACGTTTCACTAGAATTTTTTTTTTTGCAAAGTTTAAAGACCTGGGCTTCGCCTATTTGTCACTAGTGGCCAAGGTAAGTATTAACCACACCAGATAGAAATTATTTTTGACAAATCTACTATTTTTTGTTCCAGGATACATTACAAATGCAACTTAGGCAATTATTCCCTCACTTGGTGAACCCTAAACTTCCGCACGACTTCTACTTTGTGCATCGACTCGATTATGCCACCAGCGGTGTAATTTGCCTGGGTCTCCAGAAGAAAGCTTCATCCGCAGCTACTTCAGCCTTTGAAAGAAGAGACACTAAAAAGTATTATCTTGCTCTGTTACGTGGCCACGTCCATAAAACGCTGGTGGACATCGATACACCAATCGGCGAAGATCCCTCCGAGTTGTATGGTAACCATAGGATGTGCGTATCCACTCGTCCAAACTGCATCCTGCCTCGATCTGCACACACTCGACTTCTAGTTCTTCAACGAGGCACGTACTACCGATCTCCTGCCACCAAAGTGTTGCTCCGCCCGATTACGGGTCGACGCCACCAATTGCGAGTCCACTGTACTGCGATTGGTCACACGATTGTTGGAGACTTTACGTATAGTGACCGCACGGATGTTGAGCCGTATAGAATGTTCCTCCACGCTTTCAGGTAGGGCCTGTGACATACCTCTAACTTTTTTTTTTAAATTTTAGGATGTTATTATGATGACCGATTAAATATTTTCTGTGACAACTTATTTTCACCATGGCAGCCACAATCAGAAGTGTGCTTTTCAGGTAGAAAACAAGTTTGTCTTAGACGAAATATTTAGCAGCCTGTCATAATTCCAGATGTAGGCCTAAATAAAATGGTTTCCAAGGATAGGCCTAGGCCTATATCTTTGTTGGATAATGAAATAGAATGGATATAACAGGTTGAAAATTACTAAAAGGAAGAGTATCAGAAGGGGGAAAAATGCTATGATTGACTAGGCCTATATCTTTGACTGCAGTCATATCAACAGGTGAATTTATTGTGTTTCTGTACAATCCTTGAAGCATTTTTTTTTTTTTTTTTTTTGGTGTGTGGTTAAATTTCAATGCACATTTTCAAAGGTGTCATAAAAATGTACGTAATAAACTAATAATGTATGAAATAATAATATCTGTGTCTACATGTAACCAATCAATGGAGGGTTTATTTTATGCGTGCTGCTTTTGTACATGCTTGACAGTGCTTATATTACGATGTCCGTACTCGCTACGTTATCTCCATGTAATCCAACAGCTGCAATAAAATGCAAATACAAATACATAGTCCTACTGTTCTAGTACGAAACCTGTCGGAAAGGCCAACAACCCTAGGTAGGCGTCTCATCGTGATGATACAAAACATTTCAAGTGCCGCGATGTTGTGTTGTAGGTTGGTTCTACCGAACCGTGTTGAGCCACTGGACGTTCAGACAGTCGATCCCTTCACCACCGAACAAGGTGCACCCGATTGGCAACCGACCGAGTTCGTCAACACCCTCAATGATGCCGTCTTTCAGAAACTGGACATGGTACATTTATAGGTAATGCAGAAAACAACTATACTTTTAAAGTAAAAAGAATTATTTATTTTTATCAATGTTTGACATTTTTATCTGGTTAAGTCTAAGAATTACAACTTTAGTTCTAGGCTAGTTGGTTACTATAGGCTACTATCTTGTTTTTAATATGTATGTTATTACTTATTATTCTGTGTTGTTGGCAACAGCTTTAGCTGCAGAAAGACATTGGGCGGTTGGGCCTATTTAATAAAGGCTCTACTACTAACTTAACTTACATATATGTAAATAAATAAATTTGTATTTATTTAAGTACATAATATTGTGTAAGTTTCCATCTGTTTCCCTCGCATCCTAATGGTCATAGTACTACTGTATCTGCATAGTAGCAGTAACGTGTTTAGGAATAAAAACTAGATCAATAAATAAAATAAATACATCAACAAAGAGAATTTAAGTGTCTAGTTGACAAATAGAATGTCTTTCATATTATGTATTCCTTTTTAAGGGCAGAGTAGGCCTAAAACTCATAGCTGTTACATGAGTACATGACAACAGTCTTAAAACCACCACCACCACCACAAGAGAACAAACCAAAATTGTGCCTTCTCCAAAGTTCTGTTCACTGTCTTAGGCTTAGATGACATTATTTCTTTGAAATGACTCTTTCGAGACCTTGCGAGACTGTTCCACTGGACTTTTAAAGTAAATACTAAATAGTCACATTGAATGTTCTTAACACTCGTGATTCTATACTTAAACTGAACACTAGTGTGCGATTGTCACTGGACTTAGTTGACTGGCTTTGATACGATCTGGTTCTAACGAACAAACCCATGACAATGCTCTTACTAGGCCGATCTCGGCCACCTCTCACACCAGAACATACGTCGATATAGAAACTGATTAGAGTCTAGGCCTATGTAGTTCATTTGCTGTTTCAAGGTTCTTTCAATTAATTTAGGCAAACAGATTCTCAGGACCAACCTCATGTAAGCTTACTTACCAATTACAATTAGGTACCTAGGCCTACATTATCGATGCGATGCGTATGATATGGACAAATTTACTCTCATGTTTCAGTCGGCGGAATTTGGGCTTGAGCGATAAAATAATGAAATTGATTCAATGTCGACCCGTTTCCTTCCGCAGGACTGTCGTACTTGTGCAACTCTTTATGAAAGATGTAACGATCCTTGCGCGAAAACACCGTGTGGCACACTTCGCACGTGAAATACGTTGCCCGGGCGACGTTCTTGTTCACCTCCGCCCTATGGTAGAACCCCTGATGGCATATAAGGGCGCCCTTGTGCTGGAAGATCAGGCCGCACGGATCGCAGAGCCACGTCGGGGAGTTGCTTGTCTGTTCTTGGATGTCAGTAACAGGTCTAACTATTGGGGCCACCCTTATGGGAGCCAGGAGGGAGACAGAGTTGGGCGGAAACGTGGCATCGGGCGGAAACGTGACATCGGGCGGAAACGTGGCATCGGGCGGAAACGTGACGTCGGGCGGAAACGTGACGTTGGACGGAAACGTGACGTCGGGCGGAAACGTGACATCGGGCGGAAACGTGATGCCGCACGGCACAAACTCCCGTACTGGCGCGGTGCCGGTCGTGTCGAAGCGAATGCAGCGATGTCGGGCCAGGTCGCGCTCGTGTCGGAAGATGACACCGCACGTGTCGCACACGTAGATCGACGCCGGTTGGTCCCGAGTCTCGGCCGCGTCTCCGTCCTTCCGGCCGCACAGGCTCACGTGGTTTCTGAACGACGCGCCGTACTGGAACGTCCTGCCGCAGCGACCGCAGACAAACGACGCCCCGCGCATTCGTCTCGTCGGCCTCTCGAGTCCTTGCGACCGGTCGGCACAGCCGTGCGCCATGAGGTCGCTCGACCGACGGAACGAAGTGGCGCAAGTTGCGCACCGGTAGTTGGTTCGGAGCGTGTCGCGTTTAGCGTTGCTTCGGAGCGTGTCGCGTTTAGCGTTGCTGCGTGACGTTTCTGCGTCATTAGTATTGCCGCTGTTGTTGACGACGCCACTGAAAACAAGGGTTACCACAATCAATGATGCCCTGAATTTACTTTACTCAATTGTAGGTCGCACAAAGAATTGAAAATTCGTCTCTTTGAATCCATTGAAAACTGAAGGTAAAAATACTGTGTGCGGTACACCTACATTTAGATGCAATTTTTGGGGGATTCCATTAAAAAAATATGTTGATAGACTGATATTAATGTCACTAAACTTTTATTTCATGTAAGGATGGGCAAATATGTTTAATAGCCTTAACGTTTAACCGTTTTTAAAACTCGCGTTTAAACGTTTAAACGTTTAAACGTTATATTCGCTCTATCCCCTGCCACGAGATGAATAAAATGACCTATGCAGTAAATTACCGAAAAGTTTCGAAACATAGGGTAAAACTAAAATTTGTAGCTAGAAAAAACTATAATAGTAGACTAGTACTGCAGTACGCTCCGTTGTAAAATATTTGTTTCTTATCTTATATACAAACACTTCTTTCTATACACACGTTTACACGTGGCGTAAAAAGTACAAACGTTCAAAGCCACTCCCACGTTTAAACGTTTAAACGTCCCATCCCTAATTTCATGTAGGCCTACACCAACACGATTTGTTCACCCCTGATGCCGGAAAAATGTTTATTTTCGGTCGAAATCTATGTATGCACGTTTACATGTCGTTATGCAGGAGTGGGATATTTTGTAAACGGTCGTGCTAAACATATCACCGGCACTTGCAGTTACATTGTGTCACAAGGGTTTGTCTACCTACCCCTCACCCAGCGGTTGGCATTCATTCCACCCTCGTCACGGTGACTCATTCTCCTTCACGTTGTGGCGTGCCACAAAAAGGATCGTGCGACGCACCACACAATAGCCTACAGACACATACACTACACATGACACGTACGTACATTCCCTTAAAATCCCAAATCGTGACATTGAGGGTCTAGCTAGCCTATTGACATTCTTATTTAATACCCAATGCATAATAGTGTTAGCCATTAATTCCTTACTTCTTATGAACTGAAATATAGTTGTCATTTACAAAAAGCATAGGCCTACTTTACACTTCAGTGTTTTTTAATTTGGGTTTTCAATTTGTAGACCTACTGTGAGCTATTTATCTACCTAGACTACAAAACTGGTATAACCTAAATTTACAAGCAAACCAGCAATTTTGTTTTTAGGCATTTTAAAATAGGTGCGACCTAGATTCGTATGCAATTTGCATTCATAGTACTTGGGACTATACTACTAAAAACTAGGGATGAACATCGATAAAATAAAAACTATCGATAATCGAAAAGATGACTGCATTATCGATCGATAATATCGAACGATAATAAATTTACAAAAGTGAAGTAATCTTTTACAGTTTCAGTGATATATCGCCCTAATCGAGCACATAACGATATGGCAACATTACTTGGACACATCTGACGTGACACTGCTGAGAGTATAATCACATTTTACGAGGCCCGAGGCCTAGTATTTTGGCAGTATCTTTGAGTATTTCAATACTAGAAAGGTCCGAGAAGAACGAAATAATGCTTTAGGAACCCGCTTTTTTAGAAATCAGACCATTCGATAATATTTGTATTATCGATTATCGAAATTTTATTGCATATCGAATATCGAACGATAATATCGATTATCGTGTGCATCCCTACTAAAAACTAGTTCTAAGGGTATGTTCCAACTTGACGTTTTTCGTAGTGGACTAAGCTTAGTTAAATACTAATCGAAAGGAAGTGACGTCACAAGCAGGTTACCAATGCTCCTTATTTGGCTAGTGGTTAGTGGGTAGTGGGTAGTGGCCGAAAGTGTACACTACGACACCGACTAACCCACTAAACCAAGATGGTTGATACCAGCCATCTCAGCTGATACTTTTAGGTTAGGAAAATACCCAACCAGTGAGTGGAAGTATTATTATCGTATTTATTTACATTAGATGATTAATAACAATAAACTTTGTATTAGCATACTAAGTTGCGTGCCCAAAGCTGTTAGTGTTTAGTGTGTAGCAGGTTAGTGGTAGCAGGCAAAAATCAAGTTGGAACACACCCTAAGTATGGAAGTGATGCAAATCTACTCACTTTATTTTTCTACTCTTGTTCAACCGGAGAGCTAGTGGAATGTCATCATCACTGAGAGTATCTTGTTCGGTTATTTCCGTCTTAATAGGTTTAAATACGTCATCTTGATCAGCCATTTCTGTCGTTGTGGAGGTGTTGGAATCTTCATATGGCGCCACATCCTCTGGCTCCACCTTGATTAGGATTTCATGAATTCTTTGGTTATCCCGTGTCAAAGAGAAGGTATCAACAATTTGGATTGGTAGGTGCTCAGTTGTAACAGACAGTTTAGAAGCCTTGGTTTCTTCACTACCGGATTTGCTTTCTTTTCCACTATTATTACTAAACGCATCCAGTTCCATCGCTTCAGCCAATCCACATTCTTCTGAATATGGTTCAGTCTTTATGACTCTTGGCATAAACGTGTCCACGTCTACTGGGGAAATGGCTATCTGAGGAGGCATCCTTTGTATTGTAAAGTATTCACATGATTTGGAGTCTTCTATGGTATTATCGTGTGAACCTTCGAATGCACCACAATCATTGGTAGTTGAGTTACGTTTACGAGCTGTCGTTAACAAGAGTGTTTTCAGTTTCAAATCTGCTGTTGAACATGCTTGTTTGAATGTAAAGAAGTCATCCAGTTTATTATGGCACTCTTTACAAATGTATTGCGAGAATGGGTCTTCAACCTGGACCTGTAAAACAAAACGACGTCTATATTATTAATAATTTTCAAAAGACTTGATAGGTTAGCTACATTTTATGTCCCGCATCTGCCTGATGAGTAGCAGAAGGATGAAAGGCTTCCTGGATCGGGATTTAAGTTAGCTTGCAGTCATCAGCAGGCAAAAATATACTCAAACTTAGCCATTTATTTCCAAAGCAAAAATAATAAGTTTAGTTAACCTTTGATTGGAGTGGTGATTATGGACTACAATATAAATGAAAGCAGCTCTGTTCCTGGTTGATTATTTTAAAATAGTTATTTATGCAGATTCTACATTCTAGTCTTGGTATAGTCCTCCCAACGAAACTATTCTTAATTTCTTATGCTTTCGTCATAACCCCTGAGGCCTCGAAGTAAAACTTCCGCGGACGGTTTACTGCCTGTGTTCATGCGCGCACTATTGTCGAATACTAAGATGGCGCACGACGAAATTAGCAGCTCCCGCACTGCAACCATTTAACTTTGATCGCTAACGTTGAAATCTACTTGTAGACCTTGTTGTGTACCCAATGAGAGTTCGAGAATTCGAAGAAGTTCACAGGAACTATCAAAATCCAGCAAGCTGTGAGCAACATTGGTAGTCTTTTGTTTTATTGAAAGCCTGTCAAAATGTATTATAATTCACACTTTACTATATGATCGATAGAGTAACTACTCGCAGAAAGTATTTATTCTAATATTCCACTGTGTTCTAGAGGTAGGTCTAAACTGTAAAGGTATAGTCCGTCTTACTTTAGTTTTATGAAATAAAGTCGTTTAAACACCGGAGTTTCCGCCATTTCTTGGAATCGAAAGCTGTGAATGGCTGGGTGCCCGGGATCTATTTTCAATTATCACTTCTCTTCAAACATGACTTATTGGTTTTGTTACTACAAACTTATATTTGAATTTAATTTTTAAAAATATTCATCGTGTAATATTATTAATAGCAACTTACACAAATGAGAGAATTACCATTTATCAACATCGGACAAGTTGGCCAACTCACGAACTGAGAACAATCCGACGCAATTTTCCATCAAGCACACTGAGGAATGACAAGTTAAGTTGCCATTCTGGACATGGCCTGTGATGAAAGCATAAGAATAGTTTTGTTGGGAGGACTATATCTGCCTAGGCCTATGTCAACACTCAAATCGGGAACTATGAATCTGCTTCTACATATCGCCAAGATTTGCTATTCAACAGTACCGGTAGTGAAGTTCGATTTTAGTGTAATCCATGGATTAAATTATGCAACATCAAAGGTTACCCCACGTTAACAATCCGTGCATTGGTTTGAGCAGCTCTTTTTTCTTTCCTCTATCAGTCTATACAATTCTACACATCCATTACAATGTTATTGTATTGTGTATTGTATACTTTGCTTTATCTCTACAGCAATGTGCATATTATATAGGACTAGGCCTATGCCTAAGCGCCTGCCAAACCCAAAGTTATGTGTCGGGCATTGGTTCCAACAGAGTCGACCGGTTGGTCTCTTTATGGTACGCGCCCTGTATATATAGGCTAGCCCCTTATGGTGTGATCCGTGGGCACACCATTAGAAGCATTGATGACGTAAGCCTAGGTTTACTCTAGCCCTAGACCTAGATGTTAGGCAGATACTACAAAACTTGACCTAGGG
This sequence comes from Isoperla grammatica, assembly GCA_945910005.1. Lineage (NCBI taxonomy): Eukaryota > Metazoa > Arthropoda > Insecta > Plecoptera > Perlodidae > Isoperla > Isoperla grammatica. The sequence continues at coordinate 24,349,149 of OX246741.1, forward strand.
CCACAGGCCTTCCTAACCTAACTTATGGAAAGCATTATAATTGTTAATTAAGCATGCAGGCTCATGGCAATGGCTTACATCTATGCAAACACATGACTTTATTTTCACTGGAATTGTAGAATGACAGGTTGCATCTGTGTCAAATATTGAAACCTTTAACACTTCTCCCTTTAACCTTGTTAAGCACAGACGACAACAGTTATTATCAAGATAAGTGTCTGCAGATGCCATTTTATTATAAATTCAAAATACAAATGCAAGAATCTTGTATTCAATTATTTTTTACACTTGAATTACGTTATTTACAAAATTACAAAGATAACCTAAAAAGGCTTGCTTGCTCTGCTGTGGTTGTGTTGTGAACTTATGATGTATTTTTTGTTGTCACGGTTGCCACAGGCCACACAGGCAAATGCAGTCTAGCCAACTTTGTAAATTGTTTGTGTTTGTTGTGCTTTCAGCTTGTCTGCCTGCAGCTTGTCTGACGATTGGCAATATTTGGCAACTCTGCAACAGTCTAGAAAAATGGCTGTCCGACTACGAAAGAGGGAGTTTGAAATTACTAAAACTTTTGTGGATGCAAAGTATTTTTCACAACGAAACATCGAGAAAAAGCCGAAAAAATATTCATCTACGATAATTTTACCAAAGACCAAATTACCTTTGCGGCATGATTCTGCTAAGAGAGTAGAGGCTGATTTACATATACAAAAAGTGAGGTTATGATTGAACTTTTTGTATTTAGAATTGTATTTGTTTTGGATGTATATTATATTGCACCGCTGAGTTTATTTGTTTTTAACTAGCATTTGCCGTTTGTAGTTTTCTGGTGACGAGCAATGGGTGTGAAACAAACATACTTAAGGGCGAGGCACAATAGCCTAGGAATGAGCTTCCCGTTAACGTTACCGGGCAATGGTAAATCTAGCCAACGTTCCCATTCCCTGAGCACCTTCCCGGGCGTATTGTTCACCGAGCTTCAGCCCAGGCCATAGCCTCTGCTATGCCTGGCGCAGTGCTACATGCTAGGCCTAGTGCTATTTTCTTGCAGTAGCATGCAGCTCTCGATACCAAACACGTTCAATTCTTAGATGATGAAATTACCTAATACAAGAAGGATGATTCAAGTAGCTACGAAAAATGATCTGCTGTTTCAGGATTGTTGTATTAGATAGCCTAGGCTTATAGGTATGAGTTACTTGAGAATTTCACCTACTAGGCCTAGTGGATAAAATATAACAACGATTCTTAGCATAAATGTTAGGTTTTATATGTCATAATTATAATACCACTGACCGCTCTGCACGTTCAACTCACTGCCACCTAGAGTTGGTCCGAAGCAACCGTACCAATTTAAGGGCTATGCTCGTTGTAATATTCTCGATGATTCGTATGTCATTAAATAAGTGATAAATAAAAAGTAAAAAAGTGTTTTCATCACAGATTAATGGTGCAGCATGGCCAACCAGGAAGCCTCAATTTCAAATAACAATTGCTGGTTCAGTGGTGCTAGTATTGGCAAGGTTGCTTTGGAACACCATTACACAATCGTACTAATCTGTCCACTGTATGCTAACAAACAGTAACCTATCCTGCACATGTTTTGTTATATATACAATATTTTTTTCATTGGAACTCAGAACAAGAAAAACATGTTCTAGTGAGAGAAAAGGTACAGAAGGACGACAGCTTACCTGAGAAAGTAGATAGGTCGCTTTGAGAAACATAAACTGTAGAAACCGCGCAATTCAGGCTTAACACACAACATGACCTATTGGGGAAGCACCTGCACCGGATGGGAATATTTGAGACTAGTATCTGCAAGCTATGTGGAGTGGAGGAACAGGACAGGAATCATCTCTTCAGATGTAGTAAACTTAAAACAGAACGGGGCGCATTGCCTAACGGCATGAAGAGAGAAGAAAAGGAGGCCTGTCTCTACTGGTTGACCAGATCTTACATGATGGCCTGATTAAGCCAAATGTGGGCATATGATAAAAAAAAAAAAATACTTAGCTACTTTCTCAGGTAAGCTGTCGTCCTTCTGTACCTTTTCCCTCACTAGAACATGTTTTTGTTGTTCTGAGTACCAATTACCTAAGCGATTTTGGCCTTTCCAAGTATACACTATATATTTTTCATTCATAGGTTTGCGGATTTTCTTCCTTGTATGAATGGCAGCAAAAACATTCTGCTGGCTCCGAGTTCATTCTTCATGATGGCCCACCGTACGCTAATGGCAATCCCCACATGGGTCATGCTATAAATAAAATATTGAAGGACATAACAATGAGACAGAAACTGTTACTTGGTTATAAAATTAATTATGTGCCCGGTTGGGATTGCCACGGTTTACCTATTGAGCTTAAAGCCTTGGGCGACGCACATGACTTGTCGCCAATTGACATTCGTCATAAAGGTGTGTTGACATTCAAATATATATATATATCTTGACCCCGATTCCAACATTAATTATTGGGTAGGGGGGAGTAGCGAAATATTCAAATACAAAACATTATTATGACTAGACTTAGCCCTGGATATTCTCATGAAATGAGTACCTATCGTGGTGAAGGTGACCAATGTTGAGTGGTTAGGCCTACTTCAAAAAAAAGGAACTCGTTAATTGTTGGGTTACTTGGCTCACAAAAACTAGTTAAACTTGAAGCATATCAAAAAAGTGACTGAAAAGGGACTAGACAATTTTGTGTTGTTAGCCTACATTCTAGTTTTTTTTGTTGGAATGTTATGGTTCACTCAATCAAATTCCTTGGTTTTGTTGTTATTGTCAATACTTTCCAGTTTCAATTACCTATGTTACTTGTCGAATTTGCTGCCACGGTTATCATTTACCTCTTTTTTCAAAAAACATGTAGGGTTTTGAAATCAATATTTGGTGAAAGGGCCTAGATTTTATGGGGGAAATTATGTTGTGTGCAATTCCGTAACTTCCACTTCTTTCTATTTATTGACAAGGACTAACTATGATGGTTGATGGGTTCATTGTAGGGATGGGCAAATAGGTTTAATAGCTTAAACGTTCAACCGTTTTTAAAACTCGCGTTTAAACGTTTTATTCGCTCTATCCCCCCCCCTGCCATGAGATGAATAAAATGACCTTTGCAGTAAATTACCGAAAAGTTCCTTAACATTGTGTAAAATTACAATTTGTAGCTAGAAAAAACTATAATAGTAGACTAGTACTGCAGTACGCTCCGTTGTAAAATATTTGTTTCTTATCTTATATACAAAATTACAAACACTTCTGTACACACGTTTAAACGAGGTGTAAAAAGTACAAAAGTTTAAAGCCACTCCCACGTTTAAACGTCTAAACGTCCCATCCCTAGTTCATTGGAAGGGTCAATTGCTCAGTTTTTCTAACTAGTTTGAGCAGAAATAAAAGTTGTTTAAAGTGGGCCTCCAAAACAAATCTTATAAAGTAATTTAAGTAACTTGCTTACCGGTAGGCCCTACTGTTGCTATCTGATAATTACTCCACAACATTTAGCTAATGGCCCACACTGATGTCTTTATGACCTTGCGAGCTTCACCAACATCATGTATTAAATAGATGATAGGCCCCCTACGTAACGTATGTACCAACCAATGTATCAACCATATTGTATCTGTTTGAGAATAAAATTATCTGACATCTAAATCTGATTCATGTGGAATATGATCGTCTTACGACCCGTTTTCCAGCACGCGAATTCGCAAAGAACGCCATCGAACGCCAGCGCGCGACGTTCCGCTCGTGGGGCGTCCTAGCCGACTGGGACAAGGACGGCTGCTACCGCACGATGGACGCGCGCTACGTCAAGGTGCAGCTCCAACAGTTCGGCAAGCTCCACGCGAAGGGTCTCGTCTACCGCGACCTCAAGCCCGTGTTCTGGTCGCCGTCGTCCAGGACCGCCCTCGCGGAGGCGGAGCTAGAGTACGAACCTGCCCACCGCAGCGTCGCGGCCACCGTCAGACTACGGCTGTCGTCCGTGCTCGACTGTACGTCGGTCGACGGCGACGACATCTTCCTGCTCGTGTGGACGACGACCCCGTGGACGCTGCCGGCCAATCGCGCCGTCTGTTACAATCCCGCGCTCACGTACCGGCTGGTGCGCGTGAGGGGCACGAGGGAGAGGTACGTCCTTGCGGCAGATCTCGTCGACGCGTTCCTCGAGAAACTTGGCAAGCAGGTGCGTGTGTTCCTTACTATAACCTTCATTCATATGACCGATAGGCTCACATTGTAAAAGGAGAGTAATGAATGGTCCTAAAAGTAAAACTTAATTTATATTACGAGCAATAATGAAAACAAGGGATATTAACTTTCCACAAATTATTTTAGTGAGAAAAAACATTTTTTGCTGGAGATACTCTTTGAGGCAATTCTTGTTGGTGAATGAAGACACTTGCAGCTAAAATCAACCGAGACTGCGAACATACTAAATATTCTGAAAATCACGAAATATGATGCAAACCACAAACCTATCACTATCCATCTAGTTTCATCATTGATTAATCAAGTTTAATTGGAAAATTTCAAAATAACTATCCCTTGGGTCTACATTTTTACATTTGAAAATCATGCACAAGTGTGGTTTTTTACATTGGACATCAATGTTATAGTCTAGCTGTAGTTTCTCACCAGCTCGTTCACTTTACACTTAAAAATAAAATACCCGAATAACAACAAATAACGCAGATTGTAATTCACCATCTCTTTAGTTCAATAGTACATATATAATAGTGCATGCCCAGCAAGTGGGAGACCTGGATTCGATTCCCAGCATGGTTGTTTTTTACATTCTGCCTTATGGTGCCATAAATAAAATAAAAATAAATAAATTCATATTTATAGTCTACCCACCCAGTAACAAGACTAATTTCCAGTGGGGGACTTAAATTTAAAGCGACTAAACCAACCTTGTAGGCTCCAAACACGTCATCGACGAGCGAGCGATAACCAATTAAAGATCTATATTTCAAATATGAAACACATGAATCAGTGATTGGAAAGTGCGAACACCTGCAGACACATGCCAGAATCAACAAGGCCAATTCAGAACAACTTTGAATTTATTGAGCGCTTCGTTGCTAGGACGGCTCTAAAGTCACCGTTTACTTATTCCTAAGCCAAGAAGTGATGGATTGGAATCCATATTAGAAGTTAAAAAACTTTTGGGTCATTCCATGGAAGTTCAACCAATGTAGGTTGCCGACTTATTTCTGATATTTTTCTTAGTTGGATCGTTGATAACTACTTACTTGCAGATAGTAACACTATTTTTTTAATTTTTTTCGGATGAACGGTTTAGAAGTTACGGGCCTTGAAAGTTCAGTCCGCGTCGCGAAAATGGCAAATTTAAGGGTTTGCGTTTAATAGTGCCACACCTAAAGGGGTGAAGCTTTTGGTTTGATTTTTCCTTTTTAGGATCATAATTGAATAGTTCTACTAGAATATGTTTTCAGAAATGTGATACTTAACATGCAAGTAGTCCAAACTGAAGGTCAAAGTCATCATATTAATTTGTTGTTTTTGCACATTTTGGGGTGTAATAACTCTGAGGGGGTTGAAGATAACCATCCAATTCTTTTTGCATAATATACTCTTTAGCCTTGTGTAATAGGAAAAAAATACATTTTTTTGTTTTTCTGTACCCTTCATACCCAAAAATATTCCCAAAATGTAGCAAAAGTCAAATTTTGACATTTTCAAGGTCAAGTTATAGAAAAGGGGTAACTTCAAAAAAATTGAAAATTTGGTGTTTTGTTTAACTATCTGCAAAGAACAAAACTGCCAAATATTTATGTGTTACTCAATCTGGTTTAGGAGTTACAGCCCCTCTAAAAAGGAAGTAATTCGCCCACTTTACCAGTAGGCGTACAGTGTGATTCTCAAATATAAAACACCATTTAGGCCAATAATTTACCAAATTACCTTTAAAAATAAATTAACATGTCTTTTCCATGTCCCGAAAATCCAGTTTACGGGGGTGGAAAAAGGGGGTGATTTTTTGTGAGGACACCAATATCTCAAAAACCGAAGATGTTACAGACGTGAAAATTGGTGGTTAGATTCTCCTTCAAAAATAAAGGAAAAGTACATGTTTTACCATTTTCCTAACATCCTGTTAAGAAGGATGAAAAGGGGTGGTGCTAATACTAAATTCACCCTCACGTTTTCACTCCTTCCCAAAGTTGGATTTTCAGAAAATGGTAAAACTAGTGACTTTTAATTATTTAAACTGAATTACCTAACTATCCTTAATTATCTAATCTAATCTAAAAGCTGAGTTTTTGTCTATAACATTTTCAGTTTTTAAAATAAAATATTCACCCCCTCCTTTTTAACCCCGTGTTCACTTGTCTTAAATTGATTTCAGAAAAATTGTAAAACATGTTTATTTAATCTTAAATAAGAATCTAAATACCAATTTTCACATCTGCGACATCATCCGTTTTCGAAATATACTTATGCTCAAAAAATAATTCACCCCCTCTTGTAACCCCCGCCCCTCTAACTGGATTTTCGAAAATTTGTAAATCAATTGTTTACATATTTTTAAATGAGTTTGTAAATAGTAATACCAAATTTCACGACTATAACATGTTCCGTTTTTTAGTTTTAAAAAATCACCCCGTGTTTTCACCCCCTTAACTGGATTTGCAAAAAATATTCAAATACTTGTTTTTTATGTTTCAAGAAATATTTATACAAATTTTCAAGCCTTTACATAGCGTTTACGTTTACCGTTAACGATTTTGGAGGTAGGGCCTATAGGAATCTTAAAAAAAAATCCACCCCCGCTTCTCACCCCCATTAACGGGATTTTCAGAAAATGGTATCACACGTGTACTACTTTGTTTTTTAAGGTTAATCTAAATATCAATTTTTCACGGCTATATCAGTGTCGGTTTGTTAGATACCGGTACAAGTATCCTCATTTTAAAAAACTACCCCCTTTTTCACAACCATTTCAAACCTGCCCTAGCTCATACAAGTGCAACCTTTTTGAAAAATGGTAAAATACGCGTTTCTTTATGAAGAAGAATCTATGTACCAATTTTCACATCTCGAAATCTTCGATTTAGAGATGAAAAAATTCACCCCCTGCACTGCACCACCCCTTTTCATCCTTCTTAACAGGATGTTAGGAAAATGGTAAAACATGTACTATTCCTTTATTTTTGAAGGAGAATCTAACCACCAATTTTCACGTCTGTAACATCTTCGGTTTTTGAGATACTGGTGTCCTCACAAAAAATCACCCCCTTTTTCCACCCCCGTAAACTGGATTTTCGGGACATGGAAAAGACATGTTAATTTATTTTTAAAGGTAATTTGGTAAAATATTGGCCTAAATAGTGTTTTATATTTGAGAATCACACTGTACGCCTACTGGTAAAGTGGGTGAATTACTTCCTTTTTAGAGGGGCTGTAACTCCTAAACGAGATTGAGTAACACATAAATATTTGGCAGTTTTGTTCTTTGCAGATAGTTAAACAAAACACCAAATTTTCAATTTTTTTGAAGTTACCCCTTTTCTATAACTTGATCTTGAAAATGTCAAAATTTGACTTTTGCTACATTTTGGGAATATTTTTGGGTATGAAGGGTACAGAAAAACAAAAAAATGTATTTTTTTCCTATTACACAAGGCTAAAGAGTATATTGTGCAAAAAGAATTGGATGGTTATCTTCAACCCCCTCAGAGTTATTACACCCCAAAATGTGCAAAAACGACAAATTAATATGATGACTTTGACCTTCAGTTTGGACTACTTGCATGTTAAGTATCACATTTCTGAAAACATATTCTAGTAGAACTATTCAATTATGATCCTAGAAAGGAAAAATCAAACCAAAATCTTCACCCCTTTAGGTGTGGCACTATTAAACGCAAACCCTTAAATTTGCCATTTTCGCGAGGCGGACTGAACTTTCAAGGCCCGTAACTTCTAAACCGTTCATCCGAAAAAAATAAAAAAAATTTTGTTACTATCTGCAAGTAAGTAGTTATCAATGAGCTTAATTTGAAAAATATCTCAAACATGTCAGCAACAAATTAATTCCAAATTGGTTGATTTTTCATGGAATTCTACTTTTGCCTGGAGCGGGAATCGAACCCGGGACCTTCTGCATTAGAAGCAGGGATGCTAACCACTGGACCCAACGAGCCACCTCATAGACATTATTGTTATGTTGTAGATCTATTTTACATAGGCCTATAGGATGTATTGCGCATGGTGGCCACATTGGAGGCCACAATGGCATGTAATTGGTAGTTCATTGTTACTATGTTTCACCTGGCGTTTGATGAAAATTCAACTGTTCTCTAACTTTGGTTTGCTATTATTGTTTAAAATCAACATAAACAAACTCTTTTGTCTCAATTACTCTTTTATTCGTTTACAAAAGCATACAATTATCATTTGCGTACACTTTATCGGGGGATATACGCGTTCAAACTTGTCATATTTCCCCCTAAACAATATTATTCGTTTTCTATTGACAGCTAAATGAAACTTGAAATAGTACTATAGGTGGCCTCCAATATGGCCGATGTGACATCACGTGAATACTCCCTATACTTAGAGGTGTTTGAAAATGGTTTTATTTTTCAAAAAAAAATCGTTTTATTCTATACCAAAATGTGGTGTTATTTCGGTGTTATTTTTATAATGGAAATGGAGAAATCAGGAAGTTTCAAAGCAACGGAAATTTTCACTCGCTTCGCATCGCTTTATTTTGAGCAACGCTATCAACCAGCAACGCTGCAAACCACTTTTCCATCGGCCAAAATGGGGTTGGTAAACAGTTTGAGACTAAACTGTTTTACCGACTTAGGGTCAAAAGTAGTAATTATTACGTAAAATTTGCATAGTTAAAAATGTTGAAAATGGTGTTATTTCGCTATTTCAACACTCAATTCGCGTTATTAAAATTATATGGTGTTATTTCGCGATTTGATTCCTTATCCTTTATGTCCAACATGCCGACATCTGTCAAAAAAAAAGTTTTTACACCACAAATAACGAATTTCGTTTTATCGCGGATTCCGAAAAGCAAACGTCTCTACCTATACTGTAGGTGTAAATGATGTGTATGTCGATCAGGATGTGGAGACCCTCTCGTCGTTCCCCGGGTCGAGCCTGAGCGGCGCGACGTACCTCCACCCGTTCACCGGCGAGCGTCTGCCCGCGCTGCCCGGTGACCACGTGAGCGCTGACAAGGGGACCGGCCTGGTGCACACCGCCCCCGCCCACGGGCCCGACGACTTCCTGGTCGCGCTCCGACACAAGATGGCGGTGACGTGTCTGGTGGACGAGGCTGGCCGGTACACGGACCAGGTGGTGCCCGAGTGAGTGCGCACGCGATAAGCTTGCATTCTAATTCTATACATTCGTATTTGTTGTCGTCGAAACACCCAGTTGCGAGGTAGACTACAGTGTATTCCACGTAGAAATTTGCAGTAGATAGATGCATTTCTCTCCCACTCTCTACTAGTGATGGGCAAACACGTTTAGTAACCTAAACGTTTAACCTTGTTTTAAATTCACGTTTAAACGTTTGCGCCCTCCCAAAGGAGGCGAGAAGAACGACCAATGCAGTAAATATCACCGGAATGTTCCGAAACTTAGGGTAGGGTAAAAATTAATTCAATTAGATAAGGCACAAGACTGCCACACAAAAGAAATGACTTATCAACGGTGAGAACACCCTTCCACCCCCCGCGACAAACATCGGTGCGCTCGACTTCTTCCGGCCGACCGCGGCCAGGCGCACACTGTATCAAAAACGTTTAACTGCGCATTAAAATTTATAAACGTTTAAACTCAATCCCACGTTTAAACGTCCCATCCCTACGTTCTACCCACACCCACCCCTTGTAGTAAGTGCAAGAGTTAGTATGTGAAATATACGTGTCAAGATGTCCCTTATAGTCTTTTGCATTTGCCACAAGGGGTGGGTGGGGGTAGACGGTGGCACAGAAATTCAACTACGTACTGCAATCTCTACATGGATCACACTAAATATAGCCTTTATATGTATAGTATTATATAGTTTTATATTATATATAGTTTATTAATATTATGTCATGTTAGAGGTCTGCATGGACCTAAACATAGAGGCCCGGTCCTGTAATGAATGAGGATTTGTAAACTAATTAAAGCCCGTAGCTAATCAAGGCCCGTAACAGCCGCCCGTTCAACTGTTAACTCAAAGCAACATGGTGATATTTTTAGTATGTATTTGGTAAGAGATACCTTACCTAATTTACCTTATTTTTAACATTCCAGCTTTGTAACTTTTACAGCCATTTTTTAATGTGGCTTCATTTCACAAATTTGCAATTCAATAGTTTGTACATTTAAAGTCTCAACATTGAATGTCACCGTTGAACGTGTCAGATGTAGACTACGTACGTACGGTATAATTGCCAGTACTACTGCGGTATGTAATAAATGGTATAGCAGCTAGTATTTGCGGGTTGATTGGTTGAGGATAACGAATGCCCTGCGCTAAGGTTTGCGTTTGCTCCGACAGGCTGCGAGGACTGCCGGTCCTGGAGGAGGGCAACGCCCGCGTGCTGGAGCTGCTCGGAAGCGATGTGGTCCACTCGGAGCCGTACGTTCACAGCTACCCGTACGACTGGCGGACCAAGAAGCCCGTCATACTCCGAGCTAGCCGGCAGTGGTTCGTAGACACCGAGGCGATCAAACAGAAGGCCATTGTACGTAATAAAGAGAGGGAGAGAGAGAGAGAGAGATGGATTGGATTATTTCGGTCTTTATTATGGGCGGGATTAAGGCCAGAGAGAGAGAGAGTAGTAGTAGTAGTAGACTTTATTTTAGCAAGAGCTATTTTCACACATAATAATAGTACAAATTACAGTATCACCACAAGTACAACAACAACAAAAACATATAACAGTACATTACAGTAGCACCACAGCTTAGTAATTAACATGTGATTAACAATAATTAACAATAAAAAACAAAACAGTAATGCCTAGAGAGAGAGAGAGAGAGAGAGAGAGAGAGAGAGAGAGAGAGAGAGAGAGAGAGAGAGAGAGAGAGAGAGAGAGAGAGAGAGAGAGAGAGAGAGAGAGAGAGAGAGAGAGAGAGAGAGAGAGAGAGAGAGAGAGAGAGAGAGAGAGAGAGAGAGAGAGAGAGAGAGAGAGAGAGAGAGAGAGAGAGAGAGAGAGAGAGAGGGAGAGCATGGGTGAGTTGGTTAGATCACAAAGAGGCCCGGTCATGAATGAGATTGAAAAGAGTCGATAAAAGGGGAAAAGTGAGCAAGATCATGATAAATGAGAAATAGAGTGATCAAAGCCCTCTTTGCAAGAACTTGTCACACCAACAGCTTACCTTGAAGGTGGTTTGGAGGTTCTTGACGTGATATCTATGTAAAACAACATAGTACTAAACTCAGTAAATTCTGTATATTGCCAATATTTAATAAGGTTTACAACAGTATGGCGGACAGTGACCGAAGCCAGCTACATGTTTTGGAATGGTTATTCTACCAACTTGACCGCTGATTGTGTAGGAGGCGCTAGCAGAGGTGAACATACTGCCCGAGCGTGGGAACAACGCCGTCGCCCTCGCTGCCCAGCTGCAACGGAGGCGCTACTGGTGCATCTCCAGGCAGCGCGCGTGGGGCGTCCCGCTGCCCGTGCTCTATCACCGAGAGACCGGCAAGCCTCTCATCTCCCCGGCGGCCATACAACACTACTGTCGGCTCTTGGAGGATCACGGCACAGACTTCTGGTGGACGCTGCCTATGGACAAACTGGCCTCCAAGTTGCTGCTCGCTGAACACAGGGTAGGTCATTTCAACAAGTCTTAGAGCTTCTTCTTTTCTTATACCCACAATTGACATCCCATGTCATCATGTATTTTCTGGTAAGCCAGTAGAGATAGGACTCCTGTTCCCTCCGATCCATGCCACCCGGCACTTTGTCCCTTTCATCCTTTACATATGTACACTCAAAGAGATGCCTCCTGTCTTGTTCTCCGACCCCACACATCCTACATATGCTGGATTCGAAAACCCCAACCCTATGTAGGTGCTTGGCAAGGAGGTCATGTCCAGTCTGGTGCTGGAATTGGGCTGTCTCTATTTTTCTGCTGTAGCACTTGTGTTTGCCTGCAGGCCTTGAAACAGTATATACTGTTGCCATGATTTATTCTGACCCTTCTCTTGCCATCTTTTATGGACCACTTTGCATGTTGATGCATGTAGATGAGATTTAATGGCTTTATGCGACAGCATCTTATTTTCTTGGGTCTTTTTGCTGCCTTGTTTGGCTAGATAATCAGCCTTTTCATTTCCATAGATGCCACAGTGGGCTGGTATCCACTGTAACAACAAGCTCACATGTGCTTCTTGACAAAACTCCCCCCTATCTTTTATCTCGTCTAATGGATACCTTACGAGCAATCTTAATTGCCAGCAAGCAATAGCAATATTTTGTCAACGTCAATGACATAGTTCTCATTTCTTTTGGTAGATTATGTCCATGTCACACTATAGAGTTTGTTCCTTTTTACGTCATCAATGTTAGTTCCACTCTGTCCGCAGCGCGGAAGATGGTACAAACAATGCAGTCTGACAGGCCGTAACAGCTGCTACAGTAGATATATTCTAATGTTTCAAAAGTTTCTAAGCCCCTAACCAGATCAAATTCATTCCCGTAACACAGTTTAAAAATATAACTTATTAAGTTTATATAACAAATATTATAAACATACACCTCAGTCAATTGGAGTAGGGACATTATTTAAAGCATGCTCTCACCTCGATCACACATAAACATTCCTCCGCCACTTTCATCGTTTGTACCGCCACCTAGATGCCAGCGCTGCACGTATGTGATTGTTTAACTCACCGAACACAGGCCCTATATTGTTCACCCATTGGTCGACCGTGTATAATGTTGTTGAACCGTGCCTTGAGACAAAATGACAGTGAGCAGAGTTGGACACAAAAGGTGGAGGGTATAATAACCAACAACGAATAACCAACACATTAATGATGTGTTTATTAAAAAAAAAAATCACCGATATAACACGGGTGAACAAATAAACTTTATTTGTTCTCCCGTGTTATATCGGTGAATTTTTTTTTTGCAAAAATTCGTACATAATTTGTTTCACCATCATCATCTGTTGCCACGTCCAACTCTGCGTTGGGTCGGCATTGAAGATAAGCCTCTCCATCTTCTACTATCCTGCCACCACTCTTCCCCCTCAACTACATTCCAGTCCCCTCCTCGCATTTCCACATCCTTCCTCACTTTGTCGTGCCATCTTTGTCGTGGTCTTCCTCTCGTTCTTCTACCTGGAATCTCCAGTTCTAGCATTCTCCTCGGCAATCTTTTTCTTTCCATCCTCTTGACATGTTTGAACCATTTCAGTCTTCTTTCTCCAATACGCTCCAATACATTTTTTTTTTTAATTTTAAATTTTTTTTTTAAACGCGAAAATTTGAAAAGCAACGTCCGGTGTGTCACCAGGTGACGCCCGACGAACTGGTCCGCGGGCGCGACATCCTCGACATCTGGTTCGACAGCGGCGTCTCGTGGGCGGCGGTCGTGGGCGCCACCAAGACTGCCGACCTCTACCTGGAGGGCGTCGACCAGCTGACCGGGTGGTTCCAGTCGTCGCTGATGACGTCGGTGGCGCTGCGAGGCCGCGCCCCCTACCGGACGGTCTACGCCCACGGGTTCGCGGTGGACGGGCGCGGCCATAAGATGAGCAAGAGCGAGGGCAACGTCGTGGACCCGGACGACGTGACGCGGGGGCGCGAGGGGGCGGAGCCGTGGCCAGCGCACGGGGTAGACACTCTCAGATGGTGGGTTTGTTTGTTTGTTTATTTATTTATTTATTTATTTATTTATTTATTTATTTATTTATTTATTTATTTATTTATTTATTTATTTATTTATTTATTTATTTATTTATTTATTTATTTATTTATTTATTTATTTATTTATTTATTTATTTATTTATTTATTTATTTATTTATTTATTTATTTATTTATTTATTTATTTATTTATTTATTTATTTATTTATTTATTTATTTATTTATTTATTTATTTATTTATTTATTTATTTATTTATTTATTTATTTATTTATTTATTCATTCATTCATTCATTCATTCATTCATTTATTTATTTATTTATTTATTTATTTATTCATTTATTCATTCATTCATTCATTCCTTCGTTCGTTCCTTCGTTCGTTCGTTCGTTCGTTCGTTCTTCCATTCATTCATTCATTCATTCATTCATTCATTCATTCATTCATTCATTCATTCATTTATTTATTTATTTATTTATTCATTTATTTATTTATTTATTTATTTATTTATTTATTTATTTATTTATTTATTTATTTATTTATTTATTTATTTATTTATTTATTTATTTATTTATTTATTTATTTATTTATTTATTTATTTATTTATTTATTTATTTATTTATTTATTTATTTATTTATTCATTCATTTAATGTCTATCCTATTCAGTTATAGCTTTATACATAGCTCTATCAGGGAAATGTTTGTATCTTACTTGTCTATACCTCTAGGGATTGACATTTATCCAGATGGAGTATAATATGCTTGCTCGATCATACCAGCTCTTATACATTAGTTGCTGATGTTTGGTTGAAGGCTAGATATATAGTGACAAAAGAGATAGGAAACTTCACTTTGTAAATAGTTTGTTAAAGTCGCTCCACAGCAACTATGGCAGCAAATGTGAGTATTGGTGAAGCCGCCCGCTGATTGGCTCCATCTGTGATGTCCCCAGCACCAAAGTTGCTGTGGAGTGACTTTAATATGTGTTCACTATGAAGGCTGCCTACTTCTCTACGGAAAGTTTTTTTTTTTTTATCTTATGCCGAAAGTTTGATTTTGTTGGGAACTATCCTATACTCACATTGTATCAACTTGTATTTATTTTATTAGTTTAAAATTCAAATGGTACTTTATTTTGCAAGGATTTCTGACCTATTTTTTCAAGAAAAATGCCATTACATTAAGGTGAATCTACCCCCATATTATTTTTATTTTTTTAATATGCATAAAGAACACATATGGAGTTAGTATTTTAAATACGCTCATTTGAGAAGATCAAAACTAATTTTCAAGCCCATTTTGGAGGAGCCGTATGGTATTTACAACGGGTTTTATGACGAATACGGCTAACAACTACGTTTAAACCACATACACGTTTGGTATGCGATTTTTTTGTTTACACGTTACCCTCACTATTGGCTATGTGTATTTAGTGTTTTGAAACAAAAGTTTTCAATATTTGGTTTACTACGATTTATTTTGCTCGCCGGTACAAATACAATTTCCGTACCGGAGAACAAAATAAATCGTAGAAAACCAAATACTGAAAACACTTACCTATTTCAAAACACTAAATCCACATAGCCAATAGTGAGGGTAAGGTGTAAACAAAAAATCGCATGCCAAACGCGTATGTGGTTTAAACGTAGTTGTTAGCCGTATTTTTCATAAAACCCGTTGTAAATACCATACGGCTCCTCCAAAATGGACTTGAAAACTAGTTTTGATATTCTCAAATGAGCGTATTTCATATACTAACCCATATGTTGTCTTCATGCATATTTAAAAAAATAAAATAAATTGGAGATAGATTCACCTTCAAAAATAGCGCTATCAGGGAAATGTTTGTACCTATCTAACTTGTCTATGCCTCTAGGGATTGACATTCATCCAGTTGGAGTATAATACATATAGATAGCTGACTGAAAGTGAGAATGCCAGGCATGCAATTCATGGAATTTGACAGGTCAAATTCTTTTAATTTCCAAACATCTGTCACTAGTAACTTTTTCATTTTATTAGGCCTGCTGCAGATCAAATGGAAACATTTTTTTTAAATGCATGATGATGATAATAATAGGGATAAAAATAAATACATTTTTTTTATAGGCTTAGTGTGGAAAATTTTCCAGAGATTTTCCAAATTAAGGTTTTCAAAAAAAAAAGCTAGCAGACATTTCAATTTTTAACACTTTCAAGTTGCACGTGTCAGTTTTAGTTTTGCGATTGTACTGTAGTTATTCATCGTGTATTCATCCTTCGTCTTCCAGGTGGGTCGCCAGCCACGCGACCCAGCACGCCACCGTCAGCGTGAGCCAGCCCCTGATCCAGTCGAGCGCCGACGCCGTCCACAAGATACGCATCGTGTTGCGCTTCCTGGTGGGCTCTCTGCACGACTGTACCCCGCAAGCAGCTGCCCCGCCGCCCGACTCTTACCGCCTCGTCGACCGTTACCTCCTGCACCTGCTGTACCGCTTCCATCGTGAGCTGGACGCCTCGTACGAAACGTACCAGTTCAATCGCACGTGCGCGCTCATCACGAACTTTGTGACGAACGACGTGTCTGCCCTGTACTGTCACCTGATCAAGGACAGGCTGTACTGTGACGGGAGGGGCGAGGCGCGACGTCGGGCCTGCCAGGCGGTCGTCGGACACATACTGGACACTCTGCTGTACGCGGTCGCGCCAGTGTTGCCCCATCTCGCCGAGGAGGTGTATCTCTATCACCCGCACAAGAAGGGTGAGTCCCGGCCGGCCAACACAAAGTGTAAAGAAAGAATAAATAAATAAATATTTACAGTCTATATTTAGGCTGGGATCGATATTTTGATTCGATATCGATATGTAACGATTTTTTAGATATCGATTTTATAATATCGAAATCATCATCATCTGCTGCCATGTCCAACTCTGCGTTGGGTCGGCATTGAAGAAATATCGAGAGAAAAAAATTAAACTGCAATTAAAAAATTAAAATGTTCAATGTTAAATTGTCCCCACGAAAACAGATCAAAAAATTTGTTTTCTACCTTCTGCATTAAATTTACAATACAATGCCCTTAATTATCCAGAAAAATGTATTATAATTTATAATCAATAAATAAGAGTAATCATACATTAGTGTAAAAAGTAGTTGGTTTTTCATTGTCTCTAGAAAGTGGGAGGTGATGAAATCAGTGTCTTATTTTTCGATATATCGATGTCGAAATCAAAATTTTGCCGCGATATCAATAATTGAGTGGTATATCATAGCCGAGCCCTAGTTTTTAATGATGTAGGAAAAGGGTTAACAGCTGGTAATATCGTGCGTTGTGTTGTGTGGTCGCAGGGGAGACGCTGTTCCGGTCAGAGAGAGTCCGCCCCAGCGAGGAGTGGAACCAGCCGGACGTGGGTCGGGTGGTGGATCTGGCCCTGGACGTGAAGAGGATGCTGAACACGACGTCGGGGGTGACAAACACGCAGGAGCTTGACGTGGTGGTGGCCGCGGGCGGGGAGGCCTGGGAGATGCTACAGGTGAGAGGCAATGATATCCATGTCGTGAGGAAACAAAGGTTAAAATGTTACGGTGTCATGATCAACTTAAAATGTTAAAATATCTCCGCCGTACGCTTGCGGTACGCACGCAGTACGTGTTCCTGCAGTCTGTCTCTGCACATCTCCCCCCTCCTCCCTCGAGGATATCGCGATATCTTTGTCAACTTCAGAAATCTCTGCCGTGGTCTGCAGTCTTCCTTCCCTATCCATATAGCCGCTCCACCATTACCCCCACGACATTAGACCCATTATTCTGTTTACACCTGGAACCCGGAATGCAAGGGTGATATGACACAGGCATGGATGGTTCCATTAACATTTATTTATACATACATTTATATAGCCTATATATACATTTGTTATAAATTAAAAGGTTAAGTCTAAATATTAAAAATGTCAATAGATATTTATATAATATATTATATATATGTCTATATGTATTTACTTAATCAAGAAAGAATGAAGGCGTATTTTGCTTGGTTGTGTTTGGGAAAAGGAGAAAGGAGACCAACTGCTCACCTGAAATGTGGTAGAAGGCCACATGTTGAAATGTTACAAACGTCGAAATGTTTCGGCCTACTTGGTTATTTTGACTTGATGTGATGTGTCGTGCTCTAGTTGCTGGAGGGAGGGGAGGAGGGGGGAGCGTCCGAGCTGGCCGAGATCCTACAGGTGTCGTCCGTGCAGCTCATCAGAGAGCCTCGTCTCGAGGGCTTCTGCGTCGAGACGGCTCGAACCTCCGCCCACCTGTGCGATCGCTGCCGCAGATTCACCGCGGAGAACAGTCACGAGCCTTGCGTCAGATGTCAGCAGGTGCTTGGTGCCGCGGCACACTAGCGGAGTGAGTAGCTCTCCACTCAAAGATCTTACGCCTACGTATTAGCCATTGTACATTGAGACTACGTGTGTACCAAAACCTGTTAGGAATGCTTTGGTGCTAGCATCATCAATATGCAATGCAATGACGATGATTTTTTGCCTTTATGTCGCATATTTTGGCATCAATATTAGTTAAGACGATGACTGGGTGACTATGCAGATGAAAAAACTCTATAACATCCATGCCCTAAGCCAGGATTGGAATCTGGAACGCGAAGACTATACAATATACTATATGTGAAACTGCCCAATTTCGACTGAATACCGGACATGACCTCCTAAAGCCGCACCTCCATAGAATAGGGCTGGCTGCGGACGGCGTGTGTGATCTGTGTGGGAAGGAGGAGCAGACCAGAAGGCATCTGCAGATTTGTGAGGGACTAAGAGCCCAAAATGACGCTATGCCAGGGGGCATAAAGTTTCACGACAGGGAGGCGAATCTCTATTGGCTGACGAGATCCAGCATGATGGTCTGATAGATCAATTGTGGGCATATGAAATAATACCAACCCGTAATCGACCATGGCTAACTACGCTGGCTCCTTCTCCACAGCATCACATTTTGTGTTCCGGAATGTCTTCAAGCAAAATGGTGTACAGTACAACAATGCGCACAAAAATATCTTATGAAATTGAATAAAAATGGCCAAAATGAATGACAATGAATGATTGAAATCCTACCAGGCCTTGTGTAAATAACGGTCAAATTCCATTGTTCCAGAATTGTTTGACGAGCTTTTAGTTATTGACTTTTCATAATGTCCCCATGATTATGCGAATGCTGGCAACACCAGAGCGAAAAGGTCCGGCATCTAGAGTGTGCATGAATCGCTCAAAAGGGCAGGTTATAGTATGCCCAGTGTAGCATTTCTAGCATACAGTACGTATCAGTATGTAATGAATGTGTCTAGCTGCTGTAAGCACTTTCAACAGGTTTCGGGAATGCTAATGGTGGTTAAGCCATCAATGTCGTACTACCATGGGAATGTGTGTCAATTTATATTATTAGTCATTATTATTAATATTACTTTTATTGATGAATAGGGGCCAATAGACTGGCGAATTAGTTTGAGAAAGAGGTAGATTCCTGAGAAAAGTAGGTGAATTGTCATACTGTAGTGTAGAGAAATGGCTAGAGATAGTCATTTCTAGCTTTTTATGAGATTCAATGGAATAATTGGAACATGTGATGACATGTTCTAATGGAATCGGAGTCTTTCACAACGTCTGTTTTTCTTAAACAACAGAATCGAAAGACATAGTGGTCCATATCACAAACTAAAACGACATGTGAGGGATCTTGAATCGTGTCGACCTCGCATGACCTTCCTGGGTCAGTTTGTTTGTGTAGATCACTATGTCTACTCACCTCTTTCAGTTTGCACACGCCTTATTATGTTGCAAATAAATAAAGGGCAACACAGTTACACGTTATTCCCAGCCAATAAACTCCCTCGCATAGATTAAACTATTGCCTGGGTTCCCTATCCACTTTACCCCCACCTAGCATATATTTATTTTGTTATTAGGCCCTAGTGGTTGGTTTGATCACAAGAAAGACTTTAGCCCAATGTGACAATGTCAGTCAGTCAAATATTATTATATATTAATTTAATAGGTAGGCATATTATTATATCTAGGCTAGTACAAAAGGCAACCTGTGTTCTTGGGAACACTGATGCATTGGCTATGTGCCAAAGATTCATAGAGACTGATTGTTAAATATACTATAGGCCCTACCTACTTGGTGAGTTATTGACTTGATTAGAGGTTCTACCATTTGATTGGGTTTCTACTTTCCAATGTTTCCACTTGTTCAAATGATTTACCTGTGGCTGTACATGTATTGTTCAATAGTCTTTAAGTACCACAAGAATGTTGCATGTTATCCATGCAGCAGCTTTGTAAAGTTTGGCTTACAAGTGGACACTTTGTGAGTACTGTGGATTTAAGTGCAACTTCAATCCGAGTCAGTTTCCAACTACGGTACATTATTAGCCTCGTCTAAGTCAAACATTTTACTGTACCCAATACGTATACAGTATTTGCACAGACAACCAATTTGGTAGCAATTATTTATCTGTGGTATTTGTTTGCCTAGCCTACTGAATGTGAAATACGTTAAAATATTAGCCTTTAAAAGATGTTGACTGTCCGTGTGTTGATAGAGATTGAAAGCTGAATGTTAAGAACATGTGTTGTAAATATGAGAAAATATAACGTTTTAGATATTATCAAAATGTTACTTTATTGACCCAGTCTTTATATGTGTAGTAGGCCTATTGTTTTCGTGTTGGATATCATTGTTAGTTCAATCCTTGTAACATTGTGGTTGGCCTGGCCTACCTTCACCTAGTAGTACGGTAATTTCTTTCCTTGAATGAAGAGACCTTCCACAACAAAATAGTGAATCACTCCTCCAACTGGACAATGTTTACTTGATGTTAAAACTCCTTTATTTCTGTTTCTCTTTGTCTCGTATGCAAGTAATTTCTATGCTTTGCTTTACTACAAAATATTTAAAACTTAAGAGTGCAACTCTTACATGTTTTATTGTAGGGATAGGTACAGGACAGAAGGTAGTCATCAAATGATAATATGTAGGTACATGAAAACACGAACATATTCCTAAAACCCTGTGCTAAAACATTTGAGCAAACTTGTGGCCTTGATCACTCAGTGCGAGTACAGGTAACTCATACCCTGTACACAGTTGTTTGATGGCCATCAGCAGCTGTCAACAATTAACTATGTCCACACTTGTGTGTGTATTCCTATTTCCGACATAAAAACGTGGATGGGACTACCGATAATAATAGTGAACGTGTAGTCTTAAGCTATTT
Organism: Isoperla grammatica; assembly: GCA_945910005.1. Taxonomy (NCBI): domain Eukaryota; kingdom Metazoa; phylum Arthropoda; class Insecta; order Plecoptera; family Perlodidae; genus Isoperla; species Isoperla grammatica. The sequence goes on from OX246741.1 coordinate 24,370,279, forward strand.
CCTTTTTACATATCATTCAACTGATCCTGATAAGTAAGCTAAGTACAAACAAAGTTCTCTGTCCATTCAGAGCAAACTCGAAAGATTCTTTGCACAATTGCAAAATAAAAGTTACTGGTACCCAGTAGGCAGTAAGTTCAAAGACTTTGTCGGGCTTTTTTGGATGTGCAAGTAGTACAAATAAATGGGTATGAAATTGTATTTTAAAATAGGTATTTTTAGTAATTTATAACTACATCATGTTGTATAAATATTTTATTAAAAGAACAATCTAAATAATAACAATAGTTGGTTATAAAACTAACCTATTGTACACATATCACTTATCTTACAGGAACATTAATACAAAACATGAAGATTAGGCAGAGCCAAAGGCACTTTTCACAACCAAAGAAGACGGCAGTTTTGAGCACGTTTTAGTGACATGATAGATACCCTTTCTTACACAGATCACTCTTTGCTTTTGATAATTAAGTATATGTGCATTCATTAAGAATTAAAATAAGTACGGTAGCTGATGCTTAGTAAGTCTCCATACGTAAGTAGCCTTGGCTGCACGTGTAGACTCTATACCAATTTGTATCCATTCAACAATTGAGTGATTTCATTAATGTTCTCTTTTCAATTCTATTTTTTATGCCTATTACACGATTGTGCTGAATGCTCTTTTCATGTTCTTTGTAATCGTAGGTACATTACTGGTTGATTGGTTTTACTGGATCCCTATGTCTGTTCCTGCTAACTAGGAAATCATCATAGTGGTTTTACCTTTATTCAGGTGTGGTAATATGTGGTTGACTGGTTGTATAGTTATAGCAGTGGTAGACCAAAACCTTGACTATCTGAGTTGTCCAAGCCAGTTTCTGAAACCCTAATTTTCTCCAACACAAAAATAACGTATAGATATTAGATAGTATACATGTTACGTTTACCACATCTTGCAGTTGGTCTTCATTGGCTCAAATAATCAAGGTCTTGCCGTAAATTTATACTCGTAGCGAGCTGTGATAGTTATGGTGGGTATGTGATGTGAGTGTGATGTTCTGGGCCATGTGGTACATTATATATATATAAAAACACTGAAGCTTTCGTGGCCAGGATTTATGTCAATAAAATTAAAATAATTGCGGGTTATTCCGCCACGTCCTACCTCCATATTGTGCCGACGTTTCAGGAACCTTATGGATCCTATCCTCAGGGCGTCGAGCTGTCAACTGATGTCTCCCGCGCTCGCTGATAGTGAAACTGCGCGCGCCGATGTCACCCCATGTTGTTACTTGTCGGTAGTTCCTTGTTCGAGCTTCGCTCTCGAACGCGTCATCACTCGTCGTGTATCCGCGCGAAATTCAGTTTCCGGCGTCGTCTGAACTACTGTTATAGAGTTTTTTGAGTTTTTTGAGCCAGCAAAAACACGAGTGGGGCATTTCGTGTTTTTGCTGGCTCAAAAAACTCAAAAAACTCTATAACAGTAGTTCAGACGACGCCGGAAACTGAATTTCGCGCGGATACACGACGAGTGATGACGCGTTCGAGAGCGAAGCTCGAACAAGGAACTACCGACAAGTAACAACATGGGGTGACATCGGCGCGCGCAGTTTCACTATCAGCGAGCGCGGGAGACATCAGTTGACAGCTCGACGCCCTGAGGATAGGATCCATAAGGTTCCTGAAACGTCGGCACAATATGGAGGTAGGACGTGGCGGAATAACCCGCAATTATTTTAATTTTATTGACATATATATATATGTATGATAGGTAGAAGGATAGACCCCAACAGCTTACCTGAATTGTAGACCATTGTGGTATAGAGATAAAAGACAACATATATAATGAACAACACGGAAAACTTGTGTTGTCCTCTATATATATATGTTGTCTTTTATCTCTATACCACAACGGTCTACAATTCAGGTAAGCTGTTGGGGTCTATCCTTCTACTTATCATATTACTAGCCTTTTGGTCTCTCTTTAACCCAGTATATATATATATATATATGTTTATTAGTTTTCAAGTTTTCACGGACATATGTGTACCTGTTGCAACTTTCTGGGGATTTTTGCTGCGAATAATGTACTAAAGAAGAAGGCACTGACGTACCCTTGCCTTCCTGACGTTTCGGGAAAGTCACATCTCCCATCTTCAGAGGCCCTCACTCGTCGAGTGAGGGCCTCTGAAGATGGGATATGTGACTTTCCCGAAACGTCGGGAAGGGTAAGTCAGTGCCTCCTTCTTTAGTCCATTATTCGCAGCAACAATCCCCAGAAAGTTGCAACAGGTACATATACATACTGCATGAGTATTATACCACTGTGCACTTGTTTAGTAGTGTAGTAGTGTCATGGAGATGCATGTATACATGAACTTTTGACTAGAGCTCTGGGGTGTCTCAAAGCAAAGCAATAAGCAATACATGAATTTTGGACACAAATGGGAATACACTTTTTATACTTAGGCCTATACTACTTATGCTATTACTGTAAACAATTATTTTTACCAAAAATAGGGAATTTCACTCAGTAATCTTACGTTTCGACACAAATCCGGAACAACTGGCTGTCCCGAAAGCTTTTTTCGGGATACCGGGACTAGGGGCAGAAATCCGGGACAATCCCGGTTTCCCGCGACGGACAGCCACCCTACCTTCAATTCAGATAGCACAAGACCCCGAAAAACCGCATTTTAATTAAGAAATGTTCAAGTGATAGAACATTCTATGATTCCGACATTCTGCGGGGACTTCATCACAGGTTTGGCTTATAGAAACGTTTGAATTAAAGGGAGATTACTGTCATTGAAATAGTATTGATGTGGCTGCTCATGCATTTACATTGTATTGAAGACACCAAAGTCTCGTAACACATCACTCTGGTATGTGTATGTATGTGTGTGTGTGATAGACATGATTGTGCGACTGTGGTGTATGTGTGGGCATGTTTGTGATTGTGGGAGTGTTGTCTGTGTCACGTGATGGTGATGGGTGCATGGTCGTGTGTGTGTGTGTGAATGTGGTGTATGTGTGTGTGAATGTCACGTGATGGTGATGGGTGCATGGTCGTGTGGGTGTGTGTGTGAATGTGGTGTATGTGTGTGTGAATGTCACGTGATGGTGATGGGTGCATAGTCGTGGGTCTGCAGCTCCATGGTAAAGTCCCAGCGCTGCGACAACGCCCCCTGACGGCAGGCGGCCAGCGTCACTTGACTAGCGAGGCCAGACTCGAGACAGAGTCCCGACAACAGCTGGACGATGCTCCTACCCTGACGGCCCCACTTCTAAAACAACAACAAACATTACCGATTTGAAATCTCATGCATCATCCCTCTTTAATTCAAATTTAATATTTATGTATAGTTTAACAACACATTTAAAGTCGGTTTACACACATTTTCTAAGATTTAACATTTTATATTTTGTTCCTAGCTCATATTTTATTTTCCCAACTGTTTTACTTGGATCGCTACCATTGCGGATTTATAAAAAATCGCCTCTCATTAGCTGGGCTAAGAATTTTACGTATAAGAGCCATATACCGTGCAAGGTTAGGTAGAAGAGCGAGCAACATGCTCGAACCTCGCCGTTTTGTAAAATGTACACTGTTTTACAAATAAAGTCCATTTATTATTATTATTATTATTATTATTATTATTATTATTAATGTTGCTAAAGTTTTCTTAAATCATAAATCTTAGGACGATGTGTGAATGCTATAATGCTTTCGGTTTGATTCAACTTTGTTAACCCTTAAATCTTAAATAAAAGTCTAAACTGACCGGGTTAAAATGCAGTTCTTTACTAATCTCAATAAGAATGGGAACACATTATTTTTTGTAAAATTAGCATTTTGTAGCGTTTTCAAAAATAAAGCCAATAAATAAATGACCAATTTAGCATCTAAAACTTATAAGGCTAAAATAAATACATAACTGGAGAGTACCTGGTGGGCTGCCCGACGGCAGGGCGCGAGGTAGGGGTGGGGCCTCCGCTCGGTGGCTGTGAGGCAAGCGCCGGCCCCCCTCCGTATCTCTGCTGTCTGCCGACTGAAGGACCACGCCCCCTGCTGGCTCGTCATAGCCAGGCCGCTACACTCGGTCAGTCGGACCTCCGCATCTCGCGTCCTGTTGGCCGTCAGGCACAGCGAGTCCTGCTTCAGGTCTCCGAACGCTGTGTTCTCCTCGTTCGGCAACCTGCCCGGGAATAGAAACCATTTTAGTAAATTCTACGTTGTTTGTTTATACTTTCACTTTTTATTAGCATAGGAGCATGTGGTATAGGTCCTAGGATCTTCATTGTAGCACATTGAATGCCTGCGTAGTAAACCTTGGGGGGTGGAATGGCCTCCCTGTCACCGGACAAGGAGGGCCCAGATGCAGAAGACAAACAAAAGTTAAAGTAAAATGTGATAGTTTATGGGTTAGAGTGGGAGGAAAATAGATACGCATTATGAATAATTCGTAAAAGCAATACTTTTCCTCGTGCTGATGGTTACTGTGCATTAAAAAAATAGTTGTGGCCGTGTTTGGTTCAATCTAAGAAAGATCCGTCAGTGGAGTTGCGTATAGCAACTAATTGTTTTCGCTACCCAAATGATAGCTGTGTGACGCCACAGCTCCCTCAACCATTACTAATCCTTTTGACCTCCTTAACAACTCGACTCCCGTGTAAATCTTTTACTTGATATCCTTGTCAAACCGACTGTCGAAACAAGACCAAGTAGTGGATTACACTAAATAATAAATAATAATAAATAATTTCAATCGGGACGATGGACTGAAGTTGAGCCGCATTTGGAGACCTACTATACATCGCATCAACAACGCGCAGGAAACACGGCGAGCGCTATCTGAGATGACGTCAGGAGATGACGTCAGGAGATAACGACGGAGTCGAACCGGTAGAACAGGTGCGGGGTGGCTCACAATACGCGGGAAACAATAGGGCTTGTCGCAGTCACGGAGTGAAGCTGGACCGAGTAGGTTTCATTCTGTGACTTCTTCAGGTCTTAGCTCTGAAGATGGGTAGTGTAACCTGCCCGAAACGTCAGCTTTTAAGCAATAATCGACGCGGCTATACCCGAAAGCCAAGTTTAGTGATTGACTCGGGCCGGGAAAGCCTACGTGAGCATTACTACTCCTGTTGACCTCCTTAACAACTCGACTCCCGTGTAAATATTCTACTTGATATCCTTGTCAAACCGACTGTCGAAAGAAGACCAAATAGTGGATTACGCCTCGTTTATGATTGACGGAAACGGAATCGTGATTGGAAGTGTGTTCTGAAGACGTGAAATAAGCGTTTACGATTGACTGGAACTCGGAATATGTTCGGGTCTATTCGCCGTAAATCGACCATTCTGGGCTTGTTGTTGTTGCTGTCAGCTGCCTTTGTGATTGGTTGGTTTGGTGTCGTCCATGTTTGTTTACTCTGCGCATGCGTACACCGTGTCGGAGACGGCAACGTGAACTTGGGACCGATCGCGTTGCCGTCTCGCGTTGGCAACCCGTCAATCATAAACGCTCAGCCGTGTTAGCTATCTACCAACATTCACAATCACGTTTCCCAATTCCGTTTCCGTCAATCATAAACCAGGCTTTACACTACTCACTTGAGCTCGGGGTAGACATTGTCCAGGTACCACTGGAAGGGCTTGCAACGAAGCCACTCCCTCAAGGCCACCTGTCTGTCAGTGTCCCCCGCGTCAAGGTACACTGTTGAAGCGTACTACTCACTTGAGCTCGGGGTAGACATTGTCCAGGTACCACTGGAAGGGCTTGCAACGAAGCCACTCCCTCAAGGCCACCTGTCTGTCAGTGTCCCCCGCGTCAAGGTACACTGTTGTAGCGTACTACTCACTTGAGCTCGGGGTAGACATTGTCCAGGTACCACTGGAAGGGCTTGCAACGAAGCCACTCCCTCAAGGCCACCTGTCTGTCAGTGTCCCCCGCGTCAAGGTACACTGTTGTAGCGTACTACTCACTTGAGCTCGGGGTAGACATTGTCCAGGTACCACTGGAAGGGCTTGCAACGAAGCCACTCCCTCAAGGCCACCTGTCTGTCAGTGTCCCCCGCGTCAAGGTACACTGTTGAAGCGTACTACTCACTTGAGCTCGGGGTAGACATTGTCCAGGTACCACTGGAAGGGCTTGCAACGAAGCCACTCCCTCAAGGCCACCTGTCTGTCAGTGTCCCCCGCGTCAAGGTACACTGTTGAAGCGTACTACTCACTTGAGCTCGGGGTAGACATTGTCCAGGTACCACTGGAAGGGCTTGCAACGAAGCCACTCCCTCAAGGCCACCTGTCTGTCAGTGTCTCCCGCGTCAAGGTACACTGTTGTAGCGTACTACTCACTTGAGCTCGGGGTAGACATTGTCCAGGTACCACTGGAAGGGCTTGCAACGAAGCCACTCCCTCAAGGCCACCTGTCTGTCAGTGTCTCCCGCGTCAAGGTACACTGTTGTAGCGTACTACTCACTTGAGCTCGGGGTAGACATTGTCCAGGTACCACTGGAAGGGCTTGCAACGAAGCCACTCCCTCAAGGCCACCTGTCTGTCAGTGTCTCCCGCGTCAAGGTACACTGTTGTAGCGTACTACTCACTTGAGCTCGGGGTAGACATTGTCCAGGTACCACTGGAAGGGCTTGCAACGAAGCCACTCCCTCAAGGCCACCTGTCTGTCAGTGTCCCCCGCGTCAAGGTACACTGTTGTAGCGTACTACTCACTTGAGCTCGGGGTAGACATTGTCCAGGTACCACTGGAAGGGCTTGCAACGAAGCCACTCCCTCAAGGCCACCTGTCTGTCAGTGTCCCCCGCGTCAAGGTACACTGTTGTAGCGTACTACTCACTTGAGCTCGGGGTAGACATTGTCCAGGTACCACTGGAAGGGCTTGCAACGAAGCCACTCCCTCAAGGCCACCTGTCTGTCAGTGTCCCCCGCGTCAAGGTACACTGTTGTAGCGTACTACTCACTTGAGCTCGGGGTAGACATTGTCCAGGTACCACTGGAAGGGCTTGCAACGAAGCCACTCCCTCAAGGCCACCTGTCTGTCAGTGTCCCCCGCGTCAAGGTACACTGTTGTAGCGTACTACTCACTTGAGCTCGGGGTAGACATTGTCCAGGTACCACTGGAAGGGCTTGCAACGAAGCCACTCCCTCAAGGCCACCTGTCTGTCAGTGTCTCCCGCGTCAAGGTACACTGTTGTAGCGTACTACTCACTTGAGCTCGGGGTAGACATTGTCCAGGTACCACTGGAAGGGCTTGCAACGAAGCCACTCCCTCAAGGCCACCTGTCTGTCAGTGTCCACCGCGTCAAGGTACACTGTTGTAGCGTACTACTCACTTGAGCTCGGGGTAGACATTGTCCAGGTACCACTGGAAGGGCTTGCAACGAAGCCACTCCCTCAAGGCCACCTGTCTGTCAGTGTCCCCCGCGTCAAGGTACACTGTTGTAGCGTACTACTCACTTGAGCTCGGGGTAGACATTGTCCAGGTACCACTGGAAGGGCTTGCAACGAAGCCACTCCCTCAAGGCCACCTGTCTGTCAGTGTCCCCCGCATCAAGGTACACTGTTGTAGCGTACTACTCACTTGAGCTCGGGGTAGACATTGTCCAGGTACCACTGGAAGGGCTTGCAACGAAGCCACTCCCTCAAGGCCACCTGTCTGTCAGTGTCTCCCGCGTCAAGGTACACTGTTGTAGCGTACTACTCACTTGAGCTCGGGGTAGACATTGTCCAGGTACCACTGGAAGGGCTTGCAACGAAGCCACTCCCTCAAGGCCACCTGTCTGTCAGTGTCCCCCGCGTCAAGGTACACTGTTGTAGCGTACTACTCACTTGAGCTCGGGGTAGACATTGTCCAGGTACCACTGGAAGGGCTTGCAACGAAGCCACTCCCTCAAGGCCACCTGTCTGTCAGTGTCCCCCGCGTCAAGGTACACTGTTGTAGCGTACTACTCACTTGAGCTCGGGGTAGACATTGTCCAGGTACCACTGGAAGGGCTTGCAACGAAGCCACTCCCTCAAGGCCACCTGTCTGTCAGTGTCTCCCGCGTCAAGGTACACTGTTGTAGCGTACTACTCACTTGAGCTCGGGGTAGACATTGTCCAGGTACCACTGGAAGGGCTTGCAACGAAGCCACTCCCTCAAGGCCACCTGTCTGTCAGTGTCCACCGCGTCAAGGTACACTGTTGTAGCGTACTACTCACTTGAGCTCGGGGTAGACATTGTCCAGGTACCACTGGAAGGGCTTGCAACGAAGCCACTCCCTCAAGGCCACCTGTCTGTCAGTGTCTCCCGCGTCAAGGTACACTGTTGTAGCGTACTACTCACTTGAGCTCGGGGTAGACATTGTCCAGGTACCACTGGAAGGGCTTGCAACGAAGCCACTCCCTCAAGGCCACCTGTCTGTCAGTGTCCCCCGCGTCAAGGTACACTGTTGTAGCGTACTACTCACTTGAGCTCGGGGTAGACATTGTCCAGGTACCACTGGAAGGGCTTGCAACGAAGCCACTCCCTCAAGGCCACCTGTCTGTCAGTGTCTCCCGCGTCAAGGTACACTGTTGTAGCGTACTACTCACTTGAGCTCGGGGTAGACATTGTCCAGGTACCACTGGAAGGGCTTGCAACGAAGCCACTCCCTCAAGGCAACCTGTCTGTCAGTGTCCCCCGCGTCAAGGTACACTGTTGTAGCGTACTACTCACTTGAGCTCGGGGTAGACATTGTCCAGGTACCACTGGAAGGGCTTGCAACGAAGCCACTCCCTCAAGGCCACCTGTCTGTCAGTGTCTCCCGCGTCAAGGTACACTGTCGTAGCGTATTACTCACTTGAGCTCGGGGTAGACATTGTCCAGGTACCACTGGAAGGGCTTGCAACGAAGCCACTCCCTCAAGGCCACCTGTCTGTCAGTGTCCCCCGCGTCAAGGTCGCGAGCACCGGGCCTGGACTCGTAGAAGAAGCGCCTGTGTTCGCCGAGCCAGACGTCGGCCACACGCTTGGTGTTGCGCAGGTACGTGTTTGCGTTGCCGTCTGGGAACGCGTACGGGTGCTTCTTGCGGAAGACGTGGCCCACCCGACTGCACGGCAACACCTCTAGCCGGCCGCCGCACATCCACGCCTTCAGAGACATTTCTGAAACGGAAAACACTCGTCTTTCAATTTATCAATAACTATATTTTGATACGATAGAATTTGGCTCAATGATGTTGTCATTATTCCATTAGGGGTGGAGATCATGCGTGATTGTGTTTGGGCCTCTGTGATTATCATTTGTCACATCCATAGTTATTATTAAGTATATTTATTTGTCCTCCTTTGTAAATCAGTTTTAGTTACAACTAAATAGGATAGATATTAAATAAATTAAAACTGGCTATACTTTTTTCATGTGGGTTTAAATATTGACTTAATTACTACGTTTACATGCAGGTTTGAAAAAGTTTTGACTCAAGTCAAACCAAAACCGTCGATCGTTTACATGCCATCGATCTGAATACGTTCTCAAACCATTTTTTAGTTCGTACATTTCCCGGTATACAGCACCACTTACAATAAGACATTTCACTGCTTTCTAAAGAGACATTGGAACAACAGAGAGGGCAGTGCGGGTAATCTATACAACAACAACAACAAAACAACAAAGCTGTCACATTTAGCTGTCACAACATGTAATCCTCACACATTTGTTATATTTTAAGACTTGCGACTTCAAAATATAATATATTACCATCTAGAAGATACAAGCGCGGTAGAAAAGTGAGAACCTAACCTCACTTTGCACTGCCACCGCCGGTTTAGTTTGCTAATGAGCCCGCCAAGTCGAAACGTATTGGCGGCAGTGGGGTGTTTACATGGCAGTTTCCAAAACTAGTTTTCAAGTCACCCCTGCGAGCAAACAGGCGTGACTCGAACCGATCCAAACCCACTTTCGAAGTGTTTATATGCTGTTTTGAAAACTCAAAACGTTCTTAAATCGATTTCAAACCTGCATGTAAACGTAGTAATATACACGTTACATTAATTAATAACTTCTGTCGATACTTTGGTGTATTCATGTACGATAGTTGTTGTGGCTGGTTTTTATCAAAACCTGATACTGTATCTCTTACCTTGTGGTTTTGAATGTTGATTATTGAGTCAAATCCATTAAGCTTATGTCGTGAAATAGGTGCATTCAAGATGTGTAGTAACCTGGTAAATATAGTTGGTGGTGGTGGTGGACAATTATATTGATTTGATGTAAACCTTGTGCACTGTCTAGAACCTATTATGTCTTCGTAATCATGACGGTGAATGGCGCCAAGATTTTGAGACAAATTTTCGGTTAGAATGGTCTTGCATCATTACTTTTTGATGGTAGTATACTACAGTATTTGTTTTGACGGTGATGGTGAATAGTCACTAAAGGAGGTTCAATACTTGTATACGTAGCATTGGCTTTACCTAGACTTTCTCCTCCCCATATACGGAGTCCTTGGTCGAAACTGCCCAGTTGTCTAAACCACAACCTGTTGATAAGAAACAACCCCCCTGCGATTGCTGGACTCCTGTAACAAAGAGAGCATCCATATCATTTCTGATTGTTGAGGGGTACCATGGTCTTTTGACAGTAGATCACTTTTTGTTTGAACTTGTGAAAAAAAAAAAAATTAATTCACTATGTCTGTACACCTTGATTCAACACTGTCAGGTACGGGGGTGTTGCCACTAAATACTTGGGCATACAGAATCAGCACCAGTCTGCCAATCTGTGAAAATTAGTTCCTGTATCCGAGTGTGTAATGAATATAGTATTCAGGTGGGTCCAAAGTAAAACAATAATACATGTGAATTACTGTGTGACATGGTACGTGGTGTGCCTATGCTCAGAGCAAAATGTGATTGCACATATTATGTACCAGGAATCTCGGGGCCTAGAGTTCTGACGTTGGTAAAGTGAGTGCGTAAAGAAGTTCCTTACGGGAAAGGGTCCGTGGGGTCTCTGTGTTTTGTCTTCTCCTCCTCAGTCAGTGAGATCCACTTAAAGTGTAAACTCCAGTCAAAGCCTGAAACGAGAGACACATTAATATTAGCCAAGCATTGAATCGTAAAGGTTTTATTATTGACAGCTCATTAGGTACAAATGTACTGAATTTAGTGGTTTTCAGTTTATCTTGTAAGATTTGAAAGTAAACTTTCCTATACATCAGAGTACCGTAGTTGGATATTGTTAACAGCCATACAAGAATTACATTTGACATTGAACACTCGGTATACATGTCTGTGTAATTGAGATTGCAAACATAGTATTCTTTTCACAAGGAACAACTCAATACGACAATGGTGAGGCTTGTGCACAGTGACTACACTGTGGCTTTCGTGTACTTTGCCTACACTAGTCAATGGTATAATTGTAGTAGGGTTGCCAACTATTGAATATGAAAATACGGGAATTTTAAAATTGATTTGAAATGTAGAGGGAAAGAGGATGGCGATGTCCCAGTTGCCGAAGGCCAAATCGCCGCTATCGACGTTAGGTCCCAGAAAATGAGTTTAGGGATTTGATATTAACTTTGCAGGTGTAATTTGCTCATTCAGTTAATGTTTAATTTTGGAGGGTTAATTAAATTAAAATGTACCTTCTACATTTTTTCAAGCTATTTTGCATCACGTAAAATCTTTATATCCCGTTTTAAATAATTATAAAATTTTTGACACGAAAGAGAATAAATACCAACAACTTGTAACTTACCTGGTTGATCTGTTTCTATTGTCTAACCATTTATGTACCATCATGTATTATAAATTTATAATGAAACAATTGTCTCAACATAAGACTTTAAGTTCAAAATGCTCAAATGCTGAAAACTGTCCACTGTTAGTAGGCGGAAGTTTACAAAATGTGTATTTTAAAACAAACTGAAAATACGGGAAAACTGATTCCCGTCTAGAGTTGATACGGGAAGCGGGAAATCACAGTGGAAAACGGTATTTCCCGGGAAATACGGGAGAGTTGGCAACCCTAAATTGTAGAAGTGCCTGTCTTGTCTCATATAAGTATAATAACTACATACTACAATACTGGTAATGGTATGTATACAGTTCACAATTCTTGTTTGATACTGATATTCTTTGTTTCATCTAGAAATAAACTGTGTATGTCATCATTACTTATTATGTTATATGATAGTGTACAACCGCTAGTCTTAGGTCTAGTCTTGCAATGTCCCAGTAACTACTTATTTGTCGAATAGCTTGTTGTCTCCATGGCAACGACCAATCAAAACTCTTGAAATCCTCCAAATAGCTTAATTGCTACAAATAACTTAGGAGATTGTAAGACCGGCCCTAAAGGTAGGTATATTATGACACTTGGATAGTTGGAAGGACCAATTACTCTAGTAAGTAAATTTAAAATGTGATTGTGAACTGAATGTATTGGTTGGCGATGCACGGGTGACTCACCTCCCTTGAGTTGAGTCGACGGACGGTACTGGAACGTGTCTTGGTCGATCACGTCTATCACAGGAATCGCCACCACCAAGGCGTCCTAGAACAAGACCCGAGTTACAACACGTATGCTTCTTGGTTACGTTCTCCGACCTTTGCCGCGGTATGGATTCACTCGGCATTGTAGCGGAATCGCTTTGTACTTAGCCGATCGTACACATACAGTAGAGAGACCAACACCGTATCGTGCTGCATATTTCAACCTCAAACGAAAATGGCGTGCCCGTTTGTCACATCTAGATCTGCTCTTCTTCTATATCAATGAGATGGCCCTGGCTTTGAATGACGTCAGGCAGCGGGCTAGACTCCAAAAAAGGATTAAAAACTATAGTATGTATTATGTACAGGGTTCTTCGTGATTTCATTGAAATTTTCTAATTTTGTTAATACTATAATAATAACAACCTTTATTCGGTCTCTGCAGCCAAAGCTGTTGCCCTAAGACACAGAATAACATACAATAACTTATGTCAAAATAGAAATCGAAACAATCAATTTTGCACTTTTTCTCTGAGAATGTAGTTAAATTGGATGTCATTTTAAAGATTTGAAGAGCGCAAACTTAAATTCTCACGTTTTCCCATCAATTCTTGTGTCAGACACTTAATTCTCTTCAATTGGACCAGATATAGGTTCTAGACCTCTCTCGTATCCATTATAATACAGTTTGTAATTAATTAATTCATCAATTAATGTATAATTGGACCCACCTTGGTGACAGAAGCCATCAATGGCTCAAGCCAGCCCACGTTCACCTCGCAGTGACTGTCTAGGAACACGAGGTAGTCCCCTCTAGCCTCCTCGGCCCCGCGGTTGCGAGACGTGATCAACCCCTGACGCTCATTGTTGCGAATCACCCTCACCTTGGGTAGGGCCGCCAACAGGTTGCCGTCATCGGCTGCAGCAAGCAAACAAACATATAACACTACTGTCATCTCGAATAAAAGCAAACAAAAATATTACACACACTCAATATTGTTATCTAGGATTTATTAATAAAAAACACTTTGCCATCACATCTGTACGATATTTCTAGTGCCTTTCTGCAGTCAGTCAAACCCCCCTCAGTCGTACTTGAGAATGACTGCAGTAATGCACTAGAAATATTGTACAGATGTGACGCCAAAGGCATCGACATTTTTTAACTGTCCAATTTTGTTTTTATCAAACAAACAAACAAACACATACCCGTGTAATAGCACAGCACACGGTTAACCCGCGGCAGCTCTTGGATCCGATGACCAATTACTGTTGTCCCAAGACTATACCTTACACATGCTTTCGTCACAGGCGACGGGATCGTAGCCAATCAGCGATCTGTATGTGCGCGGGTGTGTCTCGGGCGGTTGCTGGTTGGCTACGAGTGCCTCGCCTGTGACGAAAGCATATGTAAGGTAAATCTTGGTCAAATTATAATATGTATTTGGATAATGAGGAAGGAATGTCCAAGTTGAACTGTTAGTAAAGTTGCCCCAACGTTACGTAAAAGTCTCATGCTTATACGAAAAAGCCGAGTCAAATAGTACAAAGTTAATTTTCTACGTCTCTATTTCCTACCATCTACTTGAAAACAGGTCCATTTGGGATCATTTACGACCTTGGGTTGAACACCTGGGCCCGGATTCACAAGCGGTCCTAAGTCTCTTTCTGCTCTAAGACCGACCAAGCTTTCGACTTCCTGTGAAACCAGACCCAGGTCACACGAAGAAGTTACTAATTCTTGGTAGGAACAAGGACACAATGACCATTATAATAATATGTTTTAAAACATTTTCTAAAATATTTTCCTGGATTCACAAGAGGTTCAAAGTGAGGCCGGTTTTAGAGATAAGACCTAAAAAAGACTTAGGACCTCTTGTGAATCCGGGCCCTGGAAACTCACGCGTGAGACTATATAATGAGGCTTATGTACTGACTCTACTATAAGGAAGACTGTCTAATTAGGAATTATCTTATTTTCGTTAAAACAGCGTGCGTGAAAGAGGCACTAGATAAGGAACCGAGTCGGGATTACCTGTAGCGGGAATCGAACCGGTGACTTCCTAGTTATGACCTAGCGTGTTAACGCTGACTCATGAGGTCGACGTGACCAGTTTCGACGCATAAGTAAACCTTCCAAGGATATTATTCGGACGTGTTTTCAGAGCGAATTGGAAAAAACTATATGTATCCTCTTCGTTTTGTTGGCGGACAATAATGTAAATTGAGCCATGTCGTCTCGAGTTATTATCCTCGTAGTGCATCCTGGGGTTTGCGTTGTCAGTTCTCACCGCAAGCCGCGATACTCTCGTGCAAATGCCCCTTCTACACTCAGACAGTGATAATCATATGCAGTTAACTGGAGGTTGATGATCGTCGTGCACTTCTACACTGCACCGATAATATCGATTATGCGACCTCTAATAGTAACTTTTGTAACCACGAAAGTAAACAAATTCTCGTAGAAGCTTCATCATTTGGATATTTCAAACCCAATGGCTTCATATTGTACTTCGCAGACCTTTCTTATCAGGTGTTAAAGTAATGTTAACTCTACAGGTAAAGGTCTCTAGTGTACGAGAGTTGCTGTTATTGAACCTGAAAGTTGAAACATAACCTCAACTACGAATTTGGTGGGAAATCGCCTTGAGGACGCAACGAGTAATACATGTTTGAAAGGCAGTGCATCACTTAACTTGGGGTCCTACCCTGTAATTAGATTATCGTTGGTGGATCACTTCTACACTAAGGTTGGAATTCATAGTCGGCCCCTACACCTAGGGGCGCCCATTGTTACCAAGGTAACAATTGTTTGCATGTTACTTCCCATAAACAAAACAAATCCATAGCAACAATGGGTGCCCCTAGGTGTAGGGGCCGACTATGAATTCCAACCTAAGAGTTAACTGGATATTGTAATTACTACATGCGATAATCACTTAGTTTAGAAGAGGCAAAAGATACTAAGATATACCCTGTCTGTCTGGTCTCGTGTATGTCTGTCTGTCGTTGTCCGTTGCACATTTACCCCCCTCCTCTCGTCCACACTTATTCAGGCACTTCACTTCTCGTCTCTCTCCAAGTCGCAGTCCTCTGTGAACCGTAGTTTTGCCACTCCAGCGCTAAGGTTGCGTGTAACACTCACCATTGTCGCTGCAGTCGTCCACTAGGATTATCTCCTGCAGCAGATCCAGTGGCGTGCGGTTCAGGACACTGAAACACAACGTCGTACGATCAGCGGTTTCTCGATTGAGATGTAATAATTGGCACTAAATTAGTGGCAATAAAATTAACTACAGCAAAGGTGATGTTTATCTGTCTTGAGCCTAAAATAGTACTGTCAACGGGTACAGCTTAGCAGCACTATCTCTTGATAATTTTAGTATTTTGTAGTCTTTATTGATAATTCCCTAAACAGCGCGAAGTAAACAATAACCAACCAACGGAACAGCGGAACCACCCAAAACAACATGCTGCAAAGTCGCTAAACATCCAGAGCAGTTTTACAGATACAGTGTTTTAAACTTTATGTTATTACAAAGATTATCATAAGTAAGAAAGTAATTCCAAAAGGAAACTAAATATAGTTTCTGGTACATCATCCTATAACTGCTGCAATTCGTCCAAACGTTCCAAATTTGTTTTTTTAATAGACAAAGGACGGCAAGAGCGCTCGCTTCTACCGCCCGTGATCTCGATTACTCTCGTTGCGTGTCACGTGATGCAACGCAACGCACGCACGCACTGCTCCTTATGTGTTATATTGGACGTTTATAGCGCTGGACCGTAACGGCGATGCTGGCCCGAGGTGCCGATCAAATGCGTGTCCATGTATAACTAACTACATGAGGCGAGGCGTGGGGGGGGGGGGGGGGGATGTTACGCATTACTATGTGGCCGTGGAGATTGAGAAAGCCGCAGCAATCATGACATTCTGCTCAGATCCACCCACCAGTACATCTGGTAAAGTTGCCCTAACGTAACTAGCTAGTCTTATACTAACGAATAGTAGAGTCCAAAAGTATGAACTTGATTTCCTACTTCTCTAGTTTCTAACAAATAAACAATTGTCAATTTCAATTAGTGATTACCCCAAACGCAACGCAGTGAGCGTAATTAATCTGGCTTGTGTACTCAACAAAGCGGAAGACTGCGTTTACGAAGGTGTGAAAGAACCCCAGGTATCTGTTGATTTTCGTTGAAATAGTGTGCAAGAAAAGATCGATAGATACGTATTTGTGGTTGGCATGCGAGACTAATTAAGACAGACTGGCACAGTATTTGCCCCTTTATCGAGTTGAGATAAATGGCCACCACAGTGCGTGGCCATGGGACGAGGGGACAACGCGATCACACGTGCCGTGAGGTCAAGGTCACTAGCGTGAGGTCAAGGTTATTAGCGTGGGGTGGGCGGTGACTCACCTAACCAGCGTCCGCAGGAGGGTTGACCGAGCCTCGTTGTGGAACGCGATGATGATGGTCGCCGTCTCGAACCCGTCTAGATCGTATTCCAAGTCACTGCATCTGGAAACATTCAACAGTCACTGCACTGTATTCAACAGTCACTGCATCTGGAAACATTCAACAGTCACTGCACTGTATTCAACAGTCACTGCATCTGGAAACATTCAACAGTCACTGCACTGTATTCAACAGTCACTGCATCTGGAAACATTCAACAGTCACTGCACTGTATTCAACAGTCACTGCACCTGGAAACATTCAACAGTCACTGCACTGTATTCAACAGTCACTGCACCTGGAAACATTCAACAGTCACTGCACTGTATTCAACAGTCACTGCACCTGGACTGGAAACATTCTTCGATCACTGCACTGTATTCAACAGTCACTGCACCTGGACTGGAAACATTCTTCGATCACTGCACTGTATTCAACAGTCACTGCACCTGGAAACATTCAGTGATCACTGCACTGTATTCAACAGTCACTGCACCTGGAAACATTCAACAGTTACTGCACTGTATTCAACAGTCACTGCACCTGGAAACATTCAACAGTCACTGCACTGTATTCAACAGTCACTGCACCTGGAAACATTCTACGATCACTGCACTGTATTCAACAGTCACTGCATCTGGATACATTCTTCGACCACTGCACTGTATTCAACAGTCACTGCACCTGGACTGGAAACATTCTTCGATCACTGCACTGTATTCAACAGTCACTGCACCTGGAAACATTCTACGATCACTGCACTGTATTCAACAGTCACTGCACCTGGAAACATTCTACGATCACTGCACTGTATTTAACAGTCACTGCACCTGGAAACATTCCTCGATCACTGCACTGTATTCAACAGTCACTGCACCTGGAAACATTCAACAATCACTGCACTGTATTCAACAGTCACTGCACCTGGAAACATTCCTCGATCACTGCACTGTATTCAACAGTCACTGCACCTGGAAACATTCAACAATCACTGCACTGTATTCAACAGTCACTGCACCTGGAAACATTCCTCGATCACTGCACTGTATTCAACAGTCACTGCACCTGGAAACATTCAACAATCACTGCACTGTATTCAACAGTCACTGCACCTGGAAACATTCAACAATCACTGCACTGTATTCAGTGGCGTAACTAGGTTAATAAAATTACCCGGGTAAGGCATGATCTGAACTGCTTAAGGGACCCGTGACGGCTTACAGGGGTCTGGGGTAGGGCCCCAGCCACTGGAGGCGAAAGTTATCTGAACTGTTTTTTTTAAGCAAGAAAAGTCACCACTATTGTTAGCTATTTGCCCACATACTTTGGATTCACACAAGAGTATATTTCACTAAAGGCACGTACACGCCTGTTTGTCTATAGATCGTATACTTGGAGGATTTTTACCCGGGTATGTACCCGGGTTACCGATGCCTAGTTACGCCGGTGACTGTATTCAACAGTCACTGCACCTGGAAACATTCAGTGATCACTGCACATGCAAGAGTCGCTGCTACCAACCTGTCGGGTCTGGTGTCCGGCACTGGACGGTCGCTGGCCACGGAGTAGCTCGTGAGCACGTTGAAGGCGTGTCTTAGGAAGGGGTTCAGCTCATCCTGGACTGTCGGCCTAGAGACGTAGTCGCTGTCGGCGAGCAGGAGGATGGCGGGCCGGGGCAGCGACGCAGCCTGGGAACAGAGGTCAATCAAAGGTCGTGAGCACGTTGAAGGCGTGTCTTAGGAAGGGGTTCAGCTCATCCTGGACTGTCGGCCTGGAGACGTAGTCGCTGTCGGCGAGCAGGAGGATGGCGGGCCGGGGCAGCGACGCAGCCTGGGAACAGAGGTCAATCAAAGGTCGTGAGCACGTTGAAGGCGTGTCTTAGGAAGGGGTTCAGCTCATCCTGGACTGTCGGCCTGGAGACGTAGTCGCTGTCGGCGAGCAGGAGGATGGCGGGCCGGGGCAGCGACGCAGCCTGGGAACAGAGGTCAATCAAAGGTCGTGAGCACGTTGAAGGCGTGTCTTAGGAAGGGGTTCAGCTCATCCTGGACTGTCGGCCTGGAGACGTAGTCGCTGTCGGCGAGCAGGAGGATGGCGGGCCGGGGCAGCGATGCAGCCTGGGAACAGAGGTCAATCAAAGGTCGTGAGCACGTTGAAGGCGTGTCTTAGGAAGGGGTTCAGCTCATCCTGGACTGTCGGCCTGGAGACGTAGTCGCTGTCGGCGAGCAGGAGGATGGCGGGCCGGGGCAGCGACGCAGCGATGGGAACAGAGGTCAATCAAAGGTCGTGAGCACGTTGAAGGCGTGTCTTAGGAAAGGGCTTAGCTCATCCTGGACTGTCGGCCTGGAGACGTAGTCGCTGTCGGCGAGCAGGAGGATGGCGGGCCGGGGCAGCGACGCAGCCTGGGAACAAGAGGTCAATCAAAGGTCGTGAGCACGTTGAAGGCGTGTCTTAGGAAGGGGTTCAGCTCATCCTGGACTGTCGGCCTGGAGACGTAGTCGCTGTCGGCGAGCAGGAGGATGGCGGGCCGGGGCAGCGACGCAGCCTCGGAACAAGAGGTCAATCAAAGGTCGTGAGCACGTTGAAGGCGTGTCTTAGGAAGGGGTTCAGCTCATCCTGGACTGTCGGCCTGGAGACGTAGTCGCTGTCGGCGAGCAGGAGGATGGCGGGCCGGGGCAGCGACGCAGCCTGGAAACAGAGGTCAATCAAAGGTCGTGAGCACGTTGAAGGCGTGTCTTAGGAAAGGGCTTAGCTCATCCTGGACTGTCGGCCTGGAGACGTAGTCGCTGTCGGCGAGCAGGAGGATGGCGGGCCGGGGCAGCGACGCAGCCTGGAAACAGAGGTCAATCAAAGGTCGTGAGCACGTTGAAGGCGTGTCTTAGGAAGGGGTTCAGCTCATCGTGGACTGTCGGCCTGGAGACGTAGTCGCTGTCGGCGAGCAGGAGGATGGCGGGCCGGGGCAGCGACGCAGCCTGGGAACAGAGGTCAATCAAAGGTCGTGAGCACGTTGAAGGCGTGTCTTAGGAAGGGGTTCAGCTCATCGTGGACTGTCGGCCTGGAGACGTAGTCGCTGTCGGCGAGCAGGAGGATGGCGGGCCGGGGCAGCGACGCAGCCTGGGAACAAGAGGTCAATCAAAGGTCGTGAGTGAGACAATAATACCACCCACTATTAGCGTGATGGGGATATCTTGTGTGGCCTGCCAGCTTTCACCCCTTCTATTATGTCTATGGCTGATACGGGAGCGAGGTACCCTGGGATTCTGGGAACGATTCATTATAAATAAATAAATAAATTCACATTTAGAGTCTACCCACTCAGTTACTTAACTGATTTGCAGTGGGGGACTTAAATTTAAAGTGACTTAACTAACCCTGTAGGCTTCGAACACCATCGACGAGTGAGCGATAACCAATCAAAGACCGAAATTTCAAATACGAAACATATGAATCAGTGATTGGACAGTGCGAACACCTGCGGACAAATGCCAGAATCAACAAGGCCGATTCAGAACAACTTGGAATTTATTGAGTGCTTCGTTTCTAGGACGGCTCTAAAGTCACCGTTTACTCTTTCCTAAGCCAAGAAGTAATGGAATTGAATCCACATTAGAAGTTAAAAAAACTTCTGCCTGAAAGGCTTAGACCGTCACACGCATCTATAAAGGTAATAAACTCGCCTCAACGTATCACGTAATGTGCCTACGTCATCATAGCTGTCAAATCCTCAGAAAACACGGTCGCTCCACGCGGTCTATTTCAACGGTATTCGCCGCGGTACCTTCTTGTTCTCTTGCAGCGTGGAGTGGACTGCGCGCTACCAACGCCTGCCAACAGAGGTGCTGATTGTATCACTACAATTTACCAAATGAAGAGTATTTGTGACATAATACGTCATTTGACTATTACATAATCTTTGACACCACGTTGCTAGATACTTAGAGGGTCTATACCACAGTAGCGTAATGGCGCTTTATGTGTGGTGTGGCCTGCCAGACTTGTCCCCGCAAGCTGAGAAGGGAAGGTAAGACATTATAGGTGCGAGCGCTCTAGGGCAATGGCTGCCCATCATCAGCATAACGTTGCGTGCCTCCTCGCTTGCTGCACGCACACACGCACCCCGAGCCACTAAAGTATCTTCCACCTTGAGTAGCAATGCATTATGAATAAATAAATAAATTAAATATATCCGTATTTAGAGACTACCCACTCAGTCACATCATTGATTTTCAGTGGGGGACCTTAACTTAAAGCGGCTAAACCAACCCTGTAGGCTCTTAACACCATCGACCAGTGAGCGATAACCAACCAAAGGTTGATATTTTTAATAAAGCCATTTGACAGCTTCTGTCAAAACGTCACTGGCGGGTGCCGACCGTTTTTTTGTATATAATTTTTTATTTATATAATATATATATGTAGTACGAAAACATTTTAACGGGAAACCCAATTCAACGTTTATTTTCTCAAAATACATGTCGACGTTTCGACGACGTGTAGAGTCGTCCTTTTCAAGACATACAAAAACAAATAAAAAACCACAACAACTTGTTTTCGTTCTATACATTTTGCAACCAACAACATCTAAGAAATCATATATATGCCAAGGGATGCCAAGATCAGAGGATTAGGGTGATTGGCAGGTGGAAAATAAAACACGATAGAACGGTCCACAGTGCTGAGTTGCTTGATGCGGCTATTTTCCGATCTGCTTCTCAAGGTGGATAATAGTATAGACGAGGGAAGGTCTACTTCCCGTGTCCTACACACTCGGGAGATTTATCTCACAACAATGGTTGGGGCGTAGCTGGATGGCTGCGCGCGCCGCTCCACCTGTCCACACGGGTGATTCATTAGGGGCTGTGGAGTCATTCGCCCGGAGGAGTTTCATTAGATGAGGTAGAGTTGGGGCAGAGTAGAGTTATCAACTTGCTCGCCGTCGTTACCTGCGCGCTATCAAGCAAGCGCGTCGCGACGGTAAGAAAGTTTACTACCTCGACGAGACGTGGGTGAACGCCGGACACACCCTGTCCAGGGAGTGGGTGGATACGACAGTGACCCGCTGCAAGGACGCCTTCCTTCGAGGCATCTCCACAGGGCTGAAGGGAAGGGCAAGCGACTTGTCTTACACATCGGCAGTGAAGACGCCGATTTAGTGTTCGAAGCGAAAAAGGGCGACGGCGACTACCACGACGAGATTGACGGCGATCGGTTCGAAGCGTGGTGGGCGACGACTCTCCCTAAGCTGGAGCCGAGCTGGGTCATAGTCATAGACAACGCGCCGTATACCACACGGTTCAAGTGGAATAGTTTCCACTTAAATCGTGGAGAAAAGAACTCCTTCAACAATGGCTCAATTCAAGACGTACCGCGCGGACGAGGCAGCAAAAGTTGCAGACCACGCAGTGATAAGTTTGCCCCCTTATCACTGCGAGCTCAACCCCATTGAGCTTGTGTGGGCGCAGGTGAAAAGGTACGTTGCTGCTCATTCAAGATGGGCAATGTCAAGGGTCTCGTCTTGGACGCCTTTGCGAGGATCAACGACAGTACGTTACCTCAAAGAGGATCTTGTCGAGAAGCACAGTCTACAACATACTGAACAGTCTGGGCTTCCGATATGGTAGGAAGAAACGTCGATCTGTGCTAATCGAGCGCGCCAAGATTCAACTTGCTCGCCGACGTTACCTGCGCGCTATCAAGCAAGCGCGTCGCGACGGTAAGAAAGCTCCGTCTCAAGGGACTCGACGGCGACGTCCCTGAAACTCGACTGTGGCATAATTGTGTGCGGCATCTGTTGAAGGAAAAAGATACCATGTGGGCAATCACATTGTGGATCGCATGGTAATCAGCATCGGGCCAGACTTCTCAAGTAGTGTCACGGACACCGACGACTGGAATGACGGCGACGCCGAAGATTCATAAAGAAGTAGATCAAACAACAAACAGCTAAGAGCTACAATTGTTTGATTAAATTACTGCATCATTTTTTAAAACTTAGTAACTAATTATTCAAATCATCGATTGATTGTTGTTAAAATCACCGATAGTTTTCGAGCGATCGAGAATCCAAATCACGAACGAGGCTAAATTCTGTAAGTTGTAAACACAAAACATTGCCGTTTTGAAGTTAACCAAATTTAATATGCCTCGTCTCTCTCTCTCTCTCTCTCTCTCTCTCTCTCTCTCTCTCTCTCTCTCTCTGACCCTCAATTGGAATGCGACCTCACCACGCCTGACAACAGACGCGCTTTATTACCAACCCAATACAACACCTGAGGCATGAGAGCGAGATGTAACTAGATTTAGGTTGGTAGTTGTCACATGCAATGCGTCACTACGTAATCTGTGACGACACCACCTTCCAAGTAAATTCGACGAGACTTTAGGGTATATTTTAAGTCTAAGCGGTCTAGTTCACTCCAGGAAGGGAGAAAACAACAAACTTGTATACCGGGAACACCGCGAAGAGTTCCGTTGAAACAGACCGTTTGGAGCGACCGTCTCTTGTGAGAATTTTACAGCAATGACGACGGTACGTTGCTCGGAACGTCGCGGTGACTCTATAATATATCCCTCATCGTCGTCCCGACTGTCTATACTGGATATCACGTCGGCTGTTCAGCAAGGACCCGACTCGAGCGTTTGGGACAACCCTTAGGAAAAGGCGCGTCTCCACTGCGTCGGCTTGGCCGATCGGCCTGGCCGCGTGGCAAAAGCCGCGCGGCTAAAGCCGAATGGCTTGACCGTCTCCACTGCGTTCGGCACTACAAGAGAAAATGTATGACGACGAGACTTACTCATAGCCTCAGTAGCATTTATAATTGTTGCAGCAAATAAAAAACGCCGTAAACCACGCTTTTGGGTCACCCGAGTTTCCGCAGTAGGGACAGATACAGTGCAAGTGATCTAATAAATGTCTGATATTGATCTGTTAACCCTCGAATAAAGGTGCAATGGGGTTTATATACAATTTTTTAAAACGTCAAGTTGTGATTTCCAATATTTATTGGATTCAATTACCCCCAAAATCGGTAAACAGGATACAAACTTCAACTTCAGGTGAACTACAACTGCATTGTGTGTATGTGTAATCCCTTTGTCAGTCAGTCAGCGTCCAATTGCCAGTCAATGACAATGCATGCACTGGGGGTGGCAGTTGGACCCATGATAGACAATGTTGGGTTTATATTTTAAGTTGCGCGCGTTCAAATCTACCCCTTCCACCATACCACCCTGATTGGTTCCTTGAGCTCGACGAGGCATTCGGCACGATTTCCTTTGATATTTACCGACATTAGTCGGGAAACGATTTGGCCTGCCGATCGGCTTTTTAGGCCGCTCGGCCTGGCCGACGGACACGTCTCCACTGCGTCGGCAAAAGCCGCGCGGCCAGGCCGAGCGGCTTTTGCCGATGCAGTGGAGACGCGCCTTTAGGGTACGGCCAAGCTTGCGTCCTGGTCGCGACGACCTGGTCGCGAGAAGTAATAAAGATCGCGACCAGGTCGCCGGACCCGGCCACGCTAGAGAGCGACCCGAGCGCGACAAATACGAAACACATGTGTGTTTATTATTATTTACACATGTATTTATTTATTTATTTATTATAATATATTATAATATATTTTATCTTACACACATTATACCATTTTTTCTGAATATTAATTATAAGTCGAGGTCGTACAGTATGCGCATTGTGCTAGGTGCTAAATCAATGAACACGTAGCATTGGTAGTAGGCCTACGTCAAACTGTTATCTTTGGGAATATATGCTAAAAATGTTTTCTGCTTCACTAGCTAGATTTATTTTGAGATATTAAAAATCATATGCAATGAAACACCTACGTCTGCGTATCGAGTTTTTGGGGGAGGAATTCAAATAAGGTCAGATATAACCCGCTATCAGATTATGCTTATTGGTTATTGCATTGCATTTCACATTGTATAATTATTTGGAAAATTCCAAATGCGTTCCCTATATTTTATGGGAGAGTTAATAGAGTACAAAAAATTACTAAATATATTTTTTGAGATGGCGCTTTAATATTCAATGTCATGATGCTATTTTTTAAACTATTTATTATAATGTAGCATTGAATAGACGTCACTCGGCGGGCATTGTGTTGTGAGGTACGAATTGTTTGCTAACATTTAATCCGTCCATAAACCAACGTGTCCAGGGGACCTAATTCTCGGACCTGAGACCCCAGTCTTGTTCTTACTCCTCGGAAACCAGAAATTGTGTAAATAAGTATTCCTATATTTTTACAAGCACCCACCCTACTTTATTGATAGCTGTAAAATTACATTCAAAAAATTAAAGTTACTACCGCATTTTCCAGGAAGACTAAAATAAATGAAATGAAATACTTCAATCCACAGCTTAGATTTGTAGTCTCCGCGGTGGTCCACGTGGTGGTTGCGACCAGGTCGCAAGCTTGGCCGGCCCCGTAAGTTATAATGGTGAGCGTTTCTGTCGCCGCGACAAGAAAACGCTCACTCGAGCGTTTTTGTCGCTGTCGCCGGGCAGCATGGCCACCCTCATAAGAACCTGTGCAACACACTCTTGCGACCTGGTCGCGACGACCAGGTCGCGGCGACCTGGTCGCAAGCTTGGCCGGGGTCTTAGGAAAGGTCTGCGCGGCGAACAATTGACCGCAGTTGGCGAAGGGTTTTGGGTGAAAAAAAAGTTTTAGCACAATGCATACTTTCAAATTGAGAACCGTGCTGAACAATGTTTGATTCCGTGAATAATTTCAAAGAGCGACACTTGTAATCACGTTATTTAGATTGTTCTGATCATTTTCGTTTTTTGTGCGAAGTCAGTATCTTAATTAAAAGAGAACATGATGTTGATGATGTTTTTGGGTTACTTCACTTTTTAGCCAGTGGTGTATTGCTCAAAAGTTCCCGTACCCATCCCAACATTAAAAAACATTATATAATAACCCGACACGTTTTTCTCATTACCACTTAACATTATATATTATAAAACACGTGTTATCTATTTAGTTCGCCATTACAATAATTATATTGCGTGAGTTAACTATTCTTTATTAATGAATAATGAGTATGGGTGACTCTTCCTTAAATTGTGTTTGAAATTGTTCTGAAAATACAGGTGGCTAAGATTAAGGAATTGAAAGAGGAGCTGACAAAACAGTCCGCACACAGTTCCTGCCTCGTGCACGTGCACATTATTGTTTTCAAGTTTCCAGGAAACGAAGGCTAGCACAGTGGCCGGGATAATACTGGGTTCAGTTCCCGCGACACGCTGGGCTCCACACAATTCTGTTCTGTGATTTTGATTTGCCAACTACTTACGAAAGCAGATTTGAATGTTTAATAATATTTTATTCAATGAGTTGATAAAAGTTGAGGGGGTAGGGAGTTGACGATCGCCTCATCACCCCCGCCCCAACCCCCTCCCCCACATGTGCGCTACCGTCTATACAATCACAAGTTATAATTTTCAGTAGCTTCAGGTGACATTATATTATATTATGATGTATTATGCGATTCATTGTTCATTAAGTCACGGTTTTCGTATACACCAGTATCACATAGATACAGTTTATGTTAAAATAAAAAAAAACGTACCCGAACCAAGAATCGAACCCACGATTCGCTGCAATGGAAGCAGGAATAAACCTACTAGACCAACGAGCTACACATGAATAAGGCTTTTAAACATATTATTATGAAAACCCCTACATGTATTTTGGATGTGCCCTACATTACATGTATGTGGACGTGGGTGGATGTGTGTGACTTAAAATTGAGCTACAGCTACAATTAAAAAAGTGGCTATATTGTCTTAGCGTTGCACGTTCAATGGTACGCTTTTTATAACATTATGATGACGGAAAGCCGAAAACTATTTTTACAATGTTTTGAATAACTATTTATAGTCACCCCCAAGTCCCTTTTCCCTCCAAATGAATACATGGGTATGACTGGTTGTAAATAAGTTCTTTTGAGACGTTCGGAGTCCATCCCGCCGATGGTCGCCAACGATAATTGCTTCGGTGAGGGCTGTTGAAAAAGGTCCCATCCACGAGCTTTGTCGTGCGTGGCCTAGCCTGAGGTGCTGAACAGCCGATGTGATACGAATTTTAGAGCAGTGTTGCGCCACGTGAAGTGCTCAGTGGTAGCACACGAGACTCTGGTGCAGGATGTCATGGGCTCGACCCCCCGAGGCTAACGAGGTGTAGGCGGGCGGGCTCGTTATGCTCCTGATATTTGGCCGTGTTTGTCACGGGTCCATACACAGTGGGCGACCCCGCACACGGGGGTTCGGCCGTGTGTAGGTGGGTGCATGGGTAGACACATCCGAGCATAGATCACGGGGCAGCTGGCAGGAGTGATTCACCAAGATGCGTGCGTGCGTGTATGAGTGTGCGTGACTGCGTGTGCGTGTGTGTGAGAGTCATCCGACACCTGTTTATGTTCGTAACAGGTGACCCAAGTACACCGCCATATAGAAAGAGAGGGGAGAGAGAAAGAGCGAGAGAGAGAGAGAGAGAGAGAGAGAGAGAGAGAAGGGGGGTGGAGTGAAGCTAAAAAAATGTCGATGCCTAGTAAGAAGGTGCGTCTTAACTAGGCATCGACTTTTTTTAACGGCTAAAACTAGCTTTAGAATGTATTATAAGTTTTGTTTGTTCAGATCGTGTTTTAGAGGGAATCTCGGCGAAAAAAAGTACCGGAAAATGTTTTGATTTCGGCGTCTGCGGGGGACCGCTTTTAGTTTCGGTCCGGCCCTGCAAGTGTCTAGTAAGTAAAGGTGCATTATCTTACATGTGACCCAAGTCCTAAGATTGTGTGACTCTCATGTGGTAGTGCCAGTGCATTATTTTACCATGATACCCGGAGTTGTATATACGAGTAGATACTGACTGATTCATGTAGTGACGAAGTCCAAAGATTGTGACTTGAGCTAATTTTAGATTATTTTCTGTAGACTCGGAAGGAGCGTGACTGTAACAAGTGGTGTCGCGTGCAAGCCATAGGGAACTGACCTTCGGTTTCAATATCGGAACTTCGTCAGAAACATTCATCTAAAATATTACCAGGAACTTTTAAGATTTTCTATAAAAGTAGATCGTTTAATTTCTATTTAATTACCAAGTTGTACACTTTTCGTTCCCGCTAAAATTAAATGGTATATCTAACATCATCATGCGGTAACAGAACGCTGTTTATGGATGAATAATTATTACTAATAATGTTTGATATTAATAGGAATTTGAAAAACAATTTTTTATTAAAAATAATTATTTAAACAGTTTTCGAAATGGTGTATTTTAATTTTTTTTGTGATAAGAACAAGATTTATATTTGTATAATATTATCATACACTGTTCTACACGTTTACTAGTTTCGTATTTTAATACTACACATAAAAATCAAATTGACTCATTGTTGCCAATCTCTTCACAAAATCCATTTGGATTTCTACTAACATTGCGTATGAAATCTTTTTGTAATGAGCGTGCAAATTTACTTATCACGTTGATAAATGTAACTCAATTCCTCTGAAGTGAAATAATCATTAAAAAACTAGAAAATTTGTTTCATTTTAATGTAAAAGGTTACCTCACTATAACGTCATGGCTTGTTTTCCCGCCACAACGATATGTGAGTGGAATTTCCAGCGATCCTTATGAATGGAAATATACGCATGGATCACACACGCTAAGGAGAACTCTTACGAGATATGAACTGATAATGCGTATTCACGTGTAAAGCGTATGGTTTGTATATACAAGACATGAGGTTCTATATTGAAAAAGAAGCAATACCCAAAAATAAATATGCTAATTACATAGTACTCACGGATTCTAAGAGTATCACATCGGCGTTAGATACACGAATACTATCTCATCATTCCCACCCATATACTCTGGAGATTGCAAATAAATTATATAATCTACATAAAAACGGTCACAGAGTCCAACTGTCATGGATACCTGCGCATTGTGGGATAGCAGGTAATGAAACAGCAGACATGTTAGCCAAACAAGCTCTAGAAACTACTCATATTAACATTCCCTTCTCTGACTACAACCATCATGTACAAGACCAACTTTGGGAAAAGTGGATAGAGCAACGAAGGCAACACCAATCCTCTCACCCCTCACAGTACAATAAAATAATGGTACAAGACTCGCGACAACCATGGTTCAAGGGAATACATGTCCCTAGGAAAGTAATCACCACTATCTTCAGAATGCGAACAGGACATTGTAGCATCGGCATCCACCTTAAACGCATCCAGGTTACACCGACTAATGATTGTCAATGCGGCTACACCAACCAAACGCTAAACCATACATTCTTCGAATGTCCTCTCCTAGCAAAATACAGACCCATTCTTTTCCACCGACTCCAAGAGATCAACATCCCTAGACCTTACCATATTCAATCCATGTTAGGCAATACAAACTTACCATTGTTCATAATTCTAACGCAATTCCTTCATTATTCCAATGTCAATATATAAAGTATCAGTATCTATCAGTATTCTATGTTGTCTTCCTCACTCAACAACTGGGACCCTCAATAAGTGGTTCCATGACTCTTATATATGTTTCTTAAATTGTGTGATTACATCACACTATAGATGGGGTTTTCCTGGCTCGAGGTTCCGAAACCGTGGCTCTCTCCATATTCCTGTAGTGAACGCTTAATGAGCCCTAAGCAAGAAGATGAAGTTACCTATCTCCTATCTAGTAGTTACCTCAAAGAGTTACAATTCAATGTTAATATTTATGTCTATATTTATTTATATTTTTTATATTCATTTCAATATTTATGACTAGGCCTAATATTTATTTGTTATGACTCCATAATTTCATTAAATGTACCTTTGTCATAATTTCCCTAGATATTTAAGTGTTGTATGTCTAAAGTGTTGTAATGTAGACTAATTGGGTATGTCTTCCTTTCACCTCCCTTGGTCAAGAAATTAGAGAAATTGTCGCATCGAGGGTCAAACTGGCTGATATGGATAAATAAATCCGAGGCCACTCAAAACCAGAAGAAGAAGAAGAAGAAGACATGAGGTTCCGACGAACCAACCTTGGGTGTCGTCACACCTGGAGTTCGGAATATTAAAAGGGATTAGAATAAGATTATAATATTATATCGCTCGTGAGCTCTCTAAGAGAAAGAAAGAAGTTTATAATATCGTGTGTGAGTTGACTGACATTAATACGATAATTCCAAATCACTTTGGCTTTCAAGTCGCCTCGTCTACTCTGATTACAGCAGATCGCTACCACAAAGCCTGAATACCTCGTCTGGTCTCGTTGCTGCCAGAACTCTATAGTACAGGGTGGACAAAGGTGTGGATGTATAGTTGGTACGATTGGTAGCTCAACCCCGTATTAATTACAAGCAAGCAACAAGTAGTTGGCACGTGAGACAATACCTCTGTTAAGACTACGTATCTACCCTTCGCTTCGGAAGACAAGGTCCAAAATGCAATAATCCTGCCTGAATACAGACAAATACAAACTCAACCAGGTATTTGGTTCCCAACCCCAAGCTCCTTGCTGTGACACCTTCATAACGTCTTTGGTTCCCAGCCTCAAGCTCCTTGCTGTGACACCTTCATAACGTCTTTGGTTCCCAGCCTCAAGCTCCTTGCTGTGACACCTTCATAACGTCTTTGGTTCCCAGCCTCAAGCTCCTTGCTGTGACACCTTCATAACGTCTTTGGTTCCCAACCTCAAGCTCCTTGCTGTGACACCTTCATAACGTCTTTGGTTCCCAACCTCAAGCTCCTTGCTGTGACACCTTCATAGCGTCTTTGGTTCCCAACCTCAAGCTCCTTGCTGTGACACCTTCATAACGTCTTTGGTTCCCAACCTCAAGCTCCTTGCTGTGACACCTTCATAGCGTCTTTGGTTCCCAACCTCAAGCTCCTTGCTGTGACACCTTCATAACGTCTTTGGTTCCCAACCTCAAGCTCCTTGCTGTGACACCTTCATAGCGTCTTTGGTTCCCAACCCCAAGCTCCTTGCTGTGACACCTTCATAACGTCTTTGGTTCCCAACCTCAAGCTCCTTGCTGTGACACCTTCATAACGTCTTTGGTTCCCAACCTCAAGCTCCTTGCTGTGACACCTTCATAGCGTCTTTGGTTCCCAACCCCAAGCTCCTTGCTGTGACACCTTCATAACGTCTTTGGTTCCCAACCTCAAGCTCCTTGCTGTGACACCTTCATAACGTCTTTGGTTCCCAACCTCAAGCTCCTTGCTGTGACACCTTCATAGCGTCTTTGGTTCCCAACCTCAAGCTCCTTGCTGTGACACCTTCATAACGTCTTTGGTTCCCAACCCCAAGCTCCTTGCTGTGACACCTTCATAACGTCTTTGGTTCCCAACCTCAAGCTCCTTGCTGTGACACCTTCATAGCGTCTTTGGTTCCCAACCTCAAGCTCCTTGCTGTGACACCTTCATAACGTCTTTGGTTCCCAACCTCAAGCTCCTTGCTGTGACACCTTCATAACGTCTTTGGTTCCCAACCTCAAGCTCCTTGCTGTGACACCTTCATAGCGTCTTTGGTTCCCAACCTCAAGCTCCTTGCTGTGACACCTTCATAACGTCTTTGGTTCCCAACCTCAAGCTCCTTGCTGTGACACCTTCATAACGTCTTTGGTTCCCAACCTCAAGCTCCTTGCTGTGACACCTTCATAGCGTCTTTGGTTCCCAGCCTCAAGCTCCTTGCTGTGACACCTTCATAACGTCTTTGGTTCCCAGCCTCAAGCTCCTTGCTGTGACACCTTCATAGCGTCTTTGGTTCCCAACCCCAAGCTCCTTGCTGTGACACCTTCATAGCGTCTTTGGTTCCCAACCTCAAGCTCCTTGCTGTGACACCTTCATAACGTCTTTGGTTCCCAGCCTCAAGCTCTTTGCTTCACACCTCCGAACCTCTTTGGTTCCCAGCCCCAAGCTCCTTGCTGTGACACCTTCATAACGTCTTTGGTTCCCAACCTCAAGCTCCTTGCTGTGACACCTTCATAACGTCTTTGGTTCCCAGCCTCAAGCTCCTTGCTGTGACACCTTCATAACGTCTTTGGTTCCCAGCCTCAAGCTCCTTGCTGTGACACCTTCATAACGTCTTTGGTTCCCAACCTCAAGCTCCTTGCTGTGACACCTTCATCGCGTCTTTGGTTCCCAACCCCAAGCTCCTTGCTGTGACACCTTCATAACGTCTTTGGTTCCCAACCTCAAGCTCCTTGCTGTGACACCTTCATAACGTCTTTGGTTCCCAACCTCAAGCTCCTTGCTGTGACACCTTCATAACGTCTTTGGTTCCCAACCTCAAGCTCCTTGCTGTGACACCTTCATAACGTCTTTGGTTCCCAGCCTCAAGCTCTTTGCTTCACACCTCCGAACCTCTTTGGTTCCCAACCCCAAGCTCCTTGCTGTGACACCTTCATAACGTCTTTGGTTCCCAACCTCAAGCTCCGCCTTGCGGTGACACCTTCATAACGTCTTTGGTTCCCAACCTCAAGCTCCTTGCTATGACACCTCCAAACCTCTTTGTTTAACAACCCCCTTGCTGTGACACCTTCTGAACGTCTTTGGTTCCCAACCTCAAGCTCTTTGCTTCACACCCCCGAACCTCTGTTTCACAACCCCAAGCTCTTTGCTTCACACCTGCATAACCTCTTTGGTTCCCAACCTGAATCTGGTTGCTTCACATCCCCAACCTCTTTACTTCACAACTTCAAGCTCTATTGCTTCACACCTTCATAACCTCTTTGATCACAACTTCAAGCTCCTTCCTGCCCAGGGACTGCTACCTTATCGTGGTGGGCAAGCTTGCGTGCTTTGATGATCCGAGAGCTATGCCAGCTCGGAAGCGTTTGCTTCCGTATGCACCCTAGCCGGACAGGCCGAGAAGCTAACCGAAAGGTAAGTCATCCCCTCCTTACCCCTTAATGTGCTGCTTTTCGCTTTCAACTTCCCTTGCCTCCAACCCCCCCCCCCCCCCCCCCGATGTCATATGATAATAGTTGTCGAGTTCGTCGTTAAACAACAAAATAATAAATCTCAAGCTCCTTACTTCACACCTTTATAAACTCTTTGCTTCATACCCATCAACGTCTTTGGGTTGTTCACATTCTCTCCTCGGGCTTTGCTTCCCCCGCGCTCGCAAGTGGCGCTCCTCGTGGCGCGCACGCGCACACACACAGCCCACGTGATTCATTGACTAGTGTTGCATGTGTACGTGTACTTCCGACATGAATGAACGCGGCCCCCGCAACAAGTGGCCTCGATGCGCGCGCCGGCCGGCCGGTGTCAATGTGACGCCGCGACGTCTGCCCCGTGCATCAGTTATATACGTCACAGCAGCTGTGGGTGTGAATGCCAACTATAATGACGGGGCCAACCTTTAAACGTTTTCACACCACGGACCCAAACACGGAAGAGCGAGGGGACATCTGGATTCGCAGAGTCCTAAGTGTTTTTCTGGTCTCAACTGCGAGACTAACCTAACTTTGGACGTCTTGTGTTGTGAATCTAGGCCCAGACATCATGAACAAATTACTATAATTCCTGGTGGAAGCAAAGAAACAATTTGATCTCTGCAATAATGTTTAAACATTTGTCCGCAGATGAGCCTAGAGATTCAAAATGGGTCCAAAGTTAGGTTGGTGCGCAAATCTTCATTATCTCCTGATACAGTGGTGACTGTATCATTTGTCCTCTGTGACGGAGGACCTCACCGACTAGTCAATATGAGCTTTGCAGTGCTGTTCGACAGGGATAGGGTACGCGCCGAGCCTAGTAGGCCGACGCCTCCAGTGGGCGAAGAGAAACTATGCAGGGCTTATCCCTCCTTATTTGGAGAGGAACCAGGACTAATGATTGCGTTAAATCGTCTTCTATATGCTGGCTGGACATTCGGCTACGCCCGTCGAGGGCGTTCAACGCGTGCACGACACATCTCTGACTGAAGTTTTCCTCAGTCAGTCAGTCAGTCAGTCAGTCGTAACATGGTCCTGGTGCAAGACTGCAAACTCACGTTCCTCTGAGACTCACAATGCTGAGATTGTAGGACTACCATCTAGCTGGGTTATCACATGGTTCCTTGGTTTAATTCCCGGTGATGCACGATAAAGGATACCCACGATAAAGGATATTTAGAGCTAAGCCCTCACCCACCCGTTCCGATGAAGCTCCAAGTCTCGCCAACGTTATAAAAGTAACAACATGTATATTCCTTCTGAATGAATGCAAATATAATTACTTACATTTTCCGGACTCTCATACGCAGATAATTTTGAAAACGTTTCCGCGTTTGAGGTAGGGGTTCCCCCCCAGACCACTGTCTTTAAAATACAAGGCTCGTAAATATCAATTCACTCTCTTCTCTACCGCACCGCGTAGCACCCTCGACTCTGCAAATATGGCACCGCCAGGAATAGGCAACACGCGTACGATTTTTTTTTTTAAACCAAACACTTAGTTTAATAGTATAAGATGCAAAAAGTATATTAATGCAAGTCGCACGTAAAAAAGAAATTTTTATTAGGTTTAATGTGGTCGCATTTAGTGAAGTTTAAACTGGGGATCTGAAACGCGTACAGGTGGCTGTGACGCAATGGTTCTGTAGACGTGGCAGAACAGACCAATCGCTGAGGCGGTGAGCGTACGCAGAACAAAACTATGACGTCAAATCCACTCTACATGGCGGCGGCTCGTTTTTCGCGCCCTTTTATTTATCGTTACTAAACCAATTATTTTGAGGCTTAGACTGATCCGTTTTTCAAAATTCAAAGACACAAAATTATTAAATGAGAGACAAGGTATTTAAAAATCGATTAAAATTTTCATACGCGTGTTCCCTATTGTGCTAAGAAATTGCATAAGTACAGGTGACAACTGGAGGCGAAACACGTATAAGATATAGTTCAAAAGATTGCTCCCTTATTTCAATATTATTATTTTAAATTGGTAAACATACAATGTTATGTTTATAAACCCAATCCAACTCATTGCATAATCTTTTATTGTTTTTGTTTTTATAACTCGAATGAACGAGAAGAACGAGAGGAAGACCACGACAAAGATGGCACGACAAAGTGAGGAAGGATGTGGAAATGCGAGGAGGGGACTGGAATGTAGTTGAGGGGGAAGAGTGGTGGCAGGATAGTAGAAGATGGAGAGGCTTATCTTCAATGCCGACCCAACGCAGAGTTGGACGTGGCAACAGATGATGATGATGATGATGAACTCGAATGTAATTTCAAAGGCGTAAATCTAGTCCAAGAGTGAAGAGCGCAAGGTTATTAGATAGGTGGTTTGGTCCACTATCCTTGTGAAGAGCGGGCAAGTGCCCCCCCCCCCCCCTCCCCCCCTTGCCGGCCCCAAGGGTTGTACTGACATCGAGTCTGCGTACTACCTTGATACTACTTTTAAACGCCACCTGGTCTTGAATGGGTGTCTCCCGTATGAATGCCGCGGCTGCGCATCCTACTCGCTACTTTATACCCACCTCACGAGGCGGTTGGCCCACGCTGGGTGAATGGCGCCTATAATAAATAACACGTGTAGTATCGCCCCCTCAAGGAACCATGCAGCCTCTGAAATCTCTTGATCGGATTCTGTTCGCCCAGTGCGGGGGCTATTTCAGCAGCTCGCATACTGATCGTGTGGCCATTTTATGGGAAACGTTTATTTTCTCCCATAAATTAACACCTCGTCGTACTTTGGTACTGTTTTAGAATAGCCGCTTGGTTTTCAAGGCGGAAATCGTATGCTACACCTTTTCAATTATACAACTTATTTAGAAAGATTATAGTAGACATAATATGGGTTCTTGTCGCGCGCTGCGAGTAAGCCTAGCAATCTGCTGTACGCAGGGCCGGCGCTTGACATTTTGGCGCTCCGGGCAAACGATTTTTGACGCCCCCCCCCCCCCCCCCCCCTATCATGGTACTGTATACATCCGCATATAATTTATTTTCGTATGTTTAAAGGTAATGGGGCTGCTTCAAAGTCTTCGAACATTCGAAATGATTGATGTGAATTGTTTGGAATTGGCTGTGTAGTTCAGACAAAGGCTTTTGTTTTAATTATTGTTCAATGTTCGTGTAATCTATTTCGGAGGCTTTCACGGCCGGAGTCAACTATGCTTGATAATGTGCATGTATATTTCAACAGTATAAGTCAGATCTTCATTAAAAGTTTGTTTGCATTGTCCTCTAGTAATTAGAAAGGTCTTGAACTTCTAGGTAACTACAGATACACCGGAGAGGTATTATTATTAATGTTATTATTTACAAATATTTGTACAGTCCCCTGGACAGTTACTCGACATCCGTCCCTGGTTGTCCGGCCCGCTAACCGTGCGTGTGCGTGTGCGTGTGCGTGTGCGTGTGCGTGTGCGTGTGCGTGTGCGTGTGCGTGTGCGTGTGTGCGTGTGTTTACCTCATTAGGGATGCATTTGCATAAACAATTCTCCGAGAGAGAGAACACCTTCATTGTCTGACCGTTGAACGGCGGCCGAGAACCAGACGTGTTTGTCTGCCTATCGTCTCAAGCTGTTGTATCCACAAGAAAGTCATTTTAAATATTGTTTAACTTTAAAATGATGATTTGTGCGCGGGACCAATTAGAACTATTACCGTACCACCACGGCGACGCGTTGTGCAGTGTCGAGTTGTTCTGAATATTCTGGCATCTGTCCGCAGGTGTTCGCACTGTCCAATCACTGGTTCACATTATCTCATATTTAAAATATTGATCTTTGATTGGTTATCGACTTATCGTTGACTCGTCGATAGTGTTCGGAGCCTATACAGGGTTGGCTTAGTCGCTTTTCCCCCACTGAAAATCAGTCTTGTTACTGAGTGGGTAGACTCTAAATATGAATTTGTTTATTTTATTTATTTATTTATTTGGAGATAAGCTGAATGTAGCCTAATTGTTGGTGCACTTGTACGACGTTTCAGTTTATCGTCATATGTCCGCGCAATAACGAGCCAATCAGATCGTCTGTCTGTACTGCGCCGCTCTTTGTTGTATTCTATATTCTATTGTATTCTATTCCGAATTATTTATTTGTCACATATATCACGACAACAACAACAACAGGCAACGTGCAGAACGTCTGTGTCAAGCGATTGTGTTACAAACAAACGTGGATCCGATTACCACGTGAAGATCCATGTTCAGTCTTCCCTTGAGAAGCCACATCAACATATGGGCAGCACTCTGCAATTCGTCTTCCACGCAGACGTGTTAGTCCTTCGCTAAATGGTAAATAATTACTTTTTTTTTCTTTACTAGAAAAGAAAAAATTGGCCATACTTGCTGAAACAACATTTGCACTGCAGATAGACAGACAGACACTTGTCTATACACATCGGCGGTGACATCGTCGCGGTAGCCTCGTTGCAGCTTGTTTATTGTACTGGTCGTGGCTTGTGCGTTGTTTGAGCTGCAAACCGAGGCCGCTGTCCCGTCAGGCGCGTAGGAACCTGTGCTGTTGCTGTCGAAAGGGGGCAAAGAGAAATCCTGGAGTTTGACATGTGGACACGAAGGAGGGGGGGGGGGGGGGGGGGGGCTCAACATACCATTGTTCCGTTACTTGAGAAACTTCTAATTGTACTGTACTGTTGAAGTCTTCTGCGGATATCCTATGGGCTGTTTTATTTATCTGGATTCATTATTATGTGAACTGTAATTCGGGAGGTCGCCGGTTCGATTTTGGCCACCGGCAATCCTGAATGAAGGTTTTCGCGAGGTTTTCCTCAGTCGTAAAGGCGAATGCTGGGATTGAGTCCTATACTAACAGCTCTCGCACATTCCTTCCCAACTATCCAAACAAACACTCTAACATACCTAGTTATAGTCAGCTGAAGAGGGGCACATCAGGTCAAGCTGGTGTGCACCCTATAACAGGTATTCCTACACTGTGCGCTGTGCTGCGACACTTGCAGCCGATAAAACAGAGTTCTTCTTCGTCTACCTGACCTCACTCCAGTCGTTTGGCCCGAGGTATTTCAATTTGAATGCAACGACCCACAAGAAGTAATTCTGACTTGCATTTTCCTTCGGCCACAGACAGACAGACAGTTAGCTTTGTTGATTTACATTATTAATTAATATTGCGCCTGACAGGTTATATGAGGAAGCGCTGCGTGAGTTGGGTTCAGTCAACGGTGATCTTGGATGAGACGTCGAGGCCCGCACAATAGTGTGTTGGTGCTGTAGGTGGGAAGGGGGGTGTTCCCTTTACCTCCTAACCACCACCACCACCACCACGTCTACCACATAACCACACAATAAATCACACTTCAGTTATCACTTCCCTCGGAAAGAATCGGTAACATTCGGCCTCTATTGTAACCGATTGCTCGTCGTAGTTTGTATAGCACGCAGCAAGAGTAGCTTTCTAGCAGAGTTTTATAAATTACTCTGATACTGTAAATTTTGTCTGTTTGTTGTTGCGGACACACTAATGTATATGCGGACGATTTTCAAATTAGCCGTCTACTCTAAGACGTATTTTGTACATTTTCAAATAGGTATATATTATTGTGGTAGGAATACGTATACGTTATTTGAGTAGTTGTACATTTATCTATATTCACCACACTATGTCATGAAGCTGATGTGGCCATTTCGCTACTTTACCATCAATATTGCCCTACATAGTACATATGTGTGTATTTGACTATTTGAAAATCAACAACAGTAATAAAAAATTAACAATTATACTATTCACTGTCCTTGTCACATAATAACAATATATAAATGTCTTTCAGCCTGATCAAATCTCTAAGTATTGCCATAACACATATTTTAATTTTTAGTGCCACAAGGACCAGTCCTACAACTGTATATACATTTCTTGACAATAATAATATGTGTGTAAGTCTAGTCCTGGTTACAATGTAGAGGGTCCAGGATTCGATTCCCGAAGATCGCGCCGCTATATCGACAATACCGTCGAGCAATGTTAGCTTCCGTCGTATAATGTAATAGCAACGGGCAGCGGCTGGAACCGGAATTATCTCCCTTTCACGTGTGTGGGAAAACGCGGGTGTTTTCCTCGGTAGCGAAGCGACTAATTGGTCGGCCGACTGTATGACTATTGACTACTGGCTCGGCGCCAGCCTGTTGCTTTTTGTTCGTATCATTCATTGCGGCTACGACCAATAAATGCAATTATTTTATCGCGCGGAGAAAAACGCATCAGTTATTACGAGAGCTGGTTTCATTGCCCGGCTGTGCGTGTGCAAGGGGGGGGGGGGGGGGGGGGGTGCGAGCTCGATTCCCGCCACTGGACGAGTCTCCTTCCCGACCCGACCACACACGACGATAAAACGTTTCGTTCAAAAAGTTCAATTCAAGATTGAATTCAAGAAGTTGGAGGAAAAGTGGAAGCAAATATTGAATACCCATTCAGACGGGCAGCCGAATTGAACTAAAGATTCTGAAATATGAGTTGAAAGACAAATCGAAGTACTTCGAGGGCAGAGGTGCGTATCTTACATGCTATGGGAATCAATAATCATTAAAATACGAAATTACGTACATATATAAGGATCATTTTTGATAATCCTATCAATTTTTAGTAGAGGCTTTATATTTTCGTCAAACGGTTGGCTCACTGGCATCACCAACCTCCATCTTTCTGGTCCAGCCAGTATCTTATCTCGGTAGTGTCCTGTGCTTGGTCTGGTCACTCTGATTGTTTCAACTTGAAGAAAGAATAGAGCATTTCTAAGCGAAATAGGTAAGCACAATATCTTGTCTTCTTTACTTAGTAGTACTTATAAATGGCCACCGATAGAGGTGCCTCAGCGGAAGACGCGAGGCTCTAACTCGGGAGGTCGCCGGTTTGATTCCAGCCACCGGCAGTCCAGAATGAAGCTTTTTTCCGAGGTTTTCCTCAGTCATAAAGGCTTATGCTGGAATTGAGTCCTACTAACAGCCCTCGGACATTCTTTCCCAACTATCCAAACACTTAGTAACCTGAAGAGGGCAAATCAGGTAAAGCTGGTGTGCACCCTACAACGGGAATTCCTACGAAAAATTATTAATTATTAATGATCCAAGTAAGGGAAGACCAAGTCAATGATGAAAATCAATTTCATCACATATTCTTTCTGTAGGCCTATAGCCAGTTGGGCCAGCTTGTTGAATGTTGAATCCAACTATATTGGACGGAAAGTTTGACCGCGTAGACAGACTCGAGACATGTTCAGCATAAAGCAGAGACTTACATGAGACACTCTCTATTCTTATCGTAGCGTAAACCTGTGCCGTGGGAAACAATCGAAGCCGCGGCCGGATTCGATTCGCGGAAGTCGAGAAAATATCGAAGCCGATGTTTGCTTTGCTTTGCTTTCGTTCCTCGTCGGGCTCAATTGTTTGTTTTACGTATACGTCCCACATGAAAGAGTGCGTCGTCGCGATTACCCTCGGCTCTGCTGCTGCAACAAGGAGCAGCCTCGATGGATGAGACTTGCTCTGCGGGTCAAGGAAACGTATACGAGCGCGTTATTAGATGTTTTATATACTGCAATCGAGAAAATTATAGCCACTTTTTGCTTTTGCAGAACAATTTGCATGACAAAAGCGTAATCATCGCGAGCTCTGGGTGCAAGAACGCTGTCAACATTACTATGAGACGATGAGAGAGCTTGTTGCGACACAACGAGCTTCTCGTCTCTATTGTTGTTGCAATAATACTATTCGAGACAATGAGAGGTGATAGATGAAGATGAAGGACTA
Organism: Isoperla grammatica; assembly: GCA_945910005.1. Taxonomy (NCBI): domain Eukaryota; kingdom Metazoa; phylum Arthropoda; class Insecta; order Plecoptera; family Perlodidae; genus Isoperla; species Isoperla grammatica. The sequence goes on from OX246741.1 coordinate 24,410,961, forward strand.
ATACAACAAAAAACATGTCTTTGCGGACATCCCCACATGCTTATATATAGGACCTGCGCCCCAACCGCATGAGCCACCGCGAACGGCCACTTGTAAGATACAGAGATAGAGAAGAGAGTGAAATTATTTTGATAAGAGCAAAGAGGTAATATTTTCAAATTGAAAACATCATGTAAACTTCATCAAGTACATCTTGTACAGCACAATTGGAAATGTTATAGTTTACAGAGTCTATCAATTCCATTACTTCTTGGCTTAGGAATAAGTAAACGGTGACTTTGGAGCCGTCCTAGCAACGAAGCACTCAGTAAATTCAAAGTTGTTCTGAATCGGCCTTGTTGATTCTGGCATTTGTCCGCAGGTGTTCGCACTGTCCAATCACTGATTCATATGTTTCGTATTTGAAATATCGATCTTTGATTGGTTATCGCTCACTCGTCGATGGTGTTCGAAGCCTACAGGGTTGGTTTAGTCACTTTCAATTAAAGTCCCCCACTGCAAATCAGTTTAGTTACTGAGTGGGTAGACTCTAAATGTGAATTTATTTTATTTATTTATTTACCTCATACAGTACAATTTTTTATTTTTTTATTAAATATTTTGAAATTACCGATTTTTTATTTTGTAATCATATCTAAAAAAAAAACATGTACACCACATCGAAAAAGTGAAAACTGGGCTCAATTTGGGTTCGTAAGATCCATCTATTGTAATTGTTGGGATTCGTAAAAACTAGTAATTATCAGCGTTTGTAATTCAAATATACTTTGTTACCAAAATTGAGCCCATTTTCCACTTTTTCTATTGACTGAAAACCGGTAATTTCGCCCGTCTTCCCTCTTACCCCTACGGGTTAGGGGGGGGGGGGGGGGAGAGTCCCACAATCAACGTGGTTTGTGTTGTCCTGTGCTAGTAGATAGACACAACACAACAGCGCCTCTCACTATAAGCTGACAAAGTGTTTTCTACACCTTATCACACTCTCTGCAATAATAATAATACGTTACTTAGCGTTTTTCACCGTGAAATACTAAGTTATTACCTGCGTAGTTGTGAAAGAGTTATATCACTAGCGTGGGCGATTAGTTGTCGACATGTGAAGGTGTTTGAAACAAAACACGGTATAGATAAGTATTTCACAAGGAGGACTCCGATGCTGCGGTACCGGAGATCTCTTGGTGGATAAGAGTGACTTCAAGGATTAGTCAGGTGACAAACTAAAAAATCACCGATGAGTCATAAGTGTATAAAATTCAGTTATGTGTAAAATACAATTGATATAGGTTGCTTCAATGCAAGAAAAAAAAAAGTGAACATTTAGCTATTCTATAAGATTCACTTCGCAAGCTCTGCTGCATTTTTCTTCTAAAGCGTAGTACAGCTGTATCGGTTCCTGATAGACAGAGCACTAGTCCAGCCAGCGCTCCGCGAAACACTCGGCGACTGCGGACAGTACCGCTCAAAACAGATAGCAACTTTTCTTCACATCAAGTCACAAGAAAATTAATTGCAGGGCATTTTGTAGAAGTACACGATCGTACTAAGAAGCATGTTATCGGTAGGGAAACGATGCACATTAATCCTCCTGATCGATTTTTGATTAAGTGCTTTATTTTAGCGGTGGTTTTACTATCTCGAGGCAACATTTTTTTCATATGGGAATTACCATGAGAAGAGTTGCTCGGTGCTACTTGGTAGCAACAAGCCAAAAAATCGCGTTTTCTTTAATTTTTTAACCGCCTGCTTTTATAGTTTGGTATCACTTAGTCATGTTTTCCATATTTGAAGGTGGACATACACAAACGATAGTTTTTTAGTTTTTCATCTGACTAACCCTTTAAAGAGGAAGTATAATAATTGATGGAAAAGTATCGTACAGAGGAGTGATCGTGCTTTATTATTTGTTGTTTTACGACGTATTTGACAGATAGTTTATGAAGATGTTTTATTACTTAATTTACGACGTATGTGACGCTATAGGTCATTATGACGTCGGCCAATCAGATCCATGAGTCACACACATCGCCGGGCTCGTCATGAGGGGAATCAAAATCATTTGGGGGGGGGGGGGGGAGGGGGGGGGGGGGCGTTCACGTCGCAAAGAGGGCCGGCATGAACGAGAGTGAGAAGAGAAGAGAGACGGAGAAGGAAAAAAGGACAATTGGCTCGTCGGTCTTGTGGGTGGGTTTATTCGTGCTTCCAATGCAGGAGGTCCAGTGTACGACTCCCGGTTCGAGCTTGGGGTTTTTTGACGTTGGACTTTGACTTAAATCAATCTACATTATACTGTGGCGTTCATGTAAACGGTAACTTTGTAGACTTCATGGCAATGCGGCACATGATAAATAGTGTAAACGTCCCTCATTGTTTGGTTATCAGTTCTTGTAACTTGAGTGGGGTAGACTACAAATACAGGTATCGGTCACTACGAGGAGGGAAGTGAGGTAGGAATTAAAAAGTAAATTAATTAAAGGGCAAGTGGAAAGGAAAGGGGAAATACCGAGATTGGAATACATTATTGATTATGTGAACATTTCAGATCAGACAGCCGAAACTCTTTCATACCCGAGGTCAACATCTTCGCGTATTATCTACATACATGCTATACGTTCTCTATCGGTGTTCAGCATATATTGACATCCGCTCCTTGCAAGCTGAGCTAGGCGTGACGTCACGCTTCGATGCACTCGGAACCCTGGGGAGTACCCGGCGCACCTCTTGGCTTCCTACCGCCGTGTCACCGGTATTATCTACATACATGCTATACGTTCTCTATCGGTGTTCAGCATATATTGACATCCGCTCCTTGCAAGCTGAGCTAGACGTGACGTCATGCTTCGATGCACTCGGAACCCTGTGACGGGGAGTACCCGGCGCACCTCTTGGCTTCCTACCGCCGCGTCACCGGTATTATCTACATACATACATGCTATACGTTCTCTATCGGTGTTCGGCATATATTGGCATCCGCTCCTTGCAAGCTGAGCTAGACGTGACGTCATACGCTTCGATGCACTCGGAACCCTGTGACGGGGAGTACCCGGCGCACCTCTTGGCTTCCTACCGCCGCGTCACCGGTATTATCTACATACATACATGCTATACGTTCTCTATCGGTGTTCAGCATATATTGACATCCGCTCCTTGCAAGCTGAGCTAGACGTGACGTCATACGCTTCGATGCACTCGGAACCCTGTGACGGGGAGTACCCGGCGCACCTCTTGGCTTCCTACCGCCGCGTCACCGGTATTATCTACATACATACATGCTTTACACGTTCTCTATCGGTGTTCGGTATATATTGACATCCGCTCCTTGCAAGCTGAGCTAGACGTGACGTCATACGCTTCGATGCACTCGGAACCCTGTGACGGGGAGTACCCGGCGCACCTCTTGGCTTCCTACCGCCGTGTCACCGGTATTATCTACATACATGCTATACGTTCTCTATCGGTGTTCGGTATATATTGACATCCGCTCCTTGCAAGCTGAGCTAGACGTGACGTCATACGCTTCGATGCACTCGGAACCCTGTGACGGGGAGTACCCGGCGCACCTCTTGGCTTCCTACCGCCGTGTCACCGGTATTATCTACATACATGCTATACGTTCTCTATCGGTGTTCGGTATATATTGACATCCGCTCCTTGCAAGCTGAGCTAGACGTGACGTCATGCTTCGATGCACTCGGAACCCTGTGGCGGGGAGTACCCGGCGCACCTCTTGGCTTCCTACCGCCGCGTCACCGGAAAAGCCTGAGCTAAAGTTTCCCCAATGTAACTATAGTCACATGTTGAAGATAACCTAGTCCGATGGTATAGGCACCGTGTTTGGCCACTGAGCGCGCTAGTAAGATCGATTGAAGCGCTCATGTGTCAGACTGGCGCACTTCGGTTATGAAAACATTGCACCGTAGCAATGGAAAACCACGCGGGAGGTACGAAGTGTATCGACATTAAATACGGATTTAATAAAATAAATCCAGGCTACGAGGCAAAGCAATCTTTTATTGAAGGGCAAGGATTATTTAAATCTGGCCATGTTTTTGATTTAACGGAAACTCGAGATGGTGTGGTTAATTTTATATCGTCGAAAGTGGTCAGGCAGACGTCAGTGAATTTGACGCCCTATGATGTTTAAATTGAAGTAAGTATTGTATATTTTATTTTATGTGTTGTGGTTTATACCTAGTAGGACTCTTTTAAGTACGCAATTGAAAGTTAGGTATACTGAAAGAAAAATCATTGTTGCATTCTGTGGACAGAACGGGCCCAACATAGGCCTAACATTGTTAGCATATGGGTAGGCCTAGGCTAGGCTCGTAAACTTGTAAAAGTGAACGCTTATCGATGTATTTTGGTACCGATTTGTGCAGCCAACAATACAACAACCCTTGTTGCCACTTCTTGCTGCCCCTTCAGCCATAACTAATAATGTATCATACACTTACGCAACAATTATCGGAAGAAACAATCTCAATTACATGTAAACGCCATTTAATGACAGCTGGTAGGCCGAGGCGTGATCTTGTTTTGTTTCTTTCCTCTCCGAACTGCAAAGTTCTGCCGCTGCACGCGCTGTATGTACTAACGCACGGTGCCTATAGTTGTCCTAAGACTACCTTACACATGCTTTCGTCACAGGCGACTGGTTCGTAGCCAATCAGCGATCGGTATTGGCGCTGGTGTGTCTCGGGCGGTTGCTGGTTGGCTACGACTGCCCCGGATGTGACGAAAGCAGGTGAAAAGTAATCTTGGGTCCACTATACACTTCTCTAGTTCCTACATAATATGTTCCTACATAATAATGTGCCCCTAAAGTCAAAAATCCAGATCTATCAAGCAATTGTTGCTCCTATCATAGATTATTGCAGTTCCATACTATTTATGTTAAATAAAAATGAGATAGAGATACTTCAGAAAATTCAAAACAAAGCTATGAGAAGTATTCTGCGAGTAAACAGAGAAACATCTATAACCAAGATGTGTGAAGCACTATGTTGGCAAACAATAAAGGAGCGAATACTGCTAAATACATTATGCCTCATAAATAAAATATCTCATGGAAAGGCACCAAATTACTTAAAGGGGTTCTCACCCGCTACACCAAAAAAATATGTTTAACTAAGGCTAATTAGCTATGAAATTAGCGACTAAAAGACAAAAAATCGGGTTCACCATAACCCGGGAAAAAAATATCAAAGTTAGTGATTTTCGAGCTAGGTCCCATCGGCGAAAATCTCCCATAAGAAATAGCATTGGGACGACCTGTATGCCTTGGGACCTTGGAGGATTCTGCTCCAAAAAAAAAATGATGTAATACTTTTCGCTGCGACCTTCTTTTCTGCGTATTTCGTATATTTTGGTTTTGTAATCGGAGCTTCCGTTCAGGTACAAAATAAAGATGTGTAATCCGGTGCTCCATTTCGTTTTGAGCGTTGCTGTGCACATCCGCACTTCCAGTCACCGATAGTCGGAGGAGGGGAAGGGAAGGAGGAGGGGCAGGCAGCACGTGTGTAGTCAGTCAGTCAGGGTCACGGGTTTGCATTGCATCGCCTCGTAATTGTAACACTTTGCGTAACATATTTCTCGATGGCTACTGCTGTGTACCAGTTTGAGCCCGAATATTCTGCAGAAGAATTGGCAGAAATAGAGAAAGCCAAAGAGTCTATTGAAAGTATTAGCGATGGCGATAGGAACAATAAGGAAAATTGGTGCAAATGTGACGAATGTTCAGTTATGCCCACAGTCGCCGAATGTATTTGTTGTGCGAAAATACCGGCTGTGAGAAGTATGGTTCAGTTATGCCCACAGTCGCCGAATGTATTTGTTGTGCGAAAATACCGGCTGTGAGAAGTATGTTAGAAGACAACGTGTGCATTACGGACCACCAAATATTTGATAACTTAATTTTGATTTCATACTAATTGCAACTGAAAGAAGTAAAAAGAAATCGTATTCTATCGAACCAGTACCAAACAATTTATGGCGGCATTTAGCGTACCGACAGTTTGTGTATTGGATTAACTCAAAAAAAGAGAGAGAGAGAGAGAGAGAGAGAGAGAGAGAGAGAGAGAGAGAGTAGTATTGGGAGGGGAAATAGTCAACGCATGCATGCACAATGAACGCGGCCTGCTAAGCGGTGTCGAATGGAGTACACTCGCACCAAAAACCGGCTGACACCAACAGTCGCCGCGGCAGTTAACCAGAAATTTCATTAATTAATAACAATTCACAGGTTTCAACTGACGAGTTGTAATGGTTCATTATCGATTGGTGTGGTGAAGTAGATCATATGGTAAAAAATAAATCTAGCGGGTGAGAACCCCTTTAAGGGGGGACAACACTGAAAATCCTAACTTCTGTTCTATGGCAACAATTTAACTGAAACTTGTTGAACGCACCAAACACTAACCTAAAGTTATTGCAGTATTTTTTTTTTTTTTTTAATACTTATATTTTTTTTTTTATTGACATTGTTGTGGTTTTTACAACAATGCACACCGGGAAAAGGATTACATGAGAACCAATTGAGATATTCAAGTTTTGTAAAGTGTTATTTGAAGCTATGTAGACAAGCAATGAAATGATGCATCACCACTTTGAACCTGTGTTTTTTATGGAGGTTATAAATTTTTAACTTTTAACATTTTTATATAAAAAAAAAAAAAAAAATTGTAAATAAAAAAAAATACTTTTTACAAAGATAGAAACTTGGCCATGCATCATTTCATCTTAATGGCATTGGAGAACATACACACAAAAAATTATTAGATTTGGGTCACTAGTTTAGAAGATATGAATTTCTCCATACTGAATTGTGTAGGAAAAACGCTTCCTGCAGAAATAGCTTCCAAAGTTTGCATTTTAGGGCAAACACGCAGCGCATACATCCACAAGAATATAGATATGAGTATGCTATATGAATGATATTATTTCCTTTGTGTTTTAAATCGATTGTTAATAGTATAAACAATTTAATAATAATAAAAAAAAAAAATTGTAGATTGAATTTTTTTTTGTTAAATAATGAGATTTTCAGTGTTGTCCCCCCTTAAGTAAGAAATTGATTTTGAACTCTGAAATACAAAAATATAACCTACGAAATAAAACAAATATTTTTGTAAAAAGAATAAACAGTGGATTTGGAGAAAAATCAATTTTTATAAGAGGTATAAATATATTTAATCGTGTACCACAAAACATAAGGGATATTAAGGATAGTTATAAATTTAGAAGAGAATGTTGGACCTGGATTAAAGAATGTAAATGTAAAATAATGTAACTATGTCTGTTCTTGTATATTTATGTACTTATGTAAATGAAAAATAGCATTTATGCTAATAATAAAGATACTACTACCATCTACTTGAAACAGGTCCATTAGGGATAATTTACGCCCTTGGGTTGGATATCTGTAAGTTCCTAAAACAGGGTGCGTGACTTGTGAGGTTTTTGCACTCGACTTAGCGGCAGCGACTGTTTTTACGAATGTGTGAAAGAACGCCATCAGAAATCTCAAACAGTGTGCATGAACGGGGCAGTAGATGAGGATGTCACCTTGGGGTTAGTATACATATGTGTTAGACGTCCATGGTTAACCTCTAGGCTTCCTACGCCGCCATCCCGGCGACAGTGGTGGAGCCACACAGGTAAACGAGACGCCTCACATCTAATTACCATTCATTAGAAAGTATATTCTTGATGGGCCGACATCATTAATTATCATTATCAGTAGTGTTGGATGGACCTGGTTGAAATAATCCGCTGTGTCGTAAGTTGTTTGTGTACCAACCCGTCATAGAATGTCAAACCAAATGCCGTAACGAGCTCGCTTGCTCCAAGCAAGGGGGTCGCTCGGTTGCAGATCTTACTAGACTAGAAATATACATAACCACCTGCTAAATTGGTCACCACACAACCCATGTGCTCGTGGCTCAGCGGTTCAACGCGAGATTCTAAATTCGGAACGTCTCCGCTTCGATACCGGTAACTGCAGGGCAGTCCTTAGTGGATTTTGTCTGACCTTCTCTCTATAGTCATAAGGCGAATGCTGGGATTGAGTCCTTGTTGATTCTGGCATTTTGTCCCCAGGTGTTCGCACTGTACAATCACTGATTCATGTGTTTCATATTTGAAATATAGATCTTTGATTGGATATCGCTCACTCGTCGATGGTGTTTGGAGCCTGCAGTTGCAGCCCCACTGAAAATCAGTTCTTGTTACTGAGTGGGAAGACTCTAAATGTGAATTTATTTATTTATTTTCTTATTGGAGATTACTTCACAACTATTCAAACAACATCCATGGTGTGGCCTACAAAAGTTTTTGTTGTTGTTGTTGATTGTTTAGTGTTTAACGAGAGTTTTTGTCATGTGACTTGCTCCGAATCAGATTCAGATCTATTATACATCGCGGGGGTCGTCATAAGGGGAGTCTTGCAAGAGAGGGCAGGTCCAAGTAGGACAGTGGGGGAAAAGGGACAGGGTCTCCTTGTATCGCCTCTAACGACTGGCAGAGTCTCCCTGTACACATTCTACTCCGGGCCCAGACGTGTCACTTACAGCAGGGATTCCTACGAAAACAGTGTATTAGAGGGAGATCAGGGGTTCGATTCCCTTATCGGTAAAGTTGACTGGCAGATTTACCAAGTTTTCGGTAGTTTCAGAAGAAACCAAGCAATCATCCCTACTTACAGTTGAGACGAATGGGAGTACCCTTTGACCATGCTTTGACCACAGACAACCAATTTAATTATTTATCTGTGCTTTGACCATGGATTTATAATAGATGCTTTGACGATGATAAGTTACTGACGAGACATTGCACATCCGCCTTTTCTGTGACTGATACCACATAGCTGTGGAATCACCGCCATCTACGGCGAAGGGTCTCAACACAGCATAGCAGGCTGTGGAAGCATCGCAGCTGCTTTCCGATCTCATTAATCTCGGGTTGCAGAGCGGAGTTCGCTCCTCATTATACAGAAGACATATTATTACAGAAAACCAACGTCACAATGACGAGTCTTAAAAAGGTCATAATACGTAGGTCCAGTGGGGCGGGTTTGTTTTGTCTACACTTCCTTACTACTGGAGACAAATATTGGTTCGGATGATAAGCGCTGGTTGAGATAAGAGACACTCGTAAACATATTCACCTTATAGTACTAGAGGATCCAAAGTCCGTGGGTTTCGCGACCCAGTCTAGCAACAAATAGTGGCCGTGCGTCTCGAGTTCCTGTAGTCGTTGATCATACCACGTGACTACGCCATCCCTATAGCTTATAGGTTCGTTCATTTGTCGTGTTTGAAACTGTTCGGTAACAAGTTAGAACACAGCGGAAACGCGTCATCGAACAGGAAGTTGGCTACATCTAGTTCGAAAAAACATGTGTTCTGCCTTCACACAAATGAACGCCAATCTAGTCAGAAACACCTGTTAATTTTCGGTTAAACCAGAAATACTCAAAGGCTATCTCTAAATAGGGCCCAAGATATACCGAATTAATCTTTGGTGGGGCGTAAGCCAAGTTTATGAGGGTTCAATTAAACGTACGGTACAGGATATGCAACGAGAGTACGGGCGTCTAGGCTTAAATGAGGTTAGGTAGACCTATTGGGCTAAATAAACGTTGGATCTACATTTTCTTATCTTGATGTGTTCTTATATCTTCAATTATAAGTTTTGCGTTATTTCATACGACCGACATGTTGTAATCTGCATTAGAATGTATATTAATTAACATGTTACCTAAAGTCCCGCACTACATCTTGTTTTACTCAACTCACTCCTCTTTTTCATTCCGGACAGCTCGAGCATGTTCGGGCTGTTTGCAAACAGTTGCCGAAGGACAACTGAACACCACCAGAACATATGTTATTTACAGATGAACAACGAACAACCTGTTCGGACTGTTCGAAACTGTTCGGGACGGACAAAAGAACGAACCTTATGAAAGCTACTAAGGAAAGTGGGTGGGTTGCCTTTGGCCCAAGTGTTGCGCATTTCAAAATATAAAGACCGCGCTCCAGCCTTCGCTAAAGATGTAACGCGTTGAGCAAAGCCAATAAAAATAATGCCAAACTTATTTTAATTTTTTAATCGTGTTGATTGGTTTGTCTATTTTGTACATTAGTAATTTCATTATGAGGTTTTTTAGTGTTAATCTAGAATAGTTATTATAATGATTAGACTAATTGTCATTTTTTGTATTTTGTAACTAATCACGGAAGCCATACCATATACCGTGCAAGGTTACGTGGAAGAGCGAGCAACATGCTCGAACCTCGCCGTTTTGTAAAATGTACACTGTTTTACAAATAAAGTCCATTTATTATTATTTATTATTATTATTTATAATAATCCCTTCCACCTACATGACGGTGTGTTTGAAAGTTTCAATAGACAATCAATACGACAGCCAAGCAAACCGCAAAAGTATTGAATCTCGTCATTACAAGATTCATACAAGGAGGTGTTGATTTATTCTTTACGTCTGTATTATTGCTATCATACTATTCGAGATTCATACAAGGAGGTGTTGATTTATTCTGTACGTCTGTATTATTGCTATCATGCTATTCGAGATTCATACAAGGAGGTGTTGATTTATTCTTTACGTCTGTATTATTGCTATCATACTATTCGAGATTCATACAAGGAGGTGTTGATTTATTCTGTACGTCTGTATTATTGCTATCATGCTATTCGAGATTCATACAAGGAGGTGTTGATTTATTCTTTACGTCTGTATTATTGCTATCATACTATTCGAGATTCATACAAGGAGGTGTTGATTTATTCTTTACGTCTGCATTATTGCTATCATGCTATTCGAGATTCATACAAGGAGGTGTTGATTTATTCTGTACGTCTGCATTATTGCTATCATACTATTCGAGATTCATACAAGGAGGTGTTGATTTATTCTTTACGTCTGCATTATTGCTATCATACTATTCGAGATTCATACAAGGAGGTGTTGATTTATTCTTTACGTCTGCATTATTGCTATCATGCTATTCGAGATTCATACAAGGAGGTGTTGATTTATTCTGTACGTCTGCATTATTGCTATCATGCTATTCGAGACGAACCCGGGCGTGAGCTACGGCGTCTGGCATTGAACCCGGGCGTGAGCTACGGCGTCTGGCATTGAACCCGGGCGTGAGCTACAGCGTCTGGCATTGAACCCGGGCGTGAGCTACGGCGTCTGGCATTGAACCCAGGCGTGAGCTACGGCGTCTGGCATTGAACCCGGGCGTGAGCTACAGCGCCTGGCATTGAACCTGGGCGTGAGCTACAGCGTCTGGCATTGAACCTGGGCGTGAGCTACAGCGTCTGGCATTGAACCCGGGCGTGAGCTACGGCGTCTGGCATTGAACCTGGGCGTGAGCTACAGCGTCTGGCATTGAACCTGGGCGTGAGCTACAGCGTCTGGCATTGAACCCGGGCGTGAGCTACGGCGTCTGGCATTGAACCCGGGCGTGAGCTACAGCGTCTGGCATCGAACCTGGGCGTGAGCTACAGCGTCTGGTATCGAACCTGGGCGTGAGCTACAGCGTCTGGCATTGAACCTGGGCGTGAGCTACAGCGTCTGGCATTGAACCTGGGCTGAGCTACAGCGTCTGGCATCGAACCTGGGCTGAGCTACGGCGTTTGGTATCGAACCTGGGCTGAGCTACAGCGTCTGGTATCGAACCTGGGCTGAGCTACAGCGTCTGGTATCGAACCTGGGCTGAGCTACGTCGTCTGGTATCGAACCTGGGCGTGAGCTACAGCGTCTGGTATCGAACCTGGGCGTGAGCTACAGCGTCTGGCATTGAACCTGGGCGTGAGCTACAGCGTCTGGCATTGAACCTGGGCTGAGCTACAGCGTCTGGCATCGAACCTGGGCTGAGCTACGGCGTCTGGTATCGAACCTGGGCTGAGCTACAGCGTCTGGTATCGAACCTGGGCTGAGCTACAGCGTCTGGTATCGAACCTGGGCTGAGCTACGTCGTCTGGTATCGAACCTGGGCTGAGCTACGTCGTCTGGTATCGAACCTGGGCTGAGCTACGGCGTCTGGTATCGAACCTGGGCTGAGCTACAGCGTCTGGTATCGAACCTGGGCTGAGCTACAGCGTCTGGTATCGAACCTGGGCATAGCTACGGCGTCTGGCTCCATGGCCGCACGCCCAACACTGTAGACAGGCTGATTTGTCTCGGTGCAGTAATAAAGATCTGAGTCCTTGGTTGAACGTTTGTTGCGCTCACGAACCACTCTTACTTGCCTCCTATACCACAATGTTTTCCATTTAGTGAACTCATACTTACCTACCTTCCTTCAAACCACAATGTTTTCCATCTAATTAAACCATGTACATCACATTTGCATAAGAAATCAGTAGCCTGTGATTGTGCATTTCCTCACTCTCCACACTTACAGCATTCATTGCCCCAATTGAACATTGCCCGTCCTCCACTAATCTCCGTTATCAAGGTACCAAGTAAAATTATCATAATATGTAAACATGTGCATGGAAAGTGAAGATAAATTATATCATAGTTGTAAATTATAGAACGGTGAACGGTGCGAGACTACGGTGCGTGACATTGCAAATATGTAACAAGTTGCAAGATCACTGTGCGGGTTCTCTGGACAAGCCAGAGCACTCACTACAAGGGAAGTGATTGGAGTAAAATCCATTGAATACGATCCCCATCCAAGTTCCGGTCGTGCGTGGTGGGTCTCTTCTCGCGGTGACCGGTGCCCGCAAAGAAGGCTCTCGTCCACACTTTCTTCATCTCACTTGGCCTTTATCATGTTTCCTCTTCCTATACTCGCCGGCTCTCTTTGCGGCCCCAGTTACCACCTAAACCCTCTTACCCTCCAACCCCCCCATTATTTTGATTCCCCGTATCAGTTATATCAATGATGATCCCGGCATTGTGTAATGCCTCCGATTCGATTGACGTCATAATTCCTAGTTGTCGAGGACGTTGGAAAAACGAAGTTCTCTGGACAAGCGAACTGATTATAGATCAAAGCACTTGAAAACGAAACATGAGACAATGTTTATTGACGAGTCAAAGCACTCACAAAGAACGGAGCTAATCTTATCCGAGCTCCACCTCTTTGGAATGATAGACGCTCATAATAAATACGAGTACGAGGTATCCAATAACACCGGGTGTACTTGTCTTGTTACATGGCCTGATAGCAACTTGACGACTACAACACACACACCCATGTCTGGTAGCTCGGTGTAGTATAACACGTATGCCAGGTTCTATTCGGGAGGTCGCCGGTTCGATCTCGTCGCCGGCAATCCGGACTAAACGTTTGTTTGGTGTTTTCCTAAGTCGTAAGGTGTCATACTCCAAACAGCCCTCGGACACATTCCTTCAGAACTAATACCATCCGAATACCAATGATGAAAGTGAGACGGAGCACCGTACCGGTACTTTTTTTTTTTTTTTTTTTTTTATTAACGGAGCTCGAGCGGGCTCCTGTATTTTTGATTTAGAATTGTATACACATCAAATTATAGCAAAATCTAACATCTAAAGCTGATTCGTAGTTAGCTAAACGAACAAGTACGGAGTACCACTGATATACTATAATAGAACGGTTATTTCCGTTAAATCAGTACAAAAAAGAAAAGTCAAACACGAAGTTTTTGTAACTGAGACCACGGGAAACTGGTTTATTTTAATAAACGTCTTAAAAATGTTTGTTTGAAACTAAAAGTTGCATATTTTCCTTATCGTCTCTTTAAACCTCTTGTATTGTTGTATTGGGGGGGGGGGGGGGCAAATAGACCACTGAGCTTCGGCATTTTCTGCCAAACACCATAATGTCCATGCAGCCATGCACCGAACAACAAGACCGAGCGCTGTTTATCTGCGCTGTACTGACCTCACAGGAGCACAGGGGTCATCTAGCCCAGTATGTTTCCTATGTGTCAACACATGTGATCAAGATGTACGGACCGAGGATGCGGCGCCGTCCGCGCTCTCTATTGCGGTGGGGGGGGGGGGGGGGGGGGGGGGGAGCCGGGCCCAGATCCTCAAAGGTACCCAAGTGCTAAGACGTCATAGTTTAGGTAAATATTGGTGATTTAAATCACGCATTATGTCGTTCTGCAATCTAATAAAGATAAAATATAGTAAAATATAAACAACTTAACTAATAATATTTTATTTGTTGGTTGTCGGGGAGGTGATTTATCTTGATTTATCTCCTAACTTGACAACTTATAGAGTTAGGCATCTTTGTGAATCCAGACGGAGGTTCTTAGTGCTTGCACGGCACGGCACTGCCGGGGGTTTGAATTCCGCGAAAGGCATGTTCTTTTGTATTATTGTTCTTCACCGTTAATTATCACCCCTCATCGTCTCGAATAGTATAGGTTGCACTAATAGAGACGTAGAGCAACCAGAATCATCATCATCATCGCCGGAGGGTTTGCTTTCGTGTCCCGTCTCGGGGCACCTCGTTATTAACGCTTTAAGTGGGGGCGTAGCTGGATTTGATTCATGGCGGGGGGAGGGGGGGTTAGTGGCTTCACTCCCCAAGCATACCCCTAAGACTGAGGAAACCCTCAGTTTTGATTGATCCCTCCAAGTGACAACACTACCATATATGTCATCCCCTAAAGAATTAAGAAAGAAAGAATTAAGAAAAAAAAAATGTAAATAATTTTGTTCCAATTAAATAAGTTAGTTTAAAACGGAAATATTTATCAACACACCTGTCACAATTAAATAAGTTAGTTTGGAAAACGGAAATATTTATCAACACACCTGTCACAATTAATTAAGTAAGTTTGGTAAACGGAAATATTTATCCACACACACCTGTCACAATTAAATAAGTTAGTTTGGAAAACGGAAATATTTATCCACACACACCTGTCACAATTAATTAAGTAAGTTTGGTAAACGGAAATATTTATCCACACACACCTGTCACAATTAAATAAGTTAGTTTGGAAAACGGAAATATTTATCAACACACCTGTCACAATTAAATAAGTTAGTTTGGAAAACGGAAATATTTATCAACACACCTGTCACAATTAAATAAGTTAGTTTGGAAAACGGAAATATTTATCAACACACATGTCACAATTAAGTAAGTTAGTTCGGAAAACGGAAATATTTATATTTATCGGCACAGAGAAACATTTCAAAGAAAGGACATTCAATTCTCTAGCTAGGGGATAACATATGTTTGTTTAATCACAGTTAATTAGTTATCTGTGGTTTAATGTTTGACTATTTTTACAGAAATCAGGAGTAGGTCGCACCCCTATAGTGACGAGCCCCACCACCCGTCGGACCGGTCCCGGAGTACAAGAGTGCGCTATAACCGCGGTGTGTGCGCAGGTGAAGCATGTTTCGTGTGTTATACCGACTTATCGCTATGTGTGATTTATGACTCGTCCCATTGATCAACGCCGTCAGACTTTCCCGCGCAAATAGACGCACGATACGCGTGTGTGTATTTAAACAATCGATCTAACATCGCGATATCGAAACGCTGTCGACATCGACGACAACGGAAAAAATATTTAACTAAATCATAACTTTTTTATCGTACAATTGTCTCATATATTAGCAACAGCAATTTTTGTTGAAAGAAAAAAAATCATACGTTCGCCAAATGTATGTATCCGATAATCCGATTGTTTTTTTGAGTCACTTTTTGTTTTTGTTGCTGTGCTCTTTCTCCTGATTCATTATGTATGAATGGATTAGTAAATACCCAATATTATTTAGATTTGTATTATTTTTCTCACGAGACATCATTTCATAGCCTATTATCAGAGTCGATAAAGAAGTTTGCCTCAGAGGATAAACTTCTTTATCGACTCTAACAAAACCCGATTTCTAAAATTTGCCTCAACTTCGATTGATCGCTGTAGATGTGTATGGTGTGGCCTACCTTGCGCCTGGTCCTGCCCAGCTGTGTCGAGAGATAGTAGAGAAGTAGAATAGTGCAGGCTAGTCTCACACCTCGCCACTTGAGCCGCATGTTCGCGCGACCAACTCCGAGCGCGCTCTGAGCTGCATCGGTCCATCCACTGCGCTCTGCAGCGGTCTCGGTGTTAGGGGGGAGGGGGGTCCTTGCACCTGACATGCCGTCGCGATTACCCTCCACCTAGCTGCATCGGTCCATCCACTGCGCTCTGCAGCGGTCTCGGTGTTAGGGGGGGGGGGGGGTGTCCTTGCACCTGACATGCCGTCGCGATTACCCTCCACCTAGCTGCATCGGTCCATCCACTGCGCTCTGCAGCGGTCTCGGTGTTAGGGGGGGGGGGGGTTGTCCTTGCACCTGACATGCCGTCGCGATTACCCTCCACCTAGCTGCATCGGTCCATCCACTGCGCTCTGCAGCGCTCTCGGTGTTACGGGGGGGGGGGTTGTCCTTGCACCTGACATGCCGTCGCGATTACCCTCCACCTAGCTGCATCGGTCCATCCACTGCGCTCTGCAGCGGTCTCGGTGTTAGGGGGGGGGGGGGGGGTTGTCCTTGCACCTGACATGCCGTCGCGATTACCCTCCACCTAGCTGCATCGGTCCATCCACTGCGCTCTGCAGCGCTCTCGGTGTTACGGGGGGGGGGGGTGTCCTTGCACCTGACATGCCGTCGCGATTACCCTCCACACCTAGCTGCATCGGTCCATCCACTGCGCTCTGCAGCGCTCTCGGTGTTACGGGGGGGGGGGGTCCTTGCACCTGACATGCCGTCGCGATTACCCTCCACCTAGCTGCATCGGTCCATCCACTGCGCTCTGCAGCGGTCTTGGTGTTACGGGGGGGGGGTCCTTGCACCTGACATGCCGTCGCGATTACCCTCCACCTAGCTGCATCGGTCCATCCACTGCGCTCTGCAGCGCTCTCGGTGTTACGGGGGGGGGGGGTCCTTGCACCTGACATGCCGTCGCGATTACCCTCCACCTAGCTGCATCGCTCCCATCTACCGCGCTCAACCCTCTCGGGAGGGTATACTTGCTCCTGACACCCCGTCATCATACCCATATTATGTGTGTGTGCAGAGGTAATGAATGCATGGGGGGGGGAGGCTCTGAAATAAATTCTAGTACAAATTCTACATCGAGGTGGCACCAATAGGGGGGGGGGGGGGGGGCACTGCCCGCACGCACGCCTGTGATCGCATCGCGTACTCACGACGTCCCGATCACACGCGTTGCCATAACCCACCCAGTTCCCAGTCATGCAGACTGTTCCAGTTATCTACTGCTATGACCTTCATGGTCTTTGACCTTTGAGTCTCGCCCCCCCCACTGTCGCCCGATGAGAAGATTTTATTTACATATCGTTATTATTATTATGAGTGTATCGATTGCGCTGGTCGAAGTATTGGTCGCCGCGGGGCTGTGTGCTGGTCCGTCCATCAGTCAGGGCTTCAATCTTCTTCGCCTCTTATCTCGGACGATTAAGTCGTCGGGTTAATTGGCCAATGAATTACACAGACACACACACCACTCATCATGGGGGCTGAAACTGAAACTTGCCTCGGTTCGGTCGGTGGTAATCTACGATTACACCACGATTATGGAAATCTGACCGTCGACGATTTATCGGTAATGGTATTTCTACACAAATTGGAAAATATCGTCGTGGATCGAGGGGGGGGGGGGGGTTATTGCCCCGAAGGCAACACGAAGTATGTCGAGTCGAGTCGACCGAATGCACGGAGCAATATTTCATATTATATTTGAGGTGGTTTGGTTGTCGTTGCCCGGACAATATTTACTTAGAATTACAGTTTGCTTGTTGCATGGGTTGTTTACTCGAGTCGTGCGCAAGTCAAGTTTCATCACCGCTGCGGCTAAAGAATAGTCGGCTCGAGTGGTTGGAGGAATGATTGATGAATGTGTTCATTGTATATACGAATTATTTTAATTAAATGTACAATTTATATAGTTTTCGGGTTATTTTCTCAAGAGCGATGATGGTCACCTATAACGGGGGGCTGGGGGATTTTAATAGTTATATTTGTTCGTATAACACACGAGATAAGAGCCATTTAGAAATGAGATGTTTATGAAAAAACCTTTCACACACAAAATTAGTGACCTTTTCTTTGTATACTCAACGGGGTGCTTAGGTACCCCCATGATTAGATCAACTACAACATGATCTGTCCTAGAAGCAAGAAGGCGTTGACCATCCCTGCTCAAACAGACTCGTGAGGATTGAAGCCCTAAAATATCTGAAACGTCAAAAAACCGAAATGTGTTTTTATGAACATTTCTGTCACATATTCCTCTCTTGTCGTTGCATTTGCAAGTTGTCTCGCGTTGTCTACATGTTGGCGTCATTCAGGTGAATTTATGAGTCTTACATTATAA
This sequence comes from Isoperla grammatica, assembly GCA_945910005.1. Classification (NCBI taxonomy): domain Eukaryota; kingdom Metazoa; phylum Arthropoda; class Insecta; order Plecoptera; family Perlodidae; genus Isoperla; species Isoperla grammatica. The sequence continues at coordinate 24,429,330 of OX246741.1, forward strand.
TTAGAATCACTGATGGAATCTATTATGTAAACGAGGAAGCATCGAACAACGAGTGCATTGTGTGTCGTTCGAACCCGCGCCCCTTGTTGTACCGCGTGTGACGTCATGGCCCCTGTGTGGTAACATAGAGCGGCGACCTTCCTGGCGCTGATAGATAGAAACGGCTGCTCATTGACAAATAATGCATGTAAGAAAGTTTCACTGTGACATTTCGCGCGTAACAGGTGAAACTGCGGTCGCGTGGGTGGAGGCTAGACGGACGGACGCTTCGCGGCTACACCTTGTGTAACTCGCGCTGTGCTCTGTGGGGTGGCCAGACGGGCGATAGACTCGTGGAGATAGGCTGAACACTTTGAGCAAAGATCTTATTAAAGTCTTTGCTTGTGGAGATAGGCTGAACCAAAGACCTTGGAATATACCTTACCTTACTAGGCTGAACACTTTGAGCTGTGCTTTGAGCAAAGATCTTAGGTTTCTATTAAAGTCTTTGCTTGTGGTAGCCATGGAGCTGGGCTCGTGGAGATAGGCTGAACATGGAGCTGGGCTCGTGGAGATGCTGAACACTTTGAGCAAAGATCTTGGTAGCTGGAACTGGGCTCGTGAAGATAGGCTGAACACTTTGAGCAAAGATCTTAGGTTACTATTAAAGTCTTTGCTTGTGGTAGCCATGGAGCTAGGCTCGTGGAGATAGGCTGAACACTTTGAGCAAAGATCTTATTAAAGTCTTTGCTTGTGGTAGCTGAAGCTGGGCTCGTGGAGATAGGCTGAACCAAAGACCTTGGAATATACCTTACTAGGCTGAACACTTTGAGCAAAGATCTAAGGTTTCTATTAAAGTCTTTGCTTGTGGTAGCCACGGAGTTGGGCTCGTGGAGATAGGCTGAACACTTTGAGCAAAGATCTTATTAAAGTCTTTGCTGGTGGTAGCTGAAGCTGGGCTTGTGGAGATAGGCTGAACCAAAGACCTTGGAATATACCTTACTAGGCTGAACACTTTGAGCTGTGCTTTGAGCAAAGATCTTAGGTTTCTATTAAAGTCTTTGCTTGTGGTAGCCATGGAGCTGGGCTCGTGGAGATAGGCTGAACATGGAGCTGGGCTCGTGGAGATGCTGAACACTTTGAGCAAAGATCTTGGTAGCTGGAACTGGGCTCGTGAAGATAGGCTGAACACTTTGAGCAAAGATCTTAGGTTACTATTAAAGTCTTTGCTTGTGGTAGCCATGGAGCTAGGCTCGTGGAGATAGGCTGAATACTTTGAGCAAAGATCTTAGGTTACTAAGTCTTTGCTTGTGGTAGCCATGGAGCTGGGCTCGTGGAGATAGGCTGAATACTTTGAGCAAAGATCTTAGGTTACTTAAAGTCTTTGCTTGTGGTAGCCATGGAGCTGGGCTCGTGGAGATAGGCTGAATACTTTGAGCAAAGATCTTAGGTTACTAAGTCTTTGCTTGTGGTACCCATGGAGCTGGGCTCGTGGAGATAGGCTGAATACTTTGAGCAAAGATCTTAGATTGCTTTGCTTGTGGTAGCCATGGAGCTGGGCTCGTGGAGATAGGCTGAACTAAAGACCTTGGAATATACCTTACTAGGCTGAACACTTTGACTCTTTGAGCAAAGATCTTAGGTTTCTATTAAAGTCTTTGCTTGTGGTAGCCATGGAGCTAGGCTCGTGGAGATAGGTTGAATACTTTGAGCAAAGATCTTAGGTTACTATTAAAGTCTTTGCTTGTGGTAGCCATGGAGCTGGGCTCGTGGAGATAGGTTGAATACTTTGAGCAAAGATCTTAGGTTACTATTAAAGTCTTTGCTTGTGGTAGCCATGGAGCTGGGCTCGTGGAGATAGGTTGAATACTTTGAGCAAAGATCTTAGGTTACTATCAAAGTCTTTGGTTCTGGTAGCCATTGAGCTGGGCTCGTGGAGATCAAAATCAATGTGGAGATCATTGAATCAATGATATTCAACAGCTATAGTCTTAGACCATAGTAGGCCTAGGCTAGATGCGCAGCCGAGCAACCACAAGCGTGTCAATTAGAAGCCATCTTGAAATGGGCAAATAAGACAGGCGGGAATAGGAGTCTCTAGTGCGACTTTCTGCCGATCGCAGCGGTAGCAGTACTGAAAAGTTCAAATAGGGAAGGCTCACATTTTTTGTATTTGCTTACTGGTTACCTCAAGTTAAAATAAACGGGAACTAATTGGTTTCGGCTCGAAAGGTGCATTAACATCGCTTTAACCGCAAGTCAAAGATATTGCTGTCAAAACACACTCAGAAACGGTGCTGCGCCATCTTGCTCGTGATTAAAAGGTTCTGACGTCATATCTCAGTAAACAATAATTTTATATCATACAAATAGTACTGAAATCCAACCCTTTAGTGGATTATTGCTCTCATAAGACTTTAACTGAACCAACGTTTATTTCTAGTAAGTAAATGAACACTGCTAAACATTAATTAACAACAATATGTTAAATAATTGCATTGTTTTAAACACGTTTTGGTAAATACTGTATCAAAATGTATTTTCTGAAGAAAACAGTGGTATAGAAGGCATTGTTGTAAAGTCACTGCATCCTATAGATATTGTAAAATGTCCAACTTAATATCGTTGATATTATTAAAAATACTTCAAGGAGGCAGTTGTTTACATGAGTTATGACGTCAAGAGCCGGTTTTCAATTACGGAACGGGAAGTTCCAAATTTCAAACTTAAAATGCTAAAAGAATTGGAAATATACGCTTCTCAGACATAAAAATTGTACCGCTCGTATTTTTAGTTAATGATCTTCCATTTTTGGGTGCTTTGAGGAAAATTTATTTTTGATGAGACTTCCCTATTAGCATGTAAATTGCCCATTTCAAAATGGCTTCAAATCGCTACGCTCGCTACTGAGAGGAAGGTTGGGGGACTGGTGATCTAGCCTACTATAGCCTGTGCTATAGCTGTTGAATATCATTGGGTTGAATACTTTGAGCAAAGATCTTAGGTTTCTATTAAAGTCTTTGCTTGTGGTAGCTGGAGCTAGGCTCGTGGAGATAGGCTGAATACTTTGAGCAAAGATCTTAGGTTACTATTAAAGTCTGCGTGGCGCAGCTGGGGTTGGGGCGAAGCCCCAGCCACCGGAGGCAAATACGCCGAAGGCTTAAAAACAATCTTGGGGTTGCATTGAATTTTATGGCCTGAAATGCGATTTTAGGGCGCGATTAACAGAGGCCACCCTACCAGTAGCAAAATAATTTCAATTATATTCAATTAATTACAATTAATATTTACAATAAATATTACAAAAAAATTCAATTATAATTTCAAATGGGGTTAAGATTTTTTAGCAATATACAGAGGAGTATTTACATCATAGGAACTTTCTGGTGGCAGCCCGGGGGCCCGGATTTGCTTAGGGTCCGGGATGCGATCGCATCCCGGCATCCCTAGCCAGTCCGCGCTTGGTCATCCCGTTCCAATTAGTAGATACCCAAATCCAAAGGGGGGGGGGGGGTGTCTGGCTTTCGGCGGCTCCGAGACCATTTCGCTGATGAGGAACAGAATAACAGAGCTAGAAATAGAAAACCGGGTTTCCTCATGATGCTCATACTCATTATTGTATTTTGATAAGAAAGTTCCAAGTTTAAATTAGCGCCACTAGCACACCGCCATCGTACGCTGCAGAAAATAGAAGTTCGTTATCGTTCGTCAGTGTAAGGAAGGCGGTGTTCCGTGTTATGTTGTCGCGGACCACATGAACGCAAGACACTTGTGCAAAATACAGATATGTCTGAGCTTAAAAGCAGAAGTAATATAAGTATACGGCTGGCAAACCAAAGAGTGGATAGTACGATTCCTTCTTGTATTTCACCACCTCGGTTTTTTACTCCTGGGGAAGTTCTCGCTTCAGAAGATGATTTCATGCGGTAAGTAGTTATAATTTTGAGGTTATGTTAGCTAGGTTTTCTTTGGCGGACTGATAAACCATGGTGAACGGATCTACTCTAGCCGTATTGCGTTCTAGGTTTATTCCTTATCAGGGTAGGCCTGACAACTCCATCAGTAAATTCAGCGTCGCCGTTCTTATGACAATCATAGGCCCCTAGCGTAGGCTAGGCCTAGGCCAATGGCTAGGGTTAGCATTCCGCCTAGGCCTACCCCCGTTCAGTACAGTGCGTTTGCAGCGAGTGGTTTTTGATCCATAGGTCTATGTTTCAGTATGATAGTTTACAATGTGTCCCATGTTGTAAGACGTATGAACATCCCTAAATTCAGTTCATATGACATAACTCTTAAATCAAACCAATCACTAGTTTCCTGTGATTCTTCTTCCCATTCTAACATAGTGTTAACTAGAAACACCGTTAGCAACCCTAACAGTCACGTAACAAATATTTGATCTTTGTAGGGGGCACGGAACTTACGTGGAAGGAGGTTCATTGAAGTCGTCGGTCGCTGGAGTCGTAGAGCGAGTGAATAAAGTAATCATGGTTCGACCGTTGAAATGTGGCCGCTACAACGGGGAAGTGGGAGACGTGGTCGTCGGGAGAATAACTGAAGTTCAGCAGAAACGCTGGAAGTTGAACACAAATTCGAGGCTGGACTCTGTTTTGCTCATTTCATCGGTTAACTTACCTGGAGGGGAACTGGTAAGCTTAATAATTTTATTTATTGGCTGCTAATACCCATGGCTATCTTTATTTCAGTTACATAGGAAAATAAACTAGGAAAACGCTCTGTTTGACGCGTTGATAAGCGAGCGCGTCAATATCTACGAACTTTCTGGCGAAAAGTTTTCAATGCTAATACGAACAACAATTAACAACAATTCAAGAATGCGCATTGCAAAAATTATTCTTATTTCCATGGCTATTATGCTTTCCGACATTGTTGTATGCAGTGCAATGTGCGTTGCTAAGAATTTTCGTGGTCATGTTTTCAACACTGTCCGCCACCGTTACTAACACTTATTGACAGCAATAGAAATGTAATTTCTGCCTCTAACACGTATCGGATCGCATTTACATTAGTATATCCGTGACTGGACAAAAATTTACTATAAGATAGCCACCTCACATTTTGCCGTTACTGCATTTTAGAAAAATATTTTCGAGTAACTTTTGTGTAACTTTGCCAATACTTATCAGATCGCAATAACATTAACATATTCATGACCGGAAAAAGCTTTAAAAAAATGTGGTTATCTCACATTTTGCCGCCATTTTGTTTCAGAAAAATATTTTGCAGTAACTATGGTGTAACTTTGTAACTTTTCAAACGATTCCGCCTCAAAACTATACACCTTCAATCCATATCGAGGCTTGTGGATGGTCCAAATTTCAAGTTGATCGGACTTTCCTTTCGACCGCTGTCGACGGACATAAAAAAAAAAAAAAAACAGAACGAAGTGCCATAAGAGTCTCGTCGAGACGCTCGCTTCGCTCGCTTAATAACCTGTCTTGTGTCTGGCCGCAACATATATCATTCATGTTTTGCTTCTAGGTGTTGAACATAAACATTAAACACACTGTTTCACCAACAATTTCCTGACTGAATTCCATTTTAGTGGGTCTAGGATTCAGTTTCTATTTCTTGTGAGTTGTTGAACAAAAATTACATCTATACTTAGTCTACACTAGGAAAACGCTCTGTTTGACGCCTTGATAAGCGAGCGCGTCCATATCTACGAACTTTCTGGCGAAAAGTTTTCAATGCTAATACGAACAACAATTAACAACAATTCAAGAATGCGCATTGCAAAAATGTTTCTAATTTCCATAGCTATTATACTTCCCGACATTGTTGGATGCAGTGCAATGTGCGTTGCTAAGAATTTTCGCTGGCATGTTTTCGCCGCGGTCCGCCACCGTTACTAACAGTTATTGACAGCAATAGAAATGTAATTTCTGCCTCTTATACGTATCGGATCGCGTTTATATAAGTATATTTGTAACCGGACAAAAATTTACTATAACATAGCCACCTCACATTTTTCCGTAACTGTGTTTCAAAAATATATTTTCGAGTAACTTTTGTGTAACTTTGCCAATATTTATCAGATCGCCATTACATTAACATATTCGTGACCGGAAAAATCTGTAGAAAAATCTGGCTATCTCACATTTTGCCGCCATTTTGTTTCAGAAAAATATTTTGCAGTAACTATGGTGTAACTTTGTAACTTTTCAAACGATTTTGCCTCAAAACTATACACCTTCAATCCACATCGAGGCTTGTGGATGGTCCAAATTTCAAGTTGATCGGACTTTCCGTTCGACCGCTATCGACGGACATAAAAACAAAAAAAAACAAAAACAAACAAACAAACAAAAAAACAGAACGAAGTGCCATAAGAGTCAAGTGGAAACGCTCGCTTCGCTCGCTTAATAAGGTATAGGCCCCAAAAGAGGTTGGATATAATTATAAACAGAAAATAAATTTATCATGACTTTCATTTAGTGACAAGATAATACATTTTAGGTTACCATCAGTGTGAGTATGGAAGAGTTGACCAGTGCTGCATAGAAGGAGTTGCTATTGGAGAGCTACAGATGTAGAATTTTAGCATTAAGGCCATTCCAGCCCGCTATCAAATATACACACCGTTTAATCATTTTCAGCTGTTGATATATGACGCAATGTGACCACACTAACATACCCCCACCCCGCCGAGCCGACGTATCAGCAGGCAGCCGAGTTACTTGCCAGTCGAGTTACAGACACAGTGGGAGGAAGTTCCTGTCGCTCGCTCCTCTAGCATCAACTAATTACGTATTTTTTCGCTCTTTGACATTTTGATGAGTAACAGTGCTGGAGGCTTCAAGTAAATTCTCAATTATACCTGAAGAATGCCTTATGATGACTTAGAAGTTTGAGGCATGGGTTTTAGTTTTTTCTGCATACATTGTTAATCAAAAAATTTCCAATTTTTAGGCCTACTCGTTTATTTATTGGTACACAAAAATTGTTGTAGTTTAGTCCCTGTTTATGCAACAGCCATGTAATTTTATAGTCATTATTTCATAAGTATTTTAAATCGAGAAAAATATTTAGGACGTCACATTTAGTATTTTGTAACCGTGGAGCCAGCACCGTAAAGTTGGAAGTGTATACGGCCGGTACGCGTAGAAACAACATGTTTTTTTTCCCTTTTTTTTCTTCTGGTCATACTCGGGGTGACTCGGGTAAAGATATTTTGCTGTTGTGGCTTGTAAAAAAAATGTTTCAAGACTTTGTGCGAAGGGGAGGAATAGCCTTAAAGGCGCCATTTATCAATTAGGCTAAGCGACATATCTCAGTTGGCTAATGTACGTTACGTTGTGCTGTTGCTTGTAGCGTCGCAGGTCTGCTGAGGATGAAAAGATGATGAGGAAATACTTACAAGAAGGAGATCTGGTCAGTGCTGAAGTCCAAGACATTTTTGGCGATGGCTCGCTCTCCCTTCACACGAGAAGCTTGAAGTACGGAAAGGTAAGACAAGTTTTTTCCCCGCTGTACCAGAGCTTCAGCATGTTATTAACACCTATTGTATCCCTTGCACATTACTGTAGTAGTATGAACATCTCAAAGTCCCGGAAGCAGCAACCAGTTTAGAATTACTGTAATGTAGACCTGACATAATGTCATCACTAATAATAACCAAGTGCTAAAAAAAAGCTAAATCTTTTTGGTAGGTAATGATTATTGATCAATGCCCATATTTCATATCTATGCCCATCCTAATCATCATGGCACACAACTTACACCACACTTGTCTGCAGAGCCTACCTCCCCAGGCAGCAACAATGGGTTCGTTCCAACTCCTTGTCCAAACTGTACGTTATCCGTAGTACCTAATAACTCTGTAGAAACCCATTAGAGTGAGTGCCTACAGTTACATGTATTCTCACTGAAAATCACTGTTTGTAGAGTAAAACATTCAAGTGGATTTTAAAGACAGTGTACATTAATAGGCCTATATTTAATTGTATTGCAGCTGTCTCAAGGAATCCTGGTAAAAGTCTCCCCGTCGCTGGTTAAACGCCGCAAGACTCACTTCCACAATCTGCCGTGCGGTGCGAGCATCATCTTGGGAACCAACGGCTTCATCTGGGTGTCTCCGATCATTAACGAAGAGGAGGAAGGGGCAGGAGGCTTCACACAGAATCTTGAAAAGGTAACTCACAGCATTGACCATAAGTGCGTCGTTTACCAATAACCACCGAGTTTTCGGACGAATTTGCACAAGAATTCACCAGTTGCGAACCAACTGGGCATGGAACGTGTTAATGCTTTACTTACCTTTTTGTAAGTTTTCTCTTCTGTAAATATGTATAATTTTTATATTACCTTTGGGGACTCCAACATCCAAGATTGCATCAAAAGTCTTGTGGAAGAATATTCAAAATAAGATTTTCTTTCAAAAAGTCTTTTAAGCATAACGCAAGTGGTTATATAGTTTTGGTGTTAATATTGGCCTACTGGATAGCCCATGAAGCAGCTTTGTGTTTGTCATAAATAGCGTATGGTACCATAGCCTACTTGTTATCTTCTTTGTTCTTTTTCAAATTGAGTGCAGTGTGTTTCAAATTAAATAATTGGCTTATGTAAATGAAATGATGTTCCAGGTTGTACCTGTGGCAGATCGTACAGTGATTGCGCGACTACGCAACTGCATCCTGGCATTGGCGAATTCCAGAATGCTACTCCACGACACGAGCATCATGTATGCTTTCGAAGAATCACAGAAATATACCGTGAGTTTTCTTTCCACTTTATTTCACACTTTTTAAATAAGAAACAACCTTCATGTACCCGACTCAAGTGCTGCACGTTTGTTTGGCTTGGATTCACGTGGAATATATAGGCCTATACCTAATCTAATACATTTTGAGCCAAGAACTTAGGTTGCTATTAGTACATGAACACATAGATTTCCAGTAACAATCGCCGTACTGTCTTCATCGCTTTGAAACTAGGCAAGCTCATCCTTCGTGACAGAGTCCACTGGTATAACAAACTCGCAATTACTATGTGTTGTTGTTGGAGTAGTGTAAAAGGCTTTGTTGGGCGCATGATTGATTGATTGTTCAAAGTGCATCCGTGGGGGTGATTGAACACGGCTCCACTGAACTGACCGTTAGCCACTCGACTGACGATCAAAGTTTATAGGTGTTAAAAAGTAACGGGGCTCCCTGTTACCTGGGAATTAAATTCAAAAAGTCTAATATAGCTTCCTGTATGGCTCTTGAGCATGATGCCCAGAACCTAAAGCAAGTTTGTCAAATGATAATGGCGGCATTTGTTCTAGAAGGTAGCCGATCTGTTGCTGCCAGAAGCAATGGTAGACGTAGCTCTCAAAACACAACATCGAATCTCCTTGGAAGAAGATGGCTTCTAAGTGTCCGCACCGCTTTTACGAATAGATTTTGTGTTCCGAACTTTACCTACTCTCTACCGTATCGGAGAAATTGGAAATGGTTACATTTATCCAAATACACAGTATGCCTATCACGCAAAAGCACGGAGAGGCAAAATGGATCTTAAAACACCGAGTCTATCATTCAACCGTAAGGGTAGTCACAAAAAGAATGTGGTCGAGAACAACTACTTCTTAAAGTTACTTTTTTGGTCTTTAGGGATGGACAATATTTTAAAGTTAAGAGTTTGTGCAATGCCAACTGCCAGTATCATTTGGAACCTGGCTTAAAGTGCAGACGAGACGTGGATTACCAGTACAGTACATGCAGTGAGTGTGGGCAGGCAGGTTGGAGGACTCAAGTGCACCGTGTACTTGTTTGAACATGTCTGCATGCAAGTCAGCCTTGCATTGACGACATTGACTTCTTAAGAAGAGGAGTACTAAAGGACTACTAGTGTATTTAAATATTTATTTAAAAAAATAAATGTTTATTTTTTAATTTTTACATTAAAAATGAAGAACTTTGTGCATCCCTGTACCGTACCAAAATACAAGATTTACTTACATGTTTGAAAACTTTGGATTTTGTCATTAAAGTGCCATTTTAAAGGGGTTCTCACCCGCTACACCAAAAAAATATGTTTAACTAAGGCTGATTAGCTATGAAATTAGCGACTAAATGAAAAGAAATCGGGTTCACCATAACCCGGGAAAAAATATCAAAGTTAGTGATTTTCGAGCTAGGTCCCATCGGCGAAAATCTCCCGTAAGAAATAGCATTGGGACGACCTGTATGCCCTGGGACCTTGGAGGATTCTGCTCCAAAAAAATAATGATGTATTACTTTTCGCTGCGTCTTTCTTTTCTGCGTATTTCGTATATTTTGGTTTTGTAATCCGAGCTTCCGTTCAGGTACAAAATAAAGATGTGTAATCGAGTGCTCCATTTCGTTTTGAGCGTTGCTGTGCGTTGCTGTGCACGTCGAGTCGGCGGGTGTCGACTGTCGAGTTGGTGTCAAGTAAGCCAAGCGAGAGAGAGAGAGAGAGTAGTAGTATTGGGAGGGGAAATAGTCAACGCATGCACAATTAACGCGGTCTGCTATGCGGTGTCGAATGGAGTACACCAAGGCCGTCTAGATATATCGCTTCGAGTACACTCGCACCAAAAGCCGGCTGACACCAACAGTCGCCGCGGCAGTTAACCAGAAATTTCATTAATTAATATCAATTCACAGGTTTCAACTCACGATGTTTAACGGGGTGCGGGCGCGACCCTCCGACGACTCAGGTAGTTTTTCATCAGTTGGAGTTAGACCCTTGTTGGAGAAGGTTCTGCGGCCGGTCTCGCTCTGACCATATTATTGTAAAGCTTCCGCGCTTCTCTCCACTATTTCCCTTATACAATGACTCGGACTTGCCCTCACTCTTATGACCTGATGATTGTGAACATCATCGTTTATGAATATGATGCTGGGGTACCGTGCATACCCCCCCCCCCCTCCCCCCTCTGTGTAACACGAATATCATACTAAAGAATAAGTGACTTGAAGCCCGAATTCACCAACCCCAGCCCAAGGGGCGCCCGGCGCCCGTGGTTTCCCAAGTTTCCTTTCATGCATGTTATTTTCCATGAGATAAACAAATCCTTAGCAACTACGGGCGCCGCCCGGGGCTGGGTGTAACAATGTTTACAGCTAATAAGCTATTTGGAGCAAAGTATTTGGTTGGTGGTTGCCATGATGAAAACAAGTTATTCATGGAATAAGAAGTTATTGGAAGATTGTTGTACCGGGTCTTATGTTATTTTATTTTCCGTGGTCTGAGGGCAGATAAAACCTCGACAAACTTTCGTCTTATAAATTATTCGTATGAGTTATTCCAAAATATAGATAGTTCTTCTCGCTTGACTTCCCCCCCCCCCCCCCTCCCCCTTTACGAACGAAACAAACATAGGCCTACTTTCGTCACTTTTGGCGAAAGAGGGGGGGGGGGGGGACAATTAAAAAATAATTTCGGGCTCAAACCGGATGAGAAAATCAAAATTACTCGGCATCGGCCTTTGATTTGCGTTTACAGCTTCTGGAAACAATTATCACTATAATCTACGCGTTTATATTGGTTTAAAATGACAACATCGATACCTGAAGATTATACCTGATTAGAACCGATAATAATTTCCCGACGTCGACCACCCAATGGAATAAATATAGGAACATTTTACATTGAAAAACGATAGATAAAGTTCTATCAATGCATAAAACACATTAGTTTGATACGTATAGGCTACTATTTAGGAAGCGGTAAGTTCGGCTATTGTCTTGCATTGCATGCATAGGATGGTCTTGATCGCTACTGGCGATGTCTGGGCCGGGCTACCCACGTGCGCGGCTGTCTGCGACGAAGTGACAGATGGAATGTTTACGTCGCAAACAGGTACACAACCAACCCTTCTTTTCATTCTCTGGTCAGTGACCAGATGACAGGCGAGTGTCCGGGGGGGGTGAGAGGGGGGGGATCATGCGTCGGGAGCGTACATGAGAGGAAAGCTAGCTAATTAGGAATGTTTATAATTTACAAAAATATTCCCTTTTCTATCCATTATTGATTTCGAGATAGTACTTGTCATCGACAGTATGTCGTAAGTCTGTGATCAGGAACACATATTTTGTATGGCTCTTTGAGAAATAAAAAATGGAACTACAAATAACATAATTACCGTGTCTTCTAGTTCAATTAAAATCGCGTATAATCCTTGTTCTGTACTCAAGCAATGGCATTCAGTACATGCGTTTCACAATAGCTATTGCCGATTCATTCTGTATAGCAAACGCGTGCCAAAGAAGTCAAGTTTCACAAATTTTTAGAGTAAGCCATTATGAAGTTATTATGATGGTAGGTAGTCCAAAGTAAGACAAATGTAAAATACCGACCTGGCTGGGAATCAAACCATGTCTCCCACCCGGCAAGTGAGACATGGGCTCGATTACCAGCGGGGTCCATTTTTTACATTTTGTCTTATGCACCATAAATTATATGTATAAATATAATATTATATATGTACAATCTAAACGTAGGCCTATGTGGAGTGTACGGCCATCGGTATATGTACATAACGATATATGCTATACATGTACAAGCCAAACGTATGTGGAGTGTACGGCCATCGGTATGTGTACATAACGATATATGTTATACATGTACAAGCCAAACGTATGTGGAGTGTACGGCCATCGGTATGTGTACATAACGATATATATATATATATATATATATACAGTCTTGGGGACGCTACTTTTAAAAAGAAGCATGCTTCCGCTACAGCTAGTTTGCTTAAAAAAATAGCGACGCTATTTTTTCGCTACAGCAATTAAAAAAGTAGCGTCGCTAAACTCGCGCTCTTTTCAGAATGAAGCGCGCTACATTTTCGCTACAATTACGTCACGTTGGCCGCACGTCAGATTCTGATATCTTGAACTTGTCTCTTACCTTTACGTGCATGCGGATGTTGTATGACGACGATGCCGACACCGAAATGGTTTTCACTTTCGGGATGCACATTTTACACTGCACGATTTAGGTTTTAGTGCCTTCTTTGCCTGGGCCCTTGTATGCAAAATACTTTTCGTATGCCGGCCACGGCAAAGATTTAACATTTTCAAAACACTCGGACTCTTCTTCATCAGAAGACATGGTAAATGTAACGTAAATAGCGAAATATTTACACAAAAATAAAAATATCACAATTAAAAACAAAAAATCACAATCACAGCACAGGGCGTTACACCGTACACGTAGTAAACACAACGCTCACTCGCAGTCGTACTGTATCTCACTTCACCCTTCAACACAAGACACTGACCGCTGGACAGAGAAGAGGCTGCGGACAACACTATTGTCAAGAGATGGTACCGTTAGAACCCGAGCGAGGGTGGCAAACCTGCTTTTGCGGTTTTGTGACAGGGGTTGGGGAGGGGGGAGATTCCTACCGTACAATGACCTCTCGAAACGAAGCCACAGGGACAAAAAAAACTGCGTCAAAGCGAGGGATGTTTTGCTTTCACTGTAATGTCAACAACATTATAGAAAACAAATTGGAATAGCCTACTTATAATGCTCCCGATTTTAAAATTTTCCAGTAGCGAAATATGTGCGCTTGTTTCACGCTACAGCTACGCACAAAATGTAGCATGCTTCCGCTACAACTACATTGAAAATAATTGTAGCGCGCTTCAAGCCACGCTTCTAATAAATGTAGCATGCTGCAAGTAGCGCGCTACTTTCAGCGCGCTTTTCCCCAAGACTGTATATATATATGTTATACATGTACAACCCAAACGCATGTGGAGTGTACGGCCATCGGTATGTGTACATAACGATATATATATATATATATATATATGTACCTGTTGCAACTTTCTGGGGATTGTTGCCGCGAATTATGTACTAAAGAAGGAGGCACTGACTTACCCTTCCCTTCCTGACGTTTCGGGAAAGTCACATCTCCCATCTTCAGAGGCCCTCACTCGACGATGTGCATCTCGAGCTTCGAAGCCGCGAACTGACTGGTTCAGTCGTTGTCATTCCTCTCGCGTGTATGTCTGCGTCATTGTTCTTATCTCGTAGTGAAACCAGATTGGATCGACTACGCGTCAGGGGTCCACGTTCAGGGGTAGTGACGTACTCCACGCCCCTAGGGCTGGGGCCTTGTGTTGGCGTCACGACGTTAACGCTGTCAAAACGTTGCACACGGGCTTCTTGTTGGTGTTGAAGGAGAACTGGTTTCCAGGAAGTAGGCAAACGTTGTCCGTCATCCCGTTTGTTAAGGCTTCCCGGTCTCTTCTCTATCTCAATAGCCTCTCGAATGACACGTACATGAAATTCATTGACCGAAGCTAGCGTTCTGGTGTTTTCAAAGCTTATAGAGTGGCCGGTTTTTTTGACGTGTTGGGCCAGGCCTGATGTCTCTCTGCCACTGTTCACTGCTAATCGATGTTCATCCCGTCTCACCGATATACGTCGGTTGGTCTGACCAACATACACTTCCCCGCACGACCCACACGGGACTTCATAAACCCCATGGGCTTCAAGTGGTATGTTGTCTTTAGCGTTGCGTAACATAGTGCTTATCTTTCTGTAAGGGCGATACGTAGTTTTTATGTTATGTTTTTTAAGCAACTTGCCTATTTTTTCGGATGCTCCCCTTAAGTACGGAAGGTGCACGAAACCTGCAGGCTTATCGTCAGACTTCGGTTCCCCTAGTTTGGGAGAACCGGTGTTTTTAAACGCTCTCTTAATAGTATTATCCGAATAGCCGTTATTAAGGAGAGTTTGGCGTAAGTCTCGGATTTCTCTGTTAACGTTATGACAGTCTGACAGTTTCGTGGAACGGAAAGCGAGTGAATTGACTACAGCATTGAGTTGGGCCGGGTGATGATGTGAACGGGCGTTGAGATATCTGCCAGTGTTGGTAGGTTTCCTGTACACCGTGTGGCCTAATTTTCCATTACTTCTTTTGTAAACACACACGTCCAGAAACGGAAGTCGTCCATTCTCTTCTATCTCCATGGTACAGGTAATGTTTTCGTGCAGGCTATTAATGAGCAATAAAAACTCATTAAGTTTACTTATTCCATAAGGCCAAATGAGAAAGAAATCATCCACGTAGCGTAGAAGTAATTTTGGTTTGTATGGAGCAAGTTCCAGAGCCCGGTCTTCAAAATGTTGCATAAATATATTAGCCACTGCTGGTGATAACGGCGAACCCATGGGGGCACCTTTGACCTGTTTATATCTATGTCCTTCATACATAAAATAGGTGTTGGCTAAACAATGTTTTATTAAAATCAACATGTCTTCAGGTATGTGTAACCCACGCATGATTTCCAAAGTTTCGTCAATGGGAACATTAGTAAAAAGTGACTCCACGTCAAGGCTCACCAACAAATCGGTTTCAGACACATTGTATTCAAGTAAGATCTCCAGAAAGTGATAAGCATTTTTTACATAAGATTTTGCATCCTCAACATATGGTTGCAGGTATTCGGCCAGGTGTCTAGCTAGAGGCTGAAGAGGGGAGTCAAATGAACTCACAATAGGCCTTAGAGGTATCCCAGGTTTGTGAATCTTAGGCAAACCGTACAATTTGGGGCATCTAGAAGACTTCTCCCTGGGTATTAAGTACTTATGTTTTTTAGGGTCAATTTTTGAAGCTAGTATTTTAGCTCTGGTCGTTTTTTCCAAATAAGTGGTAGGGTCTGACTTTAAAAGTTTATAAGCCGGGTCATCCAAATGACGTGTCATTTTCAGTTTATAGTCATCCATATTTAAAATAACAGTGGCATTGCCTTTGTCAGCGGGTAAAACAATTACACTATCATTATTTCTCAGTCTTTTCAAAGCTAGAATCTCGGTGTGAGATATGTTACGTTCCGGTAATTTAGCTTTACGTAAAATAACCGACGTGTCTTGACGTATTGTTTCGGCCACATTTGAAGGTAAAAAATGAATAGCTGATTCGACAGAAGAAATAATTTCTTCAACCGGTATTCTGTTAGGTGTCACAGCAAAATTAAAACCTTTCGATAAAACTTGGATCGTGTCGTTGTCAATTATTACGTCAGAAAGGTTATGAACGGCTGATGTGAGCTTGTTATTGTTTACATTCGTATCAGCAGTAGGATAGCGTCGTTTTTCACGGTTGCATAGAAGACGAAACTTCTTCTCGTGTTGTTGTTCAGTCAAAAACCTGTTGTCCTCCGCACGTAGTTGTGACTTTTCATCAACAGCTTGCCATAATGTAGGATGGAGCAATGTGCTAAGCTCATCGTGCGCGTCGTGTAATTTAATGTTAACAATGTTGAGCTTATATCTCGATTGTTGAATAGCATCTCTTAACAATGCAAAGCTCGTTCTCCGTAATATTCTGTCAGTAGAAGGTGTCTTAAAGTGAGAACGAAGTATCGTACACGCGGGAAGAATGTGATTGTCTCGACAACGTTTGAGAAAAGACAGGTCACATAGGATCTTAGCTCGTTTACAGCGAAGTTTCTCAAAAATTCTCGTCGAGTGAAACGTATCCTCCCCATAGAGGTTAGTTATATTAGTTTTCAAGTTTTCGCGGACATATGTGTACCTGTTGCAACTTTCTGGGGATTGTTGCCGCGAATTATGTACTAAAGAAGGAGGCACTGACTTACCCTTCCCTTCCTGACGTTTCGGGAAAGTCACATCTCCCATCTTCAGAGGCCCTCACTCGACGATGTGCATCTCGAGCTTCGAAGCCGCGAACTGACTGGTTCAGTCGTTGTCATTCCTCTCGCGTGTATGTCTGCGTCATTGTTCTTATCTCGTAGTGAAACCAGATTGGATCGACTACGCGTCAGGGGTCCACGTTCAGGGGTAGTGACGTACTCCACGCCCCTAGGGCTGGGGCCTTGTGTTGGCGTCACGACGTTAACGCTGTCAAA
This sequence comes from Isoperla grammatica, assembly GCA_945910005.1. Lineage (NCBI taxonomy): Eukaryota > Metazoa > Arthropoda > Insecta > Plecoptera > Perlodidae > Isoperla > Isoperla grammatica. Next base: position 24,446,174 of record OX246741.1, read on the forward strand.
ACGTTGCACACGGGCTTCTTGTTGGTGTTGAAGGAGAACTGGTTTCCAGGAAGTAGGCAAACGTTGTCCGTCATCCCGTTTGTTAAGGCTTCCCGGTCTCTTCTCTATCTCAATAGCCTCTCGAATGACACGTACATGAAATTCATTGACCGAAGCTAGCGTTCTGGTGTTTTCAAAGCTTATAGAGTGGCCGGTTTTTTTGACGTGTTGGGCCAGGCCTGATGTCTCTCTGCCACTGTTCACTGCTAATCGATGTTCATCCCGTCTCACCGATATACGTCGGTTGGTCTGACCAACATACACTTCCCCGCACGACCCACACGGGACTTCACAAGCGTTAACGTCGTGACGCCAACACAAGGCCCCAGCCCTAGGGGCGTGGAGTACGTCACTACCCCTGAACGTGGACCCCTGACGCGTAGTCGATCCAATCTGGTTTCACTACGAGATAAGAACAATGACGCAGACATACACGCGAGAGGAATGACAACGACTGAACCAGTCAGTTCGCGGCTTCGAAGCTCGAGATGCACATCGTCGAGTGAGGGCCTCTGAAGATGGGAGATGTGACTTTCCCGAAACGTCAGGAAGGGAAGGGTAAGTCAGTGCCTCCTTCTTTAGTACATAATTCGCGGCAACAATCCCCAGAAAGTTGCAACAGGTACACATATGTCCGCGAAAACTTGAAAACTAATATAACTAACCTCTATGGGGAGGATACGTTTCACTCGACGAGAATTTTTGAGAAACTTCGCTGTAAACGAGCTAAGATCCTATGTGACCTGTCTTTTCTCAAACGTTGTCGAGACAATCACATTCTTCCCGCGTGTACGATACTTCGTTCTCACTTTAAGACACCTTCTACTGACAGAATATTACGGAGAACGAGCTTTGCATTGTTAAGAGATGCTATTCAACAATCGAGATATAAGCTCAACATTGTTAACATTAAATTACACGACGCGCACGATGAGCTTAGCACATTGCTCCATCCTACATTATGGCAAGCTGTTGATGAAAAGTCACAACTACGTGCGGAGGACAACAGGTTTTTGACTGAACAACAACACGAGAAGAAGTTTCGTCTTCTATGCAACCGTGAAAAACGACGCTATCCTACTGCTGATACGAATGTAAACAATAACAAGCTCACATCAGCCGTTCATAACCTTTCTGACGTAATAATTGACAACGACACGATCCAAGTTTTATCGAAAGGTTTTAATTTTGCTGTGACACCTAACAGAATACCGGTTGAAGAAATTATTTCTTCTGTCGAATCAGCTATTCATTTTTTACCTTCAAATGTGGCCGAAACAATACGTCAAGACACGTCGGTTATTTTACGTAAAGCTAAATTACCGGAACGTAACATATCTCACACCGAGATTCTAGCTTTGAAAAGACTGAGAAATAATGATAGTGTAATTGTTTTACCCGCTGACAAAGGCAATGCCACTGTTATTTTAAATATGGATGACTATAAACTGAAAATGACACGTCATTTGGATGACCCGGCTTATAAACTTTTAAAGTCAGACCCTACCACTTATTTGGAAAAAACGACCAGAGCTAAAATACTAGCTTCAAAAATTGACCCTAAAAAACATAAGTACTTAATACCCAGGGAGAAGTCTTCTAGATGCCCCAAATTGTACGGTTTGCCTAAGATTCACAAACCTGGGATACCTCTAAGGCCTATTGTGAGTTCATTTGACTCCCCTCTTCAGCCTCTAGCTAGACACCTGGCCGAATACCTGCAACCATATGTTGAGGATGCAAAATCTTATGTAAAAAATGCTTATCACTTTCTGGAGATCTTACTTGAATACAATGTGTCTGAAACCGATTTGTTGGTGAGCCTTGACGTGGAGTCACTTTTTACTAATGTTCCCATTGACGAAACTTTGGAAATCATGCGTGGGTTACACATACCTGAAGACATGTTGATTTTAATAAAACATTGTTTAGCCAACACCTATTTTATGTATGAAGGACATAGATATAAACAGGTCAAAGGTGCCCCCATGGGTTCGCCGTTATCACCAGCAGTGGCTAATATATTTATGCAACATTTTGAAGACCGGGCTCTGGAACTTGCTCCATACAAACCAAAATTACTTCTACGCTACGTGGATGATTTCTTTCTCATTTGGCCTTATGGAATAAGTAAACTTAATGAGTTTTTATTGCTCATTAATAGCCTGCACGAAAACATTACCTGTACCATGGAGATAGAAGAGAATGGACGACTTCCGTTTCTGGACGTGTGTGTTTACAAAAGAAGTAATGGAAAATTAGGCCACACGGTGTACAGGAAACCTACCAACACTGGCAGATATCTCAACGCCCGTTCACATCATCACCCGGCCCAACTCAATGCTGTAGTCAATTCACTCGCTTTCCGTTCCACGAAACTGTCAGACTGTCATAACGTTAACAGAGAAATCCGAGACTTACGCCAAACTCTCCTTAATAACGGCTATTCGGATAATACTATTAAGAGAGCGTTTAAAAACACCGGTTCTCCCAAACTAGGGGAACCGAAGTCTGACGATAAGCCTGCAGGTTTCGTGCACCTTCCGTACTTAAGGGGAGCATCCGAAAAAATAGGCAAGTTGCTTAAAAAACATAACATAAAAACTACGTATCGCCCTTACAGAAAGATAAGCACTATGTTACGCAACGCTAAAGACAACATACCACTTGAAGCCCATGGGGTTTATGAAGTCCCGTGTGGGTCGTGCGGGGAAGTGTATGTTGGTCAGACCAACCGACGTATATCGGTGAGACGGGATGAACATCGATTAGCAGTGAACAGTGGCAGAGAGACATCAGGCCTGGCCCAACACGTCAAAAAAACCGGCCACTCTATAAGCTTTGAAAACACCAGAACGCTAGCTTCGGTCAATGAATTTCATGTACGTGTCATTCGAGAGGCTATTGAGATAGAGAAGAGACCGGGAAGCCTTAACAAACGGGATGACGGACAACGTTTGCCTACTTCCTGGAAACCAGTTCTCCTTCAACACCAACAAGAAGCCCGTGTGCAACGTTTTGACAGCGTTAACGTCGTGACGCCAACACAAGGCCCCAGCCCTAGGGGCGTGGAGTACGTCACTACCCCTGAACGTGGACCCCTGACGCGTAGTCGATCCAATCTGGTTTCACTACGAGATAAGAACAATGACGCAGACATACACGCGAGAGGAATGACAACGACTGAACCAGTCAGTTCGCGGCTTCGAAGCTCGAGATGCACATCGTCGAGTGAGGGCCTCTGAAGATGGGAGATGTGACTTTCCCGAAACGTCAGGAAGGGAAGGGTAAGTCAGTGCCTCCTTCTTTAGTACATAATTCGCGGCAACAATCCCCAGAAAGTTGCAACAGGTACACATATGTCCGCGAAAACTTGAAAACTAATATATATATATATATATATATATATATATATATATATATATGTTATACATGTACAAGCCAAACGTATGTGGAGTGTACGGCCATCGGTATGTGTACATAACGATATATATATATATATATATATAATGTTATATATATATATACATATATATATATAAATATATATATATATATATATATATATATATATATATATATATATATAAATATATATATATATATATATATATATATATATATATATATATATATATATATATATATATGTTATACATGTACAACCCAAACGCATGTGGAGTGTACGGCCATCGGTATGTGTACATAACGATATATATATTGTATATGCATGTACAACCCAAACGAATGTGAGTGTACGGCCATCCGTGTACATAACGATAAGGTAGAGGTTCAAGATATGATACTAAAAATATTTTAAATATATAGTGTGTAATACAAAGGGTTTGAATTGTTTGAATACTAGTGAAATTATGTCACGTAAACTAATTTTCTGCTTACTCTCACCAAAGATTAGACAATCTTTGCTCTCACTATCCGAAACAATGGTACAGGGTTTGTGACTTGTGTTCTATTCAAATGAGTGATATTGGTGGTACTAAATACCAGTCAAAATGTGATCGATTAAATTCATTAATAATAATAATTTTTTTAAGAATACCCGTTCTAGGGTGCACACCAGCTTTACCTGATGTGCCCCTCTTCCAGTGGCGTATCCAGGAATTGGGAAAGGGGGGGGGGTTTTCAACCCATATTATAGAGAGTGGAGCCGAAACACAATTGGGGTTCCGGGGGGCTTGCCCCCCGAAATAATTCTCGTCAAGGTAATTTTAGTGCAAATCTGTGCGTTTTGCAGCGGCCAACTGAAAAAAGATTTCTCAGTTTCTGGCAACACATTTTTTCCTTAGCACCGCTAATAAAAGGAACCTCAATCAATAATTTGCATATTTTTCGTATTGATTTTGCTTTTAATTACAATAATACACAATAATTATAAAGTAAAACATCTAACTGTCTAAATTGAAATACTGTTTATTGAAATGTAAAAGGTCATTTTCCATGTTTCCTTTGCTAAAGGGGGGGGGGGGGTTGTCCCCCCCCTCCCCCCCCCGGGTATACGCCACTGCCCTCTTCAGGTGACTAACTAGGTTGTTAGGGTGTTTGGAGAATGGGAAGGAATGTCCGAGGGCTGATAGTATGACTCAATCCCAGCATTCGCTTTTACGACTGAGAAAAACCTCGTAAAAAACCTTCAGTCAGGACTGCCGGTGGCCGGAATCGAACCGGTGACCTCCCGAATTAGAGTCTCGCGTCTTACCGCTGAGCCACCTCTATCGGTAAATTCATTAGAAGCACGTTCAGTAAACCGCGGTTCCTCTGTACTAGGTTTGAAACTTGGCTTGGGCATGGATGTAATGTGGCATTGTTTATCTTCTATTATATTGCCCACTCGTCATCTCGATTTGCATATTGTCAACGTATGACACGTAACGGAGCGCTCAAATATTCATTATCAGTCCGGTTGGCTTTATTTCCTGAATAAAACGGGTGTCTTGAACTTCTACGGAGATGAAATGTTCGGATTCCATCTCTTGCCCAGACAAACAAATGTGGTCACAATACCAGACCAGCCCGACGAACATCAGTCGAGGGTTCCCATCGTAAATAATCCCTTACTCTCTTCATTTCGCTACCTGACTCTTTCTCTCACTCCTCCGCCGTTAGTTCGCGGAAACAGCCACCCCGTGCAGGCACCGGAGCGCTCTTGTCCAGTAACAGCTGCAGCGTCAGGCGAGCGCGCTCCATTCAAATACTTTTTTTGTTTTTATTTTATTGTAAACGTTCGACAGATTTGAGAATTTTGAAACTTCTTTAACTTATGTGTAATATAAATGTTCACGTGTGGTAAAAAAATCGCGATGTTTGGATGTGAAAATGTACGCAATTATATGTAAAAACTGAAATTTGGGTACATTTTTTAAAATTATAAACATACAAACGCCAAGAAACTGGACAAAATTGTACATTTTTTTTCGTTAATCATAAAGGCCATTTTCTTTTCTATAACTTAAAGCAGTTTGGTAAACGTGGCTTTGATGAAAATGTGGGGGAAAAACTGTTTTTCTTATGCATGCATTCCCGCTCCAGCCGGTGCCCGCACAGCCTTAATGGTTCATTATCGATTGGTGTGGTGCAGTAGATCATATGGTAAAAAATAAATCTAGCCGGTGAGAACCCCTTTAAAGACTGAGGAGCCAAGACCAGTGCATGAAAATTAAGGTTGCCCATCGATGTTAAATTACAACATCGGCATTGAAATCAAAACATCGATGTCACATCGCGATGTCGGAAATTTTTCGACATCGACATCAAACGTGAAATAATCGACATCGGAAAAAGAAGGTCTTTGAACAATGTAAAAACTAAAAGAAAAACTATCAAAACCGCAAAACCTTCTGGTAAGTTGATATTGTGTTGTAACATTGTTCACGAGCGGAGTACAGATTTTGTTTTTATTATTATTATGTCATGTACAAAACGATTCGATTTATGAAAAAAAAATCGATGTCGGAAATTTGCATCGACATCGATTATTAATCGATTAATCGATGTCGATGGGCAACCTTAATGAAAATAGACTTCCTAGGATGCATGTTCCTTACATTTCATTGAAAAACTCAAAAGTCTCTTGTTCTCAAAATAATAAAATGATTATAGCAATCCTTGTCTGTTGCACATTTTCAAGAAATGTCCAATGTAGAATAAGGAAGGAGGAATCATGATGTATTGCCAAGTCAAGGTTACAAAGTTTTGCACTTCTCAAGAAATTAACGCACACCATGAGACATGAATGAATAATCTTGTTAGACGACATGTTTTTAAAATGTTTATTGAAAAACTTATAAATTATTATGAGAAGGTACACAGATAGATAACTAGATACAAGATATGTACAAAAGCTTTTGTATAAATATATCCCCATCCACCAAACCCCGTTGCCAGAACCGCACCGCGTCCCCAAGAGAGTTCCGTTCGAGCTCTATCGGCTCTTGAATACGCGGGCATTACAATTAGTTTGTTCCATTGAAAAAAAGTCCCCATCCTTCAACAATTTCATCACAACTTCATTTTGGTATCGGTCGTGACGATTCGTGATTCTGGTACCTACCGAAGAATCGGGACTTTATTTTGCATGAATCGAAAATTCGGAGATCAGTTCGGTAAAGTGCACTTTGCGTGCATAAGTCACCGGGTGATCACTAGCATTGTTAGACGAACAAGTCGAAGCGATTGAAGTATCCACGCGCTCTGTTACTTTAGTCCGCCGGGCGTGGATAATTTAGCACTAAAACACGGCACCCAGATTACGGGAAGGGTTTCCTGGGCGAGAGCCACTTCTTCATGTAGAAGCAGAATATGGTGCTGATGTAGATGAGGACAAGAAGGGCACACGTCACTCCCAGCGCTAGGACGGATGTCTTTGTTGGGCACGGTTCCGTTATTGTCACTTTGTCTGGAACAGAGAATGGACACGAGATGGTAAAACCATGGACTTATCATCATAATAGACCTGCTACATTGTTGGAGGGTCACGTCTGGGATTTTTATTTGCAGTATTGGAAATAGATTGATGCACATTTTAACCCCTATTGCTAAGCAGCTACAAAACAACAGTTAACAAATTTCCTGAAATTGCAGCCAAAATGCAATAATGGTAGTGGTACATTGATTTACCCACAGATATAGGTCCTGGAATACAGTTACTATTATTTATTTTATTATTTTTTTTTTTTCTATGCAGAGGCTTTCTCAGCCATTCTTCTTCCTCGCTATCCAATATAAAATGGCTTATGGGGATACTCGAGTTGCTTTGGGCCGTGAGGACATTCACGATTCAATAAAAGGTTGTGTTTTCATTGCAACTTTGTGACACTATTTGAAATTACTGTGTTAATTATGATTATATCTTGCCTTTGACGTTGTGGCAATAATACTAGAATCGAAACTGAGTGGGTAACATTTGATGACAAAACTCAATATGTCATTCCTATCGAAGCCAGGATTCGAACCTGGGACACAGGAACCATGGTTTGCCTTGCTAATTCCCTCTCTCACGGCTGCTATGCCAGCTGAATTGCATTGGTTCCAAGCATTGCTTCAGCTGATTTCGAAGTGCAAACATTCACACTAGCCACTTATCTTGGGTATAGTATAATATGATATAAACGCTTCAGATTTGAAGATGATCCTGCATGTTAGATCCAGAGTGTGCTAATCAAACTCTGTTGAATGCGCTGGCTCTCGGCTATGCTAACAACTACGCGGATATACCCCCGACTTACCTTTTCCAAAGTCCGAAGAGGATGCCTCACTCTTGAGCGAAGTTGCCGTCTTCTCGTCTCCAAAGTCCAACACCAGGATCTCCTGACTCAGGGTCATGTCTTCCTCAGACTCTGCGTTGGTCTGGTTGCCGATGGACCTCTTTCTTCTGCCCCAGGATTCGACCGAGTCACGACCCCATTCGCAGACCGCCTGGAAAACATACACGTTGAATATTGTTCTTACCATGATTCTAAAAGGCAAGGTCCACTAGATCGCTAGTAGCGTGCGCGCAGCGCGCAAAGTAAGGTCATCTAACCTATTTCTATAATGTTAAAAATCACCAGTTATTCAAATGGGAGAATCATTCAGAAAAACAAATGAATTGATCTGTCAAAACAAATTATGGGCCAAAAAGGCAAAATAACAATCTGTAATGAGATTTTGTCTTCACATTCTTATCTATATATATTTTCAAAGGAAATACTTTACGCGTAAGTTCACATTATTGGCGAGGATTAAATTTAAATAATAATGCGATTTTTGTAGTTGGATCCAAAATGGCGATTTTGGATCTCATTCAATGACCTTGTTTTGGAGTTCGACGACACCCCGCCAAGGGATTTAGTGGACCTTGTCTAAAAGGTAGTGACAACTGACAAGTATAAGATTGGGTGTTTGGCTGTGTTTTCTCTCTGGGAAGCATTGAATATGCATCAATCAAAGAAAGATACAACAGAGTATTGTTTGATGCCCAGCATATATTGGGTGACCACAAGGATCCAGCATCAATGGAATTGCGTAGCTAGTACTGTAGCTACTGATTGTTTGTCTGGTCTAAATGATTGTGTCATGGGAGAGTCTCCTACAACTAAATTGTAACTAGAGCTATTATAATAATGTTTCAATATGATTGGTTGAGAAGTAAATAAAGATGTTGGGATAGGTTCACGGGGATCATAGTAAAATAGTTGTGATGCGAAGTCAAATCTTACACTACAGGAAGCACTTTATGCATAGTAAATTTATAGAACTTGTTATTAGAGATGGGACGATTCTTTAAATTGGCTGATCCGATTACCGATTGCGATTATTAAAAAACTGATCCGATTACCGATTATTCAACCGATTATTAAAAAAAGTGCAACTCGATTCAAACGGCTTTAAGCTATACTAAACTAGTATCAGAACCACCACGCAAAATGAGTACGTTGCAAAACTTGCATTTTGCTTTGCTTTTGTTGACCACATCTACCGTGAAATCACGCCACACGTCACTTTTAAGTTTTTTATTGGCAGACAACTCAGACATTGCTACGAATGTATTCAAAATGTGAAAAACTGACACAATTAATTATGAGACAACAGCATTCAACAGGCGAGCAACTTATTTCTCTATGGGCGAGATTAGGCTAGTAAGACGCCACGCCGATGACGTAAGAAAATTCGATTCAAATACATCGATCGACAGGTCGAATGTTCTGTAAACCGCCTTCTACACATGCTAGCGCTTGCCGCTAAACGACAGATAGCGCACTAGCGAGCGCGGGAAAATTCAAAATCACGCGTTAGAATCGGCCAATTTTCTTCGAATAATCGCCGATCCGATTAATCGCCGATTCTCCGAATAATCGGTAGAATCGTAATCGTCCCATCTCTACTTGTTATAGTATTATTAGTATTTGTGTGTAGTATGTCTTGCATCTAGTACGGATGTAGTGCGAGGAGACTCACCGGTTCGCAGGGCCCCAGACAGTACTTGACGTTGCACTGGAATATCACGCCGTACGACTCTGTGAAACGGAAAGCCTCGTACACGGACTGTAGAGCGTTGCCGTCCGGTGAGAAGCCGGGGAAGATGGCCGGGTCAACGGGACACCTGCAAACAAGGGTTCAATCAAACTGACTACTCGCTTTCACATTGTAACGGTCCTGGGAAATAAATCATCTAAAATGCCGACGAGAACATCGTAGCAAGTTGCCTAGTCAAAATATGCAGAAATGTGATCACTCCTATAAATTTTTTTTTTTTTATATCTGCTCCCTGTGTCCAACAATGAAGTCGGGTAGGGGATAGGAACTTAATCCCATCATATTCTGGCCCCTAAGTACATCGAAGCCGGCTGGCCATGCCTGACGCTTCCCTCATGTTAACTTCCTCCGGCTCCTCTTCACTTTCTTCTTCCTCTGCTCTTTCTACAAATTCTGTCCATACTTTTCTATCTTCCCACCATCGTTCCTGATTGACCTCTTCCCAAGTTGCATTTCTTCTTTCCACGTCCATTGCTATCACTTCTTCCCACCTCACTCTTGGTCTTCCCCTCTTTCTTTTCTTTTTCCCTGCTTCTTTCTAAATATTAAATATAAATAATTTTATTTCTTTGAAATGAAATTAGAACTCAAAACATAACAGTGTTGTCCGATTCATGAATATCAAGCTTACAGCATTCTTATTGAAATTTATTTCTATTATATCCATTGAAGTATATGGACATTGGACATGTAAGAAAACGCTTGCTGAGCTGGGGTTTCTTACGTGCGATTACGCACCAACTTCATGCGGGATATGCCCAAACATCTGCTATCATAGCACCTGTGCTTCAATGTGTCTTTCTTACCCGTCGTCGTCAATGATCTGGAATGTACTCTTTGAGTCCTTGGCCATCGCGACGCAGCTCCTGGCAAAGATACCGTACGGCGCTAGAGGAGAAGGAAGAAAACGTACGAGGATTAATACACAAACTTACTACGTCCGGAAGGCATAGATAGATTTGGATTGTGGATTCCAGTAACTAATCCCCTAGATCTATAATATGGAGGTGATTTGCTTTTATCATTTAGATGCCATTTGAATTGGGAAATCATATGGTCTCACCACGTGGTGTATCTCAGGATATACTTTTTTGGTCGACTTTAAAATGTGTGTTTTTATCTCTAGCTTTAGTAAAAGTAGGAAAATACGCATCGGATGCGAAATTCACTTGTCGATTGTTTTGAAAAAACATGAGACTAACGGGTTATGCTCGACTCTAGTCGATGTGTCTCTAAAAGTTCATTTTTCACCACTAAATTGCAGCAACAGGTATGTATTTTTGGGACGTTTTACCTACGCTTTTTAACTAAAAAATCACAATGAAAATACAGTAATGAGTGAAAAATACAAAATTTGATTCTGGGTTGGGTTGTGGGGAAGTCTTCAAATTTTTAGTCCAAACAAAATTATTTAATTTTTGGGGTGTTATTGAGTAATTTTGCAGACACAGAGGAGTTTTTTAACGACGAAGGGAAGTGTTACGGATGTAAGAAGGGTAACTCACTGTCTTCGGGGATCTCGATGCGGAACACCAGCTTGTCTCCGATGCGAACTGTCTCGACCTCGCGACCCCTCGCGTCCACGATACGAATGCGTGGGGGCGGAGCTTCTGGTGCAGACGTGATGCTGATCATCTCGGGGTCCCTGCGGAGACGGAGATAGGGGGTTAGAACGACATTGTCATGCTGCACAGTATCCGTGGGAGGCACCACTCTCTCGTGCATTGTGACCGTAGATACGAAAGAATATCAGTAAAGTAAGATTTCTGAGACCTCTGAACTTACATACCATCTGTTCGGATGTTAGTTACCGGTATATTTAGTTCTTGTAAACAGGTGGTTGCAAATATAAGGTTCAATGTAGAGAAATTGCTTTTGACATGGCAGTGGCAAAGTGGTAAATTTGAAAATACCAATACCAACTAGGCAACTGAAAAAAAAAACTGTTGTACCAACTCCATGTAGAACTTGCAAGTTTTGCCATTTTTTGTACTTGCTTCCATCAGAAACTTATTTTTCCTATCAACAATAGTAGAGTATACATATTTACTCACGTATCCTAGTTATATTGACACTATATGACTGAGTTATGAAATTGAGGGTGTGGCTATTACATGGATAACTACATTTTTAGCCAGAAAATACCATGCACTTTTAAAATTAGTTGATCGACAATGTGATGTGGCCACTATGCGAGGGCTACCTGTATTACGATACCTAGCTTGTGACATGAAATACCACGTTAATGTGTGTCCAGCACCGTCTCTCGGCAACCGCAGCTGCGTAACTTAGCGGCCCACTCACCTGATGGGCATCATGCCGAACGTGATGTTCTTTGAGGACATGTCGTAGGTGCACTTGACCTTGTAGATCTTGTCGGCTTTGGTCATGACGATGTGGTGGTGTTGCATCACTACGGTGTTGGAGTAGACGCCAGACTGTAACATGTGCGACAATGTGACTGTTAGCACCATACGGTCGGTGTGTGTAAGCCAAATAAAATAAAACATGCTAAGTAAAGAATAAGCACCAATACAAAACAAGAAGTACAAGCTCTCCACCTTCGTCGGGTGAACAATACCACGTCAGGCCGAAACAGTATCGATGTTATTGTTTAGTCTTTATGTGTCTACCAACTACGAAGGTCGTCAGCAACAAGGTAAGCTGTTGGTTTCCTTCCTATCGACCCCCATTGCTAAATAATATAAATAAATATTACTAGAATGTTTGAACAAAAGTAGCACTCAGAAAGCACTTTTCTATGGTGGAATAAGATTATTCAATAAGATGGATGAAAATATAAGAAATATAAATAATGTAGGCCCCTGGTATATACATTTAGAAAAAATGTGTTAAATTTGTAAAATGTTTCATCAGTTTCCATTGATGTTTTAAGTAATTGCTGTAGATTCCTCATTTACACATTGATTCAAAGTAAATCTCGTCAAAATGGAACACTAGGTAATCTTGAACGAGGCAACTTACCACAGACTGAGTGTTGCAGTCTTGCCCGGTCATCGTCAGGTCCAGCCGGAAGAGGTCACTGTTTTGAACGTCTATGTTGCAAGTCTCGGATCTACCGAGCGCGTATATCCGCCCGTTGAACGGCTTGTTTGTCCGGACTTGCACAGCTATGCGTGTGTCCTTGCAGTTGACGGCAACTGTAACAGGCGATCAATTGTTGTATTCTCCTAGGCCGTGTGAAGCTCGTGGTTATTGTAATAGAAAGTCTGCCACGGCACCTGATGCACCAGTAACATCTATTATGGTCTAGATTTTGAGTATATGAGCAGGATGATAAACATTCGTTTTCAGTGGCAGACTGGTTTTAAATGCGGCACTCTTATGAGCTAGTATAAGTCTAGGGCCCTGTAACATTAGCAATAATTAATATTTTATAGTTCATGTTTCCCAAAAATTTGCATTTACTAATAATACAAGTGTACGAAATGTTAATTTTAATAAAAACTTCAACTTGCACTTTTTTGCCGGCAATTACCCTCTAACTTGTATCAAATCAAAGTACTGAACTTAACTTAGGACTTAACTTTTTTTCACACAACATATTTTATATTACAGTTTCAACTAAATGTATACTATTGTACTACAGAGTTGAGTAGTAACTTTTTGAAAGTAACGCGTTACTTTTTCGGTAACTTTTAGGCTAACTAGTTACTTTTTCCTCGACAGTAACTTTCAACGTTGAAAGTTACTATTGATAAGGAACTTTTTTAAAAAAATGAAAAGTTACTTTTGAAACAGCCTATGGTTTTTTAGATGTACCAACAGCAAAACACTCGTATTGCGGCTGTTTCAGGTCAAAAATCTTCGACCCCCTCCCCCCCCCCCCCCATTCCTAGAATTCATACATCACTGTATCCTTTGGAAACCATTCCAGCAGCAGCCGGCTAAATAGGTTGAATGGGAACTGAGTGACAACCAATAAACATAAGTGGATGTTATTTCTTTGTGTGAGCAACACTGCTTTGCTAGGACCTCACACTATTATCGAAGGTGGCCGGCAGACGTTATAGTTCGTAGTAGTATTTGGGAAATGGATTAGTGGATGTATTATTGTAATAAACGTAGCATGCTGAATGTTCGATGGCCGTGAAAACTTTAACGCGCTTAGGAGGTCCATCCATACCTTCGGCTCTTTTGTTGACATGTCCAATTTTGACTTCCTATTCACTGTTAGTCTTTACAAAACTCAGGCTGCTGTTCTAATGATTTCCGACATACTCCGCCCGGCGCCCGCCAGCAAGGATTAGCGGGTTGAATGAAACTTGAAAGCAATATTATCAAAATGTCCCATCAAAATTTCCTAAAAGTAACTTTTAAAGTAACTTTTAAAGTAACTTTTAATTTTCAAAGTAACTTTTAGTTACGTTTTCCAACAAGGAACTTTTAACGTTTAAAAGTTACTTTTGAAGGCAAGTAACTTAACTTTTTAAAAGTTCCTTTTTAAAAGTAACTTACGCAACTCTGTTGTACTAATTGAACTAGACTAGTGTAACTAGTTGACTTGTAACCAAGCGTAAATGCATTGTGTCTCACCGTCATAGCAGGTCCCGGTCTTGTCACAGTTGACGTCAGCCCTGGTGAGATTGTTGACGGACGCATCCTCTGTCGTGTCGAACACTACCGGCAGTGTATCGGGACCGGACGTTTCTGAAACAGAGTGTCAGCGTTTTAGTCGACATAAAACTAGTAGGCCTACGCGTGCGAGTGTAGTGGTCTAGAACGGTGGCGGCTTCCCGACAGTACAACGTACAGGGTCATGGCCCTTCAAATAAGTGCGTGGGTTGGTGGGCGAAAGTATCGACCGTTGAGAGAATTGTAATGAAAATGTAGTTTATAAGAATATGCTTATACTGACTTTGAGACACATGGACAAAATAGAAACAAATATCTCATATTTGTACATTTTCTGTATGGTTTGAAATGAAAAACAGTCCAAATGTTGATGGTGTTCGAAGCCTACAGGGTTGGTTTAGTCACTTTAAATTAAAGTCCCCCACTGGCACTGCAAATCATTTTAGTTACTGAGTGGGTGGACTCTAAATGTGAATTTATTTTATTTTTTAATTTTATTTAAATGCACACTCAAAAATCAAAGACTGATGAGAGACTGAAACCATGTGTAAGTTCTTTGTATATTAGTGCCAGTCACGCAACACGGTCTCGTACACGTTTGATTGAGGTTCAATTCATTGAAAGTGAATATTTATTGAATTAAATCAATCAAATTTGTTCTAATGATTCTCTGCAATTAATGTAAATGGCCCTGTGTTTTATTGTTTTTAAACACTACCTATATAAATCTTGGTCCATTACAGACGTAATTGTTGTCTACGTATTGGTCGTCACGTAATGTACTCACTATCACAGCTGTTCTCGTAATAAGTGCCGACGCGTTCTCCGCTGTCTATGAGTGGCCTCTCTGCGTTGAGATACGTGCTCGGGCCGTCCGGCAAAGTGTTGTGATCCAGATGGAAGAGGTGACAGTTGTAAGCGTTGCCGATGGGCGGCCCGCGGTACAAGTACGATCGGCAGAGGAACTCCAGTTCGATCTCGCAAGCCAGCTTGCAGGCGGTCTCGCTCGTTACCTGGGGCAGGCAGGGGCAAAACTTAGATTTGATTTGATTTGATTTATTTTTATTCTTTATTTTATTTTATTTCATGTGATTATAGTATTTGCTTTCTTTCTTTCCATTTTTTTCATTTTATTTTATCCAATGTTATTTTGCTTTTGATTGCTTAATACGTTCATGAGTTACATAAACAATAACGCCCTGCCCAGCAGTGAGTGCAACTATACTAGCAAGTAGTATCGTGTGTACAGTCGGACAAACGTACCTGCAACTCCTTGTCGATGTAATAGTGCAGACTCGCGTACTGGGCAACCTTATCATCGGCAACTCCGATGTGAGGTACCTTGAACGACTTGTTACCCTTGCAAGCCTGGTTACCTATGAACAGAGACAGACATGTTTATTGTGAAGAACTTGTTTCCCTACCTAAATAAATCATGTATGGTAAGGGTGGATTATTGTATCTCTATGGGCTACGTGCAAAAGTGATCTTTGGTTGACCATAATACTATACTATCAAAACATGGGGTATGTGTGATAACATACAGTCTTGAAGTTAGATATTTCACTTTTTGGCACTGACTTTTGATGTGACACAACACACAATGTTCTATAGGCTCAATTGCAACTTGAATATCACGTTATGAAATACGTACGTGAAGCGATATTGCAATGGTGATTCAATATTGTTTTCATAATCTTGTCCTTTATGTTAACTAATCTTATGAGTTTGGAAAACAATTACATTTGTCCTAAATGAATAAGTATCGTCCTCTAGCCTAGTGCAAACCAGAGCTGCAGACTCCCTTACCCTTGAGACAGAGATTCTCGAAGTAGTCTACTCCCGGCGAGTCGACAAACTGGACGTACTGTCCGGTGGTCCTGCGGTCGGAGTCACTCAGGTGGCACTGCAGCGTGACGTAGTTGTACTCGACAGATCGGCAAGTGAAGCGGTGCTGTGGACGGGAAGCGTGATTGATTAGTCGTGTCCACCTCTCTCTGCGGTTTACTCATTCTCACATGATCACTAAATATATTTGTTTTATTTATTTATTTATTTTCATTTCCTCTTCATGTAACAGTTTTATTTATTTATTTTTAAAAGTTACATCTACAGTTTTCTAAATCCCCTTATCTAAGCTTGTTCCATATTATGTGTAACTAATCCTTTGCAACCTGAGTCACTTAAGACTAAAATTCGTTAGTTGTTTTTTTTATATACAAAACATACAAATTCCAAAGTGACTTTAAAAGAATAATCAAGTAAATGAGGAACTATCGCGTGTTGGGCAGAACGATTCGATTGGAAACTGTACAAAATTCAACCCCCAACTGGTAATTGAACCCGGGTCTCTGGGAACGCTTCTACCAGCAAGGGTGTACAGTACACTGTACAATACAGTGACGATAACTATATTTGTACAATGTACTAATCAACAAGTAAATAAATTATCTTATTTTATCAACATACCTCGTTGAGGCAGGACGCTAGACAGGCTTCCTTGGTTGAGGTGTAGATGAGCGCGTTGTCCAACCCTCGAATCATCTTGTTGGGTACTCGTTCGAACGCCCACGGCCTTGGGCACACGTTCTCTGCAAACAAGCAACACACAATACTGTTACTACCAGGTCCACCATGGATATACATGATGTGCCTATTTACAGGGGACTACTTAAGCGCCCTAAATTCATAAATCAATCAATCAGATTTCTGGCGTTCTTCTTTCACTTACGTAATGGCAGTCTTCTTTGTTAGGAATTTGCAGGTATCCAACCCAAGGTTGTAATTTATTCCTAATGGACTTGTTTTAAGTAGAAACTGTAGGAAATTAAGTTGATACTATTTAGGACTCAGTTATTTCGTCAGCATGCTGCATGAGACTAATCACTTTGGGGCAATTTTAAATTAGTAGGACTGAATCCCAGCATTCACCTTGTGAACGAGGAAAAGTCAAACAAAATGAACGAGGGGAGGCACATAAAACATAAACATTTGAATTATGAAAAGAGACTGGTAGCAAAGGCCGACCAATGCCTGACTTTTGTAAAATAGAACTTCTAATAGAACTTTTAACAAATCAACATACGAAAAATACGAATGGATTGGCGGATGTCCTGTAGTTAATGCATTCTTCTCACTAACTACCCTTTTTTTTAAAATGTCAACTGATTTGTGCCCTACCCATTTCAAACCCCACGAGCCGCCACTGGGTAATGGTACTGACCTGATCGTATCTGCATCTTGACCATGTAGTAGAGGTTGACAGACCGCTGCGGTATCGCCGCGGGGTTGTTTGCTGACGTCTCGTTCTGTAGCTGACACAGAGTCTCTTGTACCGGGGTCAGCGGGTTCACCACGAAGCTGAAACACACGGGTCAGTTTTAGTCTCTATCTCGCACCCGGGTCTTCCGCTTCCCGGGCGGGGCAACATTATCTCTTATTGTTGATGCAGCTTTCTATGGGAGGCATGATATTAATGATCTCGTGAATGAGGCAGGAGAAGTGTTTAAATTGTTTATGGATCAATCAGAAGGCTGGAATCCGCACAAAACTCCCGGGAGAACGCCGCGAAAAAAGCGAACTGTTAAAATATTAGGCTAATATCCTTTGAACTGGTCGTTCGCTCGTTTTGCATTCACTTCACTCAGTTGATTGATATGCATAAAATAGAGTATAAGAAAATATTGTGAAACCATTAAAAAACATAATATGTTGCTGCAAAGCATTCGCTCGCTCACGCTGCTCACTCAACAACAAGAGAACAAGACCTCACGGAATTACATTCGCCTCGATCGATTAGCAGGGTTGTTAGTCCGCTCGACCACAAGCCGGATCTTGTTACTAGTTTGAGGCGAGCGTACGGGAACGGTATCGAACCCGGGCCTGCTCAAGGATGTTGCTTACCTGCAGCCTCCAGGGCCGGCCCGGCCGGTGTTCCGTTATACCTGTGTATGGTCGACAGCGAGAGTGCAGAGCAACGAGAGAAGCTACCTTCCCGGGACTTTCAGACTGTCGCGGCAAATATTCTCCATTTTGAATATCTCCACATATAATCACAAGCTGGCACTATCTTGTATTCTCACTGATACTGGAACGTTTACTGTAAGAATATCGGCTGTTTTTACCGTCCAACTCCGCGTGAAGCATTTTTTGTAACGCTTAAAATAAATGCTCTCTAAAATTGTTGCAAGGACGTAAAAGTGATGTCGTTCCCTGCATGGTCTATAGAATAGAAATGTATCGTAGCGTGTAGCAGTCTATTTTGTGATGCACAGACATGCACGTAACATGCAATTACTGGCTCCACCCTCCACTGGATCCTGATGCTGCACATTACTGCACAGATGTAATGTAGGCAAAGACCAACGACCTATAGTTAACCATAGACCGGCAAACCGGTAACTATACTTGATAGGAATTTAAATTCGGTAGCCATGAAAAAAAAATACTTGTTGGCCGAACGCGTTATTTGAATACCCTCATACAGTTGAATACAAATTGTTTGTCACTAAATACTAAAATTGAATGTTATACAATTAGAACATTCTAAACACAGACAAATAAAGGCGGTCAGACCATGGACGCGTTGGATGGGCTTTGTTCCGTCAAGGTGCATTCCATTAGGCGGACATATACGCCGGATCTTGTAAACAGTGTCTGGCGGACATTTACGTTTTCACTAGTAGACAGACAATTTACACGGACAGTGTTATATTCGCCTTCGAAAGTAGAAAATGATACCGTTGGGTTGGCTTTATTATAATATTTATGTGTATAAGTGCATAGTAGGTTTTAACTGTAGAACCTCTTCTTCAAAAATAATCGTAAATACCAAAATGGTGGTCTTGAAACTCATTGAAGAAACGAGAATCTCGTGACGCATTTAATTAAATAATGAACGAAAATAGAACTGCCTTAACCCCGGTCACGGTATGTCGTTTAGGGGTAAAGATACATGAGTTTGCGCCAGGGCATTAGGAAATGTCCGGCGGACATCCACTTGCTACGGATCGCGCAGAAAACCAAGGTCGGTAAAGTAGCAGTACTGAAACTACTTCTTTACCGACCTTGACGCTGGACAATCAGGACTCTTTCCCAGGAAATTGTCCGCCGGACATGTGTCCGCCTGGGAAACGCAGCGACAACCGGCAATGCAGTCTTGTTCTTGTTCCTGTCTAGAGCTGTCTAGAGCTGCACTGGGCGGGCAGAATGCAACACTGCCACCAACACACGAACGCTACATCCTTGAGAGTAGCCGTCTTCGAACTTGAACTCGAGTGTGAATGGAATACCTCGACGCGAGGTGTGAGAAATGAGAATGAGAAGCGATTATGCAAATACTCCAGAGTCCCGACCGGCCGCGCGTTAACGGTTGTGGGTACGACGCAACGCAACGCACTGACGCAGTGCAGCATTTCCGGGTAGCGCACACCGGCACGTAGCCCACTCCCGGCCACGTTCTCAAGGTCGTTCTAATCGTGATAAGCTGACAAGTTGTCCAGGCGTCATCGTGTGGCGCATTTATATACATTCTGTGAACGAAATTCTGCATGAAATGATTCAAACATCGTTATTTTTTATTTTTTGTTTTGTTGGCTATGAATGTGCTCAACGAAGTTTAACTGTACTTGGAACTGTGCGTTGTTGTGAAGTGTTTGTACAGTCTGAGCGGCAAGGTAGTGACTGTTCTCTCTTCGCGGTGCACGGGACTCGAACCCGACACCTGTTGTCGCCCACGCAGAACGGCCAGACGGCACTCAAACCCGGCACCTGTCTTCGCCGACGCTTCACGGTAAACCGGGACTGGAACCCGGCACCTCTCGCCCACACGGGCTTCGAACCCGTCGCCCACGCGAGACGGCGAAACGGGACTCGGGACGCGCGCCTAGTGACGCGGGACGAACGTGTACTAACGGTCTTGCAGGTCCAATAGACATCCGGCCCGCGGCGGACACTGTCTGCCCTGCGCGTGGCGTACACTGACATTCCCATCTGTGCAGTCCTCGGCCCGCGGTGGACACTGTCTGCCCTACGCGTCGCGTACACTGACATTCCCATCTGTGCAGTCCTCGGCCCGCGTGGACACTGTCTGCCCTACGCGTGGCGTACATTGACATTCCAATCTGTGCAGTCCTTGGACACTGTCTGCCCTGCGCGTGGCGTCCACTGACATTCCAATCTGTGCAGTCAGATGGAGCCAACACACATCTCGATAGACCTCAGTGCATCTCACCTGAAAGCCGCCGCTTGGCAGTCTGTCTCCTCCCTGCACCACCCCTGACACTCATACAACGACAAGTTCTTGGCTGTGTAGTAGGTCGTACCCCGGTAGTCAACCTCTGTTAGTTTCTCAAATGCTGTCTTCCCTGAAACAGACAGAACACAACAATCAACAATCATACGGGTACCGATCCCTGCAACTGTGCGTGTTGGGTAATTATTGTGTTTAAGAGCCGACTAAGAGGCGGGCCCACTTTAATTATACGGTTTGTACTTGTTGCAGAGATTGCCGAAAAGCTTCACAGAATATTAAGTAAGCAGCCAACTGCCTCTGTGTAAACACAACTACTTGTTGAATGCGATGGAGTGAAGGACGGTACCTCATGTTCATATGTGCACAATAGCTCAAACCGGTACCTCACATTCATATGTGAATGTGCACAATAGTTCACAAAGGTTCAAGGAGTGAGAGGCAGTGGTCGAACTCAAAATCCTTCTATTGTGGGCTGGGGGGGGGGGGGTATATAACTAATGTATGGTACGCACAGAATTACTTACTGCTATTATTATTATTAGAATTATAGTTGGGGAAGTAGTGGAGCGGGGGGGGGGGGCTGGTTGTGCTTAATTTCACAAAGGCTCATTTCCAACTAATATTGTCAATAATTCGTGTAAAAGCTTTTAATTTAGAAGAAACATACACAACTTACGGTACCGTTCAGGCATCTAAAAGAAACAAAAAAGAAGTAACTATTGGCGGAGATCAGTCCTTGAGACGGGCATGCCGCATATTGCCCTATGTGTTGTTGATCATTTAATTTGTACGTTTTATGGCGACTAATTATACGGAAGGAAATGGAGACGGCAGTTTATCTCTTAGGGGGCGGGTGTTCACAAATGTTTTCGTTTATAGGGGGATGGTTCAACCATGCAATTAATTTATTTCTGAGCCAAGGCTGCATCCCACTTCATCCCCCCAGCTCGACCGCTGCTGCAATCACGCTATTGGTTGTATAAGAGTTAAAAAGAGAGAGAGAGAGAGAGAGAGAGAGAGAGAGAGAGAGAGAGAGAGAGAGAGAGACTCACCTGCACTCAGTGCTACGTTGACTAGCACCACCAGTAGCGTCGCCGATAGTCGGTCCATGGTTCGTATCCTGTGCGAGCCCCCTAGTCGCATCTGAAACAAGACAAGACAACGTTTAGCATCGCACTCAAACACATCCACAGGTAGCGGCGTCGGGACCGCAGGGGGGGGGGGGAGAGTGGTAACCTTACCGCCCCGCCCTCTCCGCTTTGGACATGGGAGAATAACACATATAAAGTAAGACTAACAGGTGCCAAAGTTGTTGACGGGCAAGAGCAAGACCTCCCTAATTATTGTACTATAGCCCCAAACGTGTTGTGGACACAACAATTTCGCGATAGAATGGCTTTGGCGAGGTCTGTCGTCATTTGTGTTTATTTTACTAAAGACTTCACTCAAGGATGGACAGTTTCGGTATGCGACATAAGTAAATCAAGGGTATGTGAGAACTGAGCATCTTAGTCCTAAGTAGTGAGAGCTCCCTCACATGAACAGCCTGATTATGTTGTATTGTCGTAATTGTATATGTCAAGAAAAGTGTTGTTTCATTTTTATTACTCGTTTCTTCAGTGGAGACCAAAGAAAAGAACGTTTATATTTTTTCTTTTCGCACAACTCAAAACATGTTTTCCGTTCCACGAAAGAGCGCTACGCTTCACAATGTCGCACTCGCTTTCGTTGCGTGTCTACATGCGTGTCTACGCCATTCACCGCCTTGCGCTCCTACGGTGACCTGGGATAGATAGCTAGCAAGGCGGTGGATGGGCGGGGTCGCCGCGTTTCCTGAACAACAGAACGCGATTAAAAATAGCTTAGCACAGTTACGACGTTGGGGCAGAGGAGTTTTTCGCACACCCACCGTTCTGTCTGCGCATCATGGTCGTTTAGTGTGCGTCGCGTCGTGTACTCCTCGGGCAATGGTCTTCAAGAAACCGTGTCATATATAAACATGTGAAATGAAATCATAGCGCACTGTAGAATTTTGCCCTAGGTAACAGTTGTAAGAGGTGGCGAAATGAGGTCCTCCAATTTCCTCTGTCCGCCAATCAACACCTTTAAATTTATTTCTCCCTCCTACTCGTCTTTCCTCCAATGTCCCCCATTTTAATATGTCGAGTATGTCGTTTAACTCCAAATTATAATAATAGCAATCAAACAATTTAAATTAGTTTTTCATAACCAACATTGCCTTATCAATTGAACAGACCGTGTAGTAGAACCCCCCCCCTTTTTTCTCCTGATCTGTCAGTCTTTCAGTAGAAACCCCTTCTGCCATCTTATCTTCTGTGTATGACTGTAGTGATCCCCCCCCCGGCCGCCCCCCAACCCTCATGTTTATGGTGTTGGCGCCTCCACCAAACCACTCATTTCCGCGTGCATACATCCAAAGATCCATGTGAACAGTTTCATCAGAATGCAAAAAAAAAACTGTTTTACAAATTATGTTTGTCTGTATTCATAATCCATGTAAACGTTCACACGTAATTACAAATTGTCGTAAAACTGCAAACAGTGAATAAATTACACACGTTGTTGGGCTGCATTGAGGTGGTTGCTCGAAACACGGAGTGCGTGCACGGATGAGCGAGCAGTTGGTCGTCACCTTACAGTATACACACACACCGTGACAACGTTACTGTAAACATCATCAACGCCCCCTCATCATACGCCTCGTTGGTGCGGGTGTGTGGGTGATGGACCTCGATATACTTGAGAGAGAGAGATACAAGTCTTGAGCGCTAACGGATACACCCTCATAGTAATCTGTGTGACGGTTACTCGCTGCGATTAGTGCCAGATTAGGTTACTCTAGAGAATCTCTAGGAGTAATGATGTGTTTTTATGATGCGTTCCGATCGGTCGCCTAAAAAGTGATCTACTCGAAGTAGAGCCAATTCTAGAGTTCAACAAACATTCAACACCAGTGATTAGTCAGCGGACTTGTGCTAGAAATTAACTATGACTCTTTGTTGACCTCCAAGAACCACTGTTCATTTTGAAACTGCGTGGAGTGTTTCTTGAATTCTGAGATTTGGCTACGGACGGAAAAGATTAAGCTTTTGGCGGAAAACACAAAAGTATGATTACAGACGGAAGTAGTTTGTCATTGCTCAAGAAGTTACAAGCGGTTATTTATTTTATATGACGGTTCGTTAAAAATGTATTCCAGCGAACAAAATATAACGCGGTTGAATCTACTGATCCGTAGAAGTAATGTCACGTGACACTATACTGATCTCACGTAGGGAGCAACAAGTTACATGTTGATATGCTCCCATGGAGATGGAATCCATCATATCTCATGGCAAGAAGGTTAGAAGCAGAACTGGTGTTTCCGGTTGAGATGGATGCAGTGCAGTGGTCCATATAGCCTGCGTGCCAGCTGGGTCGAGGGTCGGGGTCACGGTGGGTCAGCTGACCTCGTTGCAGGTAACTGTTGACACCGACACCTACACTAGCTGGGGTACCGTTGCACTGCTGTTGCAGAGATATGGTCGACTTGGCGCGGAGCTTCCGGCCGCCGGTCCACCTTGCTTGCACACATGCACGCAGCATGACCCACATCGGCGTGCAGACAAACAAACAGCCCTCGGTGTACTCGAGAACCTTATATGCCCCTTCTACGCCACACTTCGATCGTGCCATACAGAAATTTAAACGGTGATTATCATGGTCGTTTACATTGAAGATGTTTATTTTGATCGTGCAGCTGATGTTTCACAATTAACAGCTTATTGAAGCGTTCAATTATTTGCAAGGCGACCGGGCCTAGATTCTGTGATTTTATGAAAATGGATACAATTCTTAACTTATTTATAGTGCATGTATTTGTTTCAATGGGATTTGGTGGCAATAAGTTGTAAGTTATATAATATTATACAAGGTACACAACATATCCTTAAATTCACGAATTCTTAATTACCACAAACCTCGAAGTTCGACTTCTACACCGGTAGCAAAATGATTTGCCCAGTGTCTATACGACATACGTGTCTACTGTCTATTACTACCGAGCATTTGCTTGCAGTATACACGAAATACCAACCCCTAAGGCAAACAGACGGATTTGCCTCGACGTTTAGAAGAAATTTTTGACATAGACTAACTCTGGTAAGCTTTTACAATGCCTAGTGCAAATTGCACTTTTTCATAAACTGTCAACTTCAAAATACTTGCTCTGTGAGCTTATATCCACAGTTTTTAATTGTTTTACATGATTTTCTATTTCTACTCCACCTTAAGTCTCGTTTTGGCGCAAATAAGCGAGATGTTGACTAGCCATTCAACATTAAAAAAAAGAGGTTTTCCACAGCCAAATCGTACGCACTGCAGAATGGCCCACATTGACAATTAGAAACAGCCGGGGCGGAGCTGCGTTCGCGTTGCGCGCATAACGGAGTTTGTCCACCGCGCAACAACCGAGACGGTTTCCTAGTTAGTTTGCACGGAGAGCAAACACACAATAGACCTACTTGAAGAGATGCAACGTAATTGACAACCTCGACCTTAACGGGTTTGTGCCTGCACGTGACGTCACGTGTGGCTATATATACATGCAACAGCTTCCTTATTATTGTAACACACGCTTGATTCGGTTCTGCAGGGCGCCATTCAGATGGTTGTCTTCCGTTGCAAACGAGTTATGTAGTCTTCTCACGCGCGAGGGAGAGGGGAAGCTCATCGAGCGAATAACTAAGGTAGTACATCCGCGTCTGGGGTCGAACCCGAGACAGTTCCTGCGGAATAGTGGGCCAATACAACTATACATGGAACCAAATCCTATACCTACAGTGTGACGTGGTACGGTACCATTTAGAAGACTTTAAATTGGAAATCGGTATCTGGTTTATTTTCGGATTAATTTGATTAGGTCGATTTTATAATGAGTATTTTTATTGGAGGGCAGTGTATGGTTGCTAATAGATGTGATTTTAGTTAGTAGGTGTGATGCCTGAAATGTAAAAGCGTGTTTTTTGAATGAAAGTAATTAAATACTGTCTAAAAGAAAAGCGAGTTGTGCATTTAATTAATGGAGTGTTAATTAAATAAGGCCCCCTCGACAACTGTTAGACAATATTAGATGATATACATTTAGATCAACTTGTAATTAATACATTTTTGGAAAATCTTTTAATTTAATGCTAATAGTTAATATAATTACTTTCAACATTTTAATTAATTCCACTGATTCGAGACGTCATATATACAGAAAAGTATCTCAACAAATAAATCTCGATTAAAATGAATCCATTAGTATCAATTAGTTTTTGGTCGAATAGTTCGTTTTTCTTGGGTTACTAAAATTAAACCACTAAATCCTGGGTCCACTATTATCACCCACTCATCGTCTTGATTAGCCAAGTTGCAAAAATAT
Source organism: Isoperla grammatica (assembly GCA_945910005.1). Lineage (NCBI taxonomy): Eukaryota > Metazoa > Arthropoda > Insecta > Plecoptera > Perlodidae > Isoperla > Isoperla grammatica. The sequence continues at coordinate 24,472,018 of OX246741.1, forward strand.
AAGACGTTAAGCCCAAATAATCAATCAAAAGTCCACTAAATCCAGGGGTGTCCTTGCTATTGGCGATTGAGTGGACCTTGACTAAAATACAGAGCGCCCATCAAATTCATGATGCTTGTAGATGTAATTAGCACGGTAGAGCTCGCGGTGTTGTTGGTGTTGTCATTGACTAAGAGTTCCCACGTCATTATGCCACCCTGCTCTACAAATAGGTAACGACCGCATCCATGGTTGAACCTGACCTCTACTGTGTGATTAGGTCACCCTGGTTTACATAACGTCGTGTTAGTTTGCATACATATATACATGATGTCATTCATAACTGGTTTAGTTCTGTATGTGAACGACCGAGGGCTGTGACCGGTCGTTGCGCATAGCCTCGTTGCAAGAGATGGACGATGTAGCCCAAAGATATTGGATATACGGTGCCTGACATGATCGATGTAGAGATAGTTGTATAAGTGAGAGAGAGAGACCACGCAAATACGTGAGTTATTTAGCGGGTTGTGATCATATACAATACTTAACAACTCAAACAGATTATAATGTAGTCAGCAGTTGCACTAAATAAACATAAACTTATATGATTAAAATGTGTAACCTGCGACCCAGTGGCTGCCCTAATGAGACCCAGTAGCTGCCAAAGTGTTTTAGGAACTTTCACATATTTCCAGTACATTGAAACAAAGTTGCGACTGACTAAAATGGTCTTGCGTTCACCAACTCAAAAGTGTGGCGGTCTACCTCACTTCAAGTTTTGCGAAAATGCTCTATAACAAGCCGCCTCGATAATACAATCTCGGTATAACTTTATTGATGCTTGGGATAACTTGTTTCAACCGTGGCTTATCAGAAGCTTTGAAAAGTTGCTTATCTCGAGGATAACTTATCTAGAACTTAAACCCGAGATCTTAATAACCGTGATCGGGATCGCAATCGTACATTTTCTCATGCTAAATCATCACGATTTTATTTTGAACAGCGCCATAAGAACTATTTGTAAGTAAACTCTTCCACTATTTCCGTATTGCGATTACAGTCCCCACACCGACAATTGTGGTTGGGGCTTTACTACCACAGCGTCTCATAGATCCAGTTCTTTCTTGGTTAACGTCGTGTTTAATCCATAATTTAACGGCAGTTAGTATATTCGTGCGTTTTTCAGAACTCGGTTATATAAACCACTAACCGACGGTAAAACATGATGTACTTTAAGAGTTAATCACGCGAGACTGTGCTCAGTGGACATTGAATGACACTGTCATGCATTAACGCGTGTCATTGCCAAGTTCACTGTAACTGTAAACAGACAGACAGACATACAGACATACAGACAGAAGTTAATCGCGTCACCCCGCTAAGTTATGCAGCCGTACGTTGTCTGGCTGGATTCGGGCCATGTGGCACGGCCTATTGGAACACTACTCTACTCGTAGAAATAGAACACACGTGTGATAAGGTAGCTCTGCCTGTCGAGAGAGGCGACATAGGGACAGATGCCGCATTACGTGTAGGGGTAGCTTATATTCAAAATATGTTTCTTGTAATGTAAATAAAACTTTACATGGAGTAAGTAAATATTAAATATGAGAAAATTAAAACACAATTTTGAGAAACATTTTGGTGTAGGCATATGTCACTTTGAATGGGTTTTATGAGTGGCAAACTGCCCTCACGTAAAGATGTGTATTCCATTGTTATTTGTAACCATAGTTAATTCTATTTATTCTTCTTCGTAAATCAGTTTTTGAACTGAATAGGATGGTAGATATAAATAAATTCGTGTTGTTTTTGTAAACACATTGCGCTCACTATAATTTATATACGATGTGTTTTGCTTGCTGGTGCGTATATTATAGTATTTGTACCGGCGATATAAAAAATATACACTGTAAGATAAGATTGTTACATAACTCCTAAAACCTCATCGTTGTGGTTTACACGTAGCTGTTTCCCATATTCGTCTTAAAACCCGTTATAAGTGGCAGCCTACGCCTCCACCAAAATGTTAGTCTTGATCATCTCAATAGAGCACATTTAATATTTTAACTCCGTACGCTGTGCTTTATTCATATTTAGAAAAATTTTAAATTGGGGGAATATATATAAGTTAGTCCAAGATGTAGACCTGGAAGCGCTTTGACTTAGCCGATTGGAATGATCCAACGCATAACAATGGCTGTATGTGACTCATTCACGGTGCGGGAATATCGTGGTTCATTGATTGATTGATTGATTGATTGATTGATTGATTGATTGATTGATTGATTGATTGATTGATTGATTGAAGGCCATTATTTGCAACACAAATTCCTCTCTATTAGTGCTAAGTGATCATATCATAGTTGCGCCCACGAATGGACACTCGCTAACATAAGTATACAAATTAAGCGCCGGACCGAACGTGTCTTTATCTAACCACTCTCCTACATCACCCTATTATCTTTTTTAGGCCAAACTAATTTACGAATCATTTGGCCACGACCACGAAATACCGATCAGTAATAATTGGATAAAAGAAATGAGTGCAGAAGAGTTGTTAAAATACATGCCCTTGATTTACTTATGTCGCATACCGTACAGTACAGTACACAAGGTGTAAAAACTAAAACCACATGTTGAGTATATAACGGTAATCGAGGCGTCGATGTAAATATTCGTGAGTCCATTGCAGGAAACAGAATGTTCTCTTATATAAGCACCGCCCCCGCTACAGTCTGTCTGCAAGTGTGTCAACATCCAACATGTTGTTCACTTCCTGCCCTCGTTCGTGCACAGTGGGGTCCATGTTTCACGCGTACTCTCGGTGACCTCAGATAATTGTACCCGGCGCCTCCACCAACCGTGACGCTTGACACTCCGCCACTGGGTCACGAGCGTGGACGAACGTGTAAAGTATATACTATTTATAATGAACGGAATTGGCAGAAAAGAGAATATGTCCCAAATTCAAAATGTGTCTGCATGCAAACCCATACTCAAAATAATTCAAAACACGGTTCCGTACCGGTATACTATGAAATTAATATAAATTAATAATAAGATGAATATCTTGTTATTTGTTTCTTTGTTGGTGTAGATATATTATTTTATTAAAGCAGTTTCAATTATTTAAAACAAGGTATAAAAATGTACCATCATCTCTGAAAATTACGAAATTACAGACAACTAATGATATACACTTACACTCGAAATTTATATAGTCAAGCTACCTTTAAGAAACAAAATTAATTCATGTGATAACTTCCTATTTTAGGTATGAGAATCTTCGCAAAGAAGATATACTAGCATGTCAACTAGTATAGACAGTCTTGAGCTTACCATTGAGAATAAAAATAAGTTCCTGGCTGGCTGCTCTAAATAGAATATGCATTCTGGGGACAAGAAAATAGACGACATTGTTGTTTTATTGTTGAATCATCAATAGCGCAGATTATGAGGTTGCCTGGTAACGCTTTAATATATTTGTCAGTTTGAGTTCATCTTTGAGCCTCCTGAAGTTCCAAATTCACTTGGTTTCTTAATTGTAAATTAACTGTAAGATGTGCCCCAGATGGTATGCTAGGCCGGGGATAGACTACGTGCCAGTGCATGTCAGAAGCCCGAGGCATTTAGGGGGCGATGGACGACCAAGCTTTGCGTGCAACAGATGGTATGGCGTGCTTTATGCTGTGTACACTTAACTGTTTGCCATTTTTAAAACTGGTTATTACCTCAACATGTCATGTGGGCTAACATTACCAAGACAAATAGTGCTCAGTGTGTGTCCTAAAACCTGGTATCTCACGGTATGCACATTGCACACAATTTGTCTATATACATGTAGCGAGGGCTACCTAGACGATTTGCGATGTGGCTATGAGTTTCAATTACACTTGTTGCATATTTGTTGACAGTGTTCGTGTGTATACATGCTGAACAATCTCACCTATAATAAGGCTTGTTGGTTGAACATTATAAGACTGATGACATTATCCCGTGCTTGAGCCCGACGAGCCTCCGCTGGGGGATATAGAACCTTGCATTATCTATAGTTATAGAGGCATAATTCACATGACGTCACAACGACCATGCTGGAGGTCAAAACGTGTGTTGACCTTTAGGCTGTCAATAGAAGACGAAAACCCCTGGTACACAGTGTTTATGAAACAACTCATCTCTATTTTCCAGAGGCCCACACTACTTAGCTCTTACCGTTTTCAACAAGCTTCACAGAAAAATAATCACCTCTCCGTCCATTCCCTCATTCAAAGCCAATCTGAAATCTTTTTTATCTCTAAGTCCTTCTATTCTCTCCACGAATTCCTTTCGGCCCAACACAATGTGATTTAGATGGTTAATCACTCATCGATTTATAATATGTATCTCCAATGTCTCTCTTTAATCTGCTCATAATATGTATATTAAGTTTATGTATATTAAGTATGTATATTATAAGATTGACGATGCATATATTTGTACCATGTATTAATCGACAGGCAAATAAATAAATAAAATAAATTAAAATTATAGTGAGTAAAGAGGTTTCACAGCAATCTTGTGCTGCATGCTGATGTGATGAGTGAGGCATTGGCCAACCAAATGGCAGTATTTGAACATGCTACCCGCTGATTGGCTACACGACTCACTCATCTATGACGTCAGCATTTCCATGGTTTTTGTCGAACCACTTTACCTTTGTAAACCACTGAAGAGTGTACTGGTAAGAGTATATCTTCATGTTCATTTCCGAAATAATAGGAGGTCAATGTTGAAGAACAGTTGAACTTGAACTAAACGCCATCTACTATTGCAACAATGAATGATTACCAATTACTCAATTAGTAGTTACCAAACATGGCGTGGTGGCCCTCCGGATGACCGCCACGTGATTGGATGAATAACCCTCTTGTTTGGAAATGAGCTGACCCGATGTGCGTTAGATTACTTTATTATTGTCATAAAATCAACGTTACTTTATAACAATATGATGGGCGTTTGCTCTTCAGTTTGACCCGACTGACACTTGAACTCTAGAGATGGTAGAGTCTGGTTTGGTTTAGCGGCGATGTTGTCTCAAGCCACATAGAGTTGGAGTGAAGCAACTGTTGCACATAAAACAATGGCGACCTGTTGACGGGTTGTGCAATCACGGAGACGTGGGACTGGTACAGGGCGAAGAGGGGCTGAGTTTGGTGACCGAACGAGGAGAACACGCGAATAGGAATACACAGAACTGAAATTAAACCTGTGTTTTGCGCGAAAATAAACGTCCCTGCATTCACGTGAACTTTCAATTGTTTTAAAACAATAGAGTAACGGTATTAAAAAAGATACTGTATGCATTCTTGTGCATGCCGAAAAATGGAAAAAAAACAAAGGTGATGTTTAGCTGTCTGTTAATTGTTGACCCGTTGTTGAACGTAAAAAGGTGCAGACAATGGTACAGTTTAGTAGTGCTATATTCTATACTCTCGGAGGTCCAAGGGCAAGTGATAATGCGTTTACATGCCCTGGAATGAGGTTGTTCGGGGTTGCATTGAAACAATACCCCATTGAAATGTTGCACAATGAGATTGGCGATTGTTACCGCGATCCGTTGACAATAGAAGAATCAGAGTGGAGTATTTAGAGGTGCAAGGGCAGTGACAAGTGATGGTTAATACACTCATCAGAATGAGATTGATCGGGGTGACATTGAAACAATACCCCATTGAAATGTTACGATTTTTCTGTTGCATAAAGTGGTCGAAGTAAGAGGGTGATTGTCCCCATAAACAATAGAAGAATCGGCGAATCAAGTATTGGTTTGGAACATCATTAAGTTGTTTGGGGTGACAGCGCACCGACATCTCTGCTGGCAAAGTTGAACATCTTGTACTTGACAAAGAGCTTAAACAATAGAAGAATCACTTTTAGGGATAAGTGCTCTGTTTGGAACACCACCAATAAGTTGTTTGGAGTGACACCGCACAGATTTCATAGACAAAGTTCATCATTCTCTACTTGACAAAGAGCTTTACTCGACAAAGAGTTTAACTTTAAACAATAGAAGAATCACATTTAAGAACAGGTGTTCTGTTTGGAACACCACCAATAAGTTGTTTGGAGTGACACTGCACCGAGTGCATTGACAAGGTTCATCATTCTCTACAAAGAGCTTTACTGGACAAAGAGCTTAAACAATAGAAGAATGACAATCGTTTCTTGCGTTGTCGCCGGCCATATTTTCATAGTTGTGTGTGTTGGAGCAACGAGTGTCATCGAGAGAGCTAGTCACGTGGCGGCACGTAGACTACTCTCTGCGAGCGAGCCTCGATGCCGTTATACATGGCGTCATCGCGCACCAAACCGGCCGGCCGGCTCATTATATCTATTTCCAATTGAAACTATGACGGAAGAACTAAACCAGATGGAGCGAGTGAGCGCGGTCGGTGTTCCTGGAAGGCAAAACATCATCATCCATTTCACACGTTACGGTTGGTCGGCGTGTTTGAGTCACGAGTGTAGTCCTGCGTTGAGGCGTCCATGTCTTTAGTGACCTCAAAACATGGCGACACGTACATTACAGGTCTTTAGTTACCTTAACAATATCCTTGTAGTCAGTTCCTACAAAGTACAAACCATGGCAATGATCATCATGTCTGTTTGTAGTAACCTCAATACATGGATAATCCAAATAGGTGGTAACCTCCATGTTTATAGTATAATGTAATAATATGGCATTTCATCAAGATATGTATTTAGTTCCAAAATATACAATCATCATGTTTGTAGTAACCTCAGTACATGGTTAATCTATGAACTATACTATCTTCATCACATGGAACATGTATAGGCGTATTCATGTATTTTATAGTTTCACAGTTCAAGCCATGGCAATATGTATTAATATCAAGTAATCAAGTATGTAATTATGACAATATGCAAGTTTATTGTGTCTCTCCATCTCATACTCATAAATATTGAGAATTAATATTTTGAGAGAGTCTTAAAATAATAACGCATTCATTTGAAGATGCTGTGCGTTGTTCAAACTTGAGTGGCTGAGTGATATAGCCACGAACACGAAGAGTGTGTTTGAAGAACTTCTGTGTGCAAGGAGGACGTGTACAAGTGCACGATGGATGCATGGATGGATGGATGCATGGATCATGGATGGACGGCCATATTGCGAGCTCTTTGCAACTTCCTGTTGCCACGAACATGAAGAGTGTGTTTGAAGAACTTCTGTGTGCAAGGAGGACGTACAAGTGCACATTGGATGCATGGATGGATGGATGCATGGATCATGGATGGACGGCCATATTGCGAGCTCTCTGCAACTTCCTGTTGCCACGAACATGAAGAGTGTGTTTGAAGAACTTCTGTGTGCAAGGACGACGTGCACAATGGATGCATGGATGCATGGATGGACGGCCATATTGCGAGCTCTTTGCAACTTCCTGTTGCGGTTATGGCCGGTTTCTATATCGGGCGGTTCCTTCAGCATCTCAACGCGCACACATCGCAATTCCCATGTGAAAAAAAACAACGAAAAACGTTGCAACCTCGAATCAATCTTCGAAATTGATTTATAATTCGGGTTCACGTCCAACATTTAATCTTCTCGCATCTCTGACAATCACAGTTATTAAAGAGCGGCCGTAATAGTTGATACAGTTATCTCGGTCCGAGCTAAGCGAGCGTGAAATTGCCGATGCGGAGAGGTACTGGTCGTGATGCGATGTGATATACCCGATGCAGCCGCCCTGGGGCCGACTAGTACCAATGTCGTTGACGGTTTCCGCTAGGAATGCACCGCGTTACGTAATACGAGGTTGTTCACCTTGCCTCGTCCCAGGTAGGCGCCGCGGAGGGTGTTCCCCGCCCGCCGCCTCGTCCCAGGAGGGTGGGACGGTGCACGCACGCACACGTCCAGCTGATTTGATTTTCACTGGCTAATTACTTGCTTATAATATTTAGAATATAGATAGAACAAGATCAAATTACTCAAAAGGTGTGTATAAAATTACATTGGGGGCTATAACTCTTGACATAGGTAAGTAGCACAAAACGTAATGGATACGGCTATTTAATAATGATTAACGAGGAAAAAAGTTTGGAAAAAACTCTTCTTGTATAAAATACTGTTCGTTTCATAATAATGTAGTAATCATGTAATTTTGAGTATTTTCCCAACGTGTTCCGCCTTCAGTCGTATCTACTATGTCGGTTCCCAATCACACAATCATACTAGTATTGTTACTTGTTAGATCTTCATGTTTCATTCTGTCATCTAAATCTAAGTACTCTCCATTGGTGAAGGCTATAACGTTGTCAATCGACCATTGGAGACTGTAGTTACGATGGTTGGGTGACCCTTGCAACGCGCGGGAGGGAGGGGAGAGGGGGGGAGGTCACTTCAAGCTTGGTAGTTGCACCACTGAGCCTTGACCTTGTTACACCGCATCATTGTGAGTTGTGATGTCACACGACAATGGACACGAAATGGTCTATTGGTCACTCGTGAAATGATGTTTTTTTTTTTTACTTGGAAGAGTCATTCTTGTCTCTCGAGATACCCGAACTAGCAGACAATAGAACGATAATGGTAACTTGAAACGATGGTCTGTTTCATTGTTGTGATATTTTTTACCCTGCAGTGTTTTCCTTTTGTTTCACAGTACATTGTTTGGTTTTATTTATTGTTACTTCTAAATTAGTTTTTTTTTAGATAAATAAATATGTAATATATTTGCTCACATTACATCGATGAAATGAACAAAATCAGTTGAAGAAAATCAGTGTGTTACGATATGCAGACGACAAGACAAAGATGTGGAGGTATTCCTGAGACAAATGATCAGGCTCCTAAGAATGAATAAAATGACACGAACGTTCGGATAGTTGGGGGATAATTTATTAGGAAATGAGACGATACAAAACGTTGAGGTTTGCTACCTAGGCAAGAGTAGGGGCAACCGGCAGATATATGAAATATGCAGAATACCACAAGATATAAAGGCGTTCTTAAAAAAGAAGCAACTTTTGACATCATAAAAAATGTATGAAATGCTACGTATGGAATGTTTGTTGCATTGACAGATGTGAGAGGAGACATCGACTATATCAAAAAACTGGTTCGAAGCATTCGAGGTATGGGGTTACTGGAGGATGTTCGAAATTCTTAAAGAAATTGCGCGACAAGTGAGGAAGTACTAAATAAGAAGAAGAAGAAGAAGAAGAAGACTAAGAGTAAATGAAAAAGTTTGATAAAAAGGTTAAAGAAACTAAGACTTTAGTTGGATATGTTTTAAGACACGAAGGAGGAAGTGAAATATAGTATTGGCAGACCAAGTTTGGAGTGCGGCTACGTGCAATGGATAGCCTAAGCCAGGATACTGTATCGTAATTGATGTGCAGAAATGAAAAGACTTTGAGTAGAGAGAAAATATGAAAAGCTGCTTCAAACAAATCCACGCTTTGATAACATGCGAAGACCAACCGTTGTGGCTCATGTGATTGTGGCTCGCATAAGTCGTCGGTCCGTTGCAATTATTTCATTCATCTTCGTCTATTCTGGATCTATCTCATCTCTATCTCGTCATCTTCATCTTGAGTAGCGTGATTGCAATGATAGAGACGTAAAGCAACAAGAATCACTATCGTAACATGAAAAAAGCTGAGATAACTAAAGCAAGTAATAGCGAGAATGAATTACAAGAACAAAGCAATCAGTGATTGGCCAACAGACTCCCGATGATGACTAGGTATTGTATAGCGTCACAAAACCCACCGCCTTGTTTTCTCAACTGCAAAGAAGACCATTTACTAGTAAACCGATGTTTGTCTCCTAGCTGTCCATTGAACTCGAACACAAAACAACATAATCCATTGAAGCTTGTCGGCCCGTGAGAGCGTCTGGGTTCGAGTCACGGGCAGTGCACTGCCTTCTAGTGTAGTTGTTGACTGTCGGAGATGGTAGTGGCAATGACCATCGCGTGACCTTGCGAGTCGAGTCAACGTATTCGCCATTGTTGTCGTTTGAGCGCGTAAGTTCGCCGGTAGCTCTGCAGCCGTAGGGAATATTATAATATCTTTGCTCTGCAGACACATACTCGATGACGTCATTGTTATTATTAGCCGTTGTCTTACGACAGACTCTATTTTATTCTCTATTTATAGGTGATGGCATCAGTCACCACGCATCGCCGGGGTCGTCATAAGGGGAGTCCAGTTAGGGGGTCGCAAAGAGGGCCAGCATGAATGAGAACGATAAGAAAGGGGGAAAGTATAAGCAAAATCATGATGAATGAGAATTAGGGCTAATGTAAAAATATCCCCGGGTTTTTCGAGGCATTTCGAAAATTATTCCAGTTAACTTCAAGCCTCACTAATGACGATATAGTTCTATGCGTGTTACGCGGGTCTATACTTATTTTTAGGCAACATTTGCGTTTTTATTGTTATTCTGTGTCAATAGACAACAGCTTTTGGCTGCGGAGACCAATAAATTGGTTTAAAAGTACGGGAACCAGTCGACGGTCAACCACCTAGACCAGTCGATAACGTAATTTGACCATATTGGTGATACCTTTTGACAGACTTATTGACAACATGCATATTTTTTTTATGAGAATTGTTTTGTTACCGGAAACTGTAAAGATAGTTCACGCTTGTATGAGCACGCCGATGATATTTGATGGAGTTATTCAAAAACGTGAAAACAAATAACAACTGGCTGGAAGTCGTTATGTACTGTAATTCTACGAAATTAGCTTTCCCCCATAAATATGACATTAATCTCCATTATTAACTTATCAATAAATTAACATAATTAGTACCAAATGTCGTCCATTTTGCTGGACAAAGGTGATCTTGTAAAACACATTTTGTTTTCCATTTACCATTCGACGTATTTGGAAATTATAGATAGACCTGACGAATCTCGCGCCATCGAATCTCGTTCGATCTATCGATTGTGTCATGCTTCGACCTCTACACCAGTTGATTTCATATGCGTGTACTTTGTGTGCACATAAGTGGACTGATTATTATACCATGATGGAGATGTTTGTATGTTCGAAGTGCTGAATGAAGTTGTCAGAGGAAGTGTATCGAATATTGTCGTATGATGAATGCACACTTATCTTGTCATGTAGCCCCGGAAATTGTTTTGTTAGTGTATCAATCAATGCAGTATCCTACTTTATCTTCCTACATAAAACATGAATGTTATTCTAAATAAACTGCCATGATAATGTTATATACTCAATTAAAACGCAATTAACGCGCGCTTTTGCAAACCGGGAAAAGAACAGGTTGGAGCTATTTGATATGTGGAGCTCGCGAAGAATGTTGAAGATCTCGCGGACGGATAAAGCCACAAACGAGGAAGTGCTGGAAAGAGCAAGTGGAGAAAGAAGTTAATGGAGAAATTAATTGAAATGAAGGGATTGTTTGTTTGATTGAAGGGCAAAGTGGAGTGGAAGAATACATAGTAGACGCACATCAAGATTAGAATTTAGAATATATGCTATGGATGGATATGAAGAAATGAAAAAAATCACAACAGTCGTAAGAACGAATAATCCACGGACAATTGATGCGACGAACAAGATAATTATAATTTATAATATAAAATAATAATTACATTTGTATTTATTGTCCACCTACTCCACTCAATACAAGAACTGATTTTCAGTGGTGGAAGTCATATTCTTTATCATGTGCTTCGTTGCTATGATGGCTCACCGAGTCACCGTTTATGTATAAACCAATATCATCGACAGATAGTTTAAAAAAAAAAAAAACAGACTGAAGCGGGAATCGAACACTTGACCTGTCTGCATTGTACGCAAGTTTAAACACACTTAACCAACTAGCTACACAATTAGCCTTTAAGTCCTGTTATTCCTGAAGGTTGACAATACTCACTTTAAGTGATATTGGCTGATTGCTGTGGCGGACCGCGTGGAAAACAATCAATCAGCCAATAACAAGTGATAGCCACGTAGATATTATATTGTCACCATGACTACTTTCAGGAATAGCCCTTATTTCTTCCTGATCACCGACAGACCAAAGCCATCGCCAAAGGTATCGAATCTCAATTTCGACTTCGAGATGTCGACATCTGCGAGTCGTTCATACAATACATTCGAGGCGGCGACTTCCGTCATCGCCTCGTTAACATTCCCCGTGCAAGTGAACGGCTGTTTCATTTCATGCATTCTCGAGACATGTTGTTGTTGTTGTTGTTGTTGTTGATGTGACATGACCCCGTCTCCCATATCGCACGCGCGCGTTCCGCTACACGCACACGCACTATAAGTAACTACACGCATCATACGCCACACCCGTCGCGGCGCAGCGCACAGGACCGATGTGCAAACAGAAACGATCGCCTCGATCGTAATCTCGATGTGTGTAATTAGTCTCTCGCGGGTAAATAACAACAAAACAAAACGCGGCCGGCAACGTGAAGTGAAGTCAGCACCGGATCAACGTTGGTTTTACTTATCGCGCGTGCTCCGAGTGTGGGAAAGGTGTGACCATGTCTTACCGGCCGGGGACCGGAGGATGCGAGGCGAGGTTTGGTGGGTATAGGAAGTGAATACCTATCTCGGCGTAACGAGGATGTATGTGCTCAACAATGTACGGTGCATTTTTATTTGCACCGAGGAGGGCATTCCCAAAATAGGTGGGGGATGTATAAATCACATCGCAATCGTTTTGTGTGAAAAAAAATCCAATGTCACATACCAACGCGTATGTTGTTAATAATTATATACTATTCTTGTCATAATTATTCTAATCAAAAGGGGACGTTGATTGACATCCTCTATAGACTCTAGAGTCTAGCAGGTAGTTCAGGGTATACAAACGCCCGCTACAAGGTAGTACAAGGCCGCTAGGAGGCGGTATGGGTAGTACAATGACGTTAACAGGTAGTACAAAGGCTTTAGGAGATGATACAGGTAGTACAAAGGCTTTAGGAGATGATACAGGCAGTACAAGGACGCTAGCGGGTAGTAGAGGCAGTAAAAGCCCGCTAGCAGGTATAGTAGAGGCAGTGGTGGCGCCCGTGTGCCAGGATGGATGGAAGGAATGTGTGTTGTTTACACCAAGTATCGTGACCATCATATTCATCCATATTATAACGGGAGTGGAAGCGTGAGGATGTGTTGTATAATTACTACGCTCGCCCCCCACCGAGCATCCATGTTATTGACGGTGTGCGATGTTGCAACACTGGACACTGTTGACATTCATCGGGTTTAAAGTAGCTACCACGAGTGATAGAGACAGTGCAGAGTGCACTACCCTTACACATACTGTTTTAATTGTGAGAAATATTTTAAACGTTCGCGGGCAAAGTTATGAATGAGTAGGGTAGCGTGTTGCAATGCTTGAGCACAAGGTCGCCCGTGCAGGAGACATATTCAGAAATGTCTCCTTCCGAGCCCCGTCCAATGCCACTTCTAGTTCTACGGCGTTTGCGATGCACATCACACCTCATTTATGCTCTAAACAGTAGTCCTTGACTCTTGACACGTCTCTATGTGCAACAACACGTGCGTTTGTCGTTTAGGGCCGCCTGTTTCAATTTGTCACTTTGATTTTCTCTAGGCAGTGAGTGTAACTATTTTCCAGTATCCATATCACAGCTCTCTACATCCAAAACCCGTTACAACTTACAACCCAACAAAAATTGACCTAATGCATAGTCGAATTAAGTACTTATTTACTAAGAGATGATATTTTCCACAAGCAAAACAAATTACTTCTACACTTCGGCTAATCTATGAGTCCGGGCCAAAGTTATATTATGGTATAGCTAGTATAGCTGTCGAGCGAAAACACTATCACAAACAAAAAAACTGGTGGCTATTCACGAGGCGAGTGATATTTTATTTTATAAGAGTGTTTTAAGTGTCGCGTTATAACTTATATCAGCATTTTAAGTCCTGGGCATGTTTTTTCTTTAGAGCACATAAATAAATGGCCACTTAGTAAATCTTGGCGGGAAGGTGGATTCCCTGCCACCGGGCCAGGGTGGTTCGTCGTATTGCAAAGCTCTTAGAATAGATTGCAAAGCTCTTAGAATAGATTGCAAGCAAGGCACTTGAACGACAGCGCCGTGTCGTCTAGCTTCCTAATGGCTCGGTCACGATCTACGGAAGGTAGGCAAGCTAGTGTCGTATTGCAAAGCTCTTAGAATAGATTGCAAGCAAGGCACTTGAACGACAGCGCCGTGTCGTCTAGCTTCCTAATGGCTCGGTCACAATCTACGGAAGGTAGGCAAGCTAGTGTCGTATTGCAAAGCTCTTAGAATAGATTGCAAGCAAGGCACTTGAACGACAGCGTCGTGTCGTCTAGCTTCCTAATGGCTCGGTCACGATCTACGGAAGGTAGGCAAGCTAGTGTCGTATTGCAAAGCTCTTAGAATAGATTGCAAGCAAGGCACTTGAACGACAGCGCCGTGTCGTCTAGCTTCCTAATGGCTCGGTCACGATCTACGGAAGGTAGGCAAGCTAGTGTCGTATTGTAAAGCTCTTAGAATAGATTGCAAGCAAGGCACTTGAACGACAGCGCCGTGTCGTCTAGCTTCCTAATGGCTCGGTCACAATCTACGGAAGGTAGGCAAGCTAGTGTCGTATTGCAAAGCTCTTAGAATAGATTGCAAGCAAGGCACTTGAACGACAGCGCCGTGTCGTCTAGCTTCCTAATGGCTCGGTCACGATCTACGGAAGGTAGGCAAGCTAGTGTCGTATTGCAAAGCTCTTAGAATAGATTGCAAGCAAGGCACTTGAACGACAGCGCCGTGTCGTCTAGCTTCTAATGGCTCGGTCACGATCGACGGAAGGTGGGCAAGGTAGTGTCGTATTGCAAAGCTCTTAGAATAGATTGCAAGCAAGGCACTTGAACGACAGCGCCGTGTCGTCTAGCTTCCTAATGGCTCGGTCACGATCTACGGAAGGTAGGCAAGCTAGTGTCGTATTGCAAAACTCTTAGAATAGATTGCAAGCAAGGCACTTGAACGACAGCGCCGTGTCGTCTAGCTTCCTAATGGCTCGGTCACGATCTACGGAAGGTAGGCAAGCTAGTGTCGTATTGCAAAACTCTTAGAATAGATTGCAAGCAAGGCACTTGAACGACAGCGCCGTGTCGTCTAGCTTCCTAATGGCTCGGTCACGATCTACGGAAGGTAGGCAAGCTAGCGCAGTATGCAGGGACGGGGTTACTGTCCTGTTCCGGCATTCAGCTTCCCAGCTGTCGGCTATAGTTCTGTTTCAATGTTTCAAGACGGCCGAGTACAGAACGGATTGAGTCATTTCGATAATGTTGCCTCTCCTTTATGTTAATTTTGAGGAACACGATATGATACCCGATATGAATACGTTGTCATAACTTTCCGATAGACAAACATGTATACTGGTGTTGAATACCAATCGTGGTTTTATTATGTTTAACATGCCATTCGTCAAGTTAGGCAATGTAATTACTTTCAAACTAACATGATTTGATTTGTTTACAATTCAACCAGTTAGATTAAGGCAAGATGCAACACACCTACGTCCACGGTGTTCAACCTTCCACTGATAACAAAGGTATCAAATGCTACGCGCAACAGAGCACGGGATATATAGTGTAACTGTAATATATTTATAACACTGCATGAAACACTCTTTAACAACCTTTATAAAAACTGTGTTAATGATATCTCAAGAACGCGGCATAATTTGTGTTGGTTTGTTTTATCAATCCGTGGATATTTTGAACTTTGAAACATGCCTTCATTATTTCCTCGTTACTGCCAGCGTTTTCGTTTCTACATGTTAATCATGGTGCCGCATATCCTGAATTATCTGTTGATGTATTCCATTCTTCTTCTAGTATTTTCCTGTCCACCTGCCATTTTAATTTCCTTCGTACCGTGGTGTGACCTCAGTAAAACGCGAGTTGAAGATGTGTCTATATGATCAACGTTAACTTAGTTTTGAACGATGAAGAAAAATACGTTTATTATTTTGGGGATGTATTAAGAAAAATGCATTTAATTCGAAATTTGATTTAAGAGTGTTCATACAAATAGCCTAACTTGAAATGCTTGAAAATGAAAAGTGTTTTGTTCGTATGTTTAAAATATCATTCAATATCAAACGTTTGCAATGATGCAGGGCTAAATTATATCAAAATCTACAGATATTAAAAAAATTATTAAACTATTATTACTATTCGCTTAAACTAGACAGTTTGACATATTATTGGAATTGTCTAGAATTATCCAAGCTCAATCAAGTTTCCATTATTTTGTTAGAAATCTTTTGAACTTTATGATATCTATAGCGCCGCATTATTCCAAAATGTTGACATTGAATGTTATTTGAAAGATAAGAACATAACTCATAAAACCGTATTTTCACGCTATTTCGGCTTTGTTTCTGTCGAACAACTCTTAATAAACAAAACTATAAAATAACATATTAACAATTTGACATGTTCATTTATAATTTTATTACACGTTTAATCATGTTTATTGTTTTATAACAATAGTATATTTTAATATTGTAGTGCAACTAAAATCGAGTCGCGGGCGCGTGAAGAACTGATAATCACGTTAGACTAGAGCTGTGGGTAACGAGCTGGTGGCTTTGTTCTCGCGATGAGCAAGTACCCATGCACTCACTGACGGTCTAAGAGAAATTCCCACGATTTGGGGGACTGGCATTCTCGCCAGGCGATCCCATCTCGCCGCGCGGCAGAAGAGGAAATCAACTCTTTGCTTCTGGAATGTTGGCAGCCCGATTAGCCGCTTGACCATCAATGTATGTTCCCGAGTTATACATTAATTAACCCTGTTATCAGGTTGTATCATTTACGAATGAAGACGTGTAACGGACTTTACACAACGTACCGTTTTTTACGAGGGCACACAGGAATTCTAATAGCTACACACTTTACGAGCCCTATTTGTTATTTTATGATGACGATATCCCCAACTGATCCGATACATTTATGTGTTATTAATTCTAAAACCCAGCTCGCTAATTGGTCCGGAGTAAATGTTATGAAATCTCGTATAATTTACAACATTTACCGACGAACCCCAGTAGATGTTAGAGGAAGTACTCTCGCGTGATCCCTTATAAGGGCATGCACGGTGTATCACGTGCATATCTTCCGGCTCCGGCTGTGGCACATGCACTACGGGTACGACGGGTACGTGCCTCTCTGGCCCACATCGGACGTACCTAACCTACCCGCGCAGATTGATGTCTATGCAAAGCTAACACGGGAGACCGTTAGCGCATATGATATCGCTTGCACAACACAGATGATATACGGTAAACGTGGTTCGGCTTATATAGACCCGGGGCCAACCGGCGCGTTACCGTACTTCGTCCGAACCGAACCGGCCACCCACTGTGTCTCTCATTACAATAAAATTATTGATATTGAATCAGTAACTGTAGCCAATAAAGATTGTTTCTTAAAGGATTTGATTGTGCCGGTTCCCATAGTGGAAACAATATCATTGTCAGAAGAAGTATAACTGGATATGGCATAATGAATACCATACCGACCGTTAGTGCCTGAATAAAATTTAACAAATGAGTAATTGTGGCCAACAAAGATCATTACGAAGCATTTCATTGATGTTTGCCTCGGAGAATAGGTTATAAAGAATAACTGGAGATTTAATTACCGATTCCTAGCGTTATTGTTATGAAGCAACTGAGATAAGACATTTTATAAACAACAAGTCATATCATATTAATAATTGTATCTATCTATGTTATCAATCTGTGGATTGATTTCAAACAGCTCTCTATTATATTCTTTCTTCTAACAATCTTTTCAATTCTAAATATCCATTACAATGCAATACATATTCACAAGGGGTCCTTAGTATTTTTCTGGTCTTAACTCTAAGACCGGCCAAACTTTTGACCGCTCGTGAAACAAGACCCAGGTCACATGAAGAAGTTACTGATTCCCGGTCGAAACAAAGACGGAATGAGCATTCGAATATGTTTTTAAAATCTATTCTCAGATACTGGTTTGGATTCACAAGGGGTCCAAGTTTGGCCGGTCTTAGAGCTAAGATCAGAAAACGACTTAAGACCCCTTGTGAATCCCGACCCAGGTTATATAAAGAAGTAACTAATTCCCGGTCGAAACAAAGACTCAACGATTATTCCAATAATATGAATCTATTCTGAGGTATATTGGCCTGGATTCACAAGAGGTCCAAGTTTGGCCGGTCTTAGAGCTAAGATCAGAAAACGACTTAGGACCTCTTGTGAATCCAGACCGTTTTGCTCGTATTCCAATCTTGGGCTTGTTGGACCACCAAACGATACCTCAGTTACAATACATTTTATCCGCAAACTATTTTTTTCTTATCGTGTCCATTAACCTTTTATGATTCTGTCTACGATCCGAACAGAAAGTCGTATTCCTCCACATGTCCACAGACCGCCGGCTGCCGAGATCACTTACCTCGTATCCGCGCTTGAGCTGCTGTCCCGTCCTGTCCTGTCTTATATGTCTCACACTACACAACACACGATCTACAATGCCGGAAGTCTTAGAACAGCGCACACTCTGACGTCACTACAACTAGCTTCTTACTCTGCCGACGTGCACTCCGAATCTAACGCGACCGAGGCCAGTCTACCTAGTTTTATAAAGTCCTTTACCCTCCAGCGGAAACAAACGGTTCACTATTGGCTAAGACGTCTCACGTAGTCCTCTCATTGGCGGAGACGTCGGCTCATTGTCATGGTCAGTGGAGGTGGGTACGGACAACCCTCGTCGCACGATGGGGTACGTCATCCCTCCAGTGGCGTTTAGGGACAACCCCCTCAAGAAGACGTACGTGGTACAATAACAATACATCATCCCTCTATAGACGTGTTGGTCAGTGGAGGTGAGTACGGACAACCCTCGTCGCACGATGGGGTACGTCATCCCTCCAGTGACGTTTAGGGACAACCCCCTCAAGAAGACGTACGTGATACAATAACAGTACATCATCCCTCTATAGACGTGTTGGTCAGTGGAGGTGGGTACGGACAACCCTCGTCGCACGATGGGGTACGTCATCCCTCCAGTGGCGTTTAGGGACAACCCCCTCAAGAAGACGTACGTGGTACAATAACAATACATCATCCCTCTATAGACGTGTTGGTCAGTGGAGGTGGTTACGGACAACCCTCGTCGCACGATGGGGTACGTCATCCCTCCAGTGGCGTTTAGGGACAACCCCCTCAAGAAGACGTACGTGATACAATAACAATACATCATCCCTCTATAGACGTGATGGTCAGTGGAGGTGGGTACGGACAACCCTCGTCGCACGATGGGGTACGTCATCCCTCCAGTAGCGTTTAGGGACAACCCCCTCAAGAAGACGTACGTGATTCAATAACAATACACCACCTTTTAAATGTAAATGTGATTTTTCGGGCACTTGCGAAAAAGTGTCTCAGAATATTACACCTCTGGGGACTGGGGCTTCGCCCCAGATGACTTTCTTTCAAATATTGACCTTCTAAGTATCCATTCACCTGCCAGAGCCCCCTCTAAGATTTAATACTTGGTGTCCCTTGGTGTATTGAAAAAAAGTGTTCCGAACCCATATTAACACCCTTCTAGGCATTTTTTTTAAGGGCACTATTTTAACACACTTACGAGCCACTAAGCCAACAATTATTTTACCCGAATATGTTGCTCGTAAAAATGGGAAAATTATTTTATGTTTAAATATTTTTACTTCTATGTCACAAGTTTTACGATGTAGACATAAGAATCATTACGTGGACGTTGTCCCAGCTCTCTAAAAGTACCGGAACGGCCACGGCTGGAACGGCCCACTGCACCACCCCATGGGGGGTGGTTGTAAGTTGCAACATATGCGCAAGGACGACGCCAGGAATTGTTCCGTTGAGGGAAGGATAGAGGTTCACTCGTAAAAATAATTAATTCATGATTGGTATGTTTTTCATATTTGTACTGTACCCAGTAAAATGTTTCAGGAAGTTACCGCATACTTTTGTAAATGTATTTAATTTGGTGAATGCAGCGCTATGTTTATGTTCCAATCCCATTAAAAAAATTAATATTAATTTTCAACTTGAAACGAAATTTCAGCGTATGTATTGGAGGCGGGAGGGGGGGGGGGGGGGGACAAGTACACCCACGTAAAGGGCGCTAACAGACTCGCTCCCAACGCGCGGCGGGGATGGTTCACGGCCGGTCCAACTGGTCGCGCGCAATAATTGCCCACGGACAACGGTACAACCGAGCACAACAATTGTCTCGTGTACGTTTGTCACCGCGCGTGTCTTTCCAGGTATCACATTATCTACTGGTCCACTTTGTTTCCCGAAACACTGAGACTGTTGTGTGAAGACCCCATTCCCTGCGAGCGATAGAACCATGACGTCACACCAGGTCGATCAATCATAGATATGACTGAGGATTATACCGGTGGCTGAGGTCACGCCTGTAAATACGGGTCGCCGTGCAAAGTTTGCCGCAAGGGGGGGGGGGGGGGCAACGGGTTTTGTAAATCTGCGCTGTCACAACCGCAGAAGCAACCTGTCTTGCCACTCCAAAAAACATGGCGGCAGTCGGCCGGCTTGTCGTAATGAATTAAAAATAACACACTTGGCACTCGACCAAATCATATCATACACTTGTTAGGTGCACCCTAACCATCTCGAACCCGGGACAGCGGGTGGGGCTGGTGCTGTGTGCTGCCACGGGGCGCGCCCTCACTGCGTGTTGTCTGTTGTCAGCCACCTCTCTGACAAGATAACAACAAATGTATAATTTGATGATTACATCCTTTGGGCAAGACGACATTTCACGTCAGTTCATCCTTGACTTGACAAGACAATTGTAATTATTGCGAACTTAACCTTCGGGGCCGAACAACTTAGCATTACGTGATTACAGTGATTTTAGAATTGTATGAGATCACAGACCTGGATCAGGGATTCAGGACAGGCGAGTGGCAAGCCCGTACCCAGCCCTTACGCAATACGCATAGTTCACATGCAAAGCTGGTAACTGCTTATAGATGCAAATCGCGGGGTTTGAACTGCTCTGTGGCCCGGGCCGGGTGATTCACCAAATAGCAATGCGAGGTTATTGTATTATATATTCCATTATCAAGGTACGGCTGCGACGTGACACTCGCCTACATCTCGTTACAATGCACAAGTTTGCTCTTGTTGTACAATAGACAACATGGGCATTGTTTTACATCACCCAACCAACAATAATTCAAATCATACATACAATTTCAAACCGAGCATCAATAACGAAATAACATGATACAAAATATATCTGAAGAAAAGGACTGTGCCAGAATAAACATTTGAATTACCATCGTTCACTTTCTGAAAAAATATTTGATTACGACGTTGGGTTGTGTTACCATCCATATCAAACAAATATCAATTTTCGAAATGGTATTGGTACAGGAAAATTTTGTTCCCACGTTAGGTGTTACAAGATGGTGTTAGAAAACGTTGCATAGACTGAGTTATATACTCACCGTGATGTTCACAATAATGTTCTTCGAGCAGAGACCATGGATAGACAGACTCATGGTGATATACAACAACTCAAATTCTCATATACCCTGTCCCTCAGACCAATGAACCTGGCACCGTCCATGATTGTAAATTTACATTATTGATTTATTTAAATTTGTCTCATGTCATGATGAAATAGGCGAGTTCAATAGTATCTACTTCATTTTTTACTTCTGTAGTTGCTAACATCTACTTTAAACAGGAACACTAGTGTGTGTGTGTTTTGGAATTCTGAAGTTTCCAAACACGGCGGGCGTGGGAAATAAGACCTGCGCACTCCACTAAGCGCAAGACCGGCTTTACGAATGAAGAAATAACGCCAGGAATCTGTCATGAAAGGACTCAGTAATAGATAGATAAGGATCTGAGGTCGGCATGACTAACTTATTACGTTGCCACAACTTATCACAGCTTTTTCTATAACTGTACATTCAAGTACAAATTAATATCATTGACACATCACAATCTACAACAACCAATCGGCAATCACTTTAAGTTTATTGAACTGCATGAACAAGCAGATACGTATACAGTAATGTATGACCACCATACCGATAGAGTTGGTTCAGTGGTAACACGCGAAGCTCTATTTCAGGAGGTCGCCGGTTCGATTCTGGCCACCGGCAATCCTGACGGAAGGTTTTTTACAAGGTCTTACTCAGTCGTAAAGGCGAATGCTAGGATTAAGTCCTGCCCTATTCCCTTGGACATTCCTTCCCAACTATCCAAAGTCGCCTGAAGAGGGGTACATAGTCAGTCTTGGGGAGGAACCCGTTCTTGGCAACTTTTATGGGAAGGGAACGCGTTCCTTTTCTTATGCATCAGGAACTTGTAACTTTAAAAGGTACTATTTCTTGGGAACACGGAGCGAGTTTAACGTTCATTAGTTTCTTTCACCGTCGAAATCCTGCCGAATTCCAGTATACCTGATATCGTAACTTCAGTATAAAAATATCTTGGGAAGTTGAGACTTCCCGTGTTTTAAGGAAAATGTCTCCACCCCCTTGTCAGAATATTCCGAGTGGTGGAAGCGGATGGAGACCGGGCGAGTCCGCGGGTGTTAATTAGAAGAATTAGATTTAAAGTTATTTTAAAAGGAACGTGAAAGAAACTAAGTTCCTTTTGAGGAACACCTCAGTTTCATTCAGAGTTCATTTTTTGGGGGATCTTGCCCAAGACTGCACCTAGTCAACACAGGTAACGCCGGTGTGCAACTTATACAGCACGTACTTCTACGAAACATTATGATGATCATTGTGAATGAGATGACTATGAGTACATTACCTTCATGGCCGTTACGCAACGTGTGTGTCACTATGTTGCTCTAGCTAGAGTCTAGCCTCTAGAAGGTGAGGTCCATGGCCTCCAACCAGCAACACCCTCGCCTTGCCTACATTGTGGTGTGTGCACAACTAAGCGTGGGCGCAAGAACAAACCATCCGATGACCCAATAGACACTTCGGCATTCCTCAAGGTTGCTTTGTCTTCGTCATCTTGCAGGCCACAATACACATTCTTTCGGCTGATGAGGAAGCAGAGCATCATGCGGTCTCTAGGTTGACTGAGGAAGCTTGGCATGATGCTGCCTCTGAGTCTAAGCTGACTGAGGAAGTAACGCATGCAGTATCGACTGAGAAAGCACGGCATGTGACCTAGGATGACTGAGGAAGCACAGAGTAGTCAGTGGTAGCTCATGCAGTTGCCCCGACTGAAGGGCTCTAGCACAGGGCAGGCTCTAAGCGCATTCGAATCCCGCATAAGGCATGTTTTTTATAATTGTCCTTCATCTTAGTCTATCATATTTCAATAGCATGGTTGCAAAAATGGAGACGTGTATCAACAAGAATCATCATCAACGCTATGGAAGCACGGCATTTACTCTATTTATAGGAGGCCTGAGGAAGCAGCACGCGGGATCTCGAAACCAACAAGGCCGGCAATGAAACGAGGCTGGTCGTGCTGATGTGTTCACGTTGAACATGGCCAACCAGGAGCCACGGACACAGGAACATGGCATGCGCCCATATAGGCCGCCTGAGGAAGCAGCACGGGGCCCCGAATGAAACGAGGCTTGTCGTGCCGATGTGTTCACGCTGAACATGGCCATCCAGGAGCCGCGGACACAGGAACATGGCATGCGCCCATATAGGCCGCCTGAGGAAGCAGCACGGGGCCCCAAATGAAACGAGGCTGGTCGTGCCGATGTGTCCACGCTCAACATGTACATCCAGGAGCCGCGGACACAGGAACATGGCATGCGCCCATATAGGCCGCTTGAGGAAGCAGCACGGGGCCCCGAATGAAACGAGGCTGGCCGTGCCGATGTGTTCACGCTCAACATGTACATCCAGGAGCCGCGGACACAGGAACATGGCATGCGCCCATATAGGCCGCCTGAGGAAGCAGCACGGGGCCCCGAATGAAACGAGGCTGGCCGTGCCGATGTGTTCACGCTCAACATGTACATCCAGGAGCCGCGGACACAGGAACATGGCATGCGCCCATATAGGCCGCCTGAGGAAGCAGCACGGGGCCCCGAATGAAACGAGGCTGGTCGTGCCGATATGTTTACGCTCAACATGTACATCCAGGAGCCGCGGACACAGGAACATGGCATGTGCCTATATAGGCCGCCTGAGGAAGCAGCACGGGGCCCCCGAATGAAACGAGGCTGGTCGTGCCGATGTGTTCACGCTAAACATGCACATCCAGGAGCCACGGACACAGGAATGCGCCCATATAGGGCGCCTGAGGAAGCAGCACGGGGCCCCGAATGAAACGAGGCTGGTCGTGCCGATGTGTTCAGTAGCCGCTTCCAAGTCGTGTCGATCCACATTACCCGACTATGCGCGAACAAATAAGCGTTGTAATGAAACGACACCGAAGCTCTTGTGTACTTCGTGTTGAGATTGATAAGCGTAACGGATTGGAGCGAGCGTGTAAGCCGTGGGTTCCCATGCAGGCTGTGTTTTTTCCTTGACGGGCGCGTTTGACGCCGGCCCGAACAATACCCTCGCTCGCTCGTTGTGTAATTGGTATGTATTGCGCAAGCTAGGTATAGCAAGCCTGCTTGGATCATTGGCGACTGCTTTGCCTTTATGTTGGTCGCTTTCGGCCGCTCTACAAGCGAGTGTGCAGACAAGGCCGAAATAGGCATTTGAAAGAATTAATTAATTTGTACGCAATCCATTATGGGCTATACTAATTTAAGAGTTTTCGACACAAGTAGCTAAAAAACGTGAGAATGTATATAAGGTTTTTCGTATCTTTAAAATGGCGTTTAATTTAAAAAACTTGAATTGGTGCTGATGATGTACAATATGATTATAAAATGAAGTGTAACACACCTCAAATTGTATAATTTGATCCAAACAATACTTTTTAATCCTTTTTTGAGAATACTTGTGTGTACATCTTGGTAATAGGGGCTGTAATATGTTATAACAAGATTTACATGCATTTTCAGAAAGGGATTACAAAGTCAAAAGTAATATGTTTAGATTAAATACCCTCAATTCAATTTATTTCATTCATTCATTCAATCAATTCAAATACAATTTGAGAGTATTGAAACTATAGGGAGTGTTACATTTAATTTCATTTTCATATTGTATCTAAACAAAGTCAATGTAATTTGCATCGTTTTGTGGGTGTATCTTGATAATATTTAGCCCCGCATCAACCTGTAATTATATATTGATTCTCATTTCAAATGCACGAACCTCAAAACATCCTTGCTACATACATCAGCCACCACATTAAAAACAATATGGCGCCCAGTATGAAGCTTTATGCATACAGTCTCCAAAATTAATGTATGCGTGAACCGTGCTATGTACAAACAAAGTGGGTAGGACACAAACAATTTTACATAATTTTATGCTTATGCATGTTTCTCCCATAACTCACGATTTCATTCGAATTTAAATTTTTGTTAATTTAGGTAATTTATACCCATCCTTATTTCAGTAATTTTCTCTTCGTTTCATGTTTCTAAGAAAACGGCCAGCCCAATGAAAACATGCATTGAAATGTACATTTAGATCATTAAAAGCTGAATGTATAATAAGGGGGGGGGGGGGGGGCAGAAACAGCTTGTCTGGGCTACACTACTTTTACTGTTTTTATTACTTCTGATTGTCTCAGAGAACCAGTGAAGTATAATATAAACAACCGTTATATTTACATTTTCTGGTATCTCATGCCTCGCTCTTTGCAATTCACATCTAAAGCCATAACTTTGTCCAAACACTGCCATGGTGATAGTAGAGGACATAACGGTACCAGTTTGAGATTGAGTTGGCATAAAGAAGAGACTTTTCCGGAGGTGAAACAAACATACTATATATACCAACGGCATAGTGTTGAATTTATTCCAGCAACATTCTAAAGTTCAACATTTATATTCTGTACAACATACATGCTATACGACATGAATTCTATATAATTAATTCTATATGATTATTTAATGTAAATGTACTTCCCACACTCAAGCCTAGGCTTCTTATGTGGGCATCACTCGTACATCTCATGCGATCGTCATAGACGAGTGGTTCGTGGCCAATCAGTGATCAGTATTTAAAATTGGATCTCGCTATACACCAATCAGATCATCTATGATGAAACCTTCTGTAAGGTAGTCTCGGAACAAGTATGTATAGTACATTTATGTGAGAGCAAAATGTTTTGAATTGAATTGAACAAGTAGTTTCTCACGATCCGTCCCTGCCTACCGCAGCCAATATACCACCTATAATATCCCAATAATAGCGTTTTGCTAGTATTTTGCAACACACACCCACCGCAAGCTATCGCGCGCTGAACCCAAGCTTCGCGGAATACAATGACAACAGGTGTGTAAAAAGTAAAATGGAGTAGTTTGGTTTGGGACGTGAGCATCCTATACTCCAGTTGACGGATATGTTCTTGGGCGTTTGAACACGGATATACAAGAACCAGGACATATGTTCGCCGCTAAGTGAAGTCACTGATAACACACTGATGAGTTCATTAAGACTTGGGTAGTTAAAACTTAATCCATTCCCGGGGCAAACGGTTCTTAATGGCGACGAACTCGATAGAAATCTTGTCCCGTTCATCGGGCATGTTCATATTTGTGGGGTGGCTGAGTATTCTTGCTTCCAGTGTAGCAGGTCCAGGGTTCGAGTCACGGTGCGGACTGGGGTATCTACCAATATATGATACTGCCATAGGCCCTACACAATAGTATAATAGTAGTCAAATTACGTTTGAAAGAAAGTGAGTTTAGAGCTTCAGATGGCTCAAAGTGGAATTATCTTGATTGGTTCAGAGTGTATCATTAAACCAAAACCACAATTGTCGACATCGTGATCGTGATCGTGATCGGGATCGCGATCGTACATTTCTTATGCTAAATCATTGCGGCATTACGATTTTATTGCAAACATTGCCATAAGAACTGTCAGTTAACTTTTTCCCGATTTCCGGATGGCGATTGCGATCCCGATACCAACAATTGTGTGTAGGCATTTATCTAAAGATTGAGTAAGCTTATTAGCTGACAGGATAATATTTACTTGGGAGGGGTTCCCACAACCTGAAATAGGAAGTTATCAAAGTCATGAATTCACTTTGTTAAACTACCACTTTGTTTCACTACCACTTTGTCTGTCACAGGTAACTTGACAAAAGTAATAGTTATTAGTAGTTCACGAACTAGTGGTAAGGCACATTGTGTATTCTGCAATGCATCCATGAGATATATATACATCATTCTAATACTGTTCTCAGCGTGGATAAACAAAAAAAAAATTCAAAAGGTTTTTATTTTTATTGATATAACACGTTGTCGTTGTTTCTGGTTGATTTGTCACGATCCCCGGACGTCTCCTATTGGTCGACGTTTAGCCGTGAAACGTCACCGACCTGGTGTGGGTGTCATTGGTCCATCGTTGCTGTGCTGTATTATCCTCTGCGCATCTCCGCGTTCTTACACGATTGATCGGCCCAGGAGATTCCTCGCTCGGTCGTCGTGCACGGCCCCTTTGTGTTCTTGAACTCTCGTCTAGATTAGCCTCGCATCAATAGGGTGTATTCACGTATTGCGCATGGTGGCCACATTGGAGGCCACAATGGCATGTGATTGGTAGTTCATTGTTTCTATGTTTCAGCTGGCGTATGATGCAAATTCAACAGCTGTTCTCTAACTTTGGTTTGCTATTATTACTTAAAATCAACATAAACAAACTCTTTTGTCTCGATTTCTCTTTTAATCGTTTACAAAAGCATACAATAATCATTTTTGTACACTTGATCGGGGGATATACGTGTTCAAACTTGTCATATTTCCCCGTAAACAATATTATTCTATATCTATTGACAGCTAAATGAGACTTGAAATAGTACTATATAGGTGGCCTCCAATATGGCCGATGTGACGTCACGTGAATACTCCCTATCTATAGGCTGTAGTCTGTATCTATCTCGACCTACCGTGTGGTCTGTGGAACCCTCGATTTCTGAAAGTAAAAATTGTTTTAAAATGCTATTAAAGTGACAAAAAGTAAACCAACATATTTTATCCCCAATTGAATGTTGTTTCTTATAATGTTCCAAAAAACACTTCCGATTTTCAAATCTTATTGATATATTTGTGTTGTTGCAATGCACTTTTCACATCTAAATAAGAACATTCGATAAACGGGAATATATTTCATTGGAAGAAATAAACATTCATAAAGAAAAGTATAGTAAAGTTTCCATGCAGGGGCTGACAAATTTTGGTTTACTTTGTGCAAGTTTTAGCCTACAGAAATAGGGGGTTTCGAAGGGTTCGTGGACATACAGCCTTATCTACTAGGTACTAAGATAACGTCAACGTTCATTGACATAAGCCAAAGTAAGTTCAATTAATTCACGCTGAAAGTAAGCGCGGGTAATGTATGTCATTCTTATTCATGCATGCTAACGTTGTTGAATTATTAATGTCTTGCAACGAACGAAAATAAAAAAATACGACATGAGCGACGAGAGTGACATGAGAGAAAGAGAGAGAGAGAATTTAATGAGGGGGAGGGGGCGGTCAGCGATAGTCACGTGACACCTTCATAGACTTGGTGTAGGGCTCGTGGGTCGTGGCCACCATGGTCCAAGAATGTTGTTCCAGATATATAGTTATTAGATCATGCGTGGCCACCACCTTCCGCACTTACAACATTGTAAAGAAGCTATATTTATACAGCGGTCGACTGGCGTACCCATGCGCCAATCATGGCTGCCTTAGGCGGATATTGTTTCGTTCCTTTTCCCGTAGATTTAAATCCTGCACACGAAGTGTGTTCTTTAATACCTATCGTCAAATGAAGCTATTATTTTGTGTTCCCTTATATACCTATCATTATTGAGGGCTTTAGCCCCGACGACATAAATTATTTAAAACTTAGAATTTGTTACTAAGAATTTGTGATTAAGTTTACATAAAACCTAAGAACTAATTAAAGAGCTACAACAAAGATGAAACACTTGATAGATCTATGTGATAAATATACGCGGGCTTCTATCGATCGGATTCGGATAGAAAACATGTAAACTTTATTTTTGATTTTGGTACATTTCATTCGAGTTTTTGAATTAAGAATTTGTTGAAAGTTGGTATCTGCTCTTTAACAAGTCACATATCTTTAAAATTGTTTTGTAAATTCAATTCTTTGTTCTAAATAGTCTACGTAGCTGGGGTTTTACCATTACTCTGTGTCCTTCTGCCCATGCAGAGCACAGGCCCGCGCCAGGGCTCGAGTCCCGTGCGAATGGCTCTCTGCTGTTCGCGTATATTGTGGCGTGTATGCGTACGACGGCCCGGCAGAACCACACACGGATATTTTCATGAATGGCAATTTACAGGTTGTAATTGCTTTATTTGGAAACTGGTTGCTGCGGTGTACGGTTGATTCACAGAACGATAATAATTATTGGCGATCGTGCTTCTTCCTTGTGGACCTTCCACAATGATGGCCGGGGGCACCGGACGCTGCCATGTCTTCGGCAGCGTGTGTGATTGTGCTCTGATAGTAGCAGGTATCGTGCTGGCAACAGCGCTCATGCTTACGGAGAAGATAAGATATATATCATACAGGGATGGCGAACGTTTTTGAGTTTGAGTGTCATTATTTTGAAATTATGGGATTGACTCTTCAGGTGTGCCGCCTCAAAATAGTCACAATAACATTTTCATTCTACTTTAGAGGTTTGCTCCAAACTTGACTGGGATTTGGAATTGTATGTTTTGTACGAGGAGCAAATTGGGTGATCAGTTTGGTGAGAAAGATGCCATGTATATTCATGATGTATATTCTAAAATCCCAAATTTTGTAAATGTCCAGAAAACGACTTTGAACAGTAGTAAATTTTCATTCCGATACTGTATACATGTTCTACGTAAGTAGAGTAGTAAGTAGTTCTGTACTATACTCAGAAGGTCTTCGCGTTCCCTGTCCCTGATCTGTCCTTAAGCCCAAGGCAGGACTCGAACCTGGACCGCTGAAACCCTCCACACACATCACTACCTGTGACGTCATATCATACCATGTATGTAGAGTGACAGTGAATGGCTCTGAGAAACCATGGGAGCCGTTTCCACGCGAGCAACAAAACAAGTAAAGTACCTACACGATATCTAGCGGAAAAACGAGTTTCAATTTCGTCCATTCGAGAGTCTTCCGCCGGCTTCACTTTCTCAGTTACTGCAGGTCGACTACTAATAGTAATAGCCTCGCCTGTGACCGGGCCCAGCCCGCATGGGCTTGTGGCGAGTGGTATGCGTGACACGTTGATTGGCTGCGAGTTAGTTGAGTCGCGTCGTTGTATCCAATGCTATGATGAGCCCCGTTGCATGAACGACAGCTCAGCTGTTGAAAGCAATGTATTCATGCGGTATGTAAATGTATCCTCTACCGTGAGACCGTCAGCAACAACATAACTTGCTTATTAAAAACGGAAACTTAGTAGAACAGGTACATATGTGTTATTAAAAAATATAGGACTTTACACTGTTCCTTGTCAATTAAAATTATAATAAAACGACGCAATATTTCGAGAGCTAATCAGCTCTCTTCAACAGGCAACCGTCCACTACCCGTCTAGTGGACGGTTGCCGTAAAAATGTATTATCAAAAAATATGTATAAAACCGAAATTTGTCAGTTTAAAAACGAATTTCACACTAAAATAAACAATTCTCATGGACCTCCACGCATGGGGCATACTGTGCAGAGATGCAGGGATGCAAAGAGGGCGTGGCCCCCACACACAGTCCCGTGACGTTGACATGCAGGCCATGCGAGTAACGGAAAGACTAGGAAAAGTGTCGGGATAATTGCCGGGCGTCGTCCACGTGCGGAGTCGCACAGCGGACAATTTCACTGTTAAATCACAACTTCCGTAATCTCGAACCGTCACGGTGAGTTGTAGGGCACCATGGGTAGGTGTAGGGGTAGGGGTACAACGTGCGTGCTGCAGGGACGCATATAGGCTAAACAGGTGTACGTTTATCCTACTCACTTATACAAAGGAAGGCAATTAATGAAACCGTAGAATTTACAGTGACATAATATAATCACAGAAGACAATTAGATAGCTATTAAGATAACACAAGAACAAAACAAACCGCTACTTATAGAAAAGATAACATTGAACAACAAAAATTGGGATGAAATATGAAAATAATTTAGGAATTTAGTATTAAATTTACAAATAACATAGATTTCCACAAATGTTATCATGCCATGTCAATGATCAGCGGTAATGTCAATGTTGAAGCTGAAAACGGGGAGGGTTGAGGGAGGGGGTGATATGATTTTAAAACATAATTTTATAGGTTGTCGATGTACATCCATTAAAAAAAAAAAAAAAAAATGTGCTCGGGGAGAATTGATGTTTTTGTTCGTATCTATTTTGGGATGATGCAGGCAAAGATATTATTTGGCTAGTACATACCTCAAAATAAACAGATGCAACATTGATTGTGTTTGGATAAAATTTGAGAAATATTTCAATAATATCTCTACAATTCTATAATTCCATCTAAAGTGGCATTGTGCATTTTGAATAATTTGTT
Organism: Isoperla grammatica; assembly: GCA_945910005.1. Classification (NCBI taxonomy): domain Eukaryota; kingdom Metazoa; phylum Arthropoda; class Insecta; order Plecoptera; family Perlodidae; genus Isoperla; species Isoperla grammatica. The sequence goes on from OX246741.1 coordinate 24,503,688, forward strand.
TTAGATTATCTTCAGACCATGATAAAATAGCTTCGCTAAATTGTAAACATAAATTTTTATTTAAAACATACGACTTGTATACAAATGATAACATTGAGATATTTTATTTTACAAGCATTCTTTGTTCTACGAATCACCTACAAGTTGTTTACATTTTAGTATTTTCACTTTTTGGCTTTTCAAAGGTGTGATTTCCGGAAACCTCCGGGGTGCAAAGATAAGAATCAACAGTTGTCCATGCAACACCTGTCCTCTGTCCTCTGTCCTCTGTCTTTCCTCTGTCCTCTAGCTCGGAGACACTATTACGAGGACCATTGCACTCGTCTTGCCGGTCTACCAAATACGGAGACCCAATCATCCGTCTCCGTATTTTGGCGAGTGTCTAATGATATGCGTCATGACTCATGACTCATGATTCACATTGCGCAGTCGCAGAACCCTCGCTAGGCAATCACTGCCGGACATGGCTGCAATTAGCTTGACGTCGTGTGAGGCTCCATGCACATTCGGGACTAATTCGCCGACTACCATACGAAGTTAATGAAGCAACATCGGCATAATAGAGAGAGAGAGAGAGCATGACGTTCTCTACCGAAAATATGTTGTTTATACTTGGTTAAAACTATTAATGATAAATCGGAGAAAATTGGCTTAGAGTTAATTTGTTGATATTTTGATAGGATTGTGTGTTTGTGTGGTCATTTTAATTTTTGCTAATTAATGGAAAAAGGGACATTTTACTGCTAAAATAGGTTGTATTAAAATCTGTTAGTTTGTTCTAGGCTTACATACATGTTGAGTGTTTTTGTACCGAAAACACTTTAGTTTAGTCATGAATTTGATTCAAGATTGTGAGTAATGTTAAGTAAAACATAAAGTAACCAATTTAACTTTTTTTTATTAAAGCGAACGTTTTTAACTATTTATTTATAATGCTAATTTTTCGAAAGTTAATGCTACATCAGTTACTTCAAATCACATCTGTAGTTAGAGCTGATTGGAGGGTTCGAAGGTTACATCATCCTTTTGCATGGGAAGGGAAGTAAAGCCGATGACCCCCTTGGCTCTTTTTGACAGGAGTAGACTATGCGCCAGTTCCCTCTCACCTTCACAATTATCCATCAATCATCATATTACATTAAAATGCGTTACTATAGTGTGACAACGGTCCTACTGCAAATATATGTAGAATAAATCAGTCAATTTATATCGGCTCATACACAATAATACATTAATCGCCTATTAGTTTATATATATTTATTCATCTACAAAGTTAAAAACTGCATGTATTGTTAATATATTGTGTGATATATTTACAGTATAGGAAATGAATACCTCTGATGACCCGTTCTCTAACCTTGAATCTCTCATGGTTATGTTGGTGTTAACACTCACATGTATTATTTATTACCACCATCTGGACTCTCATATAGCAAATTGCACGCTACTTGCACATGTGCTATTTGCACAACGGTGCTATTCTTCCTCTCAATGAAGATCTGCAACACTTTTATTATCAAGTTGTAATCCCTCGTGCTGAAGAATGTAACGACCCGAGGGTGATATTTGCATTTCATAGGGAGGGGGGGGGGGGGGGGGAGGGGCTACCCCCATCTTTGCCCAAAAGAGAATTTTGTGTACGGCATTGGGCAGAAACACGTATGGTGGGTTCATTAAATTGTTAACATGAAATTGATTTGCTGTTTGCATGGTGTGTCACGATGAAAGATCGTGGCAAAGAGTAGGGAGGTGTTCGAGATGGATTTCATTTTATTGCACACGGAATATTTGGGGGAGGCATTTTAATATTTTCTATCTTATATATGACAATAAGAATTAAAATTAAAAAATTAAGTAACTATTTATTTTCAAAATAAAAAAACATGTATGTATGTATGTATAACCCGATGCAAACGCAAAAGACATGAGATTATCCCACGGAAAGACAAATTATACCCACTGCACTTATTACTTTTCCAACAGCGCACTAAAATAAGCCTAATTCTTATCAATTATCAGCCAGGAAGAGACGCGGCTGTTAACCGGTATCAATGCGCGCATGATACGATTACGAAGACAATGGCTAATTTATTTACTGCACAGTTTTTATGCTGTAATGGTCGGAACGTTCGTGCAAGTAAACTATGCAACATTCGTGAGTCCAATTTGTGTTTAGGCATTCATTGACAGTAATTCCTCCCGCCCGGGGTGAGTAACCACTCATACAGACAGCAATGACATGCAGCGCTCCACGCGGCTCTCAGCGGCCCAAGTCTTACTGCTGGTGAGGGGTGGGGGGTGAGTAACCACTCATACAGACAGCAATGACATGCAGCGGAGGCTCCACAGCGGGCCAACCAGGGGCGCCGGGTTTTCCAAATTCTGAGGGGTGCTCAACTTCGCGCAAAAGGGACGGAGCACGGGGGGCGAACGCTCCCAATGATAGCGCCACAGGCGAAACATTTTTAAACCCAGTATTTAGAGTGTGTTTGGTGCGTTCTAGAAAAAAGTGGCGTGAATGCAATGCCCAAATAATTCATTTAAATGTATATATATGTATAATAATATGCATATAATAATGCCAAAACAACATTATTTTAATCACTTTGATTGTATCGAAGATGAAAGTAGAAACAAGATCGTAAAAAATATTAAAAAACGTTTTTTGATAATTGAGACCTCAAAACTCTTATATATATATTTATTCTTTTAGTCTTATAATAAATATAAGAATAAATATAGAAATAATAAATATATATATTTATTCTAATTATTCTTTTAGTCAGGGTATTTACTATTTAGAGGGGTGCTGCGCACCCCTGATCCAGACAATCCGATGGGTGCTTCAGCCCCTGAGCACCTATATAGTCGGCGCCCCTGGGGCCAAGTATGCTGGCTGGGACATAGGGTTGCCCGTAAGTAAGTGTAAGGAAAGATATTGTTGGATCATAGGGTGGCCTCGTTGGTGCGAACAATAGCTGCCGAAGAAAGGAAGCGAAAAGGGAAATTAGTTGCACTTGCATACATTAATTATGTGCAATTAATTAAGGCCATTTCAGCAGCTTTTTTCGTTTTTCAACAGTGTTCGACACAAGACAAGAAACCCGTGGGAATATAAAGTGTTTTGTTCGTATCTTAGAAATGAGGTTCAATATCAAAATGTTTTAATTATGCGGCTCTAGACAACACTATACCATAATATATAGTTGTGGTTTAAAAAAACTATGCAACATCACCTTATTGTGTGGGTAAAATGAAATAATTTCAATGATAATTTGACCAGGTTGATTATTTTCCAAATATATGTAGATCGTGTCACAAATCATCCCCAAATTTCGAATTGAATGTCGTATAAAATATATGTATTATGAACGCCTCCTAAACCTCCGTGTAACCTCCAACCCCCCCTTATTTTGGATTTCTTTATGACGACCCCGTCGATACGCAATGGATCTGATGTAAAAGGGGTCATCTCCTATGTTCGAGCTGTCAAGTACGTCTACTAACTAACTGGATAGAACCCGTAGGTCGGGAGTGTTTAGTGCATCGAGGCCCATCGCGACAGTAAATCGTTCACGGTTGTGGCGAACCTGTATATAGTCAAGTCATCTCCATACGGTAGTGTCACACGTAGATTCCTATCAATTGCTCCTCGTGTGTCGTGTGTTTGTCCCTAGCGTGTCGCTACACGGTTGGTCACACTGCATGATCGCTCATAATGGCGGGGTGGGACGCGCAACGTTATTGTGCCCTCTTGCAAAGCCCGCCCGCTCGCAAGTAGTTAGGTGTTAACATGGTGAATTATGCGCCCGCGCACGACGTCGGGTAACGAGGCCTATCGTGATGATCTTGGTAAGTAGGCGCATGGGCGTCCGGAGGGGGGGTGCAAAGGGGTGCACTTTAACCGCCCCCGCCATGAAAATCTCATATTTATATCACTTTCATCGTTCTGCGAATGCATGTTCTGCGAATGCATGTTCTGCGAAGCGAGCGTCCCCATTAGACTTTTATGGCACTTCGTTCTGTTTTTTTGTTTTTTTGCTTGTTTTGTTTTTGTATTTTTTTTTTTATGTCTGTCGATAGCGGTCGAACGGAAAGTCCGATCAACTTGAACTTTGGACCATCCACAAGCCTCAATGTGGATTGTTTGTGGATTGGAGTAGTTTGTATTAGTTTAGAAAACTTTTCGCCAGAGTTCGGAGATACGGACGCGCTCGCTTATCAACGCGTCATACAGAGCGTTTTCCTAGTATTAATGAAAATGAAATGTGTATTAGAATGTCATTTTATATTAGTCGAATGGCTTCATGTGTCGTGGCCCTGTCATGTATGTATGCAAGTACGTGCCTATAATTTTAATGTTATGATGTTGATTTAAACATAAAGATCACGTGAACATTGGAGAGAAAAATGTTCATGGACATTCGCACGGGGGCTACAAAAGACCACTTCAATTGTTTCCCATCTCACCTCACCCCTTGCATGGCTGAAACCATTTTAAAGTAGCCGTTTCTCATTCTCATTCCAAAATTAAAATTTGTAATTGCTTAGGAGTACCCCCTCCCCATGGTACTCGGTATAGCACCATCATACTCTGCAACCCCATGGTAAAATTCGTGCGGACGCCCCTGCAAAGACGTCCACAAGTGTTACTAATAAGAAACAATGCCGTGACTCTATCGTCTGATCTGCCTCGTCGCGGTTAGCCTCGTTGCATGGGAGTGAGACAGCGCCTTGTGGACGCCATGTGGCCATGCAGTACACTAGATCATTATTATGCATGACATCAAAGATTGCGTTACGATGTTGCTGATGTTGAAGAATGTGTCACTTAGATGTGGCCATATGGTTCTTGCATGAGCCAGTCTTGGTAGTTGCTCCCGTTTCCAACAGCCAATCACAGGCCGGGCATTGTAGTGTACATTTTATGGCGGGTGTTTAAATAAATCCATTGTTCCCGAAACAACATTACCGATGACTGATAAAGGTTGCTCAGCGGTAAGACGCGAGCTAATTCGGGAGGTCGCCGGTTCGATTCCGGCCACCGGCAGTCCTGACTGAAGGTTTTTCCAAGGTTTTCCTCAGTCGTAAAGGCGAACGCTGGGATTAAGTCCTATACTAACAGCTCTCGGACATTACTTCCCAACTATCCAAACAAACACTCTAACATACCTAGTTATAGTCAGCTGAAGAGGGGCACATCAAGTAAAGCTGGTGTGCACCCTATTACGGGTATTCCTAAAAAAAAATATTATTATTACCGATGTGTTCGCGTCATAGAACAAATAAATCAAGACATTTGGATTTTTATCGTCTACCCACTCAGTTACAAGAACTGATTTTCACTTTTCAGTGTGAGACATTTATGCAATTTATTATTAGGTGCTTCGTTGCTATGACCGCTCCAAAGTGACCGTTTAGATGTAGGCCTACATCTTCGTCTTGAGAAGGTAAACAGGGTTATTGCTTCGAAACGTCGGGCAGGAAGGGGTAAGTTAAAGCGTTGACGACATTCGCGGCAATGACCCCCATGTAAGAGCAACCACAGTTTCATAGGTTGTACCATATGTGCCCCTTCAAGTGACCAATTGTGTAAATTAGAATGTATGGATATAGTTGTGAGAGAAGAAGTGTTGCAAAGTGCGCAACAGCGCGAGGGCTAATGTTTGCTTGTAGGGAGATCCTTAGCCTTGCCATGGGATTGTTTGACTATATACATGTTATTTCCCATAAGTAAAACAATCTCCTTGACAATGAGGGAGTTCCCTTACCTAGGGGACATTTGTGCATTCGCGCCTTAAGAGCGAAAGGTACTTCTACATCAAAAACCGCAGAAAATTTCCATTTTAAAATTATATCTCAAGAATGTTCTTCGAAATCGAAAATCTGAATCAACAGCGCACTGTAGTTTGGTAAGCCCTACATTCTGAATGCTCTAAATTTGTCTAACATTATAATCAGTATAGTTTTTATGTTCAATTAATTGTATTACTAATTATTGATTTAATAATCAAAATAACTGCGCTAATGCTTATAATATTTCATTCAGACTGTAAGGTTTACCAACACAGTGCGTTGTTGACTCAGTTTCGATTTCGAGTAGCATTCTTGAGATATAATAAAAAATTTAAATGTTCTGCAATTTTTGACGTAAACCTACTCCTCCCTCTTAAAAGACCCTTACTGCTTGACCTTGACCAAGTGAGCGTGACGGGCGTCGAACACGGAAGCGCCGAGACGCCCTGTAGGCCTACATCACACTTAGCGGAGGCGTAAAGACAGTGACACTAGTTTTATTACACCGGCTGACAGATGTGGGCTAATCAAACACTCCGAGTGCACCAGCCGTTATGCCGAGCTATGACGTCACACGCGGAAGCTGTCACGTGACGCGGCAGAAGGCAACTCAGCATGACAGTTGGGTGCAATAACAAAACGCTACACACACCATATGTGTGTGGATAGTTGGGAAGAATGTCCGAGAACTGTTAGTAGGACTCAATCCTAGCATTCACCTTGTAACTGAGTATTGGTGCGCCTCACCTTCAGCCAGGAGTAACGGTGACTGGTGTCGAACCGGCGACCTCTCGTATTGGAGTAATCGCGTCTTACCGTTGAGCTACCTCTGTCGGTGTTCGGAGAGTAAAACAGCTGTTGTCACAGAGTTTCCAACACTTTTGTAAACTATGGACCCCTATCACTGTCCCACAAATTGAGTAGATCCCCAGCTAGCACATTTATTTAATGTAATACCCTCGCTAACATTATTATTACACATATATCTCCCCCCCCCCCCCCTCACAATTTAGTTTCCTACTTTTATTTACGAGGCTGGATTTAAAGTGGGCCTCAAATATAATGAAATAACCCTGTGTGTTCATTCATTTTTATCGAACTTCGTGGCGTCTCTGTGGGAGGTCCAGGGGTCCGCGGACCACAGTTTGGGAACCTCTGGATCTGGGTAATGTCGGCTTAGACTCTAGCTAGAGGGTTGGTAGGGTCCGACCAGGAATATTATAATATCTTTGGGGAATATTATAATATCTTTGGAGAATATTATAATATCTTTGGGGAATATTATAATATCTTTGGGTCCGACCTTCGATGCCGTTGTGTACATGATAACATAATGTTTGTATTGATGTATTCTTGCCATGTAAATGTAATCCAATCTATCATTTTAATAAGCACTTTTGTAGCGTTTTCAGAAATATATGTGTTTATCGATAACATCTATAAAGCCTATTGCCACTCACTTTTGAATTTGCTGGTAACCAACCCATCGGCGTAAATTACCTCTGGCGTAGTTGAAAAATAAGTTGGTGCTATTGTTTAGTTTCTGTTATTTTGTAAACATAGGACTAGCTGTATACATTTTGCCCGTACATTTAACTACAATGTATAGGGAATGGTAATTTCGAAGAGTACCGTTATTATTAGGTCAACAGTGTCGACTGTAATAATATGAACTTGGACTTTAAAATTAACTAGAAACTGATTTGTTTATGTGAATTGAGTTGCCTTAAAAATACCGTTAACGTAGTGTGTTCTTTTGCCATCCATTGTCTTTATTATACCTTTAAACAACTCAACTAGTATATATATATATTTAAATTTTTATACAGTGGTGGTAGTTATAACCGAAGCTTCGAGTATAGGCTACAGTGTAAACCTTATCTAAAATTATGTCTCCAGGTTTATTTACATCGCATGTAGTAATTATTTTTATTTTATCACTCCAAATGTAGGTGTTATATACGCGAATAGTTGAAGTTGACTTCATAATTTTCATAATCGTACACAACTCTACTTTAAAGGTATTCGGTAATTAGTTGTACGTATACATCGTAAATATACATATCACAATTTAATGTTATATTCAAGAACAATGTTTACATGGTATAATTACGCTGGGGCAACTATATATATATATTGTATACGCCTATTCGTGTTCATACCTGTGCACCTCCCACAGTTTTCATTTCATTAACCATTGCTATGATAGTAAGTCTGTACTGGTCATATTAGAACAAGATCTATGATTTCCGTCATGTCTTAGTCTTTCGAGAGCCACTTCTCTAAGATGAGATCATAAACACCTGTCGGACGCCATTACCCGTCGTAATACACTCTTCCTGATATCCATCTTGTTGACACTTGCATCTGTACTGTCTGCATCAGTTATTACCGGTAAAAGTGTGTGTGTGGCTACTTTCAGAATCATAACTACTTCAAGAAATGAGAGACTACTCGTCAAATACGAGACAAGAATTCCGTTGGGGACATTGCCGCGTGGCTGAGTCTACGGGTGTTATGGGTTCGATGTACGGTAGGCGTCCATACGGACAGGGGGGACACGGCTTGAGGTGGTCCCGGTAGTGAAATGGGGGGGGGGCGATTGGGCGATCATCCCCTTCATGATTGTCCATCGAAAGATATATCATCATTAAATCATGTACAATACTTAAACATTGTGGTAAACACTATTACCCCCCCCCCCCTCTTCCCCCCATCTTTATGATGATTTTAGTTTAGTACTAACATAAGCCCACAAAACGCCTTCAGAATGAATACCAAGTAGGCGTAATTATTTTATGTCAATTATCTCAAGTAGAGAATTCTCTATTTTTTTCTTTTCATTCTTGAACAAATGGTATGTGGAGGGAGGTGTAACCTTCGTCTAGTCTGGATTTTGAGGGTTCGATGCCCGGCAGACGTCCTTGGAGTGACTTGGACACTGTGTGAGATGGGGGATAGCATGTTGCACTGACCACAGGATGGGAACATGGCGTCCGCCTTGAGGTAATGTACCGGGAGTACGCTACGTGCTTCAGAAGGCCGTGGAATGTCTCAGAGGTCGATCGCTCCTCGCGGTGGATGGACGAGTGCACGGCTGGCAGCGCCCGGTCCGGCCGCCAATTAATTGACCGGCGATCGATCGGTTCCACGTGAGCGATCGGGCCGAGATGGTTTTTATTTCCCGACGAACAACATCCGAGTCCGCATGGGATCGTGCAGCGTCAGTGGCGTACGTACGTCGTACAGCGGAATAAAGCGCCACTGTGCCTGTCTGTCTTCCGAACTCGGCTACGATCCCGACATCCCGGGTTCATCTCCTGTCCTCCTAGAGTTGATGGGTTTCCTCCCCCATCCTCTCTTCCTTCTTCTGTCCCACCTATCTTTCTCTGGATTAGTCTACTTTGTTTTCTTTTATTCTTCGGCGTTATGTTTTCTTTCTTTCCTCTTTTTTGTCCATACCTATTTCTTCCTCTGATTTTTCTTGAACATTATACGTAAAGCAACAAGAAGAATCATCATCATCACCATCGTCATCATCATCTAAATGAATAAGGTATAACCCAACCCTCCAAAATTCTACTCGCTAGTTCGCAATTGCGAGATACTTTTGATTGATTGCGAATGAACTTTGTTACATCTGAAAGTACCATTTTGTCCGTCATGCAATATTATCTTTCGTTTTAAAGTGTTTTATGACAAGATATCACCTCAAAACGCGTTTTATGCCGTCAAACATAATGCAGGACCAAAAATGTTTTTGTCTACGGCGAAATTGCCTCCGTAGGCCGGGGCTTTGCCCCTGACCCCAGCTAGCTACATCGCACACCCTCGTTGGAAGTACAAATTAAACTATGCTGGTGGACAACTAAAGTTTGTCTCTATCCAAAATACACGCCGGTAAAGAGGACTCCTCAAAGGGAGGCTTGTTTCCCTTTCACTGTGCATTGTGCAAGGTTGTAAACGTCAAGCTTGTCACCAGGACGGATGCACAGTTTATAAAAAAGTAAACACCAATGATTTCTTTTCAAATAACAAAAACCACGTGCTTGACAATAACGAAGACGGGGGCTCAGGATTCGGTCCTTTTCAAAGGGTTGGTCATAATTATCTCTTGATCCAGAAAAATTAAATTGCTATTTGACTACTTTTCTTATACAAACCCATTATGAGAATGGCTAATCCTGAATATTTATGGTCGAAGGACTATGTGGTTTGGAGCGGTCTTTCTTTACCATAGAATGTAAGTGGTTTGTTAAATAAAAGGGTGCCGGCGTGCATTTTGAATTGAGACGAACTGTAGTGGATTTGTGGAGGGTAGGAACCTATCCTAGCCAACATGTAATGCTGCAGCCCGGGCGCCTTCGCACCATAAAGACAGTTCCATGCTCCAAGCAAAGCGGTCGCTTCCTCGAGAGCCGCTCTAGCGGAACGCGGCTGATCGCTGCTGGGCTGGCGAGGACGCGGAACTCCGGTTCTGAAGGCTGTGGCTTCGTTTCCCACCGCCGACAATCGTGACAGAGCCACCACACACGTGTGTCCGCGCTCTAGAACCAGTGACGTCACCTCGACCCTCCCTCCCCCGTCTGTCTTAACAAGTAGACGTGGTCGTTGTTGAAGTAGATGAGTGGCTTTACAATGTATAAGTTGTTGACTCCAGGGTTCATCATTTTAACTAGACGAGAATAGTGGAAGAGTAATGCGTATAGTATAATGCGATACCGATAGAGGTGGTTCAGCGGTAAGGGACGCGAATCTCTAATTCGGAAGATCGCCGGTTCGATTCCGGTCACCGGCAGTCCTGATTGAAGGTTTTTTCCGAGGTTTTCCTCAGTCGTAAAGGTGAATGCTGAAATTGAGTCCTACTAACAGCCCTTGGACATTCCTTCCCAACTATCCAAACACCCTATAAGTTATTCACCTGAAGAGGGGCACATCAAGTAAAGCTGGTGTGCACCCTCAAGCGGGTATTCTTACGAAAAATTATTAATATATAATATATTGGAACGATGGTGGGATGATAGAAAAGTATGGACAGAATTTGTAGAAAGAGCAGAGGAAGAAGAAAGTGAAGAGGAGGAGCCGGAGGAAGTTAACATGAGGGAAGCGTCAGGCATGGGCCAGCCGGCTTCGATGTACCTAGGGGCCAGAATATGATGGGATTAAGTTCCTATCCCCTACCCGACTTCATTGTTGGACACAGGGAGCAGATATAAAAAAAATATAATGCGATATTTGATTAATTCTTTTTTAATGCATTATTTGATGTTCAGTCAGGTTAATATTATACTAAAAGCACATTCTCGTTAGAAACATGGCCAGGGGTGTTATTCTGTAACTTGTTCATTCTATATTCTGCCTGAATTCGGACTTAACTTTACGGACCACTACTTTTTACATAACAAGTTTGAATTCAGGCAAAATTTCTTTACATACATACATACATTCACATTGTAGAGTCTAACCCACTCAGTAACGAAACTGATTTTCAGTGGGGGACTTTAATTTAAAGCGCCTAAGCCAACCCTTTAGGCTCCGAACACCATCGACGAGTGAGCGATAACCAATCAAAGATCGATATTTCAAATACGAAACGTATGAATCAGTGATTGGACAGTGCGAACACCTTTATAGGATGTATTTTAATTTTAGGATATATTTTAATTACGAAGTTACAGAATAGACCTCCAGGGGCAATTAATGCTCCTCTTCAGGCTACTAATTACGATTTGGGTATTTGTAATTGTTGATAACAAAATATCCGGGGGTTGAAAATACACCTCTAGATCTCTGGCTAGATCAAAACACCCAATAATATCTAAAGAACAAAAATCCACTACTAAAAATAGATGTTTTTATTATTTGCACCGCTGTTTCACTTGTACGAATATTTCCATTTATTTGAATAGAACCATAACTATCCGATTCTCTCGGAGAATGAAGAAAGGATGATATCTTATTGGATGCTGTTCGTCCATAAAGTGCCTCGTGGCTCGCTCGAGCGCAGATACCTCGACGGAGTGTGGCTGCTGGGGTCGAACCCATGACTTCCGCGTTCGTCCTAGCACGGGAAGCACACTGCACAGTGCACGCACACTACGTGACACATGTAAATCAAGGGCATGACGTCATCATCTTTGCTCTGGACACACATCCTGTCATCCAATATTGCGTCTGATTGGTTTTACTCATCTACAAAATGACTTATACTGTCAACGTGGTCGACGCTTACAACCTTGTATTTATTTATTTATTTATTTATTTCACCGTATGATTTGTACATAATACAAGTATTGGTATAAACTATACAAAATAACTATACATACAAAATAAAATATACATACAAATCTATAAAACTACAAAATACATTAAGAAATAATAGTAAGGATGGGAATGAGAAACAGGAATTTAAGTTGTTAGTTATCAAAAAATTCTTTTAAAGTGTAGAATGGTTTAATTGAGAGAAAAGTTTTCAGTCGATGTTTAAAAAGTGGAAGAGATGAAGAGTTTTTTTACTGATTGGGGGAGTTTGTTATAAATTTTACCACAAAGGTGGGTTGGACAATGGTTGTAATAAAGATGCTTGGAAGTATGTATACAAAGAGAGCAACAAAAAGCTGGATTCTGACATTGCGTGTATGATGCTGTGTTGTTTTCTTGCAGTTTTCTGCGCATGCGCGTGAGTGATCATACAGACAATAGTCGTCTTTAGAACCCGACGTGGTTCTTGATTGGCAAACAACTATAGGCGCCGTATACTTGACCCTGATTGGTCGGTTATAAGAAATATTGTCGTGCAGTGTTGTAGCCAACATTACAACATGCGACGAGCGAGCGCAATAACAATAGTCTTACATTGAAACGGTAACGGGATTTATTCCACACGTTTTTACGTTCGCTTTTTTGTCCCCCCAAAATAGACGACATTGGCGACGGGTAAACCACGCAAGTAGGTCGGTAGCTGTGACGTCACGCGTATATTCACGCGTCAAGACACACTTCCCACCTGAATTGTCACACGAGGATTAGGCGTCATTAAAACGGCATTTATTGGATCGGAAGCCATCTTGTTTTACATTCCACGATGGCCAAGAGAGCGACAAAAAAACTTTAAAATTTTGAATTTTGAACGCGCTTCTTTCAAATAAAACAGTTTTAAAATATTAATTTAAATGGATTTTGTAATACTTTGAATTGGACAACAAAATACATTTATTGTCAACAACCAGCGAAGAATTGCATAAAATTGCAAAAAATAAATTCTTCAAAATTCTTCCCACTTAAAAACGCTTCCTTTTTACCTTTTTCCAAAATCCAAAATTTTATTCCTAGAGTCCGGGGCCAGTTTTCATTCGCGGAATTATTTTCTATTCGATTGGATTGATCACACATATTTGTATCCTTATTGCTCCATTATTGATTTGATTAGGTTAATTTTGACAGATTTTATTTCAACACAGTATGGAAGAAAAAGGTGTAAGGAGCCTAAATAGGAAGTGCAGTGAAGTGTGTGGACGCAGTTGGTTCCATGTATTGATTTGCGTGACTTCCGGTTAATCACACTCAAGAAGAAAAGAAAATATCTCCTGTGCACATACTAGCCTTACAGAAAATCAGCCAAGTCTACATCTTGTTTTGAAACCAAAAACAAAAGTTACAATTTCCCAAATCCGGGGGACTAAACAGCGTCCTCAAAAACGTTTGGGTACACCAGGACAAAGTGCTGGCTGTAAAATATGACTGCCCTTGATTTTCCGGGATTTTCCGGGGGGCTATTCCTGAAAGTTGACAATATAATATCTACGTGGTGATCACTTGTTATTGGCTGATTGCTGTGGCGGACCGCGTGGAAAACACTCAACCAGCCGATGGCAAGGTGATAACTACGTAGATGTAACTTATAAGAGCGAGTATTGTCACCGTCACAACTTTCAGTAATAGCCCTCCTGTTGACCCATGTGTGTGATGTGATCCGAAGCAGTTCGGGTACCTTACGTTCCTCAGTTTCTCACGTGCACACCCGTGCATTCTTATAATGCACTTTCCGTGTGCGACCATTGCACACAGACAGCCAGCCACACACCCGGAAATAATTCTTCATGTACCCTAGCTGTTTCAGTTGTTTGAATTTAAAACGGAACTATAACGAATAAGTATTTTCGCATAGGTATAAGCTTGTGTGTGTGTTTCTCCCATGCACATCTGTGTGTATGAAGGAGTAGAGAGGCGGGCACGGAGTTACACAATAGGACATGCACATAGTGAGGGGGAACAATGAGCTGCCCGTGAATACATTAGCGGTGTGAGAACAGTCGAGGGCTACCTCTACCATTAGGCCCGTCAGTCCGTTGACTTCGAGGCGAGCATCTTCGTGGGTGACCCCGCGCCCGCCGTGCCCGTGCTTGCCAGGGGGACGAACCCAGGACCCTGCCCCCCCCCCCCCACAGCAGGGGGAATAACAACCCTGACATGGCATAGATGCCCCCTAAACTATGCAGGACACAATAGAAATACCCAAGATGCATTTGGTCGGAGCAGAGGGAACCCACAATTACCTGACATAGCAAAGATGACCAATAGAACAATGCAGGCCATAGCAGGGGTAATCAGCAACACTGCCATAGCACAGATTACCCCTAAAGCATGCAGGGCAATTAAAACAGAGACCCAAGAAGCATTTGGTTGTAGCAGAGGCAATTCTCACATTTCGCTGACATAGCAAAGATGATCAACAGAATTATGCAGACCATAGCTGGGGGACGAACCCATAACCATACCGGACATAGCAGGGAAAACAGAGACACATTTAGAACCAGAACCAAACACAAAACAGCAGACACAGTTGGGCCAAAGCAAAGAGATCCCAGAACCGTTTGGGTAATAGCAGGGAAACCCCAGAATCATGTAGGGCATAGCAGAGTATCCAAGAAGCGTTTGGACCATTGCAGGGACTGGGAGAATACAGAACCCCAGATAGCAGAGGAAGAGGACCTGGCTACCGGGTATATCCCTACGGGCCATCAATCTCCTAGCTAGCTCGTTGAGAGGACCTGCTACCAACTACAGTAGCCTACTGGGTCACCCTCAAAATGTCCTATTGCTAGCTCGGTATCTTTTAAGGGATTATGAGCATTGCTTGTTATACCGACAACTAGACCTTCTAAATCTCCTAGATAGCTCGTTGAGAGGACCTGATACCAACTACAGTAGCCTACTGGGTCACCCTCAAAATGTCCTATTGCTAGCTCGGTATCTTTTAAGGGATTATGAGCATTGCTTGTTATACCGACTACTAGACCTTCTAAATCTCCTAGATAGCTCGTTGAGAGGACCTGATACCAACTACAGTACTGGTTCACCCTCAAAATGTCCTATTGCTAGCTCGGTATCTTTTAAAGGATTATGAGAATTGCTTGTTATACCGACAACTAGGCCTTCTAAATCTCCTAGATAGCTCGCTGAGAGGACCCGCTACCAACTACAGTACTGGGTCACCCTCAAAATGTCCTATAGCTAGCTCGGTATCTTTTAGGGGATTATGAGAATTGAGATTTTGCTTGTTATACCGACTACTAGGCCTTCTAAATCTCCTAGCTAGTTCGGTATCGCGGGGAGATTTTGAGGATCTGGCTACCAAATAATGGGTCGTCCTCTAAATGTAACTATCTAAGGGGATTGTGAGGACGCCAACGAAATGGGTCTAGCTAGCCGAATATAACGGCGCTCGGGCCTTATGCGAGGTCGCACGATTAAAAGTAAATCGAGCATAAAATTAAATCCGTGGCCCATAGAACATAATCAAGAGACAATAGAAACATGGCGACCGAGATGTAGTCACTACACTGTGGTACAGACCTCATGGGGACTAAGGTTGGAATTCATAGTCGGCCCCTACACCTAGGGGCACCCATTGTTGCTATGGATTTGTTTTGTTTATGGGAAATAGCATGCAAACAATTGTTACCTTGGTAACAATGGGCGCCCCTAGGTGTAGGGGCCGACTATGAATTCCAACCTAAGTCAAGGAAACATGACACAGTCAATACATTTACCAAAACCATTGTCAACACCTTTTTTCGTAGAGATGTGTATCTTTAACGGTAGGTGGTTAACTGTTGAAAGCAACTAAAGCTAGCGACAGTTCTCATTAATCTGATGGCCTAACCACGCTAATTGAGGCTAGGCTACCGTTAGGCTACACCATGCATTGTGTCCTCCAAGTGGCAAGTATTGACTGCATGCATGGTGGGTGCACGCAGCACGCGGTGTCGCCGTGGCTATGGTGCGCAATGTGATCACAAGTCAAGTGGCAAGTGGGTGATGATAAGAATGTTTTGACACCGACGATAATAGATTGATAATGAGAAAAATTGTATTTATTGTCTGTTAAAAGAACTGATTTTCAGTTTGGAACATTGTCATACGTATTATCTAGGAAAAAAATAAAAATAATAATAATAATAATAATAATAATAATAATAATAATAATAGTTTTTATTATTGTTAATTACTTTTGTAATTCTTTAATCATTTATTAATTAATTAATTAATTTTTTAATTAATTAATTAATTTTTGTTTTTATTTATTTATTTATTTATTTATTTATTTATTTATTTATTTATTTATTTATTTATTTATTTATTTATTTATTTATTTATTTATGTATGTATGTATTTATTTATTTATTTATTTATTTATTTGCAAAGATATAATGTCCCGGACTGAAAATAGTTGTTGTAACTGATTGAGTGATTAGGTAGACAATGTCACTGTTGACATGGTTGCACGCATGTTGCATGCAGTCACCGAGGTCTGCGTCGAGACAACGCGTTACCGCTACATTACTGTTACTGACGTTCTCGTTCCTTCCTTCACTCATCGTGTTATTACGGCATGTAAGTGTTGTTAATGGAAATTACAGCGATAAGAAGAACATGGACACGAAATGGCTGCGATCTTAATGGCGATAAAATAGGTTGCCTTGCCTCTTCCTCGTTTGTAAACAGTAACATCTAATTGCCACCGCCATCTTGGAAGAGTATCATGTCTATTTGCGAGGGCGCAGATTGGATTCCATTGCGATGTACTTCATTCATAGATGATATTAATATATAGATAGAATGAAAAGACGACGAGCCTAAGCCAGAGGGACCTTGGTTTGGTTCAGGGGTTCGACGAGGCCCTACCAGGTTGTGATTGCAAGGGGGTGGGGAGAGGGGGGCACAACCCCCTGAGCTGAAGAATGCGGGGAGTGAGCGTATTGTATAGCATTCACCTCCCCCCTCCCTCCCCCCGCCCCCAGGAACAGAAGTGCCACAATTATAAGTGATGTAAATCAAAAATATTTCCTATGTAGTAACGTTTTAAAATTATGCCTTTTAAAATGGGTTAAATTTTTAACTATTTTATTGTTCTTAGTACTCTGTAATAGTCTTGTTCATGAAAAGCGCAATTGATCACTTGGTATTGTTTCTTAGATGTAGAAACATAACTAAAGTAAATAGGTAAATAAATGAATTAGCACAGCAATATTATTTCCACTTGGGAAATAAAATAAAATTAGATTACTTTAGTTTCTAGTTTTAATCTAATTTATTTTCAGTTTTAATTTAGTACATGCCGACATCCACTTACAAGTGAAATTGAAAAGAATTCGTTTTCCGGATATTTTTAGCAGACCAAAATCTCAAAAGCAAATGCAGCTCTCTCATGATATAGGATGCTCGATGGGATGGTCGTACGACGAGCTGGACATGAATAGAGGCAGTCCCTCCCCCCTTCCCCCGCCCTCTATGAAAAAGACATATTTCCGACGCGCAGCTGTTTGCAGTTCGTAAGATTGCTTATTCGAATGCTAAAACATGGTACATAGGCCTACTGTCTTGTCTATACACACTCTACAGCGTCATTTTTATTTGAATAACATGAAATCGAATTAATTGTTGTGTGCTACCTCGGGGCAGGATCCTATCAAGATGTCATCAATAAATTCACTTTTCTTCTTAAAGGTTTGAGTGGGGGGGGGGGGGGAGGGTAAGGCAAGACGTCACCGACCTGTCGATCGACACAACGCGGTAAGCGAGCCACAAGAACCGACACAATACACTACGACTACGACTACAACTGCGACTGCGACTGCGACTGCGACTGCGAGAAGAGAACCAACACGTAGAGTATTGGAATCGCGCCGCGTCATTTTCCTCGCCGAAAAAAAAAACCGAAGCGCTTAATTGCATCTTTGTTACGAGGAAGAAACCAAGCAAGAACGCGTTTCCATGATACGGCAAGATTTTCAGCACGGCACGGTTTGTATCGTTGTGCGGGGTGACGAACTCTATACCAGTCCGAGGCAACCTGCTCGGTGCTTGTGAGGTCGCCGGTTCGATCCTCGCTACGGACAATACTCAGTTCTCAGTCATAAGGCAGTCTTCGCACATTCCAATGAACTTTACCATCTGTCATCTGGAAAGGCGCAAGTTGGCCACATTTTGTTATTGTTATTTGATTGATTGATTGATTGATTGATTGATTGATTGATTGATTGATTGATTGATTGATGGGGTGACATAAAAGAGCACTGCGCAAATACAAGAAGTGACTGCCAACCCAAACTAAAATTAACTAACTAAAAAGTAAAAACTAGGTATGGTATTCGTCCAATAGATTGTTTTCCCTATGGCAACCATCAATCAAAACCTTTGAAACAAATACCTTACACTTAGGTTGTATCGTGGAGTGTGAAATATATGTATACATATATATAACTATATTTCTCACTCAACGTTTGTATACAAAGGTATTTGTTTGAAATCCAACAAATAGCTTGCTACTAAAAATTTTCTTATTGGTACATCGTAATACCTATTAAAAATAAAATAATTATTGTTGAAAGGTGTGTCGAACTCGCTTGTTCGCTATCTTTATGATATTTAGTTCGTATCTTTAAAATTACATCCAGTATCAACATTTTCGAATGATGCGGGACAAGATGTTACTAAGAGCTACAGATATTCTCAATACAAATTATTAGGTAAATTATATTCACACAATACTGCACCCTATACTCGTCGTTTCGCCAGAGTCACATCTGGCTTTCTCACGAGTCACTGATTCTTGAGCGAGTCTCGCTCAAGAATTTCTCCCAGTGAACTCACTCAAATCTATTACCAGTAAACTCTCCGTTTACTCAGTATGCCACCCGGGCACCCGCTCTCCGTTCCCTCAGTATGCCACCCGCTCTCCGTTCCCCAACGCACACAACTTGAATCGACGAGTAGGCCTACCGCTACCACACTATTTGCATCATTTTAATTAAATTTGTATTCTAATAATTAAAACTTACGAGACGAATAAGTACGCTACTCTACTCAACAATGTCCCGGGAGACAACAGTTCCATCCATATTACGCCCGCGAAAATATTCGAAACAACATTTTATTGTTCGTCGGGTCGAAGAGCTCTGACCAGGCTCATGATCGCATCGATCCGCCCGGGAATAAAAGAACAATCAGAGCTGATTCAGATCATTTGGGTTCAATAAAAGAATGTAGCCACAACGTGATTTGCAGGTGGGCAGGGGTTTATGGTAAACGATCACCAGTAGTCTCGTGATGAATTGGAATTTAGAACCTGCCTGCTAGATTTAGGGGAAGGTTTGGATTAGCCTTGATAATCAAAGTGGGGCAAGTGTTGAATCGTTGAATTCACGGTTCACCCATGGATTTATAATAAAATCCAGTCCTGCAGATACGTATTCGCGCTTCCATTTTGAATACCACCGCTAGCTATATGCAAAGGGTCTCGCCAAGATCCGGTCTCGCTTGAGTTTTCTGGAACCTAGACCAAGCTGTGACCGAGTTCATCTGTCAGCGGTGCTTGCTAGGGCGTAGGCTCTACACTAATGCTCAATTAATTACAGTTGGGAAACTGTATTTGAATTGTATAATTGGTATAGAAAAGGTAAATCTTTTATCAGTATTACTATTGTCTTCCTTTTACAGGCCTATGCATTGCTTTGGCTAAGCCTGGGCCTGATATAGTTTTGTTGATGCTCGAGTTTTTAGGTTAGGGCTTGTGGATTTTGGGCCTAGGCCTAGGCGCCTACCCTACATAATACATTAGCCTAAGCTTGGTCCTGCAAACAACGTAAATGAATGGAGCCGGGGTCTGTAAATGTTCCAACAAAAAATGTATTTCCAGTTGTTTGAGCGGCTTCTGTATAACAAGTTCGAGTCCATTCAGTAGCCTAGGCCTAGGCCTATTCTATTCAATGTATGTGTAACCTAGGCCCTAGGCCTGTCTGCCCCAGCTTTAGTTTAGGTCTTGGCTAAAAGTTTCCCATAAGGCCTCTAGACTATTGCCTAGGTCTTGGCCTGGGCTTTTGCTGCAAAGCATATGTGTATAAGTTCTAGTTTCGGACTAGGCCTCCTAGTTCTATTTTATTTATGCCAGGAAACAAACATTGTAATGTGTTATTGACTTTCAGGGTAGCCTAGCCGATGTAATAAGCCTAACCGGAGCCGAGAGCAGTTTAACAACAAAGAAAAATGGATAAAAAAGCAAGCCCTGAACACACGGGAGCCAAAACCAGTTCCGACTCAATGGAATCAGATTCGAAGTCTAGTAGTTCCTTAAATTCAAAGTTGGGACAGGAGTCATCGGTAAGCAGGAAATCTAGTGGCCCTTAACCCTAGAATAGATCTCCTAGGCCTATATGATGTTTATTTTTATGGAAGCCTTTTACGGATGTAAGCTATTTAAACATGGCAGTGGGAGAATGAATCCCTGTAAATATGGTCTAATACATTTATATTAAATGTTACTAACATCAACCCGTCTTGATGTTTCATCCAGCTCTCCATTCTGCCCTCCATATTATCCTACCTTATAAACTCCGTAGGCCTACATTCCAATTTATTGATTCATCACATCCTATCTCTATATTTCCAACTACTTTCTCCTCCTACTTGCCCCTTTCCTCCAAATACCCCTGACATTATATGATCATAGTTGTTGAATAGCCTACGTCGTTAAACTAACATAATCAAATCAACTGTCCTGATAAGTGACTAAAGTTTCAAAATTCTGAGTACATAGATAGGATATGCAATCCAAATTGATGTGTGGGCTAATTCCCAGACGAATGCGAGCGAACCGGGTCCGCCGTCCCGCCCCGATGACCCCCCTCTCATGCCGGGTGAGAAGGTCCACGGGGTCGCCAGAGAGGTCACCTATCTGTGTCCGTACAGCGGTCCGGCGCGGGGAGTACTCTCCGTCACCAACTACAAGATACATTTCCGCAGCATGGACCGTGACACGCCCTACGTTGTGGACGTGCCGCTGGGCGTGGTGAGTAGGCCTAGGTGATATATCCATCCATGGTGAACCATGCTAGAAGTTGAAAAATCTGACGTTTGCATATCAAGAAATTATAATTTAGACTTATGCCCTGTGGAAGAAATGCTGTTTTAGAAATTTGCTGATTCAGATATTTAGGGAGTTGTTTACAAACACGTTTTTTTTCTTTCTTACTCAATCCACTCGATCTATGGAATAATATTTTTATTGCCCCTTTTCCTTCATCTCTTCTCTTTTTGTCTTCCTTTTACTACAACTACACTGGACTAGCTAGTCCTAGTCTATGTGGTGACATCATTATTTGGCAAATGTAGCACTGTCAAATTTTTAGTCATGGTTGCTGTAATTTAAAATGTAACTTTATAAGTTAGGTAGCCAAAGTGTATTAATTTCATATTTCTTATCATATTAATTTCGTAATAATAAACAAGTCACGACAAATATTATAATGTGTGGCCAGGTAAATACTAGAGAGTAATGGTTGTTTTCATAGGTAAGCCGTATCGAAAAAGTGGGAGGAGCCTCAAGCCGCGGTGAGAATTCGTACGGGATAGAAGTCTTCTGCAAGGACATGAGAAATCTACGCTTCGCACACAAGCAAGAGAACCATTCCAGACGTAACGTGTTTGAGAAGCTGCAACAATATGCGTTTCCTCTCTCCCACAAATTACCGTTCTTTGCCTTCGAGTACACGGAGAGTTTTCCGGAGAATGGCTGGACTGTCCATGAACCAATAGCTGAGCTTAAAAGAATGGTTAGTTAAAAATAAAATATGTAGGCCTACCTTAATGAATATCAAGGCATATAGGCTGAGGGCCCACTTATTGAACTACAACTTGTGCTCATTATTTAGATGTTGATCTACACTAGCCTATATTCTATAGCTAATGGCTGGTCCACACAGATTTTTAAGACTTACGATTTAAGGTTTAACGCGTAGTCGTAAAGTTGGATCATAGGAAACACGTACTGGCGTTCACACAA
The DNA here is from genome assembly GCA_945910005.1 of Isoperla grammatica. NCBI lineage: Eukaryota > Metazoa > Arthropoda > Insecta > Plecoptera > Perlodidae > Isoperla > Isoperla grammatica. Next base: position 24,525,826 of record OX246741.1, read on the forward strand.
AGTTTTAGTTTTAAGACATTGTTTTCATTGTTGTTTTTAAAACAACGTCTTAAAACCTTAAATCATATGCTTAAAAATCTGTGTAGACCAGCCTTAAATAAATCAGTGAGAAATTTGTCCTAGCTCACTACAAAGTGGATGATAGCATATTTTGAGTAAATCAATGCACAACAATAGATTAAGATCCGGTATTATGAACAGCTAGTAAGGAAGTTAGTGGAAGCTAACAAGCTAAGGTGGATTTTAAGGCTTTTGATTGGTGATTGCCATGATGAAAACAAATTATTAGTTACGATACTTTCTTACTGGCTGCTCGTCATACTGGCTGTAAATAGGGTTGATTTTACAATTATGAAAATAGTCATTTGGTTGCATTTTGTTTTAAACAAACTTTGAATATGCCCAATAGCCCCGTATGAACGAAATTTTGTGTTTTTGAGCCGCATTAACACAGCGAGCGTGTCGCAGGGCGTACCCAACGACATGTGGAAGATCTCGAAGATCAACGAGAACTACGAGGTGTGCGACAGCTACCCGGCGGTGTGGGCCGTGCCCGCGCAGGCAACGGACGACGACCTCCGTTCCGTGGCCGCGTTCCGTTCGCGCGGACGCATCCCCGTCCTCTCGTGGATCCACCCCGAGAGCCAGGCGACCATCACGCGGTGTTCGCAGCCGCTGGTCGGCGTCGGCGGCAAGCGCAGTCGCGAGGACGAACGATACATCCAGCTCATCATGGACGCCAACGCGCAGTCGCACAAGCTGTTCATCATGGACGCCAGGCCCAGGTACGAGAGATAGCTTTTCTCATATAGTGCAGATATCTTTAGTTTGACATAGTTTGAAGCTCCAGCCCCTAGTTATGTGACCACCGCCCAGCATAGCCCAGCACCGCCCAGCATATGACTGATTATAAATAATGTAATTAGGAAATGAATAAATTAATATTATGTGATCGTCTGTTTGTCGTGGGGGTAAGCGGTGGTCACAGCAATGCAGGGGAGTGTCAAACTCAGAAAATCTCAAGATACAAAAACAAAATGAAAAATATAAAGTTGGCCTAAATAGACTAGGCCAGGGGTCGGTAACCTTTTTGACCTTAGGAGCAATTTCACATAACATTTTTAATTGATTACCAGTCGGAGCCGCAGTAAAATTAACATAACACAAATAACATCATTAATATCAACCTTTATTTTTATGTTACAAATTAGTATTACACAAGATATTTTAAAAGTTCAATAATAGGTATTTACGTATCATGAAGAGTTCAATCAATGTGATTCACACTGACGACAGTGAGTGACACTGTCGTCTTGTCTCGTTTGTGCACGCTGACTGCCGGCTGCGGGGGTGAGGTAATGTGGAACTAGCCGACAAGGCTGTGGGGGGGGGGGGGGGGGCAGGGGAGGGTTAGCGCGCAATATTTCAAATATTAGTTGATTTTGGATATTAGAGACTACTTTCCTTACTAAATTATGGAGCCACGCTAGACCCAATCAGGAGCCGCAGGTTCCCGACCCCTGGACTAGGCCTACACAAGACATTTGATGGTGGATGGCGCAGAAGGTTGCATACATAGTCATTCGAGTTAAATAAATTTAAATTTTATTTATTGTCGTGGATTTTTTGTAGTAGATGTTGAATGTTGTAGATCTTGTCTAGTGTATTTAAGTAATATGGGCTAATACAGTAATTGTGTTGCAATGAAAATTTCCTTTAATGGTTGCCAATTACCTAAGCAATTCTTTTTGTGATGTAGTTTATATACGGCTAAGCCGTAACCGGAGAGTTGATGCTTCACCTTTATTTGTTTCAGTGCCAACGCCATCGCAAACAAGGCCAAGGGCGGTGGTTATGAATCTGAAGAGTCCTATCAGAACGCCGAGCTAGTGTTCCTGGATATCCACAACATACACGTAATGCGCGAATCACTACGGAAGCTTAAAGGTACCACTAGTGGAACTGTAAATTAAATAAAGCAGCTAAAAAAAACTTAAATGAATGTGGGAGACTGTTTGACGACAGCAGCATTGCGAGCGGTTACTTGATGGTTAAAATATAACCGATGCCAGATACTTTTCGTACTGCCCCATGATGCAACAGTGCACAGGTACTTGTGGACTGCACATGAATGTTGGTAGTACCGTACTTGTAATGCACAGTCTTTGATAATTCTGCTATTATATCTATATGTTAGGAATATTGGCCAGCAATGACCTTACAGTATTTCTATTTTAGAACGGGTTGCTACCTTGGTTGTTATTTATTACTATTAGATAAGTTAGGGTGGTGATGTGCAAGTAGTATTTTTTAGTTAAGAGTCAAACTGTCACTACTCGCGAGTGTCGACTAGAGTTGCAATACAAAAATAAACAATACTTGGACTGTAAATCATATCATTTTTTAGTTGATTCAAATTGATATTTTTAGGGTTCCTTGAAAGTTGAACTAAAACAGGATTACCGTAGTCGCAACGTTACATCGCCAAGCCGTATAGTTGAGTTTGCTTGGTCGGTTCTCACGCGCTGCGTCGTGTCGGTTCCAGAACTGTGCTTCCCGATCATCGAGGAGTCTCGCTGGCTGTCGGGCGTCGAGTCGACCTTCTGGCTGAAGCACATCAAGTGCATCCTCGCCGGCGCTGTCCGCATCGTGGACAAGGTCGAGAACCACAAGACCTCGGTGCTCGTCCACTGCTCGGACGGTTGGGATCGCACGGCACAGCTCACGGCGCTCGCCATGCTCATGCTCGACCCTTACTATCGGACCGTCAAGGGTTTCCAGGTGCTCGTAGAGAAGGAGTGGCTCAGCTTCGGACACAAGTTTCAACAGGTATGTCCGCGCAAACCATCTTCTCTTGTATGGGAGACCGTATGACAGCTGCGCTGCGAGCGTTCCTGTTCACACAAATGTCGGTATGCCCCTCACTTGAAGCATGCAATAATGATGTCGTAGAAATACAGATGGCTGTGGGACGGCTTAACCTTACCCGCGCGCGAAGAGTGTGGTAGACTGTGTCATTCCATCCACCATTATACTAAATTTCACTTGTTTTTTGGATTTTCAGCTGATTGTTATTTTAATAACATAAAACTTATTAATAATTAAGTTGTAAGTGCTTAAGTATGTCTATAATCAAAATTACTGTAAATAATGTATTAGGCATATAAGATTCGGAGCATTTAATTGAAGCTGAGCTACATATAATAGGTAAACTGAACGTCATCGCTCACAGCGCACTCTACCTGTCATACGGTCTCCCATATTTATTAAGCAGTCCCGACGTGAGTAGTCGCATACCGATCTCGGATCCTTGTCTGATGCCCCTTTCGTGCATGCTGATTCAACAAAAATCAATGGATTTGTGGCGTTCTTTCGCACGTTTGTAAATGTAGTCTTCGATTAGTAGAATCGAGAGTGCCAAGCCATAAGCTCATATATTCATGCCATAAGCCCACGTCCGCTGTCCCAGATAACCAACCGAAGGTTGTAAATTATCCCCTAATTTACCCGTTTCAATTAGTTGGCAATACAGTACTACCATTGAGTTTATTAGTGTAGGGTTAGAGACCCAGCGGCCATTGGCGGCTATCTACCAATAAATTTCCCGTGGACTCTAGTAGTACGATCCCGTACCGCTAGAAAGCGCTACACGTACCCACTGATGTCAGCGTTCCTGTGGAAAGAAAGGGATACTACGTAGTACGCGCAGATGCGAAGTCGGTTAGGTAGTAGTATCCAGATGGCGGTGGATATTGTTATTAAAGCATTATCATCTGTTCTGATAAACATGTCAAACGGGCACGAAGTTAACAATAAGTAAGCTAAGCTAATACTTTATTACAACACATTATATAAGGTTTTATACATTATATAGGCTAGGCTGTAGTACTACGTTACAAATGTAGGCCTATTAATGTAGGCCTAGGCTTATTGTAGCCTAGTAATGGCCTAGACTAAAAGAGTTGGGCCTAGACCTAGGCTAGACCTAAGCCACGTGATCGTACTACGTAGTATCCCTTCTTTCCACAGGAACGCTGACATCAGTGGGTACGTGTAGCGCTTTCTAGCGGTACGGGATCGTACTACTAGAGTCCACGGGAAATTTATTGGTAGATAGCCGCCAATGGCCGCTGGGTCTTTAACCCTACACTAATAAACTCAATGGTACTACCCTTGATTTCTATATGTTGTCAAGTGTGCATTGTATGGATGATGGCCCGGACATATGGTGAGTTATCTCCTTAGTGCGGGTTGGTTATCAAAATAGAAATAAACCAACATCTTGAAAGTTCAAGGTATGTAAAGTTGAGAAACTGTAAGAATGACGGCCCCCTCCATATCCCCTCCACAGCTACCCGACCCCCGTCAACTCCGTGACAACCTGACAAAATGAAATACGTAGCTGAAAATCAGTTTGTTTCAGTTGTTCAGTTTGTTGTTTCCTGAAGTTGAGGGGGGTCGTGTAGCAGTGGAGGGGATATGGAGGGGGCCGTCATTCTTACAGTTTCTCAACTATAGTTCTAAGTACAAATCGGTGAAAGTTTTTGTTCTCTTTTTTCAGTGTAAAGTGTATTGTATAGTGTAGTTAGTGGCAAGAATTTATAACCTCTTCATGGCAAAACTTGTCTTTAACGCCTCGTCTGAAGTACCTCGTTTGCTCCGCTTGTTTCAGAGGATCGGTCACGGTGACGACCACCATTCAGACGCTGACCGGTCGCCGGTGTTCTTGCAGTTTGTCGACTGCGTGTGGCAGATCACGACACAGTTTCCCAACGCGTTTGAATTCAACGACCAGCTCCTCATCACCATTCTCGATCACCTGTACTCGTGTCGATTCGGCTCCTTCCTCTTCAACAGGTGACAACAGCATTTGGTTATTATTTTTATTTTTTGTGTTCATAATAAGCCGCCTTCTTCAAGTCACTCATTTGCAAGTCACAGAGGTGTACGAGGCGAGTATTTGAAGTTGTCAATATGTAATGTTCTCTCCTGTCTACATAAAACAGGAATAGACTTTAGGTCTATACAGGTGTGTGATTGTAGGCTTTACATGCATTATTTTAACTAATTTTGGGTGGTAAAAGCTTTCTACAAATATTAATATTAATAATATTTTGTTAATATTTTGATTTTTTAATTGTTTATGAGACACATTATTAGATTCATACAAAACATAATTAAAAGATGGAAACATAGTAGAACAGGTAAAACGTTATATAAAACCTAGTAGTTGGACTATACACTGTTCCTTGTCAAGTTCAAACAATTAAAACCGCAATATATAATAAAATATAATAAAAAGGAGGCTTCTCTTCCTTTTCTTGATTTGTTTATTACCAAAACTGAGTTGGGTTTGATAACTAAGGTTTATAGAAAGCCTACTCACACTGATCAATACATCAGAGCTGATTCTAATCACCCGACCCATGTTAAACATGGTGTTATGAAGTGTCTTGCCAATAGGGCCTCGACTAATTGCTCAAGTAACATCTTGGTAGAGGATGAGTTACAACATCTAGCTCAGGCATTCATAAAGAACGGATATCCTAATGATTTGTTTCGACGGGTTGTTAGTGGGGATCGTACGAGGAGGGATGAGGCTCTAGGGCAGGCTGTGACGACAGTTAAGAGAACTATTACTCTAGATTATTATCCGAACCTGTCTGAGAAGATTCGTCGGTTACTAGCCCCTCATGGGATACGAATTGTTTTTAATTCTCCAGGGTCGTTTCGTAGTGTACTTACTGTTACTAAGCCTAAGAATGAGGTCCAGTCCTCCAAACATTCCATTTACTCGATACCTTGTAAGTGTGGCTCTGCTTATATCGGTGAATCTAAAAGACCTTTAGAGGTTAGATTGAAGGAGCATATGTCGAACGTGAGACAGAGGAAAGTAGACGTGTCTAGGTTAGCTGAGCATGTATTTGAGAATCATCACAACATTAGGTGGAATGAGGCGAAAGCGTTGTTGCATGAACAGAACCCTTATATTAGAAAGTCAAAAGAAGCTGCTGTAATGTCTGTTACTAATGAGGTTTTTAGTTCACCTAGTATTTCGTTTCCGCACATCTGGAAGGAGTTTGTTCCGACGTTGTTTTGATGTGACAGTTAGGTTAGGTTGGGTGGGTTGTGGTTGTTGTGAGATGTGTGGTGCACCGCTTGTTAGAGTTGGTAGGCGCGGTGTGTCGTGGATCGAGGTGGCGGTGAAGGGGGTGTGTCTGTGTCAGCTGTCAGGTTGCGAGTAGTTTGTTTTCGCCCGTTGAAGAGCTCTGATCAGGGCTCGAAATATTGCGGTTTTAATTGTTTTAACTTGACAAGGAACAGTGTATAGTCCAACTACTAGGTTTTATATAACATACAATACATATAATGTGATGAAAAGAAGTACATTTTTCACAAATACTATGTTCTCAAAGGCTGGGTTCAAGGTTAACTTGAAACGGAAGAATAATAAACTCAACCGTGGTGTTTTCAGTGACCGAGAGAGATCCAGCGAGTCGGTGAAGCAGCGCACTGTTTCCCTGTGGTCGTTTGTCAACGCTCACCTCGACATGTATCGCAACCCTCTGTACTGGGCCCCGGCGCACCAACAGCACGTGCTGGTGCCCATTGCCAGTATGAGACACATCCAGCTGTGGAAGGGTCACTACTGCCGCTGGAACCCCAGCATGAGACCGCAGGTAAACGTTCGCTACGTTCAACTGAAGCAGCTAGCGTAGCTCTTGCCGTTGAAAGACCATTGTCGTACTGGGTCACTCGTTGTGCCGGTACAAGCAGATTACCCATCCGTCAGGTCGTCACCCATTGCCTTCTGAAGGGTTTTTAATTTATTTGTATTTACTTAACAAGCGTTCTTTATTACTCTAATAAACCAACCAACAAATCAAAATGAAATGTTGAGTACTTGACTACTTGTATATGATATTGGTTGTTGCAGGACCCGGTTTACCAGCGCACAAGAGAGCTGCTGGTGTTGAAGGAGCAGCTGGAGAAGCAGGTTGAAGACTGTCGACGAGAGCAACAGCTGAGGGCGGCTCGTAACCTAGCGACGCCGCCGCGGCTGGCTTCGCCGATACACAGTTAACACTCGCGGCTTCGGACGTGGGATACTGTAGCAATGTGAGTGTTCCTATCCAAACAATACATGTTATTGCTTTGTCCACGTGTGAAGAAGTGGGCAGAGGTTGACTGCATCATTCCATTGACCGTTTTACAAGCTTACATTTTTTTTGGATTCCTCAGCCGATTTGTTAAATTTAGACACGCGACAATGATGTCCAATGTTTTGTTCCACTTCTGTGACTCTTGAGTATTTATTTATTTGAGAAGATCGTAAATTTGGCGTGATCCCTTGCAGTGTACTCTTTCCGTTACGTAGTATCCTGTTGTTACAAAACACAGTGTAAAACGGTACTAGCTTGAAGGCTGATCTTCCACGTACGGGTCAGTCAAGAGACCTAGTTGGTCCGGGTCTTCCTTAGACTGTTATGACGTGACAAGGTGGGAACAAGACATCAATTCATCACTACGACAAGGACAATGTACCGTATGAATGTTTGCGCTTTGATTCAAACCTTGTTTTTAAACTTAGGCCTAATGTAAACAGTACCTGGTACCGGTATGTATTTTTCCATATAACAGGTAACAACCTCAATTTGTACAATCGGAAAAAAAAGCACGATAGTTCTCGTACAGTCCAGATAGGCTAACTATCGTGTACAAGATTGTTTTTTTCCATTGCAAGGGCAGAGGGATGCCTTTTTGTATTTCTGCAGTCAACAGCCATGAATCTCATTGGCCCGTAATTACATAGCAGTAGTAGACAAACAATTGGAAGGAATTTAAAACATGGGGTGAAACTAACCCAGCTAGATGGAGCTGTAGAAATGTACCTACTGTAAAAATGTATATAGGGCCTAATAACACTACAATTTAATATTTAATATTTTTAAACAATTACAATTATTCATACTGCACTATATTTTTCTATTATTTAGAAACTAGGGAAGAAAAACAGATGTGTGGTTTGTTTATTTATATACACACACACTAACTTACACTAAAGTCTAAACTGCTCTCCTAAATCCTAATTAATAAAAGCATTTATTGATTGATGGTTAAAAGTTTCTTGAATTAATTCTTGAAGGAAGTTTTTTTAAAGTTTGTTTTTTATAATGATCAGTGTAGGGCCTACCGTAGATCGCTTTTTGTTAAGTACTGTAAAGCATATAGGGCCATATGTAGATAGGAGTCGAGAACAGTTATGTATGTTTTTGTAAGGCTGCAGCACTAGGGAAGATGTTTCTGTACGATGCTCCCGACAAGTATACGTCTTCCTCTTCTGCTCGCGCCACCGTTTGCATACAGATAGCATTCTTATCACATTAATGGAGGCCACAACATGGGCGGTATTTTTCCTTGCAAAACAACTGTGCGATGGGTGCCTCCAGCTACCTGGCCAGCTGTTTAATACTACATGTTTTATTATACTAGTTTCAATTTCTTCCTTATAGTAGTTTAATGCTATTTAATTGCTACATTTTTTCAATTTTGAATGTGGAACGTTTTCCCGTTCTATAGTAGTACGTTGTACGTATAGCTTAGTTGTTGGTGTACGTATTGCTATTTATTTGTACATATTTTTCCATGTTTGATAGTTAGCTTCATGCTATTTTTTATTTGATATTGTTTCAGTGTTTTTAATTTTTTTATTGTTACAGAGTTTATTAGCCTCTATATTGTTGCATTTATTGTCTTCCTGTGTAACACAGTTGTATTTATAACTGAATAGGATAGACATTAAATAAAATACATCATCATAGGTATACTTTTTATACAATTAAAGCTGTATTGCTCCTGTGGATGTATACCTGTTTCCAGTAAAGATGGTCTAGGGTTCGATTTCTAGTTTGGGCTGGTAGTTTTAACTTCATTACTGCTACTATACATGTAGGTGGTAATTTTGGAGTTTTGTAAAGATAAGGCGTCTTAGGAACAGTAGAATGTTACCCGTCGTAAACTACTACTTGTTACCGAGCGGGCAGACAATAAATGTACATTGTTATTTATCCATCGACGGTTGGAATGAGAGCAGTCAACCATAACCACCCATCTACAGCTCGACGATAGTAAACTCGAGTGCTCGTAAAGAAACGGGCTACGATACAACGTGTGTTACAATTCTACATTAGATAACTAAGAACTAAGATAATACTTCGATAGATGGAAGAGAAGTGCTGTTTGAGTCTCTGACCAAGAACAATAGTCTCTATTCTGACTGTGCTCCGCTCTGTGTGATAACTAATAATGCCGCTGTGTCGATGTGTAAATAAAGCGATATTTCTTTGTTAACAACATAATCTGTGTTGCGTAGCGAGCTCATTTTTACCAACTGTTTCGAACCTAGATCCATGTACTAGCAGTAACCTGTACAGCTCAGTGGTGTGCTGTAAATTCTACAATGTGGTTGAAATTTGATGCTTTTTTGTTGTGCTCTTTATGAGGGATGTAGGTACTCACTCGCAGCTCAGTAGCAGGTTTTTTTGCAGTCTACTATCTACATATCAGTTGGCAGCTTAGTTGATGTTCTTCATACTGGGTGCTTCCAGAAATGTTCAATAGCAGGAGCATTCACAGGAAACGTGATTCTGCAGTTGCTGTACAGCCGTAGTTTTGTGGGCAATATTGTAGAGCGGCTTCTTCGCCATCTTTGTCGACGAATTATACGCCCAACTAAATTCATTGAACTAGGCGTTGTTTATTGTACAGACAGACACAGTGCCATTGGCAAATTGGAAAGTCTTCTTGGAAACTTCTGGGCTGGCAGTTAGCATGTTCATTGTTTACACATACAGCATTACAATTTCAGGGAAAAACCGGGAAAGGGCACACAAAAACACAGACAGACATCACATCATGTTCATGTTCTCAGTCTTTATTTTTCTACCGATTTCAATCTATAATCTTCTATATATCTGAAGCCTTTATCAAATACAGTAATAATAATATACTCTTATTACTTATATGGATGGTACACCTACCGTAATAACATCTTATACATTCCTACTATGTACAAATAACTTAAAAAATAATTATTTGATTTTTGTCTTTATAAATTTTAGCTCAGAAAATGTGCCCTGTAAATAGGGACAGTGTTAACAATAATTACACCAATTTGTTCTTCTTGTTCAGTATTTTCCGAAGATTCTTCGACATGAAGAACGGCTTTTCAGTAGATCCATCATTCCTCTCACAGTCTTCCACTGTAATCAAAGGAAAACTTTACTTGTAACCCTAGAGACAAATAGAGCCAGTTCTTATTCTGACCTTAATAGAAATAGTTTTATATGACAAGAGGTAAAACACATAAGAGTCCAGCCTTTCTCCTGCATCTAATGTTTTAGATTATAATTTAAGTTATATTGGCGACATCTAAATTAGGTACCAACCATGCGTGCACTCCAGTCGATATATATCTATTATCTATTAATTAATCCAACCATTTAGAATTATTAATATTTGAAATGACAATCATAACTATCATGATATTTTACATTATTTTAATTCATTGTTTTTATGATACAAAACCAAATTCCACATAGGAATCACTTTTTCAATATCTTGCATAGGAATCACTTTTTCAATATCTTGAACTATTCTCAAGTATCACTAATAAACAGTTAACTTAGCGAGTTAGATTCCCTTTACCCTGAACAAGCCAGGTACAGTATTGTGGAGCACTTACAGAAACAAAGGAAGAGGGTGTCCACAGCCATCGAGTAGACACCGAAGAATATCGTGGTTATGAAGTAAGTTCCGACTCCGATGATGATGACCGGTACAAGGTCGTAATTGAGATCCGGGAGCGAGAAGTCGTCGAGGGGTTTGATCTTGTGACTGAATACGTAAAACGCGAGAGCCACCATGCCAGACGTGACCATCAGTTTACCCATGAAAAGCAGGAAGTCTGTAACCTGGACAAACATGGTGAGTGGTAGTGTTAGATATTAGTTATTTACTAGGTTAGTTATTTTTTTAGCAAGGTTGGCAGCAGAAGTTTAGATTGGCAGTAGTGGAATTTGAGCGAGAGAGTCAGCGTGGGTGAGCAGTGTGGGCTGGTGGATTGTTGGAGCTAGGGAATATATCGTGGTAGAGAGAGGAGGTCGAGTTGTTGGGGAAACGAGCAAGAGTTCATCGAGCAGTTTTGTGAGAAGGAGAATCGTGTGTGAGTGAGATCGAGGAGTGTGGACTGTGGGTAGTTGCAGAGAGTAGTTGGCCTAGCGGAGTGTGGAGAAGTGTAGTAGGCCTAGGCCTAGGAGTTTGGCATTAAACCATTATCAGAACATTGTGTGTGCGTTGAGAGGTGTCCTTATTCTTACAGTAGTGCCTAGCTACTTGCTACAAACCTGCTGTCAGTTTCCCCATGAACAGCAAGAATATTTTTGTTAATCCAATACCACAAATTCACATAAATTAGTTATGGACAGTTGACTCATGTCGGTAATCTATTAGTTACCTAGGTTAAAAAGAAGTAATGGTGATTGTTAAATTGGAACTCTTAAACGTAAAATGTTCTACAGCAGTAGTTAAGTCATCAATAAATAAATAAATCAAATAATAAAACAAATCAATAAATAAAATAATAAAAAACCCTGTATGGGGGTGGGGGGGGGGGGCCTATCAAATAGTAATTAAGGCACTTGTTCAAGTTTAATTTATCGAAGTTACTGTGCAAGTTTGACATATTTCTTCAACTATAAACATGGCACAAATATATCTAGTTAGCGTAGACGTACGCAGAGAGCGTAAATACCTTGTCGAGTACAAACACGCGCAAGACGTTGCGCATGAGCAGGTTGAACGCGTCCTTGGCCGAGGTGCAGAAGTTCTTGCCGTGCACCGCACACATGATGTACGCGTTTCGGTTGATGAATTTGATGAACCTCTCGAGACACCAGAAGAGGCACTTGCAGCAGCACAGGATGGCCTTGACCAGCCGATTGTCGTACTTCTTGAGCTTGTGGTCGACGTACTCGAGTAAGACTCTGATCATCCGGCAGATGGCCAGGATAAGCGAGCCGAACGCAACCGTGCCCAGGTTGTACCTGGAAGACAAGAGTTGAGTGTCGACAGGGCATCGCCTACATAGCAGCTTCAACTGGGGACTCTGACCTTTCTTACCACCAACCAGAAGATGCCAACTAGTGTTAGATAAATAAAACTTAGTTTGTTCTACAAAACTATAACACCAAGTTGGGTGTGAGGCTACCTAGGACATCTGAGAGAAATGAGAATAGAAACTCATGTCAGTTAAATTACTCTCCGCGGCTTGATCATGCTCGATTAGCATCGTTGCCTTGAAATTAAAAATTAAAACAATCATTGATGGTGCAACCTTTCTCCCTCAAACATTTGGCTGTCACAATCAAGCATATTGTCAAGAAAGACCAATAGTTTGCCAAGGAACACATGTTGATAGAAACAGGCCACATTACAATATTGGCAGTAAGTATTATTGTTGTTAATTTTGCTAATTGATATTGGATAGATTTAACAGTCTACTGGTTCCAGTTATCAATAATTGTTTGACATAACTTATGTGAATTAGTGTTGATTTAACTATTCTTTATGTATTTATTTGTTAATTTGTAAATGTGCAATTTGTACAAAATTCGTGTCGTGTGTGAAGCTAGTACGAATAAATATGGAAACACACTTACCTCAAAGTTCGCCCAATACTTTCCGTGAGCGTGAAGTACGGAACGTTTTCCTTTTTGTACGTCCAATACCAGGTGGCAAACGTGGCCGCGAGGATCATTTCACCCAGAGCCGCGACAAAGAAGAGACACCAGAAGAAACCAAACAAGTTGATGATGTGAAGATAGTCCACGTAGTGCTCTGTTTGGAATCGATAAAACCTACAATCTGCGGGCTTGCAGCTCGAGACGCATGTCGGGTAAAACTGTGCCGTTGTGCACAATGAGCCATCCTGAATCAGAAGACAATATGCAATGTTTATTCCTTATAAGAAAGGTAAGGACCAAAATACAGCTTTAATTTAGTATAAGATAGAAATAATTGCTGCACTGGAATTCTTTGTTTAAGGTTTTCAGCGGTGTTAATTTTAAGGGTACAGTAATTGAATCGTGTATTTCAGAAAGGGTATAAGTCCACTGAGTATTGTTTCGAGATAAATGCAAAAAACTTTTCCGGACTTGCACCTTTTCTGCAATACAATGGAACTTTCTCATCAAATTTGTATTATAGGAAGAAGCTGGACTTATGTCCTTTCTGTGCCAAAATGGAGGTTTATGCTTATGGACATGCTTATGGACATAAACAAAAATTGAACTAGGTAATTTTTCTTTCAAATGGCGACTGTAGAATTCTTAGTTATGATATCTTATAACAACCTAATCATCTGTATACAGGTATGCATTGCTTTGTGGTTTTACGTACTTGGAACGTAGTGCCCGCACAAACACAGTTATTGTTCTCTCCGAGTCCGGTGATCTTGAACACCTCCTTGCCCGAGCCAGCCAGGTAGAGAACCACCACCACAGCCCACGCTATCACCACGCACTGGAGGACCCAGGGGATCAACGGGAACACGAGCGTGGACTTCACACTGCCAACCGCCCTGAAAACAATCGCCAACTCTATCAAACCCACCGTTTACAAACTAGATTACTCCTAGAGAGAGGTATGGGTTAGTGTGAGGTAGGATTAGTATCATATCATTACTAGACTACAACACAACCAAAGGATCGCCACAACAAAGCAAGAGATGCATGGAAAGTTTGAATTAATATAGCTATTATGGGAAGACCAAACATTAAGACAACAAATACCTCGTTATTTAAAGGTTTACAAATATTATATTTTATATTCAAATATTATTGTTACTATTAAATAATAAATTTTAATATAATGTATTGGCAATTGGCATAGTTAAAATTTTAGAAACAGCATCTTTAGGTAAACTAAAATACCTGCCTAGAAGGAATGAACATTGAAACAGACAACACATTTCTCATGATTTAATTTTAAATTTCCATGTGGCCCAGAAAACAGCCGTTACAACGACGTTACGCGAGCAACAGAGGTGCGTACTTGCTAGCTTCGCGTATCAGAGCAATGGCAATTCGGATCCGGTTCCGCAGGAAGATGGTCATGAGAAGCACCACCGCGAGGAAGATCGAGGCTATGATCAAGAACGCGAGCCACGTGTTCTTCATGGCGAGATACGCCTTTATCTTCTCCTCCAGGGGTAGACCGGACGTGTTGACTGGCTTGTTGTTGAGCGTCTCCCGATACTTGACGTAGCTCGCGTAAATACCTGGCGACAAGAGAGACTCAGTGTACCGCATTGCTTAGGCGCCACTTCATGATTTACCAAAGAAAACAATAAAAAATGTTACACAGAACTACGTACTATGTACTGCTATGGGGGGGACAGGAATTCAAATTTGAAAATGATCATGATTGTCAAGGAGTTTCCAGAAGGAGTTAAGCAACTTCTCTATAAGAAAGGGAATACGAAACATGTGTTAGATGTGTAGTGCTAGATCAACTAGCAGTAGTATAGAAGGGTTATCTTAAGCTCACTCCTATCAGAAGTCAAAAGATGACTCACTTCAAGTCATTGAACCTCTAAATAAATAAATACTAAAGAATGCCTTAAAAAAGAGAACATGAAGAATATGAGTTAGAAAATGTACCGGTACATGTTTTCCAATGCATAAAGCCTCAACTAAACTAATTTAAAATCATGTTTTATTGTACAGTTGATAGTTGTTGCCTAGGTGAAGGTGGCGGTTACTTACAGTACGACAGTAGAACGTGGACTGCAATGATGGAGAGCCAGACCATGGTGCTTGCGAACCAGCGCATCAGGACGATGTATAGCAGGCAACATAACATGGCCAGAACCAACCCTGCTATGATCCAGGGCCAACTCTTAGAAAGGTCGTCCACAATCATCTGACCAACCTGTTGGTAGGTCACAACAGAAGCTATTGAGGTGCCCAGTTGATAGAGAATAACATTGTAACGGCATTTGTCATGTACTAAGTTTATAAGGCCAAGTGTTTAAGCGGAGTTTTAGATCATTTACATACGTATACATATTCTTTAGTCACGTACTTGTCGGAATAGTAATTGCAATACTGGACATAAATCAGCTGCTAAATCAGTGTACCACTAAACTAAACCCGGAAGTCAGCTCTTGGTTGCGATTTCAGGCTTTTTTTTACATTGTTGGTACAGTATGTACTGTAGCTGTTTCGCAATGGCCGCCAATTTCCAATACAGAGAATCCAAGACGTGTTCTCCAGCAATGTTGCAGGTCCATTATAATCTTAAGTCCATTCGTTAATTACCATTCGATAGCACAAATATAGATTTCATCATATTATTTCTAAATTCTATGGTAGCTTTATGTACAGTGGAAAGTTGATGATACAGCAAATGAAAATATGGAAAGTATAATGAAGACAGCATGAAGAATTCTACATCTTATATTATTTATTACAAGCTCTCACTCAATAGAGTACCAAATAATACAGAATAGCAGCATATGGAGAAAAAGCAATACAGTAAGAACATACCTCCTCAGCAGATGCTAAAGCAGATGCAATCTTAGTAGCTTTAGTTAGCTGCGGTAAAGTGATGTTGAGCAAGGGTGTACCCGGTGAAACCTCGATTCCGTCTCCGTTAATTAGGAGAATAGCCGATCGATCGGGCAGGCAGCGTCCAGAAACTACAGGCAGAGCACAACGGCACCTTGTGTCAAGTTCAAGCACATGCAACGGTACGGCCTACAGAGTGGCGAATAAACGTCTGCAGGCGTATCTATTGTGTAGCAATTATTACGGAGTGTGGATCGAGCCGGGGTGATAAGGTAAATGTGTCTCGAACTGAACATGCACAGTAGAGGTGATCAAAAAAATGTCTTTCTTATGCTTGAAGGTGGGAAAATCACCAGTCACCTGTGAGTTAATTGCAAAAGAAGATATCTACATACTGATTCTTCAGTAGCCCCACTGGCAGGGGACTCACTCAGTGTATCAATGGTTATTTAAGTGTTGGATTGGAAATAGTAAGTGCATACACCAGTACTTATTAATATGAAGTGTACATTTCAATGTCGAGAATTGCCACCGCAAAGACGTGTTCAGCCAAGTCCATAACAGACGCGGGTGTACCTGCACCAGTCACGCTATGTTCCAACCCGTGCAGCCTATGTACAAAGCAACTACGTCTGGCCCAATACCGTACAGTAGAGTAGCTTACGCACGTGATTCTGAGCAAACATCCACCGATAGCTACTCTCTACTTGTTCGGGTGATGTTGAGCCAGTCGACTCGGGTACCTCGTGCGATTTCGGCTCGTTCGTGAAGCGACTAAGGAGGCTGCGAGCCAAGTTGGAAATTTCCGAAAACGTTGCCAGTATTATCGTTTCGGCTTTTTTATCCTTGATTGGAACACATCTACCTTGAACTATAACAAAACATATTATGAAGGGAGAAGAGTTTAAAGCAGGTTATGTAATCCCAATAGCTGCTTACATGAGGATTAGTTGATCTGTCATAGAAATACAACTGACATTGGTCGATCTTTCTCCACTGAAAAAAAAGGCTGATGTTTCTATGTGACGAATCCCACCAAGCTTTAATCCTATCCCAATCTACATTGCTGGTATTATTCCATCCTAGTGGTTATATCTACACAAATTAACTAGTAACCAACAATGCAAACAAACAATGGGGCTTTGCACGCAAAGCTTGACGTAGAATGCGCCACCACCGTCCAAGCCCAAATCCATGACCTGCTGGATGGGTAAATCAGCGCGGACAAGGTCTACTTGACCCATCCAGCAGGCTGTGATGGCAGCATTTTGCCAAAGACATTGGAATAGAAGTAGCGCCACCATAGTTCGAGCTCAAGTCCAGAGCCTCCTGGATGGGTAAATCAGCCCTTTTTTCATGGCTAAGTTATACGGAGATCAAGTAGACCTTGTCTGAGGGCTGGCACTACGCTGGCGCTGCGAGTGAGAGAATGTGGCAGTGCAAAGCCCCATTGACAGAGGTGCATACAGAGTTATTTAGTGATTTGTGGGGAAAGATTGGTAGCAACTAACAACTTACCTACTTACGAAATTTTGGTAGCCGTTTAATCGTGTGTTGAAGAGACACAACATATGTATTTGTACTTTCAATTACATAACAATGAAAGAACTTGTAGTTGTTCCATAATTTGAAAATTATATACTATATCATGTATTTCTATATCATCTATATATCATATGTTTTGTTGACAGAGTTTTATATGTCCTTGCATTTCTTTTTTTTGGTCATAGAAAAGGTTTTTAAGGTTGTCATGTTATTTCCATTTTTACTTGACTTAACTTTACGTTTTGTGGAGACCTTACTTGACATTTTCAAAATAAAATGTTTTATAGAAAACAAAAACAAAATGAAGACAAAGGAAAATTGAAACCAAAGATAAAAACATATTTTGTGTCCCTCTATCTCTTCACCAATCATGCAGCTACTGTAAGTCCTAAGGTACTGCCGTACGGGGAATCGTAATTGGTACATAGAAATCTACAAGTCTACCAAAACTACAAAACAAATAGAATGATGCCAATAGTTAGTTTACATTACAGTAGGTTATGAAAGTAGGTGCCAATCGGCTGGAATGGTATATTAAGTGAGGAAAGGATCCAACAGCTTACCTTCGTGTAGTAAGATGACGGATTTGCGAGTTTGAAGTACACATGAAGACATAATACAAAATATAACGAGACGTTTCGACCGAGGTCTTGCTCACTCGAGAGAAGAATGGCTACTGCAACTACTCTAGTCAACTAAACAACTATAATAAACTAGACTAAAATATATATATATATGTACAATATTTACAAGGCGCTGTTTGGGGGTGTGGCGGCAGGGAGGTGAGAGGGGGAGAGGGCTATCACTAACGGATGTTTAGGTTGGGAGCCAACCTAGATTTAGTGATCCACTGGTGGGCCAACTCCCACCGTCTTGGTTCGCCTGGGTTGCAGCTGGCTGGGAGGGATTTTATCACTCTGGTGTTGAAACATCCATTGAATGCCAGGTTATGGGATGCCGCATGTTGAGCCACCGGTTTGTCCATGGTCAGGTTTTTAGTGTCTTGCCTGTGCCCGTTCATCCGTGACCTAAGCGAGTTCTTAGTTAGGCCAACATATTCGGCAGGGCAGTGGTTGCAGTTCAGTTGGTAGACTACATTGGTGGTTTGGCAGGTGTTGTGTTGCCTTATTGGGTATGTCTTGCCGGTGGCCTGGGCACTGAACGTGGTGGAAGGTTGATGAATTGGGCACGTCAAGCAACCGTTACCTCCTTGGCAAGGGTAGGAACCTGCTGGTTCATTTTCAGGAGCATCCCTGATGCGGCAGTCTCTCCTGACCACTAGGTCCGCAATGTTCGGGGGGCGTCTGAAGGCTACTCTAGGCAAGGATTTTACCAGATCTTGGGTCTTAGTGGAGGATGTTAAAATGTGAAGGCCACTTTTCATTATACCATTGAGTGCCTGTAGTCCTGGGTGCCACTGTGTGACTAGAGGTATAACATCATTGGGCGGCGGGATGGCCTGCCTCGCTGGTCTATTGATGCGTTGTTGGACGGTGGTCTTGTCGTAGCCTCGAGCCACAAAGGCGTTGGTAATGCGTTCGCAATACTTGGCAAGATCATTACCATCTGAGCAGATACGTTGGCCTCTCACTGCTAGGGAGTAGGGTAGTGCTCGTTTGGTATATGTAGGGTGACAGCTGTCGTGATGAAGGTACAGCTGCTTGTTGGTGGGTTTGAAGTGAACATCAGTCCTCAGCCGGCCCGATTCTAAATAGACATCCACATCAAGGAATGCGACGTGCAATGATGACGATTCCCAAGTGAAGCGTAACACACTGGCATTGTTGAGGTCCGTGAGGAAGACGTCTAGTAGTGCTTGGCCGTGGGGCCATACCATAAAGATGTCATCAATAAAACGGAAGAAACACAAGGGCAGATGGTCACGGGTTGCTAGGAACTGCTTCTCTAGTTTGCCCATGAAGAGGTTGGCATACGAGGGGGCCATTCTGGTGCCCATGGCTGTGCCTTTCGTTTGCAGGTAGTGGCGCTCCATGAACCGAAAGTTGTTGAGGCGGAGGACCATGTGCGCAAGTTCTGTGAGAAACGGGGCGTCTGGTTTGGTGCCGGGTGGCCGGGTTCTAAGGAAGTGTTCTAGGGCGGCTAATCCCTGTGTGGTCGGGATATTAGTGTATAATGACGTGACATCAATGGTGACCAATAGCGAGCCTGGTGGTAGTGGCGTGTCGAGTTGGTGGAGTTTCTCGAGGAAGTCGTAAGTGTCCTTGATGTGCGAGTCAAGGTTGGCAACAAGCGGCTGGAGATGGTAGTCAACAAAAGCGGAAATCCTCTCAGTTGGTGAACTATAACTGGAGACTATGGGTCGGCCTGGATTCCCTTGTTTGTGGATCTTCGGAAGCAAGTAGAATACAGGTGTCCGTATGGTATCCGGTGTGAGGGCTTTGATTGTCTTGTCGTTAAGGCCTTGATGTGTTACGTGGGTGGTTAGGAAGTCGGAGACTTTCTTGAGGTGCAAGTTGGTAGGGTCCTCCTTGAGCAGTCGGTAGGTTGTAGTATCAGACAGTTGCCGGTCAGCCTCAGTGATATAAGCTGCGACATCCTGGACGACGATCGTGGAGCCTTTGTCCGCTGGAGTGATGATGATCTCCCTGTTGTTACGTAAGGAGTTGATGGCTTTGCGATGCGTAGGCGTGAGGTTAGTGCTGGTGGGTAGCCTATCTGCAAAGTCCGGGGAGGATACTTTGGCTAGAAGGTGATGAGTGAAAACTTCAAGCGGGTGATCAGGTGGTAGGGGGTCTGGCTCCCAGTCCGATTTAGGCCTAAATTTGGTTAAAGCAGGGTCTAGAGTTTCTTGTCTTTTGGCTGTGAAAGGGTTTTCCTTGAAATGGTGTTTTATTTTTAAATTCCGGGTGAAAGCTATGGTATCCTTTACCAAAGCAAAATGGTCAAACTTGGGGGTGGGGACAAAGGTTAGGCCTTTGGAAAGAACATCCTTTTCGTCGTTCGTGAGGTCGTGTTTGGACAAGTTGAGGATGGCATCATTGTTTGTATCCTCTTCAGGGCGAGGCTTGTCCACTTGGGGTAGGCTTAGTTTGGTTGGAAGTTTGGGTGGGCCAGGCTTAGGAATCCCAAGTTGTAAAATGTCCGCCAAACAAGGTGACACGCCTATGAGGGGCGGGGCTGGACTCTTGAGCGTGGCTAGTCCCGTCGGTAGTTGAAAGTCACAGGCGAGATAATATAACATGAGTTTTGAAAGTTTAGCGAGATGGTTCGACGCATTACGAGATAAAATAGTTCCAGCTTCCAATAAGATGTCATTAATGAGCGGGATGGCGTGTGGGAACGATAGACTTGCGACTTTAATAAAGGAAGTAAGTTGCTTCGTATGTTCAATGGCGAGACCAGAGTACTGTTCCAGTACTACTCTGGTCATAACAACACTCTGTTTGAGTGAGAACAACGCTACTTCCGGTCGGATAGCGTGGGGTAGGCCCGAGATGGGCGGTTTACCTGTTAGGCCCTTGGGCGCTATTCCCAAGTCCACACAGCATTGTAGGAAACAAACGTGACTTCTCACATAGGCCAGCTTAGTGGCATGATGACGAATTTGTTTGATCCAAAAATCGAACATAGGCCTATGTTGATACATCGCGTCGTGAGAGAAAGAGTGAAAAAACAGGAAAGAAAGATAGATACACAGGGTGCGAGGGTGGGGACGGAAAAGTATTGGGTCAATCGACTTGATAGGTTATGAAAGTAGGTGCCAATCGGCTGGAATGGTATATTAAGTGAGGAAAGGATCCAACAGCTTACCTTCGTGTAGTAAGATGACGGATTTGCGAGTTTGAAGTACACATGAAGACATAATACAAAATATAACGAGACGTTTCGACCGAGGTCTTGCTGGTCTTGCTCACTCGAGAGAAGAATGGCTACTGCAACTACTCTAGTCAACTAAACAACTATAATAAACTAGACTAAAATATATATATATATGTACAATATTTACAAGGCGCTGTTGGGGGGTGTGGCGGCAGGGAGGTGAGAGGGGGAGAGGGCTATCACTAACGGATGTTTAGGCTGGGAGCCAACCTAGATTTAGTGATCCACTGGTGGGCCAACTCCCACCGTCTTAGTTCGCCTGGGTTGCAGCTGGCTGGGAGGGATTTTATCACTCTGGTGTTGAAACATCCATTGAATGCCAGGTTATGGGATGCCGCATGTTGAGCCACCGGTTTGTCCATGGTCAGGTTTTTAGTGTCTTGCCTGTGCCCGTTCATCCGTGACCTAAGCGAGTTCTTAGTTAGGCCAACATATTCGGCAGGGCAGTGGTTGCAGTTCAGTTGGTAGACTACATTGGTGGTTTGGCAGGTGTTGTGTTGCCTTATTGGGTATGTCTTGCCGGTGGCCTGGGCACTGAACGTGGTGGAAGGTTGATGAATTGGGCACGTCAAGCAACCGTTACCTCCTTGGCAAGGGTAGGAACCTGCTGGTTCATTTTCAGGAGCATCCCTGATGCGGCAGTCTCTCCTGACCACTAGGTCCGCAATGTTCGGGGGGCGTCTGAAGGCTACTCTAGGCAAGGATTTTACCAGATCTTGGGTCTTAGTGGAGGATGTTAAAATGTGAAGGCCACTTTTCATTATACCATTGAGTGCCTGTAGTCCTGGGTGCCACTAGTAGTCCTGGGTGCCTTTGGATGTTCTTTCCAAAGGCCTAACCTTTGTCCCCACCCCCAAGTTTGACCATTTTGCTTTGGTAAAGGATACCATAGCTTTCACCCGGAATTTAAAAATAAAACACCATTTCAAGGAAAACCCTTTCACAGCCAAAAGACAAGAAACTCTAGACCCTGCTTTAACCAAATTTAGGCCTAAATCGGACTGGGAGCCAGACCCCCTACCACCTGATCACCCGCTTGAAGTTTTCACTCATCACCTTCTAGCCAAAGTATCCTCCCCGGACTTTGCAGATAGGCTACCCACCAGCACTAACCTCACGCCTACGCATCGCAAAGCCATCAACTCCTTACGTAACAACAGGGAGATCATCATCACTCCAGCGGACAAAGGCTCCACGATCGTCGTCCAGGATGTCGCAGCTTATATCACTGAGGCTGACCGGCAACTGTCTGATACTACAACCTACCGACTGCTCAAGGAGGACCCTACCAACTTGCACCTCAAGAAAGTCTCCGACTTCCTAACCACCCACGTAACACATCAAGGCCTTAACGACAAGACAATCAAAGCCCTCACACCGGATACCATACGGACACCTGTATTCTACTTGCTTCCGAAGATCCACAAACAAGGGAATCCAGGCCGACCCATAGTCTCCAGTTATAGTTCACCAACTGAGAGGATTTCCGCTTTTGTTGACTACCATCTCCAGCCGCTTGTTGCCAACCTTGACTCGCACATCAAGGACACTTACGACTTCCTCGAGAAACTCCACCAACTCGACACGCCACTACCACCAGGCTCGCTATTGGTCACCATTGATGTCACGTCATTATACACTAATATCCCGACCACACAGGGATTAGCCGCCCTAGAACACTTCCTTAGAACCCGGCCACCCGGCACCAAACCAGACGCCCCGTTTCTCACAGAACTTGCGCACATGGTCCTCCGCCTCAACAACTTTCGGTTCATGGAGCGCCACTACCTGCAAACGAAAGGCACAGCCATGGGCACCAGAATGGCCCCCTCGTATGCCAACCTCTTCATGGGCAAACTAGAGAAGCAGTTCCTAGCAACCCGTGACCATCTGCCCTTGTGTTTCTTCCGTTTTATTGATGACATCTTTATGGTATGGCCCCACGGCCAAGCACTACTAGACGTCTTCCTCACGGACCTCAACAATGCCAGTGTGTTACGCTTCACTTGGGAATCGTCATCATTGCACGTCGCATTCCTTGATGTGGATGTCTATTTAGAATCGGGCCGGCTGAGGACTGATGTTCACTTCAAACCCACCAACAAGCAGCTGTACCTTCATCACGACAGCTGTCACCCTACATATACCAAACGAGCACTACCCTACTCCCTAGCAGTGAGAGGCCAACGTATCTGCTCAGATGGTAATGATCTTGCCAAGTATTGCGAACGCATTACCAACGCCTTTGTGGCTCGAGGCTACGACAAGACCACCGTCCAACAACGCATCAATAGACCAGCGAGGCAGGCCATCCCGCCGCCCAATGATGTTATACCTCTAGTCACACAGTGGCACCCAGGACTACAGGCACTCAATGGTATAATGAAAAGTGGCCTTCACATTTTAACATCCTCCACTAAGACCCAAGATCTGGTAAAATCCTTGCCTAGAGTAGCCTTCAGACGCCCCCCGAACATTGCGGACCTAGTGGTCAGGAGAGACTGCCGCATCAGGGATGCTCCTGAAAATGAACCAGCAGGTTCCTACCCTTGCCAAGGAGGTAACGGTTGCTTGACGTGCCCAATTCATCAACCTTCCACCACGTTCAGTGCCCAGGCCACCGGCAAGACATACCCAATAAGGCAACACAACACCTGCCAAACCACCAATGTAGTCTACCAACTGAACTGCAACCACTGCCCTGCCGAATATGTTGGCCTAACTAAGAACTCGCTTAGGTCACGGATGAACGGGCACAGGCAAGACACTAAAAACCTGACCATGGACAAACCGGTGGCTCAACATGCGGCATCCCATAACCTGGCATTCAATGGATGTTTCAACACCAGAGTGATAAAATCCCTCCCAGCCAGCTGCAACCCAGGCGAACCAAGACGGTGGGAGTTGGCCCACCAGTGGATCACTAAATCTAGGTTGGCTCCCAACCTAAACATCCGTTAGTGATAGCCCTCTCCCCCTCTCACCTCCCTGCCGCCACACCCCCCAACAGCGCCTTGTAAATATTGTACATATATATATATATTTTAGTCTAGTTTATTATAGTTGTTTAGTTGACTAGAGTAGTTGCAGTAGCCATTCTTCTCTCGAGTGAGCAAGACCTCGGTCGAAACGTCTCGTTATATTTTGTATTATGTCTTCATGTGTACTTCAAACTCGCAAATCCGTCATCTTACTACACGAAGGTAAGCTGTTGGATCCTTTCCTCACTTAATATTACATTACAGTAGCTTAGCATAACAAGTAGTATTTAATATTTATGGCAGGTTAATCACATGCGTAGGCCTATTATTCTTGCATGTTTTGGCATGTGTTTATAAATATATTGTTCTAAATGTCCAATACTACTTGTTATGTCACCTACTATCTTTACTTCTTTCATAATCTCTAGTGAAAACCATTTATCCTCCTTGGGTCGATTAATATCAATTTCTTGCTATTGGGAACAAAGGGGTCCCAATAAATCTTCAGGTTGATGGTGTTTGTCACAAACTATACAAATATATTATAACAGGACAAAAAAGATCCCAACTGTTTCCTTCCTTGTTGTACTAGACGAGTGCTGAGGAAAGGAACACCATTTCAAGGTCAGCTGTTTGGACTCCTATTCTTCCCTCCAATTAATTACGCCGCCATTTGGCGTACTTAAATCAACTCATAAATAATAATTGAATGGAATATGCTATGTGTCTGGAAATAAAACTTACATCAATCTCTTCTTTATGTACTCAAGCCTGCATACAACTTATTAAATCGATAACAATCCATGTTGTATACCCTACTATAATTAAATGTTTTGACTCACTGCTCTGGCTCTTGAGATACCACGGGGCACAACGCTCGTCCTCCGTTAGCTTAATCATCTCGTCGACGGTTTTGATGGCGGCAATGTTCACCCCTTGCTGACAGATCAGCTTGCTCTTCGCCTCGTTCAGCGTCCCGCTCTTCCGGTAACTCTCTGCCAGGAAGTTCTCGCTGGGGCATTCCCTCACGCACACCTGAAAGCATTTCAAAGCAGTTGGTTAGACGTGTTTTCCAGTGCTCTGCAAACATTCGCTTCAACAAATCTGCGCAGGATACAACCTACGGTGCAAATTAGAACAAAGAAACGCACTTGGAAAATGTTTCAAAATCAAATATCTAAAAAAATACAATATACCCACAGCACTGTATTACATTACAACTCAAAAAACATTCACAATTTGTCTGAACGGAAATTCAATACCAGTTGAACTTGATGTGAGCTGTAGCTGATGAATAACAGCTGTAATGAATAACATTTACTCAATCCAACAGAGCGATTCTTTAAGATCGGCGTTAAACGCTCATTTGCGGGAGCGACATATTAACCTGTGTAACGTGAGAGGCATTGAGCACGACACGGAAGTAAGAAGGTGGAAATCGTAATATTCTACATATCTCTGTTTTGGAAGCCTTCACGGACGGAGTTAACTATACTAGTATTGAGGTTCTCCACGTACAACTAGGGCTGTGAAAATGCCTCCCCGGGTGCCCGTCGTTTTTACAGTTGGGTAGCCGTTGGTGTTCTGATTTGTAAATAATTGGCAGGAGGGGGGAAGATTTAAAATTAAAAAATTACAAATGCAATAAATATACTAATAATGAAGGCTTTTCAGCCACTGCTGACCATGGTATTGTATGGTAGTAAGAATGGATTTGGGATGTACAGACAGCTAAACGAGTAGGGCCCCAGGAAGGCTCGGATAACTACATGGGTTTTTATCGACGGGCAAGTACGCGTTGGCATGCCAACTTACAACCACGTGTCAAAAGGTGGAGAAAATCCAATGTCCCGCCCGTATTGTAACGGGCTTCTTCAGGGACATCGGGACTCACCTGTGGAGTGTCGCAGCCGTGCGTGATGACCCCTGGCTTGGCGCACTGCGACAGGTCAAAGAAGACGAGGAAGCCCTTGTCCTTGACCACCTCGTCAAGGCCGCACTTCAGTCCCATCGAGTCGGTGGGCACCAGGAGACGAGCGGGGTCGCCATGTAGGAACGCTGCGACAAGGTCTCTGGATTAGTCTACGCGTCTCACATTCGCATGCAATGTTACTTTACGCATTACAACCAACATTTCCATTAAAAAAAATCCGTTTTTCCTGTTTGTTGATTTTGCAAACGGCCTCTTCTTAATTTTGTAAATACACGTTTCAAAGCTTTACCAGCATACAATTCCCTAGACTAATGACACTATTACTAATTGAATCTTCTATTATCCTTAGATTAATCGAATAAAACGAAAGTGTTCATGTATACATGGAAGGCATTATGGTGAGGACTCACCGAAATATCCCACGGCGCCCCAGCATCCCAGGAAGACGATGAACAGTAGCAGACAGATGACATCCGTGCACGAGCGATGTTTCAACGGCCCGTTGAAGTCTGGGTCGTACTTGAGCTTGTCCCCTACAAGACAGAGCAGAGAGCTGCAGCGTTATCTTCTGCAACCGCTCCGCTTGGAAGGAAAACTCGTCCATAGTAGATTTATTATCACTAATTGGCATGTAAAAATGTTTAGATACATTGATTGAATGCGTTCTCGAATCTCGATATACCCCCCCCCCCTCCCCCGTGCGTTCCACGTTCGTGCCCATGCAAGCAAGGATGTTTGGAGGAAAGGGACAAGTAGGACATAAATGGAAGGGAAAGGGAAGGACGAGGACTCCTTTTCGTCTGGTTTCTCTAGACATCTCGACCTGTCCGGCTTAGGTGACCCTACCTATACCAGAAGCATAAGCTTCCGCGGATGCGCAAACCTGCCCACAACGATAAGGAATTAGTCCCGGGCAAGTTCAGCCATTCCAGCAATGCTCCCTACGTACGTCAAGGTCATGTGCGTCACATATTCTTCGAATTCTGTGAACATGTCGAGCACGTCACAAAAGTCTAGGCTGCGTCCGGGCCGGGACTCGAACCCGCACGCATACGTCCAAGGAAGGGGGGGGGGGGGGGGGGGACAGAGCACGGCTCAGCGGTAACACGCGATACCCTCTCTCTCAATTCGGGAGGCCACCGGTTTGGTTCCGGCCACCGGCATTTCCGTTTGAAGGTGGTTTGTTTTTCTCAAGGTTTTATCCAGCAGTCATAAAGACAGATGCTGGAATGCATCGCGCACCAACAGCCCTTGAACCAAAGCCTCGGACGGACATTCCTGCCACTTATGCAAACACCCAAATGACACATGAAAAGGGGCATATACATCAGATAAAGCTGTTGCGCATAGGGCAGGGATTTCTACGACAAAAATTAAAAACTGCCCGCGTGTGGATAAAAAGTTGTTGCATTGCAGTAGGCCTACATCGAGCGAAAAGGAACATTCTCATTCTGCATGTGGCTAAACTAAATGTTAATTACTGACTTAGAAAGTGGAACAAATTACAAAATGTTAACTATTGCGGACTTAAGATTGATGATCAATCAGACAATTTATACAATAATCGCCTTATCTATTTAGAGCGTACAATTTCGTCCAAACGCAATAGGTATGTTTTGGAAAGCATTTTCAACTTATCAACGTATTGCCTGTGCGCATTGATACCCCACACAAAATCATCTCTTTTAGCGACGCGTATTTCCAATATTGTAGCTTCGCACTTCAAATTCGGACTTGATTTTTATCGTATTCAATATCTACGGAAACAAATCACCCGATTTCTCATTCATCAAGATCAGGTTCACTTTCCCCCTTTTTCGTAAAAGTCTTCTCGTTCTCATTAATGCCGAGGCACCTCCCCCCCCCCCCCGCCCCCCCCGCGCGCCGCCCAAATGCAATAATTGCAATTCTCCTTATGACGACCCCCGGGATTGCGATGATATATTATGACGTAGCTGTCGAGACGTCGTAAAATAAATAATAACAAACGCGTCATCCCTACCGACAAAATAATATGTAATTACATTACGATAAGGTCGCCTGCGAATGGAAACGAAACTGGATCAACGAAAACACTTGTACAAGATGTTAGAAGGATGCGCATTGTCCTGAACAGTCAACACCGATAACGAAGCACAATCAGGGTCTTTGTCAACCATGCGGCGAGAGTGAGAACACGGGAATCCGGAACACACACTATTATGTTCTCGTCTGTAAGATAGGCAGCACTTTATCAGCGTCGGCACTGTGACGGTGTGATCATCGATGCGAACAAAGTAAAGTAAAACAATTCCTATTCCTGTTGTCTATTACCAGTTGCCAACCAATTCACTGTTGGAATGTTATAGGTACATAATATTGCATAACACAATAATTGAGTACAGTGGATGTACTATATATAGTAGGGCTGCCCAACGATAAAAAAAATCATATCGATATCGCGTCGCGATATCGAAGTTTTCAAGTGACGTATCGACATCGGCGATATCGCTACATCGAAACTTTTCTCGCCTGTTTTTAGGATTTACAGGCCAGCTAGACATCATTCTTTAAACAATATTACGTAAAGAAATATTTTAGCTTTGAAATGTCTTACTATGTGTGTCAATTTGTTTGTTGTACTATTCAAATTGTAAAATATCCACACAAAACAGCGATGGTGTGGTTGGCGTGACGTGATACGTAATCGGGTTTTTGTATCAATTTGTTTTATAAGGCGTTATATTCGACTCGACTAGATTCGGTTCGATATCGCGATATGTACGATATATTAATTCTATATCGAATTATTTATTTATTATCGATATTGTATCGAATTATCGATATCGTTGGGCAGCCCTAATATATAGGGGTCGACTATGAATCTGTCTTGTTTCAATTGTATTTGATTTTAGTTGGGGGGGGGGAGGCAGTGGCGTAACTAGGAATTATTTCGGGGGGGGGGTTAATTTGGGAAAAGTGAGATGAATGGACTGAAAGGGGTCTGGGGCGAAGCCCCAGCCGCCGGAGGCCATTTCGCCGAAGGCGAAATTTTTTTCACTTCTATAATTATTATTTCGTGTCTTTTAGACTCAAATAATACTACTTGAATCGTTTGTTTGTATTATATTGAAGTTACAATGTTACAGTAGGTATTAATTATTTTTCTAAATAAGAATTGCATAGAAATTGTGTTTTTAATGTTTTATTGTTATTCAATATAATCTCAAGATGAAGTGAAACATTGTGGTCACAAGTCAGAAGTCACACATTTAAATCTTAATTCACAGAGCGTCATATTGTAATATTAGATTGATGCATTTTTATTTATAGGCACCCTTACTTTTACTGGTTCGAGCGAAAGGTATATTAGTTGTAGATGAACATATAAATATAATTGAGTTATTGAAAGAAATCATACATCTTATCTAAGTGAAGTGGTATGATAAGTATAATGAAAATATTATTTGTTGCGATTGTTATACACTGAAGTCATTCTCGATGAAGTTTCGGGGGGGGTTTAAACCCCCTAAACCCCCCCCCCTTAGTTACGCCACTGGGGGGAGGGAGGAGGAGGAATTAAAGAGCACCTGAAGCTTTGTACATCTACCGATATGAAACAAGGAAGATCATACTTCCTTCCTCTGTATTGAAGGTCATCTGTGGGTAACTTGTGACCGGCGCTACAGATAAAGGTACTTGTAAAGGAGGGACGTACAAAGCCGTGAGTTTTCAATTCATAAGAAAACACAAAACATTCCTGAATATTACCGGAAGGCAAGGCGTGTAATGGTCGCTTATCTGCAAGTGAAGTCGTCGCGTGGAACCGCCGACAACGACATGAACTCCACCGTCTCGCGTTCACGTGTGGACCAAGGAAAACCTTGGAACAGGATTCGATTGCCCGTGGCGGGAATCGAACCTCCGACACAAACTGCTTGAAAAGCGTGAAAGTTTAATAGCATTCAATATCAGAATGGTGGAATGTTGCAGGGCCAGATATTATCAAGATCTATACAGAGATTCTAAAACAATGTATGCAAACATTGATTGGGTTTGGATAAAAATAGATAGACAATTAATTAATCCAGACGAAATACATTTCGAATAATTTTTTGGAGAATATCTAGGTATAGATCTCGATAGCTAGCCTCGATTTAACATCATCCCAAAATTTCGATATTGAATATTGTTTTAAAGAGACGAACAACAAAGCACCTTAAATTCTCCCGCTCTTTAATTGTGTCGAACGAGTGGACTCGCACATTGTTTGTATTCTGTCAAGCGTCGCTTACGGCGGGAGAGAGTAGGACTGAAGGATTTCAACAAAATGCAAAGACGCGAAACAAACCGTGATCGAGCCAAACACAGGAAACTAAAAAGGCCGGAAGCTACGGTGTTAATTTATCAAAAAACTTAACCGCAAAGAAGGCCGGCACATCCACAAACGTATACGTACCCTCCACACCACGCCCGTGCCCGGCCCCTTCTTAGGCTACGGGCGCACAGTGCAGATATTTTTACTTTTTAGTTTGACATGATTTGAAGCTCCACCCCCTAGTTATTTGAACGCCGCCCAGCATAAGAAAGATGACTGATTATGAAGAATACAATGTGATAAGAATTTTGTCACAGGGTAAGGGCCAAGGGGGGGGGGGTCACATAGCTATGGAGGGGAGCAGGAGGGGAGCGAACAAACTAAGAAAATTATTATTATTATTATTTATTTCAATATGTTAATTATATTTTTAAATGTTTTCCCACTCGAAACGTCAGGCGCGGACTGGCTAGGGATGCCGGAATGCGATCGCATCACGGGCCCCATGGCAAATCCGGGCCCTTTGGCAGTCCGGGCCCCCGGGCTGTTACCAGAAACTTCCTATGAATATAATGTAAATACTTCATTGTATATTGCTAAAAAAAATCTTAACCCCACTCGATAAGTATTATTTTGAAATTATACTTGAATTGATTGTAATATGTATTGTAATTATTTAATGTAATTAATTGAATATAATTGAAATTATTTTGCTACTGGTAGGGTGGCCTCTGTTGATCGCGCCCTAAAATCGCATTTTAGGCCATAAAATTCAATGCATTTTGCGCCTTCGGCGTATTTGCCTCCGGCGGCTGGGGCTTTGCCCCAGACCCCAGCCTCGCCACGTCACCTCGTGCGGGCCCCCCCCCGAAACCCAGCATTCCGGGCCTTTTTATCCCAGTCCGCCCCTGCAAAACGTTGTGCTCATGAAACAAGATCCCTTCTTTGCATTCATTCAAACATAATCCTCAATATGCATGCAAATTTATACTCAGCTTCCTCAAATTACAAATAACTCGACACAAATTACTAACATACTTCCAACACAAGCTACATAAAAGAATTTCTCTTGTGTATGCCTTCTATTACCCACATTCTGATCTGCATATACTAACTACCTTTATGGCTTATGTGTAATTTGTTATTTCAGTTGTTAGCTTATGACACACACTTGTGTGTTATCTATCACTGATGTCTGCATGTTGCAACAACAAACACGCTACAAAAGTTAGATAAAAACATTGGAACAACGGAAATGTTTATTGGAACAAAGAAACATTCGTAAGAAAGAGCACTAAATAGTATAAATTCTCTTGACGATGACGTATTTTTTAGTTTACTTTGTGATTTTAAAGCCTTTTACAGGAATTATAGCCACAGAAACGGGGGTTCCGCAGGTTAGGTGCACTTGCACAATATTTCTCTTGTACACATTTTTTCATAGTGACGATATCAAAATGTCATTGTTTACAATGTGATAAGAGAGTTATATTGAAAATTTGATGTGTTTGGTGACGACATTACTTGCAAATTACTGCAATATCCGTCATTAAGTTGGCCCGCACGCCGACAAGAGACAAAGAGTTGCAATAAAGCGATAAGCGTGGATTAAGCGGACGAGTCACCTAGCTAGCTAAATTTATAGCTAACTATATAGCTAGAATGATCTACCGTCACTCGACATCAAGGAAACTACGTCTTGTGCAAGCGGTAGCCTACGTCCGTTGCGTTGACTCATACGCGTGGATTACCGATAGAAGGATCCAAAGAACATTTTCCCCTCCTTGTCTGTTGTTTGTATCCACAGTGTAATCATTATGTTTTGCATGCTAAAATGTTGAGAGCCAACTAAACTCGGGGAAAAATTTTTCAACATGAATTTTTTTTTTCTTTTTTCAGAATCACACAATTTTTAAAATTTCTTTCTTTACATTATTATCTACGACCAATTTACATGAAATGTACGCAGACGTACTCGAAAATTTTTCAATCACTTTAAAATTTTTCAACATGAATTTTTTTTTTCAAATTTTTTTTTTTCTTCCAACCGACAAGTTTTCCAAAAAGTGACACAAAAAAAAAAAAAAAAAAAAAAAGTGACAACTACCCGAAAAAGGTCTACTTTTCCAAAAAGTGACCTGCCCAAACGTGACAGCCAGCAGCGGCTCATGGCCGCGTGAGCGGTCTTGTTTTTGTATAATGTTTATATTTTAAATAAATTGTTGTTCCATCAGTAGAGTAGGGCAGTAGTAAATACACGGAATTTTTACCCATTCCTGATAGCCGGGTGTAGCAAAATTTGCCAGTTATCAAATATAGAACTTACCGGTATTTACAGAGCGCGCAGTGCACGGCATGATGTTTGTGTGAGTTTTTATCTGTCCAAACAGAAACACGAAGGTGCATGCGTACTATGCTGATCCCTGACGCAGAAAACTATATGCGTGCTTCAACGAATAAAATCGCGAGAGGCGAGTGATTATACGAACTGTACCCTCGTCCAAGATACGCGTACAATAAATAGACTTTTTTTACTTTGATGCTCCGCTCCATCATTGGGTTTGAAAAACCCAATGGTTCCATAGCTTGATTAGTCACCTCATTGGAAAATTGCACTGCCGTACTGCTCATGAGGTCTTTCCATTGCCAACTTCATTCCACTGATTTTTGGTCGGTAGTTTGCAGGGCCTCTATGGGTTTCTTGCACTAAGAGGATGTCGATACTTTGCGTCTTGCAAAGGTTTGCTAGAAAAATCTCTTTATCTGCAGAAAATCCTTCAATGTTCATTGAAGTCGTTACGAGGGCTGGCTTTAAAAAAAAAACGATACACATTGCTTGGCATTGCACCACCTGCGGTAAGAAGAGAGGTAGCAGCAGAGTTGGAGAGGAAGAAATAGCTGACGTACATACGTCATCCTATGTCTGGACATGAGTTGCAGCGCACCAGACTCAAATCCAGGAAGAGTTTCCTGAAGACAACTGAACCTTTAAAAACAAGCCCGGGGAACCGTAGAGTTGAGATCTGGAGCAACCGAATACCAAGTCCAATAATGGCGCTGACGGAGGAGCCCGCTGCTGGTTTTAAACTTCCATACATCACCTGGAAATCACTCAACAGATTGCGGACAGGAGTGTCGAGATGCAAAGAAAACATGAGGAAATGGGGATTTCTGGAGGATCACGAACCATGTGAATGCGGACAGATTCAGGATCCCCAGCACCTGCTAGTCTGCCCAAATCTAGAGCAGACTTGTACAATAGAGGATCTAATCTTAGCAAATGACAAAGCCATAAAAGTGGCGGATTTTTGGAAATTAGTTGTCTAGAACGGTGTTCCGGACACGGAAACGAACGAACCTCATTGGAGTCAGCAATCAATGATACAGTGATACCCTATGTTGACCTCCAGAGCCACAGTCATTAATTATTCATGTTGACTCATCACTACAGATATTGTCTTTTTAGCAAACAAATTCTCTAAATTTAGCATTAATTATTTTAAATTTAGCATTTTGTAGCATATATTTTTCTTTCCCTCAAAACCTTGTGTATCAAGGAGTTTCTTGCACTTCTAATGAAAAATTATGTTCAGGTACTAGTTAAAATCAATTCAGTAGTAACTTTTAACTTCAGTTCTTTACTAAATCTCAATAGGAATGGGAACACATTATTTTTTGGAAAATAAGCATTTTGTAGTGTTTTCGAAAATAAAACCAATAAATAAATGACCAATTTAGCATCTAAAACCTAAAACGCTAAAACAACGTATCTCTACTCATCACTTTAGTTGTAGGAATTCATCGGAAACTGGGTCAAGTGATAAAAAGCATATGAGGTAAAGCTGGTGTGCAGTGCATCCTATCAGATATTGCTTGAGGAATGGTTGGTCAACTAGTACACTGTCAATTGCGTGGCACGGGCTTATCTCATTAGTTATAATTATTATCATGTAGTTTGAGCGAGTTGGGTTGGGAATTCTAAGCTGCGTAGAGGTACATGGCGACTCCCTATCCAGTCTACAATAATTTGAAATTGCTCCTCGCCCGCTATAACAACGCTCCTATAATTTCCGCGAGCAGTACTTTTCCATTTCCATTTATCATAAATTGTTGTCGAAGCGGACCCTGTTTGCCTTGACGAGACGATGCATCGGTGCACCGTACGTGTTCCACACAACACAACATCAGGCCGTGCAAGATGCAAGACATGGATGCATTCGATTCGAGCCAACAATTGACAGCCTGATATTGACATCCCCATCCTCGTCGACAGTCGACTCGGCTGCCACACAACACACCCATCTTCTCGTGTAGCCAAATAAGGGCGCCCACAGGATGGGGGGGGGGGGGGGGCAATGCACTTTTCAGTAACGTACCAGGGATTCAGATAAATAAAATTACGCTATATATTTGATTGATATTCAACGTAAGAATGACTGACCTTGAGACTGCACACTCTTTGCATTTTGGTTTGTATATGGAATTTGTTCATTTAAATCTAATGAATACTTGAAGATGTTCAGTTAAATCACTTGACATTCTAAAATTGTTTAATCTGTTGTGCCTGCCGATTTTGGTCCCAAAATCCGTCTGAAGGTCGGTCATTCTTAAATTAAATGAACTTTACCAGTTTTACGGTGGCGCACTCGGCAACTATCGTCGATCGTTTTATGTCGGGCTAAATGGAAATTAGAGAGAGGTAGTGGACTGTAGGATATTGTAGGATATTTGGGCTCGGATAGTTTAGATGGAGTTGGAGGAAAAGGTGGAATGAATCCACTCAACGAGAAACTGTTGGGGATATCCAGACTGATAACTTGTCACTCGCCGCTGCATGTTTTCAGTGCAGGAGGGTTCGAGGCCCGGTTGTTATTCGGGTTCGAGAATCGACGTCAGAAATTGACCCGGACACACACAAAGCGCCGAGTAGCCAAGGTCTCGCGCCGCTATAATTACTGCAATCACCATGGAAACGAAACGAATTGACCAAGGCCGAATGCGCGCGGTGACTACAAGAAATCTGATTCGGAAGCTAGGTCGCAGGTTCGAGTCCAAACCCGCGGTCACCACAACGGGGGTCGCCGTTCACGCTTGTGCGATCTACTTGTTTTCAATATAGGCCTATGAAGAAAAAAAAAAAAAAACACAATTGTTGGGTATCGGGGTCGCAATCAAAACCCGAAAATCGTGAAGAAATTTGTATTCCAACGACTAAATCGTATTGTCGTGAATTGGATTTTACCTCTGCATAATATGACCTTATCTTCGTTGAATCTCCACAGCATGAACAGTGTAATAGATATGCCTATCTTTATATCCTGAGTAAGCAGAGAGTATTTTCTACGATTCCGATTCAATCCGATGCAGACGAGTGGGGCCCGTGCCAGAGTCGATCCCCCCCCCCCCCCCCCCCCAAACTTCATTATCTTCTCTGGGAGGCTTTACAACACGCGAGGTTCACGCGAGGTTCGGTAAACTTGAGAGTTCGACGAGTGGACTACGGCGGGGCGGGGGGAGGGGCTGGGAACCTCCCGTCTGCGGTCGACCACACGACGACGACAACGTCCACAATGTCCGTAGATACTCGGCGAGCAAGACGACGCGACTCGAGAGGAAGTCCCTAATGAGCGACCTCGAAGACTACTTAGCGTTCATTGTCGGATATGTGGACTTGTCTCAACATCGCTATAAACAGCTCGACGACAAATAATTGACACCAGTTACTATAGTTGTGGGCAGCCCCCCCCCCCCAGTGGCGGATCCAGGGGGGGGGCGGTAGGGGCGATCGCCCCCCCCTTGATTCTTAAAAAGCTAATTTTTATATGAAATGAATATGTTCAATCACCAGAAATATCGATGTTTTGTTGCGATTATAGTTTCACAGTTCAACAGTTGTTCAATAAAGGCCAATTTAATTATCTAAAAGTGTATTTCTGAAAAGAATATCATAAACTCCCTTATTTTACCTCCCTCCAAGGCCTATTTTAGTGCGCAACTGCAAATAAAACATATTGTAATATACCATCTCTAAAGCCATTAAAACACGTTTTTAAAAAAATGCCTTAGAAAATTTTTCCCTGCGGGGCTAAACTGGGGGGCCGCGCCCCCCAGACCCCCCGGCGTTGCGCCACCTAAGTCGCCCCCCCCTTGGAGAGGTCCTGGATCCGCCCCTGCCCCCCCCCCCCCCCAGCACATGCGCTTCATAATCATATTTTTTCTGAGTGGGGGCGTGAAGCCTACTTGAAGATGTGGCTTTGCGCTAAAGCACGGTCAGCCGGCAGAGATTGAGGTAGTAACTGCTGGCATTGCCCGTAAAATGACTGTTGAGGATACTTCTACAGTTTTCTCCGGAGTCAGGGGGGAGGAAAGTCACCACCACATAATTATTATGGAAGCGCTTCATAATCTTTTGTATAATCACTCTGCCACTGTGCTCCCCGATACCGAAGCCGCTGTTCGTACGTAGCCTACGTTACGCACGCATCACAAAACAATTATAACACGTGCGATGAAGAAACGAGTATGGAATGCAATGCAACAACACCAAGTATTGTTATCGAGTAAATTAATGAATGTTTAATGATAAGTACACCTAAGGCTGGGACAGTTCATGAATGTTGTAACGGTATGCGGCAAATCTATTTCCCGTTTTATTGCAAAGTCTGCAACAATAACAAAATAGCACCTGGATATGACACCACACACCCGTATCGTCATGGCGATTACCTATACCGGAAGTGTAACTAGGCCTTACAATACACACAATGAATCAACTTGTGTCAATTTCAACGGCGCGATAACGGTCACGTGTCGTATATTGGGGGGGGGGGGGGGAATGACGTTTCGCACTGCATCCAAGCGGTTTCTTGTTGGATTGAGGAAAATAGAACCTATCCATTATATTGTATGGAACAACCCCCCCAACCCCTCCCCCCGCCAAACCTTCCACAACTTGCCTCAGGGTATCCACATTCCACACAACAAACACAGGACATCACCAAAAGATGACTCACCCAGTAATACTAATCTTTGACATGTTTTTGTCATGGTCAAGAAGGTCATACATAGAACATGTAACACAGAGATGCATGTTTCAAAATGTGATAAACAGCCTACCTAATGTTACCCAGTTATGCTAATAAGAATGCGATTCTTACCGAATTCATCATTGGAGGACATGGAAGAAATCTCCGTAGACTCGTTTTTGGACGATGTTTTGCCCATTTTCACAACCGTTGAAATACGACAGACAAACTACATATTATTATTATCGTCGTCGTCACAGAGCGAGGTTCGAGTTCATTGTCCAGCTCGCGCAAAGCCCGTCAAGACTCGCATGTGACGTTCAAATACGCACACCTCGCACGACACGACCTGACCAAGACAACTTGTTGCATGTGCTGCGCTGCACACTTGTTGTCCAATCTTGTTGTTGTTACCCCCACCAACTTACCGTCAAGGACGTGCGGTGTGTGAAAGTGGCCGACACTGACATCTATCGCACCTTATCGGAAACACGGTACAACCACGAGTGCTCGGCCAATACGAGTAACACCGATAAAGGTAACATCCTGTTTTATTTCTCTATGGCTAACATAATATAATAAATAATAACACATATCAAATACATCAATATTGGTGGTACATAATAATAATAAATGACATAGGGCATACTCAATTTTAGTGTATAATAAGTGTGACGGTATTTGGCCAATAAATAAATATTAGAATGAACGAATTATCATTTATTATTAATTAAAATTTAAAAAATTAAAAATCAAAATTAATTAATTATTAAATAT
Source organism: Isoperla grammatica (assembly GCA_945910005.1). Lineage (NCBI taxonomy): Eukaryota > Metazoa > Arthropoda > Insecta > Plecoptera > Perlodidae > Isoperla > Isoperla grammatica. The sequence goes on from OX246741.1 coordinate 24,563,853, forward strand.
TATATATTATTATTGAAGGAAATATTATTTCCTTCTTGAAAATAGTAGGCCTATGGTATGGGGGTAGGCCTTATCATTGGGTTTATGTTTATATTCAATACAATGGCCTAATGTAGAGAAAGAAGAAATTTTGATAACAAAAATTGTGAGTGACTAAAAGTAACGAAGAAAAATAATGTGCGCCTGTCATAGAAGACCATAAATGAAAATGAATACTAACTCTGTAGACACTAGACAGACATTATGTATGTATGGCCGTACTAAACTACACGGAATACGGTATTTTCGAATTCAAATAGTGAATGGACGGAAAGTCCATAAGCAAATTTCCTCAGACCCCAAAACAAAATTTCTTACGCTGCTACGGTTATGTGCTAAATTTGACAATGTAAACGGAAATTTGCTCCAACTGCAACTTTATACAGCAAACTTCTTAAACTTCTTGAAACTCAACATCAATTTCTTGAACAAAAAGTTTGACCGACTGTGTAAAACCCCAAAACTGCCCAAAACCACCATGCCTCGACATGCGGGATGCCAAAAATACCTTACCATTCTAGGTATTTGGGGATACGCGCCAGTTTTCAGGTACCAATCGAATGTTGGTATCCGCTCCGCTATCTAGAGTTGGTAAACATGTCAGAGAATTTCAAAATGGGGTACGCCCACCCCTAAGCTGATGCCAAGGTAGTTTTGCTTACTACTTACCGTATCGCAGGAATGTTTTCTTATCTATTGATGCTGCTGACCCTAGTGAATCCATTTAGAACGTTTTGACGAATGTTTCCTTCTTGAAAATATGTACATTTAAATTTTAAACTTTTAACGCGGGCTGAGGAACTACGATTAGCCGTTACATAAAATCTTTTGTTTACATACATGTTAGCCAATAGCACCAATTACTTGGATTCATGGCTCATAAAGATCCAGGAAATGAGATCCTTTACTAAACATTTATAAATAGCATAGTAGTTAGCCACAATATTATCAAATACTTTAAGTAAGGCTTACAATATATTTATATGAACCTACGAATCTTGAATATGAACTATCAGTAAGATTAAACTTTCAGTCTATTATGTTGGTCATTGTTGTTGTTCAATGTGGCATTGAAGTTCAAAATTTCGTAGCGGCCTGCCAGTGCCATGGACCAGCCCATTTCTCTATGGACCAGCCTACATTGTACCGTCTTTGGACCAAATGAGCACTAATCAAGACCGAATGGACGATTCAGTTGCCATCGAAAGTCCACCTACCGACGAGAAACCTAAAGTATTCATTTCCCGAAGATCGTCTGTTTTTAAGAGAAGGTTGACATTTGGCACTTCCACTCATGAACAGCAACGGAATGAAGATGAATCAACACAAAATGACAAACAAGAATGCCAAACAGTAGACCTAGGCCTACCTGAACCTGAAGTGGACAGCGATGTCAAAGAAATAGGCCTTACATTAGTGGAGTAAGTTTTTAATAGTCCTAGACCTAAGTACTGGCTTGTACATTTTAGAATGGGCATTGGTCTAGGCCTAGGTCCTATTTATAGGTAGGGCAATGGTAGGGCCTAGACTAGGCTAGGCCTAGTCTTCTATCTGTGTCCAAAGTTTGGTCTACATTTATCATCTCATACTGCCTCTCTGGGTCGATGGTGACGTTGTGTCACTTCTTGCTCTAGGGCCTACCTCCAGTTTGACCCCTTCTCCAACCTTCCTGCTTTCTCCTCCCTTCAACAGGGCTAGGCCTAGTAGCCTAGGCCTAGGTAGCTATGAGAGTTTCTGCTCACAGGCTAGAGCCTATAGGCTAACCTTACCCTGCCTGACAGCAACGATTTCTGGTAACGATAACAGGTCACAGTCATACTGCTGCTAGAAAGGCCATGTGCCCAGTGGGAAAGTTAAAGCTGTCAGACATTCGAGTAACTCGCACGAGTATACTAGGCCTAGCCTAGGCCTACCGCTCGTGCTACATGACAGAAAATAAGAAGGCACTATCAGCGTTACCTATGGGTGTTGGTGGTCACGTTGAATAATAGTAGAGTTTGATTGGCTCTCGCTAACTTGACTCTCTAGGAAGTTGAATATATTGGACATATTTTGAGCCTCGAGCGAGCTCGCTCCCGTTGGCTCAGCTGTGTGATGGTGAGGCGGCGAGTTCCATAAACAAGTAGGCTACAAGTCTACTTCTAGAGACTCACAACAATTCGCGTGAGCCAGCTTGCGCGAGTTACTCAATTGTCTGACACGGCTTTTAATCATACTAGCCAAGCAGTCGACCTGTATGCTGATTTACATCCAACAGGCTGTGACTATGGTACCTACAACACTAAGAACCATCAACTTGGGACTATTAAAATCAACACATACAATAGTTGTGTAGGAAATTATATATTTATTTGGTGGATTAAAGGGTTGTGATTGGTGACTCGGTGAAAACAAGCTATTCGATGAATAAGTAGATATTGACGCATTGTGTAACTCGACCGTTGGCCAGATGCAATGATACACTAGTAGCCTACCTTGTTTTGTATTGTGCAGGATTAATTTTAAAACCTGTTTTTTTTTCCCCTAGATATAATGCTAAACTGAAAGCAGAAAGCCAGGCATGGTCATCTCTTCGAAGACTGAGAAAACGGAAACTAAAAATGTCGAGGTAAAACTAGACCTATTTTACGTTAGGCCTATGTTCACTAGTCGATGAGGACTCGCTTGGTGTCTCATCTCTGCCTTGCTGATAAATTCTAATTTGTTGGTTCTTCTCTTTCCCGTCAGGCAATTGTCTTTGTTTAAAGGGTTTCATTAAACTTAAAAAGTTAAAATTACTGTAGATCTACTACTGGTACTCTAAAAAATCAGTGGAAGATTGCATCAACGTCGATGGGCAACCAAATACTAAATAGCTTGCCAGTATAGTACTTGTTTACTGTTTCTTGGTCTATGCCCCACATGCAGCCTGCAGCCGCCAATGAAAATGCGATATCGCTCTCTTTTCTATTTAGGGATGGCACTTTGACCGGTCAAATGAAAATTGGTCAATTGACCGGTCAATTGACCAAAAGTCGGTCAAATATGAAAAAAGGCTCTTTTGCTAATATTTATTCATTATTAAGACATTATACTTACGGAAAATTTTCTGCAACCTACTAAGTCAATATAATCAACGTTCAAAGGTGATTAATTATTGATGGTGACAATAAGTAGTCGAGATGGCACTTACTAGCACTTTCCAATTTCAAATTTGTAGGGGTATGTATCCAAAGTTGTGTTGCCTTAAGAAGGAAAGGAATTTGTGCAGACTATTTTAAGTTTGATAACCACCAACCAGCCACGAGATATTTGTAAACTACCCTTGTTAAAACAAGTAGGCTAAGGTAGGAGTTAGTATACCTACCCGCACGCCTCAGCGGCCTCACGAACAAGAATTCACCTTTATTTTTACACTTACACAAAAAAACATTTATAGATTCTCTTTACATCATAAATATAACAGAACATAAGTTGGGGGATACCACAGGATACCACATGGAGAACACTTGTTCTTCTTATTCTTCTTCTTGAAGTCTAGGTTGACTTTTGTCAGAAGGAGTGATGCCAACTAAATAAGTAAAAATTTTATTTTGACCATTTTTTTGACCGGTCAAATATTCCTTGGTCAATTGACCGGTCAATTGACAATATTTGACCGGTCAATTGACCGGTCAAATATTCCTTGGTCAATTGACCGGTCAATTGACAATATTTGACCGGTCAATTGACCGGCTTGCCATCCCTATTTCTATTGCACTTTATGGCTTGGAGGCATATCCTTGCCAATATACACCATAATTCTGCAGGCTGTGGATGCAACACTTATTGTTGTTGGAGAAGTACATAATTAATTAATTATTAATTAGTAATTTAATAAGCGAGCGGGCGCTCGCCCGATGCACATCCCTTATTGAGTTATCGGTACATGCCAACAGCTTAATTGCATTGCATTGTACCTTGTAAGCATGTAATTTTCTTGACATCCTATATTGTTTTGGCATTTTATTAGTAGGGCTTACACCCAAAAATGTGTCAAAATGGTACCAATAGGCCTATGTATCGATACAGTGAAACTTTGATTTTACGAACGTAACAGGGTATAAAAAAAAATCGTTAATTCAAGGAATTCGTAAAATCAAAGAATGTTGTTGTTATGGGAAATTATTCGGGACCAGGAAAAAATATTTACCATCAAGGAACTCGTTTCAAGGTACGTAAAATCAAAGTTTCACTGTATTGAGAAAAATAACATTCAACATCACTAAGGGTGTAGGCCCTACTGGCCAAATAATTAGTTAGTTTAGGTCGTAGTAGGCCTTGTTGTACACACATTTCATTTTACTGTGCACAGGCACAGGAAGGCCTATACATATAAAGTAAGGATACATTTTTCGGTTAAACCAATCCAAATTTTATTTATAATGATAATTCAACGTTACATTATAAATAAAATTTGGATTGGTTTAACCGAAAAATGTATCCTTACTTTACATATTGCTACCAACAAAATCTAAAAAATCATATATATATATATATATATATATATATATAGTATTAAAATAGAATGCAAAATGATAGCCTAATGTCATATGTGCCATATAAAAATTAAAGTACACTAGTAGTTACCCACAAGGAATAACAATACTTTGAACAAAGTTGAACATTTGCCGCTTGTAGTTTCCTCCTAATAGCTCCTACAGCTCCTTAGCTAATTCCGTACTTCCAGGTTGCCACCTGAAGTACTAATGATGGAAAACATCGCAGACCTACTCACCGAAGAAGATAAAGCATTCATAGCTGAAGCACCGGACTATGAAAGAATTGCCGAGGATCTCAAGAGTTTAGTAGAAGAATCGGTGATATGTGCTCGGATAGAAGAGAAGGCCAAAACTCTAACTATGACAGTTGTAAAGAAGTTGGAAGAACAAGTGGACCAAATAACATCTGATATTATCAACTATTCCTTTGTGAAAAAATAGTTTATTTTCAAATTAAAGTAGCCTGCTACATAGCCTATTATAGACTTATTTGCTTGAAGATCAACCCACTAGTTAGTTACCACTAACCAGTAATCAGTGGTCAAAGTGTACTATAATCCCTTTCTCAAATAGCTATATAATTAATAAGTACAGATCCTTGTAAATGGTTTTATTTTTTAGCATATTTCGTTTTATTAAATCCAAATTTCGCTGTTGAGCAGTAATTTCAGCTTTTTGGCGGTGTTTCAATTTTAATTCACCAAATCTAATTTGTATCTAGTATTCTAACGTATGTGTCATGCCTACATTGTCGCCTAGGTCTACCATGATAGTAAAAAAGGAAATGGAAGGTAATACAGTCAGTAAGGATTCTACTTATGGAATGAGATGCAATTTTTAGTACCTGAGTATGTTAATTGTCTTTTGTCTCTCTTTTCTTTCATGTTCAAGCCGTATGTCACAATATTTACACATCAAAATTTTACCGTCGTGTAAATTAAACCCCTCGCATTTAAATTCTTCCGCTCTTTCCTTAATTGCAGTCGAACGCGAAGCACACTCGCCGACGAACAAAGTGCAACAGTGTGCAACTGCAAACGCAAACAGCGTAGGCGAAGGCACGAATTCTGTCTCTAGTGCTGGGAAAATCTGCGAGTGAAAGAGAGAGACATATACGACGGACTATGTGTGCGAGAGAGAAAGCAAGTGTCGCACAACCACTGGAAGTTCCAAGGGTTGTTGCGAGCCGGTTTGGCAGAAAATGTTGAAAATTACATTTTTGACAGAAATTCAGCGAATTCGCGTCAATTCAACAGCTTCAGTCTTTTTCGTTTTTATAACAGTAAACTTATGCTATTTCGCGTATACACGGGATTTCGTTTTATTTCGCAATTCAAAAAGACTATTTTTGGACTCACAACAGACTGTCATGCCAACATATTTCAATTGCTGCACGTTTCAAGTGATTTCGCGCTATCGCGCATTGCAAAATACAAGGATCTCTATTAATAAGGCATTAGCCGATAGGTATAGGCCTATTGCAGATATTAGTATTGCTTCATATAGATTTCGGTGGCCAGACATAAGTGAAATGGCGTCGAAGTGATGGGAAAAGAATCTCTGTTGGTGTCTTATTTGCTCTCACAAGGACGAATTATCATGAGGTCATTATCTAACATGGCGGCAACAAGGGATACTTTTGGTCATCTTTGTTTACAAACAATTGCAATATCGGCCAATCCGTACAAAGCTAGACGATGCGTGCGCAACGTTAAAACCAGGGGATCGAACCGCAAATATTTAAATTTCGGTTCGGTTTTTGGTTCGGGAAAATCATTTTGGTTCGGTTTTCGGTTCGGTTCGACAAAATAAAAAATAACTGTTTGGTTCGAACCGGTTCAGCCATGTTCGTATTGTACATTTTCCAAGTGAGGAAATAGTACAAAAAATATCTTTTTTTTTTGTAATCTCTTACCTTCACGATCACGTTGCAGTCCTGTATCTGCCACGACGACTCATTTATGATTGTGTTAAATTTAAAAAAGTTGTGGAACACATTTTCTTTTCTCCTACCCATATCTATGAAACGGAAGCTGAAACGCGACTGACATAAAAGTGACAGTGCATGGTCATTCACCACAAAAGTTTGCTTTACGTTCGAGGGTGGGGTTTGCAGTTGCACGTGTTCCGACTGGAGTCTCGTCTTAACCCTGTAATTATCAGATTAGTGTCAACGGTCAAGACTCAACCTAATATTTATGCAGGCATATTCGTCTCCCAAGGTTCTTGATCTTTAGCTTCCAGGAAAGTGGAAACTAACTCCTCTTTGGGCGCCTTTTTCAGGGTGTTTTGTAATCTCCGACGAACACACCATCCAAATGTAATAAAATGTCAACCAACTTCAACTATCATGGTGCCGAAAGTTGGGACTTGTGAGTTGTACTTGTGACAGCTATGTTATTATTTATACTTTCCATTCCAAATATAAAAGGAGCTCAGCCGTCCATCGAGTATTGTCATCACCAACCTTTCAAAGGAAGACCACCCAAATTCCAGTGGAACAAATTGGAAAACTTCCCAAAATAATTGTACCCTTTACATTTTTTGTTTTCATATTTTTGTTTTTATTGCAATTTTAAGATCTTGATATACGGAGGCTTGTACCGAAAAAAACCGTTAACCGAAACCCAAAATATGGGTTTTCGTTTGGGTTTGGCCACTTTTTCATAATGGTTTTCGGTTCGGGAAAAATAATGTTTTTTCCGGTTTTCGGTTCGATCCCCTGGTTAAGACTCCTTGGCTGTAGGGACAAGTTTTTCCGCTAGAAAGCGTATCTCAGGTTTGCGATGGCAAATAGCAACCAACGTTTTTCGAACAACATTGCTCATTATGAATGTCACAACATGACTTCATGAATATTGAGGTCGCAGCAGTTAGCATCTAGGAGCTCACTCTCGTACAAGTGTCCATCAGCGTTTGCCGAAATCTAGCGCATTTCAGAAGTTTATTTAAAAGTTATATATTGATATATTGTAGGTTTTTAGGCTTTTAGGGCCCAAACTGCTGCATGTTTATTAAAAGTAAGTTCATTTTTTAAATTTTAACTGGTATTTCACCACGTCCATGTGTAAGGTGAAAATAGTATAGTCAAGATTAATTAATAATCCAGGATACCTATACATTATAAATTTTAATGCATAATAAAAAAATAATTTAGAGTTAGAGCACACTGGCAGAAAGGATGAAAGAATGGAAAGCTGTTTCAAACCAACCAAAGGAATGTGGAGTAAAAAGGTATTTTCAATCTTTGTTTAAATATTAATAGTATTTAATAGCTAACTGATATTCCGACAATAAAATTGTTAATTCACCTCGGCCATCACCTCGAGCCCAGATGAAAACTCCGCCTCCTGTGCGACTTCCTCTCCCGGAACGCGAGGTACTCTCGCCGTCTGACGCTGGACCTCAGCTCCAGGATGTGGTTGACCTTGCGCACGATCCCGTCGGCAGTCGGCACGTCCGACTCGAAGTCGTGGTGCTTGAACGTGGAGGCGGCGTGGGGCTGGAGCGAGCCCGACTGTTCGCCGCCGCCCCCCGAGTGGTGGTAGACGAGCCTGAAGGTGGCGCGCCCGCCCGATCTCGTGTCGGTGGTGTCGCACGCCACCACGCTGTCCATGTCGTAGCTCACCGCCTTCTGGCGGCTCCAGAACTTGGCGCTCATCTTCTGCTGCACCACCGGGTCGATCTCCACCTTCTCGCCGGAGATGCCTGGAGGTAAACATTCGTTTCACAAAACGGGGCGGATTAAGGGTAAAGGGTACCTAGATCACTAATGGCGTTTTCCAATGGGATTTAAGAAGCCATTGAAAAATGCCATAAATGAAGGTTTTTATCAATATCTTGAGAACGCTTCAAGAAATTAAAGAAGTGATTCCAACCCTGAATTTGGTTTTATATCAGCTAAGCAATGAATTTAAAGACTGTTGCAAAGCATATTCAATATAAAGCGTTCTCAAAATACCAATAAAATACCGTTAATTTTTCATCGTTACCGTTCACTGAGTAGGCAAGTCATCACACATGTGGATTTTGTAGCCGCCTTGGCAACAAGGGGCACATATAGTTGAGCAACTGTAAGAATGACGGCCCCTCCTTATCCCCTCCATTGCTACCCGACCCCCCTCAACTCCGTGAAACAACAAACTGAAAAACTGAAACGAACTGATTTTCAGTTACGTATTTCATTTTGTCAGGTTGTCCCGGAGTTGAGGGGGGTCGGGTAGCTGTGGAGGGGATATAGAGGGGGTCATTCTTACAGTTTCTCAACTTTAATACATAAATGGTACAATGTCCCCAACTGAAAATCATGTTGATGGATTTAAAACAAAAAAGTATTTAATATTTTTATAGGCCTACTAATGCAAAGGAACACAGAAACAACACGCAAAACTATTTGAAACGTTTCTGGCTTGCATGGACATTTTACTTTCTACTAGACCTGAGCGTTTCAAATATGTTTACATGTTGAGTTCACTTTATCTAAAATTGACAAATACCCACTTTCCTTAAGAAAACTGTTAAAAACTATCCCCTTCTCAATTTAATTGATAAGAAAACAGCATTATGTTGCTTGAATGAAGGTTTTGGTAACATGTCAACATATCCTTACCTAGATTTATTTCAGTCTTTGTTCGAACTTTATTGACTATGTAAACACGGTAGGACTGGTACAGTGGGGCTTCCATGGCAGTCATGTGGCCCTGCATTCTTAGTAAGTCTTCATGTTCTTGGTTTAGAGCTGTAAACAAAGCAAACAAATAACAGTTGACCTACGCATTGTAGGTATAACGCTTTACTTCTTCCGAGTGGAATCTCGACAACCATTCTACGGTGTTTGCCGGTTACGATATATGATGGGCCCATGGCGCAATGTGTTGCAAAACTGCCATGATGCATCATTCATTACATAGAATAGAACTTAAAGTATTGAAGATTTTCTTTGGGGAATTTCAAAGCTTTTTTCCATTGGTTAGAATTAGTAATTTATTAGTTAGCCAATTAGGTCTTTTACATTATATGGCAACGACCCATGATCCAATGATATCTTTCCTTACCTAGATGTGCTCTCTGCGATTCCTAGTAATTCGTGCATGTTCACATAGTCCGTTGTTAAGTATGAGAATCCCACTGTAGGGAGGGGGGACATCCGACATTCCTACTAAACCATTCTTATTAAAGTAGTCTAGTGTGTGTAGTACATCACAATTATAATGGGAGGGAGCTTGAATGATGAATGCCCTACAGCAATAGCCCACTTGTCATTACCTCATATTGTTTATTTGACTCATCAATCCGAGTATGTTTTTGCTGACTAAATCTTTTGGCATGCTTAAATAAATATATTAAAACAATATAAATATATGTAGGCCTGTATATTCAATATGTTTTGGAATAAATTTTCTAGAATACAAATGAATGTTTTTTTTTTTAAATGAGAAGGCCCTACTTTCAGCCTGTGCTCCGAAACTATGCTCTCCATTTGTCGACTGTAGTCATTCTTGAAACGCTCACATTATGCTGTATTAAACAGAAATGTTCTACTTGCAACACATAGGCTATTCTTTTTTCAAAGTATATTTTGGAAGACATTGTTTGTTGTCAGTCAATGCGTAAGAACATACCTCTTGTTTTGGAGCTCAATTCTTGCGCTTCGGTTGTTTCCGTTTCGTCATTGAATATTGGAAAACTTTCTTCTGCCTTAGCTTCTGCCTCTTTCTCTTTCTCTGTACGTTCCACGAGTGCAAGGAATGCAAAGCCAAATTTCCCTACAGTTTCTCGCGCCTCTAGGCAGGGGAAATCCCAATCCACTTCACCGTCATCCTCGGCAATATACAGACCATAAAAGTCTACGGTATCTCTGAAAGTAATAATTTAAATGTAATGGGGGCACATTGTGATACTTTGATGGGGTAGAGTGCATTTAGTCATGGTTTTCCAAGAAGGGCACATGAAGCAAAACAGGTATACAGTATATCTTATACAATACAGCATGCTAGTGTCGTCCGCAAAAAGGATCATATGGAGTACAAAAACTAGAATGTCCCTGCATGTACTGCTACTGCAGTATAAAGGTAGGTCATTAATAAGTGTGAGGAACAGGATGGGACCCAAGACTGAGCCTTGTGGAACCCCTACGTTATTAACCTTCCATCCTGATGCCGAGTTTTTGTTTTTATTAATAACAACCTGTTGCTGACGATTGCTGAGGTAGGAAGAGAACCATTCCCCAACTGTTCCTCGTATGCCATAGTGGTTGAGCTTGTCAATTAGTAGCTTGTGTTGGACGCAATCAAACGCCTTACTTAGGTCGAAAAATACTCCTAAAGTGTTATGTCCTTGGTCTAGGGACTTGTATACTTTATCAAGTAGCTCTGCTGCTGCTGAGTCCGTTGATTTTCCTGGTAAAAATCCATGTTGGTTTTTCACAAGTATGTCATGTTGTTGTAGAAAGTTAAGTAGGCAAATAGCTACTATTTTTTCTAGAATTTTTGAAAAGACAGGGAGAATGCTAATGGGTCTATAGTTGTTTAGTTGACTTTTCTGACCTTTTTTGTAAATAGGAATAACTAGAGCTTGTTTCATAAGTTTAGGGAAAATGCCTGATTGAAGGGAACTGTTAAAAACATCCTCAAGAGGAGTTAGAAGGTAGTTTATACATCTTTTTATAATTTTTACTGAGAGTTCGTTTATATCCTGAGCGGTTTTTGTTTTTAAGTTTAGCGTTATTGATTTTATTTCTTGTGGTGAGGTGGGATTCATAAACATAGTATGGATGTTACTCTGAACGTTTGTTTTAAGAATGGTTATTGCATCTGGATCATGGTTACAGGGTGAAGGGTTCCCCTTTTCAAGTTCTGAGGGGATGCTAATAAAAAAATTGTTGAAGGCTTTGGAAATTTCCGCCTCGTTAGTAAGAGTGGTGCCTCCATTTTCGATCTTATCGACCTTGGGATTGTCATTAAGGTTGGATTTGTGGTTTGTGTGTGTTCTGATTATGTTCCAGATGGCTTTACTCTTATTGTCTGAATATTTTATGAGGTTATTAACTGACATTTGTTTTGCTGCTATTAGGACTTTTTTGTAAATGAGCTTATATCTTTTTACATAATTTCTGAATGCACTGGAGCACGTGTTTGTTTTGATGATTCTTGTCAGACAGCCCAGCCTAGAGCAAGAGGTTTGAATTCCTGCAGTAAACCAGGGTTTGGTCTGAGATTTAGGCCTATCGAGTAGTTTTTTTAAGGGGAATGCTATATTAAAGTTATTGATTACCACGTCCATAAAGTGCTTGTATTTATCATCTGTTGTTTGTTGATCAATTGTGTCTGCCCATGTTTCGTTTTCGAGTAGATTGCAGAATGTTCTAGAGTTTTCTTCCGAGAATATTCGTTTGTAGCTGTATTTTGGCTTGTTGTCATATTGGTTGTGGTCTGTCAGTTCTATTTTGAGGTATTGACCTTCATGGTCGGAGAGACCACTCACTAATAACGAGGAATTGAAAGTTGTGTTAGTGTTTGTATAGATATTATCAATACAAGATTCACTGGGGGCTGTTATTCTGGTGGGTTCTGTTATAGTTGGTATACAGTTGTAGGATGCTAACAGGTCACCTAGAAGAGTCTGGTTTGTTGTAAGTTGTAGAATGTCTATGTTAAAGTCACCTGCTAGGATAACAGTTTTCTTTTCTTTTGTGATTTGGTGAAGAATCAGGTCAAGTGAGTTTAGGAATAGGGCAACATCTCCATCTGGAGCCCTGTACGTTGCTACTACTATGATTTTAAGAAGTTTTAATTCTATAATGGAAAACTCGGCATGCCTGTCTATATTTCCTTTCTGCAGATCTGGCCTGGGTATTATATTCATATGGGCTAGAGTGTTTCTGACAAAGATTGCGGTACCTCCTCGGGATAGTTGAGTTCTACAGTGGCTGTTACTCAGGGTAAACCCATTCAGCTTGTAGTGTTCTATTTCCCCTTCTACTAGCCAGTGCTCGCTAGCACAGAAGATGTCGACATTACTTGATTCTAGGATTATTTCAATTTCAAGACATTTGTTTCTTAAACTTTGGACATTGTAGTGAAGGAATGAGATAAATTGATATGATTTTGTTTTTTTCTTACTGGTCTTACTGAGATTTGTGACTTTATACTCTAAGGCGTGTCCACTAGTGGAGGCATTAGCCAAAAAGGATTTTTGATGGCTACCATCTGTTGAGCTAGGCCTACTGTTGGAGAGTCAAAACCTCGGAACTCCTCCTCGTTCGAGCTGAGGTCGGGTGTTGCAGGTTGGTCCTGGGTCTCCCAGGTATTATTGTCCTTGATTTTGTTTTTGTTTTCACCGTTTGTGGGGTGCGGAGGGTGGTTCACGGTCTTGGCTCTCGGAGGGATTTTGACTCTTGATTTCGGCGTTCTCTGGTGCGACGGGAGGTTCTTAGTCTTGGCTCTCCGTGGGATTTTGATCCTTGTTTTTGTTTTTGGCGTTGTTCGGTTGATGGTGTTGTCGGGTGCGGCTGGTAGTTCTAAGCCCTGGCTCTCCGAGTGAGTTTGAATCTTGTTGTTGTCGGGTGTGGCTGGTAGTTCTAGGCCCTGGCTCTCCGAATGAGTTTGAATCTTGTTGTTGTCGGTTGCGGCTGGTAGTTCTAGGCCCTGGCTCTCCGAGTGAGTTTGAATCTTGTTGTTGTCGGGTGTGGCTGGTAGTTCTAGGCCCTGGCTCTCCGAATGAGTTTGAATCTTGTTGTTGTCGGGTGCGGCTGGTAGTTCTAAGCCCTGGCTCTCCGAGCGAGTTTGAATCTTGTTGTTGTCGGGTGCGGCTGGTAGTTCTAGGCCCTGGCTCTCCGAGTGAGTTTGAATCTTGTTGTTGTCGGTTGCGGCTGGTAGTTCTAGGCCCTGGCTCTCCGAGTGAGTTTGAATCTTGTTGTTGTCGGGTGCGGCTGGTAGTTCTAGGCCCTGGCTCACCGAGTGTGCTTGAATCTTGTTGTTGTCGGGTGCGGCTGGTAGTTCTAGGTCCTGGCTCACCGAGTGTGCTTGAATCTTGTTGTTGTCGGGTGCGGCTGGTAGTTCTAGGCCCTGGCTCACCGAGTGTGCTTGAATCTTGTTGTTGTCGGGTGCGGCTGGTAGTTCTAGGCCCTGGCTCACCGAGTGTGCTTGAATCTTGTTGTTGTCGGGTGCGGCTGGTAGTTCTAGGTCCTGGCTCACCGAGTGTGCTTGAATCTTGTTGTTGTCGGGTGCGGCTGGTAGTTCTAGGCCCTGGCTCACCGAGTGTGCTTGAATCTTGTTGTTGTCGGGTGCGGCTGGTAGTTCTAGGCCCTGGCTCACCGAGTGTGCTTGAATCTTGTTGTTGTCGGGTGCGGCTGGTAGTTCTAGGCCCTGGCTCACCGAGTGTGCTTGAATCTTGTTGTTGTCGGGTGCGGCTGGTAGTTCTAGGCCCTGGCTCACCGAGTGTGCTTGAATCTTGTTGTTGTCGGGTGCGGCTGGTAGTTCTAGGCCCTGGCTCACCGAGTGTGCTTGAATCTTGTTGTTGTCGGGTGCGGCTGGTAGTTCTAGGCCCTGGCTCACCGAGTGTGCTTGAATCTTGTTGTTGTCGGTTGCGGCTGGTAGTTCTAGGTCCTGGCTCTCCGAGTGAGTTTGAATCTTGTTGCTGTCGGGTGCGGCTGGTAGTTCTAGACCCTGGCTCTCCGAGTAAGTTTGAATCTTGTTGTCGTCGGGTGCGGCAAATAATTCTAGGCCCTGGCTCTCCGAGTGGGTTGGAATCTTGTTGTAGTCGGGTGCGGCTGGTAGTTCCAGACCCTGGCTCACCGAGTGTGTTTGAATCTTGTTGTCGTCGGGTGCGGCAGATAGTTCTAGGCCCTGGCTCTCCGAGTGGGTTGGAATCTTGTTGTTGTCGGGTGTGGCTTGTAGTTCTAGGCCCTGGCTCTCCGAGTAAGCTTGAACCTTGTTGTTGTCGGGTGCGGCTGGTAGTTCTAGGCCCTGGCTCTCCGAGTAAGTTTGAATCTTGTTGTCGTCGGGTGCGGCAGATAGTTCTAGGCCCTGGCTCTCCGAGTGGGTTGGAATCTTGTTGTTGTCGGGTGCGGCTGGTAGTTCCAGACCCTGGCTCACCGAGTGTGCTTGAATCTTGTTGTTGTCGGGTGCGGCTGGTAGTTCTAGGCCCTGGCTCTCCGAGTGGGTTGGAATCTTGTTGTTGTCGGGTGCGGCTTGTAGTTCTAGGCCCTGGCTCTCCGAGTGGGTTGGAATCTTGTTGTTGTCGGGTGCGGCTTGTAGTTCTAGGCCCTGGCTCTCCGAGTAAGCTTGAACCTTGTTGTTGTCGGGTGCGACTGGTAGTTCTAGGCCCTGGCTCTCGTTGATTCTTATCAGTATTCCTATGTTAGGAATCTTCATGGGCTGAAGGCAGGGGGTGGAGTCGTGGTTTTCTTGGTCCGAGTCTACCAGTGAGGTGACACCATCGTTTGTTGATTTGTTGGATTTAGCTTTGCTACTAGCCCTTCCATCAATGATTTGTTTTGCTATCATCTTGGCTAGCTCTAGTTTGCCTGTCATGTTTAGGTGTAGACCGTGGTTTGTAAAGTGCTGCCGTTTTAGGGAGCCTGTGGAAATCATTGTTGTGCCGAGTGCTCCGGACAGTACTTTGCGCATTTCTATGTTTAGTCTGTGAATTTTGTCATTGAGATAGTCCTTGTCATACCTTGGTAGCAGCTCTGCCACTATTATTTTTGGTCTGATGCCCTGGTCGTGACTTAACGGGAGTAGTGCCTCACAGATGCTGTTGCAATCTTGCTCTCCATCTAGGCCTAGGCTTACGTCGTTTGTCCCAGCTATGATTATAACGACGTCCTCCTCTTCTAGTGTTTCTGTCTTTTTCAGCAGCCCATCTGTGACTTGGAGTGCTCTCGCACCTGGCTTTATTATGGAGTCGATTTTGTATTTGTAGTTTCCCCTTCCTGTTTTGTCCAGTTCTTTCTTAATCAGCGATGATAAGAAGCGCCCGTGGCTGTCGGACATCATTATTATGCTGGTAGGCCTATTGTTTGTGTCTGCTTCTTCGCTTGGGGCCTTACTTGTTAGGCCTACTGGATCAAATGTAGGCCTAGGCCTAGGCATCCCAGGGTCCTGGTTGTTCTTTGACTGTTGGCGGTCAAATTGGTGCGGGATTTTAGCTACAAACTGTTGCAGCATTTTTACATGCTCTTTTAGTTGTTTTACTTCATGCAGTAGGCTGAGGACGATGTCCGCCCAGGCAGGCCTACTTGTACCTAGGCCTACCCCTAGCAGGCAAGGATCTTCTTCGGGTTCCATCCTGGGCTAGTCCAGTCTTGGTTCTTTGTGTTGGCCTAGGCTTGCGTGTTCTGTAGGCCTAATCTGACTGTTTTCGCGGTCCATTCTTTCTAGGCCTGGGCCTGGGCTTTGGTTGTGGTGGGGTAGGCCTAGGCTTATGCCTACTTTCACATTACCGGCCCCTTCTATGAATATGTCTTGTCCATCAGAGGTTGTATCTTTTACAAAGTTACCTTTAAGGTTTTGTACCTTCTTTGCGAATTCTTCATGGATGGCTCTTCGTCCCAGGCTGTGGTGGGGTAGGCCTAGGCCATTCCAGTGGTTCCAGGTCTGGTCATGGCAGCCACGCGCGTCCACGTTTCTTGTTCCTTCCTGGAGTCCTTCTTGGGTTCTTATTTGTTTTGTAGCTTCACTGTATAGTTTAATAGAATGCTTGTTCTCAAATACAGACACTTTGTTGTCTTTTTTACTATTATTATTGTAGAAATAGCGGGAGCCTCGAAAACTTACAGACTGATCGTCAGCCATCTTGGATCTTTTTTTTGTTCTCTTTTTTCTGTTCTCACTATCCAGCCCGTCTGGGAACAATCTGAGCACAATACAAGCTTTTAAAGCTCGTTCTAGATCATAACTAAATGCAAAACTAATCACGCTTACTTGAGAGTGTGGTTTTCATGTTCCAATGAGTACTTCCAACATATCAGTCCAACTAGGTCGGAAACTTTTGCCGCTGCTAGGACTGCAACGTGCATCGGGTAGTTTCGTTCGGGAGGGGAGAGCATTGTGAGAAAAATCCCGTATTTCCTCGTTGCCACGCCCACTTGAGCCTGAAAAGATGCAAACAAAATAACACTTCTGCTCAACCGTATTCCCTAACACAATCAATCAGTTGGGCAGAAAGTAGCCACATCTAACATAATTGGTAGGATGGGATAGTACAAGATAATCCCAAGTGTATAGTAGCTACCTACCAATTATGCTATCTTACATATTATGGTAGGGCATTTTATTTTAACGTGCAAATGCTAAAAAACCACCAGCGGTAAATACAAAAGATTGCTACCAATTATGTTGTCGCTACCTGCTGTACTGCCTAACAAATTAAGTGGTTCATGTTCAACATTTCATAGAACATCGATGAGATCGATGAGTGAGTGACCAAGACCTCGTGTCGAAACGTCTCGTTATTTTTGTATTAAGTACATTTTCTATGTTCACTTTCAACTCTCGAATTCGTCATCTTACACGAAGGTAAGCTGTTGGATCCTATCATCACATTCTATACTATTCCAGCTGATTGGCAACTACTATCATAATGTTGTACCATTAACAGGTAGGTATATGCTATGTAGTTGTAGGGTATTTAAATTTTAAATAATAATAATAATAATAATAATAATAATAATAATAATAATAATAATAAAAATAATAATAAATAATAATATGTAATAATAACAATAACAACAATAGGAATACTGTAATGGGTACAAAAAAAACTCTATAGCCTATAGGCCTACATATAATATCTTCAGAACTTACACTTCCATCGTACTTCGCGTACTCAAGGAATGGATTGTGCGGCAAATTAGGACATTTTTCCAGGTGTTCACTTAGTAGAGAATGAACTTTAACGCCCGAGATCAGTTTCTTGGGAGCGCTCTTGAAGTCCTTCCTCTCGAAAAGTTCCCCTCTCTCGTCGTCTGAAAGCGAAATGACGATACGTTAGCACCAGAAATGATACTCTAGGTGCTCACAATGCGAACAAGTTTATAACACACACACATTCATCTCCCTAGGATATAAAACTGAACGTTGTGTCAAAATTATCACCCTTGCTCATATTTAGCAATGGGGGTGGAAGATAAATATATATATATCTTGACCCCGTTTCCAACATTAATTATCGGGTAGGGGGGAGTAGCGAAGTACTCCATGTCTTGGGCTAATCTCTTTGTTCCAAAAATATTCTAAGATCCTAAGATAAATATCCAAAGTCATTAGGCACTCTAAACACATTCACAACCTTGTTTATAGAAATTTTGCTACAAAAAGAGTTATTGTAATACTCGATTATTCAAATCTTTAATTAGACCTAAATTAGCCTAGTCATACAAAATAGGGAACATGCATACGATTTTTTTTAGTGTAACAAGTACTTAGTTTTATAGTCTGGTGTCCAACAATTGCATTTGCAAAAGTTTTTTTTTTTTAAATTATTATTGAACGGGTCTTAGCCTATAATGAATTGAATATCACATTTATTTGAATTTCCTCTTGCCGCGAAGAAACGCGCGCTGATTGGTCGGCGGCCTCTGTGACGCAGTATGATGGTTTGGCCTGCGAGCGCGCGACTGCTACACCTGTGTTTCAGTGCACGATGAGCGATCATTCACGCCCAACGTCGTGTTGTTATCAGTAGCTCGTATTGCATGAACTAAAATGACAGACGGAGGCTTTACAAAGGCCAACAGCACAAATTTACTGCAGATAGATGGTTTTATGGTGGCGAATTTCTTTGCGGGAAATGATCAGTTCACTGGAGCGGAGTTACGGGGTGTGAAGAATGCCAGGTAGTAGTAGTAGTAGTCCCAACACTTCTTAAATGATCCCTTGACCTTGTACTCCCTCACAGCTGCAAATAAGACACTTGAAGTCTTGTTGATACTCGAGAGCTTGGATGAATGAGGGTCATGGACACTTCCCCCTCCCCCCTCCCCACAGATGCCCACCCAAAACATTGTGAATGTAAACAATACTTAGTTTATGGATCAAGCAGATGTTAAATCACAATTTTTATTATATTCCTCTTTATTATTTAAAACTTGAATTACAGTTGCTAACCCTGTGTGACAAATTTAATAACCTCTAACCCACCACTACACGCTTAAACGTTTATCCTTCCAATCCCTAGACTGAGTTCATTATCTAATTTAAAATAAAATAAAAATGTAACTATGCGATGTTGATATCGGTTTTCAAATAATTATTGCGATCTGTAATTTTTTGTTGGCATCTGGTGTTGGCATGTCAGTAAATGTGATTACGACGGCCAGAACTTCTCATATCCAAACGCACACTGTGTTATTGTTCCAGTGCTGCCTGCAACGTAGGCCTACATTTTAACATATTATTTAGAATAACCTTGGTTCATAGCTGTGTGCACGTTGATAGCCTCTTGAACAGAGCTGGCAATCTTTCTTTTCTTGACTGCAGACCTTTCGTTTGGAGTAGAAGCAAATCTCCGTCCTTGACAATCGAATATATGGGGAATTACGTCGTTTTTACATTTTAGTCGGCCACCCATTAAATTATATCTCGTCCAGTTCTCCATATCGTCTTCAAGCTAAATGGACGAAAATTATATCATACTCCTAATGCCATATCTAACACAGGTTCATGCTGTGAGCGCTGTTGTTGATAAGCCTACAACGTTCTTCTCAAAACAATATAAATATGTAGGCCTACCAACGGTCTTTGCCAGCAAGTCCTGCTATACATTAGTTGCAAAACTAGGTGACAATATGCATATATAAACTATCTCGTCTCGCTGCTTCCAACCACTGTCTTCGTCGTTTATTGTTTTTTGGCACACACACAAATATCTTCTCTGGAGTATTTACACTTGTGTTAGTACACATGGGTACTATGCACCACTTATAAGCGCCAGAAGATGTTTTAGTCTCCATAGTGCACAATGTTCGATGAGCGGTGTGGGCGAACGCGTGCAGTCGACTGCGCGACACCGGCAGACTACTATCATGTTACGTCACTAGCGATTCATCATGGCGGCGGCCGTTTTTTCGCGCCAAAAAAGTGTACGCTACTAAAACTATTATTTTGAGGGGTAGAATGACTCGATTTTTAAATTGTAAAGACATAATATCAGTTAATATCGTGTACAGATTTTAAAAATCACATTAGAAAGTTAAGTGCAAGTTCCCTATTGATGTAGGCCTATGTAAGCATGTATTCAAAATATATTCAATAGATCTCACAACCTTTTCATTGTCATCACTCGGTTTAGTTTATAAATTCTGCATGTTTCGTCTCTTCATTTTTCACACAGCTTGTAAATATCACTTGCAAATGTTGGATCCTATTTAGCTTTCCCCTCCTAATAGTAAAGTACCGTACCATGTAAATTGTGTAGTTTTTATCCAACACTCATGAATTTTTCTCACACAATGTTTGTTCCTAACCCTGCAATGTTCAGATTCCGTCCTGTCCGCCAAAGAATGCAAAGGAAACGGGATAATTAGTTACCTGTAAGATTTGTGGAACTCCACTCCCATTTCACATTCTTTATTTTGGAAGCTTTTTTACGTTCCTGGTCCATTTTTTCAAGTCTTTGAGCCGTATTCGAACGCTGCCGATGGACACCAAACTCCAGGTCTGCAATCAAAGCACGTCCAGTCAATATCTACTATAGCTAGGCAGGAACACCTTTCCACCCTTCAAGCTTGTACTTCACTTCGAAGGCTACTTACTGGATTGTTATCAACAGTCAACACACAGATAAATTTCAGTTTCTTTGTCAGTTCAGTAGACATTCTAATCTTTTGAATTTACCACTGGTGGTTTAGCATTTGTACGTTAACATAAAAAAACCTAGCATAAGGTTCAAATTTTGGCGTTGGTTGCGGGCTTTTCACTTATGTCCACCAGTTGATATGTAATAAATTGTGTATATATTCTACTCGACAAGAAATAAATTTAGTGTAATGGTACGTTTACAGCTACGCGTTGCGAGCGAAGCAAGGGCGCGAGCCCCAATCAGCGACCGAGTTTCACGCAAAGAAGTTAATAGTTTCACGCAAACTCGGCCACTGATTGGAGCTCGCACTTTCGCTTCACGCGCAACGCGTAGCTGTGAACGTACCATAACCAAAACAAATCATCATATCAAAAACATCTCACAATTCAAATTTCTAGTTTATACCTTAAAACTAACTATCATCCCATGTTCAAATTTTTATTTGACATCCGGGCTTTTTCGCGTTATCAATAGCCTACCTTGTGAAAAGCTTTGGCTTTGTGACATTCCACAACGTATTCTTTACTTCTTTTTATTTACTTGAACCAACCATAAGCTAGGCCTACCCGGTTACGTACCCGACTGTATGTCGAAGGATTGTCCAAGAACGTCCAATTCGTCGTCTTCCTCATCGCTCTCGTCAACGCCGGGATAACATTCGAATTTCGACGCGGTACTTATCTTCCGTGGCAAGTCTTCACCCAGCATGACCATCTCACACATACCTGGAAACAATATTATAGGCCTAGGATAATGAATGATAATGAATGAACTTACACTGTGCCCAGCCCTGCCCACCCCAACTAGGCCTAGGCCTACACAAACCCTGTCAGCAAATTAGGTAATGTTGCCCCAACGTGGGTTATAAGTAAATTCAACATTTAATATTCCCTTAAAGTAAAGTTTAGAATGAATATCCCGTAGGTCTTACTCCCCGCCCATACAGATATTCAGTTGTCAAACCTTTAGTATATTTATAGGTTATGTATGATGCCTAGGCCTAGGCTGTAAGAGGAAATGTGACAATTGATTGGAAAGCTTACCAGTATCATCAGATGATATAAAAGAGTTCCTTATATGTGATAAAAGCCAGTGTTTATTGTCATAAAGAGCCATTTACATGAAATTTATTTGGAGCAAAACAAGGCTTGTCTCAGGATAAACACAGGTCCAGCCTCCAATCAGCAGCTAGAAAAAGATTTGTCTGAAGCGGTAAATTCAAATATATTCAATTCAATTGCATTTTATTCTCAGTTCTTTAGTACAGTATTGGAAAAACAGTATATGTTTATAAGTTAGTCAAATTACTAAATGTTCAACTTTGAATTTGAATACACTTACTTTGAATTTATGGAATTTGTTATGCGTACAGATTATTTGTACGTTCTATATACAATATGGTTAGTTGGACTACACTAAATTTGAAATACTTCTATCTGTTAACTGCAATCAACATTTTCCCCACAGTTTCATTAAACCAATAGACAATTGTTTTTTGCCTAGAATGAAATAAAATATGCAACCTTAAAATAAAAAAAGTAACTTTCACACCCATATAAATAAGTTGTAAGCAGTGTCAAAGTTAGTCAAATTACTAAATGTTCAACTTTAAATTTGAATACACTTACTTTGAATTTATGGACCTATGTTATGCATACAGATTATTTGTACGTTCTCACTTATTTTTAGAGTGAATCAATACTTACTGCTAATTTCCACCTGGTTGTGCATGAGTAACTCAATTTACTAACTGTTTTGCTAAGTTAAAATGTATGTTGCAGCAGCAGCAGTAGTAGTAGGGTGATGTTACTTGAAAGGTTCAAGAGGAGAGGAGAGGAGTGTTGAATTATTTATTAATATTAGCCACGTTTGACAGAAGTAAAATTAAGATTGAGTTGAAATAGAATTTAACTCAATTCCCTGCTTGCATTCACATTCTAGGATTCAAACTTTTTTCACTATCATACTAGAGTCTTCCCTGATTTATTTATGAAATATTTTGTAGGACCTGGGATTTGGAATTAGGATCCCGGCCAAATACCATTTTGTTTAGACAACACAATTTATCTGGCAATCATACTTTTTTACGCTGTCCCATTCTTTGGGAGTGGATTGAAGGAATCCAATCTCGTTGGGAAGTGATTATACGAGGAGTGAACTGGGATTAGATTAGAACGAGAATCCAATAGGTAGCTTTCAATAGACGTCACGTGGCGGCCATTATGAGGTACACATTGTTTGTTGACATTTGTTCTGTCAATAGAAGACACATAGGTTATCCAGGAAATATCACAGTTTCAAGCCGTATAGATTGATGTGTGCAGGTAAAAGTTCAAGAAAATGATAACACATGCAAATGATTGTCTTCAAACAGAGTTTTACGCGTTCTTATTTTGTTTTCAGTCGTATACGGAACCTTTGTTTGAAAACAGTTGATGTGTCAGTCAAAGGACATCTGCAATACTGCAACAATGCAGTGTCGGAAGAACGTAAACAAATGTTTACAGAGTACCTCAGTATGGCTACCGTGCGATACCGGAAATGACGTTATTGCAAGCTCCCTATTCAGTTCTAGTTGAAATCGTCCACATAAACATTGGCTTATGTTCCAGACATGTCATTGTTCCTTACTCACATCAACTATGAAATGTCAGCACAGGAATTAGTTCAGTAAAATCACAAATCCTTTCTCAACTTTTATTATTAAACACAGTATTCTTTGTCTCAGGCTTACTAATTTCTACATCAATTACAAAACAGGATATATTTTTAATTGTTTAAAGAAGAATTGTTAAAGTTAAGAGCTTCATGTTCTAATCCTTAACAAAATATTTAATTTATATTCATTATTCATATAAAGTGGGTTCAAATTAGGGATGACATCGGGTACCCGGGTAGCCCGGGAACCCGGCTCCAAATATTACCTGGAGCCGTTTTTCTGGTCCGGGTAACTTTTTAGTCTGTTCCTAGATACATTTACGTGCCAGTATTGCTGCGATCGATTCTGGTGGAGCCAGCAGGTACGGCACGCGCGACCCTTCCCCTACCCTTTCACAACATGTGCCTCGGCGGGGAACAGCTAACAGACGCGAGCCGACTTGCATTCGTTACTGTTTGTTCTTTGTTTAACATTCTGATGAACATTCTGTTTAACACTTGCTCTATTACTATTGTTTTTCCTTAAAATATCCTGTTTTATGTAAGTGCTTCAGTTGTATATCGAGAAATTTTTTTTACTCAACGTGATTACTGCAGGCGTATTCCGAGAGGGTAATCGAGCGGGTGGCGTGCATATCATTTGTTCCTCGTCTTCGCACCCGTGCACTTCTCAAGGCCTAGCGACGACCTTCTAATCGAGCCTACACATCGAAAAATACATTTTCAGGATCCGGATACCCGGTTAATATGAGAGCTGGAACCAGTTCCGAACTTTATTACCCGATGTCATCCCAAGTTCAAATCAAACTGACAGTAAAACAAAAATGCAAAAACAGTAACAAAAAGTATGATAATTGATGTCTTGTGTGCACAATAACAGTTACACCATAGCAATGACTGAGGTAGCACAAGTATAATGTCTCCCATTGCCATTGGTAATCAGTTTCTGTAACTGAGTAGGTTAATACAATAAATATACAATCAACTAGTTCATATCCTACAGAAGTATTTATTTACATGTTGATTAGACGCCAAATAATTTGAGATGGGTACTAGTAAATAGTTATCACAACAGTTTACCAGAGAAAAGAAGGCAAGTAGGGGGTCGTCAATCGTCATAGCGATACACACAAACTAAAAACAATAAACTTGTGTCTAGTTTGTTCATGTGGCGGTGTTTTTTTTATTCACATACTTTCCTCAGGTAAGCTGTCGGGAGTCCAATTGTCTTCTTTTCATGCCCACAGTTGGCATTAATAATTCATAACATCATGTGTTTTGACTGTTTTCTAATTAACTAGTTGAGACACGACGCTTTTCCCTTCTGATCCATGCCAATTGCCAATGGATCACTTATTGTATTGTTTTCCTTTCAAACTTTTGCACATACAAAGATGTCTCCTACTCATATGGCACTAATAATCTTACTGTTGTGTACTTTAAGTGCCAATAATACTAGAGTAGGCCTATAAGAATGTTTTTCTTTACTTTCAACATGTCATTGTCACTGACAGTTACTATGTTTTTGTAGGTTGATGAGCTTTGTTTTTGAGAGCTACAAATATTGAGTTTCTTTTATCTCACTCAGACAGCACAACTCAAGAGAAAAGAAATGCTGTGGTTGAAGCAAACACTACTGGGCTACTTCAGCAGGTAAACAAGATCACATAGGCCTACTCATTTCTTCAGCATTATAATAACATGGATTGGCTTTTAAGTGTTTACTTTTACTTTAAACTTAGTTACTTTAGGAAATTTAATTTAATTTAAATTAAATTAAAATACAGTTCATACCTACATTTAAATAACATTATCTATGATCTTCCGGTTGAGAATGTCATTAGATAATCAATAGATAAACTATTTTCTTGATTTATGTACCTAGGTAGGCTACTTAACATGTTTGCATGTTAGCTTGCAACTAAAAACCTAGCAATCAATGGGACAAAATTATGCATTTAATTCACAACCTCACAGGTAGTCCATCAAAAGCGGGATGTGAGTTTAGGGTGACGAACCTCATTCCATCCTTTGTGCTGATGCGTAGATTGATAGAACAAAACATTACCACGCTCCAATATCGGCACAACAACAGGCTAGGCTTGCCTGAATGGTGGAGTTACATGCAATTTAATTACGGACACCTAAATAACCAGTTGTGAGTTGTGACTACTATTTTTGCTTACCTGGAAGTGACGTAGGGCTAAGCATGAAACTTGACTAAGAAGATCATGCCTTCTTAGTATGAACACTGTCTCTTTGGCTTTGTAGAAACTTGGATACTTTCTCCGCCAGATTTCTGTAAGCGTTAGCCTGAGGGCTGTCAGGTAGTCCAATCACAATTGGTTTCCCACTGTCAGTAGAAAGTGAGATAGCAGGGTGCAATGGGATTTCTTGAAGAATATCTATACCTGCAAACAACAATTATTATGAGTAAGTTTGTAAATCAGTTTTTATAACTTAATAGGATATACATTAAATAAATAAATAGACTAATGAACCTGCTGGCAAAAAAATATAAGGCTATAATTCTGTTATTGCCTTATTGTTATTGCCAATGCAAAAGATATGTAACTATTGTATCATTAAGGACAAGGCTATTTCAAAAGATTATGATAAAAATTATGATTTGGAAGTAGTTTAGTAGTAGAAACTAAACCATATAGCCTACCTGTACCTACATAATCATTGGTGACTGCTTACCATATTAAATATTAGGATTGTTCCATGGATCGTGATTAATTGTAGGATACGACACGAATGACGACCACAGTTGAGTAGAGAAAAACCGGAAGTGAGCTTTATTGAATTATACGGAAATCACGTGGTACAGGGCAGTGCGGGAAAACATTTCAAATACTTAAAATTATACTGAACTCTAGAAATCTGAATAGATGAATATCAAATCTTAACACACCCCCTTGATATGCAACTATTCGACTTTCATTAATGAGGTGAACTGCAAGAACTTAGGTCCTGCCAAAGGCTTTGTAAGGATATCTGCTATCATTAGCTCTGATCGCAGATGTTTCACACTGATAAACTTCTTATGAACTAGATCTCTAACAACATGACAAGAAATGTCAATTTGCTTAGTTCTAGCTTGAAATGCATCATTTTTTGCTAGAAATATAGCAGATTGATTGTCACAATTTATTTGTACACAAAAATCCTTAATTGATAAAAGCTGCATGATTAGTTTTCTTAGGTAAACTGCCTCATTCGAAGCTTGTGATAGTGAAACATATTCCGCCTCGGCCGATGATTGAGCAACAAATGACTGCTTCTTGGACCGCCATGAAATGGGTCCACCCCCTAATAGAAACAAGTACCCTGAATATGACTTTCTGTCCACTTTGTCCCTTGCCCAATCGGCATCACAGTAACCAATCAATGAATTTACAACATTATCATTTGGTTTTAAAAAATTAATGCCTTTGGTTTTTGTACCTTTCACATAACGCAACACTCTAACAGCACAGTCCCAGTGCTCTTGTCCATAACAATTATTGAACTGACTTAAATAGTTTACTGCCTGAGTAATGTCAGGTCTGGTCCAAATACTTAGATACATTAATGAACCAATCAAATTTTGATAAGGTACATCAGGTTTATCACCCTCATTTCTCGAAAGGTCTACACCACTCTCCATAGGAGTCTTGAATGTACAAAGGTTCTCTACTTGAAACCTAGATACAAGTTTGTTTACATAGTGTTCCTGACTTAACTTAATTTTTCCAGTATTTCTGTCTCGTTGAAGATTTACACCTAGAAAATGATTAAGCTCTCCAAGATCTCTGCATTCAAAATTATCTGTTAACCTCCTTTTCAAATTCTCTTCTTCATCTTTATCATTTGACATTACAAAAATATCATCAACATGAATACAGACAATATTGTACAAACCATTCTCTTTATTTTTAATGTAAACACATGGATCACTTTTAGTCCTGGTGTAACCAGACTCTACAAGGAAATTATGAATTTTTATATTCCAGGCCCTTGAGGCCTGTTTAAGCCCATAGATTGCCCTAGAAAGTTTACATACCTTATTTCCTTCCTGAAACCCCTCAGGCTGTTCCATAAAAACTTCCTCCTCCAGTTCCCCATGGAGAAAAGCTGTACAGATGTCAATGTGTGACATGTTTAGATTTAAACAATTTGCAAGAGATAACAATACTCGTAAACTTTCTGCTCTCACCACTGGAGAGAATGTTTCATAGTAATCATACCCATATTTCTGGGAAAACCCTTTTGCAACAAGTCGTGCCTTATATCTATCTACACTTCCATCTGCCCCTCTTTTTACCTTAAACACCCATTTACTTTTCACAACATTTTTGTTGGCGGGCCTATCCACTAGTGTCCAAACATTATTTTTCATTAATGATGAAATTTCTGCATTCATTGCTTCCTCCCAAAGAATTTTCTTTGAACTTGCAAGAGCTAGATCTCTAGTCTCTGGCTCATCATCTGAATCGTCTGCTGCCAGAAAACTAGTGACAAATTCATCACCAAATTCCTTTCTCTTTGGATTAACCCTTAAATTTAATCTTCCTTTGTTTTCATCACCCCCTGACTTCCTACCTTCTGAACACGTAGTATCCGCATCACTTTCACTACTTACTTCATCCTCTGATCTATTTTCGTTGTCAGTTGACGTATGCGTCTCAGTTGTACTACTACTACTTTCCGAGTTAACACGTTGCCTTGCCTGCACTTTTATCTCTATCTCTGGGGCCACTTTGGGTAGTTCTACGTTTTCATTCGTGTTTGTTACCACATTCAGAGAAGGAAAACATTTCTCATTAAAGATAACGCTTCTTTCTACTTTCATACTAGCTTTTGGACTCTTTGGGTCAATCAAAATATATCCCTTCTTTTCCTCATCATAGCCTACAAAAACATACTTCTCACTCCTATCTTTAAGTTTTTTACTTTCTTCTTTTCTTACATGAACATATGCTAAACATCCAAAAATTTTCAAGTGTTCTACATTCGGCTTAGTGCCAGTCCATGCCTCATACGGTACCATATCTTTTACTGCTACAGTTGGGGATAGATTTTTTAGATACACAGCTGTTTTTAGTGCTTCTCCCCAGAATTTGTTTCCCAAACCAGATTCTTTTAACAGTGCCCTAGTTTTTTCTAAGAGTGTCCTGTTTGTCCTTTCTGCCACTCCATTTTGCTCTGGACTATACGCAACAGACAGTTGTCGAACAATCCCAGTTTCTTTCAGATATTCGTCAAAATCTTTTGAGCAATATTCTTTACCATTATCTGAGCGGACTATTTTTATAGATTTCCCCAAGTGATTTTCTACCATTGTTTTGTATTGTTTGAACTTATCTAAGACTTCATTTTTTGATTTTAAAAGAGCAATTACAGTGAATCTAGTCTTATCATCAGTGAAAGTAGCAAAGTACCTGTAGCCTTCCCATGACAGACCATCTGTGATTTCACAGACATCTGTGTGAATTAAGTCTAATATCTCTGTGGCTCTTGTTGCACCTTTCTTTGGAAAAGGAGCTCTAGTGTGCTTTGCCCTGACACAAACATCACACACATCAAATGTTTCCTCGGCTATTGGACTTAACCCACTTACTAGACCACCCTGTAGCTTTTTTAGGTTACCATTACCTATGTGAGCAAATCTTTCATGCCACAACTTATAGTTAGAGCTTGTAGCCTTCATAGCTTTGGCAGGTTCTACTTCCATTGACACCTTGTAAGTGTTATTGGATTGCTTACCTTCAAGCAGGGGTTTACCTACTACTTGAATGTCTTCTGGTCTATACACTCCACATTTGTCACTGTCAAAGAGAGTAATATATCCTGTACTACATATCCTTCCCACAGATAGCAAGTTTGCTGTCAGCTTTGGAACATAGGTGGCCCTAACACCTGTCAGGCCATTCTGTCCCCTAACCTCAATGTTGCCTTCACCTTCTGTGTGCAGTGTTTGCTCACTAGCACATTCAATAGTATTAGATTCTGTCATCTTATAATCTACCATTAAATCTTTTCTGTAAGTCATGTGATTACATGAACCTGAATCTATATACCAATCTATACTAGGCTTACTTTCATCAGAATAACTCGAGCGCATAGCAGCTAATTTGAGTACCCATTGTGATGGGCCCGAGTTGCCTGACTTACCGCTATTGCCAACATTAGGCCTACCATTATTGCTGTTACTATTGCCAGCATTACCATTATTGCTGTTGCTATTACCAGCATTACCATTATTACTGTTGCTATTACCAGCATTATTATTGGTATTTTCAGTCTTTCTGTGCCAGCAATCGTTGGCCTTGTGTCCATGCTTTTTGCAAATTTGACAAAAAGGTCTGTTGTTTCGACGGTTTCCATCTTGGGTTCCTGTTGTTTGCTTGTTGCCATCTCGGGGTTGCTGTTGCTGCTGCCCTCTAGACGACGAACCGTTGGAAGTTCTTGGGTAGTTCGGACCACTACCGCTGCTCGCCCGTAGCGCTGATGACGTCAGTTCCGCAGCTTCTTTCTGAGCTTCCCTCGTTAATTCTCTCGTTACGTACTCGATTTTTAGATCATCTTCTTTCTTGACACTTCGCTCGATTAGTTGGCGGAGCCATTTATACTCATGTTTCAGGTTGCGCAGCATTAGGTACGCTCCGGATTCCTCATCAAAAGGTTTCCCGGCGGATCGCAATTTTTCAAATACATCCGTGAAAGCCATGACATATGCATTTAAAGATGAAAAATTATCATGTCTAATGTCCATTAACTGATCCAGGAGAGCAAGTCTTCTGTGAACACCAGAGTCTTCAAACACTTGGCACAGATTTTCCCACGCCCGTTTTGCCGTTGTAGTTGTCCTTACATGCAGCAGGAGACTTGGTTCTATCATAAAGCTCAGGATTCTTCTCGCTGCCTTGTCCATGTCCTTTTGACTGCTGAGTGGTTCATTGAGAAGAAAATGGTCAAGTGAAATGTTGTTCATGACCACCCCTCCCAAGTGTAGCTCTATGAGATATTTCCAATCAACCCAGTTCTCTTGCCCCTTAAGTTTAGCAAAGGGCGGAAGAGAGTTCACAGACGGTTGGACTATTACCGTAGGCACTTGATCCGACTCCATTTTCGACTTCCTCTTAGCGTGGTTGGCATGCGACCTAACCTCACCATGTGCACTCGCGTTTTTGTCGTGATAAAAAGTTTTTTAACACAAACACACGAAGCATTTTCGTCTCAACTCAACAATTAAACTTCAGAGAAAACGTTCCCTGGGCCCATAACCTATTAAATATTAGGATTGTTCCATGGATCGTGATTAATTGTAGGATACGACACGAATGACGACCACAGTTGAGTAGAGAAAAACCGGAAGTGAGCTTTATTGAATTATACGGAAATCACGTGGTACAGGGCAGTGCGGGAAAACATTTCAAATACTTAAAATTATACTGAACTCTAGAAATCTGAATAGATGAATATCAAATCTTAACATACCATTCTGAAAATGAATAGATTATATCGTGCAGAGAGCTCAGAGCTTCTCCTACTAGCTTACCCAAGAATGAAAGTTATACAGCTTGCTAATGTGATATGGCACACTGCTGCATTTCATATTTTTCAAGTAGCAAGACACAAAACAAACAAAAATTAGTTAAATTACTATTGAAGTTAACTTGCATATAAAACTTTGTAATTACCGAGTTCTTTGGCCATTGCAACAGTGCCATGTCCAAACAGGTTGATGGATTTCTTGCAATCAGGACATTCAACGGAGGTCATATTTTGCACAATACCTACAATAGGAACATCTAGTTTCTGGAACATGACTGCCCCCCTCCTTGCAACCTGCAATGCTGCCGTCTGCGGAGTTGTGACTAGCACCACGCCTGCAAACATTTAAGAAACTGTCAGCAGCAGTGTCGTATCCTGTGCATGTCTAAATAAGCTTATAAAAGTAATCCACTATAATATTTTAAGTAAAAAATAATAGCTATTTAGTTTTCATGCTTTCTTTATCACAAAAAGTTAACATCGTTATCTCTGAGAGCATCGCCAGTTCATGACAGACACCGTCCACAGAACACATGTAGAAAAACTGCACTGTTCAGTTTCTACTTTCTTTGTGTAGGTAGGCTAGGTCAATAAAATAAACAATTAATTTGACTAGAAATGTTATGAATATCATACCTGTCAGAGGCAAGTTCTGTATTAATGACAAGTGAGTATCTCCGGTGCCAGGGGGTGTGTCGATTACTAAGACATCTAATGGGCTCCATGCAACTTGTCTCAAAAGCCGATCCAGGGCGTTCATTACCATCAACCCACGCCACAAAACTGGAGACTTGTCATCAACCAGAAAGCCCATTGACATACTGAAATTTAGAAAAACATATTTGATTCTTCACTCTACTATTCATATATTTAGAAGTTAGAACTAGTTTTGTCTGAATTAACCATGTTTCTGAAAGCGGAGCAGTATTATGATGTAGCCGAGTTCACCGGTCAAGGAACCAAGCTATGAGCCATACAATGACTTCAAGGCCTATACGACCTTATGATGTAATTTTTAACTCATCTTGACAATGTACATAAAATCTTGTATTGTGGTTATACAGCTAAGAAATGATATGAAATGGAAAGTAGGACATTACGACATGGACAACACGGTGAAAACTGTTTCAAATAATTATTTCATACATTATAAGTAAATTTGTAATTGTATAAATATTATGTGTCCTAATAAATAAATAAATAAATAAATGAAGTATATAGGCCTGCCATTCTTTTGAGAAGCACTTTTCACTAGCTAAGTTTTCTGTTAAATCTTACTACAAAACACCTCCAAAAACGCTCCTCTTAAAAAATTACCTGCGAGGCTGTTTAGTGTGGGGGCTTGCCCTCCAAATCCCCCGCGGTTCGACACCTTGGCGACTACTACGGTTATTTTTTTTTTTTCCTCTTATGCAATGATGACCTTTCAGCCATTCATTTTTCTCGCTATCCAATACAAATTAGCTTCTTGATCTGGCCTGCTCTGGTTGTCTGGTTGTTCCTGTTTATTTGTTTATTTATTTTCTTTTAAGAAAAATTGTCACCCTAGATGGGAAGGGTGGGGAAAAGCATGGTCTTCACTGACCCATAACTGGCTGATAAATTAGAAGAAGTACTGGTCAACAACAGCCCCATATTCAATGTTTTGAACTTTATAATAAGTAATAACACTCATGAAGAATTAAGCAGGTGCTACTCTGTGGAAATATATTAGTGATGTCAATTGAAATTATTATGATAAATGTAGAACTGATTTTTTTGTTTCATCACAATATGGATACAGATTTAATTAACGAACAATTCCCAGCCGTACCATTTAACGCCGTAGTTGATCAAAGGTATCATCAAGTCGTTGTCTGTAAGCAGTGGTGTTTCATGAAGGTTCATCATGAGAGGAATCGATGGTCCAAATACATCGGCGTCGAGGAGGCCCACTTGTTTAGTTGGCTCAATGCATTTAAGGGCAGTCGCAAGATTCACTATAGAACAGGAAACGATTCTTGTTAAAGTGATATGGGGGGTGAATCAATGGCTTTTGATTCCCATAAGGATGCACTTTATCATGCATCCATAGAAAATAACAATCTTAGAAAAAATGTGCACTGTTGACTGTGAAAATTGTCGTTTTATTCGATAATGGTACCTTCAGGGTTTCGGCTTATACATTTTTGTACACTCAACAACAAATCTTACCAGCGGTAGTGGATTTTCCAACTCCTCCTTTGCCGGATGCAACTAAAATTATATGCTTAACTCCTGCAATTTCTTTCCTTTTGGGAAGTCCTCGTGCCATCATCTGTGTTTGACGTTTCTCGATGTCTGGCTTTGTTGCATTCCATCGCACCGAGATGAGATTTAGAAACTGAAACATGTCAGTATTTTTTGGCATTAATTGTATGAGAGACGTTAAGGGCTGCGGTGATAAGCACACGCTGTAATGCCGCTCCTTAGGCTGGGCCTAGGCTAGGCCTAGGGGCCTAGTCTTGTCCATAATGTCTGGGCCTAGGCCTAGGCCCTAGGTAGAATTGGTCCAGGGTAGGCTTGCTCTGGGTGTCGTTAGAGGCGACAAAAAGGCTGACGTCATATAGCCTAGTTGTCGAATACGTCGTTAAACACACAACCAAATCAAAAGTTCGGCAGTCTCCCTGGACTGCCAGGACAAGGCACACATAACCTAATTTATACTAGGCCTAGATCATTGCCTAGATTTTAAGCGATTGAAAAACTTACCGAATTTATCGAAATATTTTTCATAGGCCTATAAGCCGACAATACGTTTTTCGTTCTTGTAAGTCCCATATTAATTGCTATATTTTTCAGTATTCACCATCTTCCTAGGCCTATAAATTAAAATCTTAGAATAGCCCTATCCAGCCTTATGGGGGATAAAATCTTTTTCTGATAATTTGAAAACACGGGCTGCGGGCAATCGAATTGACAGTAGTTCGCATAATAATCGATTGGTCGAATTAAGTTTGGCTGCCTCTATTTGCACCCAAGTTGGGTGAGCGCAACATTTAAAATGCTATTTTCCCCCAAGTTCTGCGCATGCGCGGGTGTGTCCAGCATTTAAAATGCTATTTGCACCCAAGTTGTTTTCACCCAAGTTGGGTGAGACCAACACTTAAAATGCTATTTGCACCCAAGTTGTTTACACCCAAGTTGGGTGTGTCCAACACTTAAAATGCTATTTTCACCCAAGTTGTTTACACCCAAGTTGGGTGTGTCCAACACTTAAAATGCTATTTGCACCCAAGTTATTTTCACCCAAGTTGGGTGTGTCCAACACTAAAAATGCTATTTGCACCCAAGTTATTTTCACCCAAGTTGGGTGTGTCCAACACTTAAAATGCTATTTGCACCCAAGTTGTTTTCACCCAAGTTGGGTGTGTCCAACACTTAAAATGCTATTTGCACCCAAGTTGGGTGAAAATAACTTGGGTGCAAATAGCATTTTATATGTTTGACACACCCAACTTGGGTGTAAATAGCATATAAATTGTTGGGCACACCCATCTTGGGTGTAAACAACTTGGGTGCAAATAGCATTTTAAATGTTGGATACACCCAACTTGGGTGAAAATAACTTGGGTGCAAATAGCATTTTAAGTGTTGGACACACCCAACTTGGGTGAAAACAACTTGGGTGCAAATAGCATTTTAAATGTTGGACACACCCAACTTGGGTGAAAACAACTTGGGTGCAAATAGCATTTTATATCCTGGACACACCGAACTTGGGTGCAAATAGCATATAAATTGTTGGGCACCACCCATCTTGGGTGTAAACAACTTGGGTGCAAATAGCATTTTAAGTGTTGGACACACCCAGCTTGGGTGAAAACAACTTGGGTGCAAATAGCATTTTAAATGCTGTACACACCCGCGCATGCGCAGAACTTGGGTAAAAATAGCATATTAAATGTTGCGCTCACCCAACTTGGGTGCAAATAGCCACTCCGATTAAGTTTTGACGTATTTTCCAAGCAAATTGCCAATGCAAGAAAAAATAAACGTACTGAAAACAGCCATGCGAGCGTGTGACATATTTACTTTTATACAATATCTATTGGTAGACATGTGTAGTGTAGCCTTGAACCGGTCTTGTACTTCTTCAATCAATGACCTAAGATGGCGACCGATTGATGGCTGGTGAGCCAAGTGATCTGTCAGTAAGATTGAATCAATGTTTTCATTATGTGACAGTAAGTTCTAATTCAAGTATTTTACACTTTCTTGTAGCTTTATTTTGTATCTTTAGGTTAAGTTGCTCTTGAATCAGGTTTAAGCTGAGTTGAGCTAATTCTAAATAAGCACCCAGTTTTTTCAAATAGGCCTAGGCCTAGACCCTAGACTGGCCTTCCCTAGGCTAGGTTAGGCCTAGGCCTTAGGCCTTTTTAGGGAATTAGTAGCCCTTAGATCCCTAGTTTAATCGTTTGTCAAAGAATCTTCCTAAGCTTAGGCCTAGTCAAAAATGGTTATTTTGGTGGCTAAGCCAATATCAAACTTTGGGCCCTAGGCCTGCAGGCTTATACATATGCTAGCCTAGGCCCTAGGCTAGGCCTAGGTCTACAGTGAATGTCTTTGAAATAGTGAAAGCATGTAGGTGGAGGCCCTAGGTCGAGGTCTTTATCGTTAGCTTGTTGTAAGCCTAGAATGAGGTACTGTACTAGGCCTAGCTAGGGGCCTAGGCCCTAGGATTAGGTTATTAGACTGGGAGGCCCTAGGCCTAGCCCTAGACGAAATTATTTTTATCCTTCAAAGAACCAAATCGAGACAATGTTGGGCCGAGTGGTTGGTACACCTAGCCTACGCCTAGGCTTACATAAACCTAGGTCTTGCAACACATGACTAGGCCCTAGGGCCTAGGCCTATCCTTCCTTTGCTAGGCCTAGGATTTGATTGAGATTGTAGGGTAGGCTAGGCCCTAGGCGTAGGCCTAGTGACCAAGGCTTATGGTGCCTTGGCTAGGCCGGCCTCAGAGACCTTGGTCTAGGCCTAGTAGGTAATCAAACTGACCACTTTTATTGGGTGTTGTTCAAGTTAATTCCATTGCGCCTTACAGAAGTAGGCCTATATACCTTATTTGTATCAACTCAAGGTCTAGCTCTGCCAGTCGGTAGAGGTGAGTGAAGCCATCGTTTAAGGTCTTGGCCTATAACGTTTTGTAGTTTTTTAGTTTTGTATGTATATTTTATTTTGTAGGCCTATGTATAGTTATTTTGTATAGTTTGTACCCATATTTGTATTCTGTACAAATCGCACGGTGGAGATAAATAAATAAACCACACAATTTAAAAATGTTTGTCGTAATTCGTTACATACGTTTACCATTCATAGGTACAGTATGTAGTGTAAATTGACAGATATGGGCCCGTGGTAGGCTACCATATAGGCCTACCCACAGTTGAAATCCTCCAAGAAACATTATTTGGTATTATTATTGTGGCACTTATATACATTTCTTATAAGCTAAGTGCCCTCTTAAATATAGCCTATCCTATTGTATACTTCCAAAGGCAAAATAATAGTGTAAAATGAAAGTCAGCTCTTCACTTAGAGGTTATGGTGCAGTCAATGGCTTCGTAATCGGTGAGCCCATTCTGTTACGAGATTTAAATGGATTGGCTGAGCCCACTGACTTTCTCATTCTCAAGCTAGGCTACCTAAAGTTAAACCATTCATTTTACATTAGATTGATGTGTTTACCAACATCTCACTAAACTGATTGAATCCTTCAAAAGTTGAAACAATTTAGCTCGGCCATTTAAACTCGTGTCATAAACGTAGTGTAGGCGTACATATGACCTTAGCTTAGGCATAGAATGTGTTGTTTAAACCATAAATCACAAACAAAAGTAGTGAGCACGCATGCTTAAATTTAAACCCCAATTAAATATTTTATAGCATGATAAGCTTGGGCATAGGTACAGCATACTCCAAGGTCTCTGAGGCTGGATCTGTATTAGAACAGAGTCATGTGGCATCTCTGCCTGTTGGGTGAGCCCACTATAAGAGCTGAGTTTATATTACCTCGTTAAAGCATGCCTATTCCAAAGTAGGGAGCAAACAAATTATCTAGGGCAGTAGACCTGACATCATACTTATTTGATAGTGGCGGGTAGTGTTCTAATGACTGACAAACTGGGACAAGACAGATGAGTCATATATAAGATCATAACCGATAGAGGTGGCTCAGCGGTATGACGCGAGACTCTAATTCGGGAGGTCGTCGGTTCGATTCCGGCCACCGGCAGTCCTGACTGAAGGTTTTTTCTGAGGTTTACCTCAGTCGTAAAAGCGAATGCTGGGATTGAGTCATACTATTAGCCCTCGGACAATCCTTCCCAACTATCCAAACACCCTAATAACCTAGTTAGTCACCTGAAGAGGGGCACATCAGGTAAAGCTGGTGTGCACCCTAGAACGGGTATTCCTACAAAAATTATTATTATTATAACATCATAGACCTAAACCCTGGCTTTAATTTCAAACTCCCATCTTGGCCCACAGCAGCTCTACCTGGCTACTAAAATAGCCAGCATTGCATAACCTACATTTCCTTAATGGGTACAGGCTAGTTAAAACATTAAAATAATCATCAAATAATGCCAACAACAAACACCAACTAGGCCTACACGTTTGAAATGTTTTTAATAATTTGTCTGAAATTCATCATCTGCCTTGCCAAGTTGCCAGTTCCAGCCCGTGAATTAACCCGTAATTTCTTCTCCCCCTCGGTATCAGATTGCAGTTGTAGGCTATGCCTATGTGTGTTAGTCCTTAAGGGCTGTCCAGCAGTCCTAAATGTCTTTAGCATTTCACTCGACGTAGTCCTATGCTTAGGTGTCTATTAACGCTATCAACATTGATTAGATTTCCCCTATTAGCCACTCTTCCCGTCAGTAATTGTATTCCACCCCTCTCCAGCCATAGGCAGTACAGAATTTACTTCTTGCTATGGTATGTAGCCTGCCAATAAACTACGACCTACACATTATTGTCTCTTTATTAGAATGTATACTTAATAGTAGAACTCGTTAACCTGGTACTTCTGTGATCTTATATAGTTTAGTTATAGAGGCTTAGGTATCTTAGTGGGCTATTAAAATGTTACATTTATTTTTTCAGATTTGAAATTGACTATTGGTGGTCCAGTAGATGATGGGATTGAAAGCAGCCATTCAGGCATTACAGTAAGTTTTGAATGATAATTACAATAAGCCTATCCAAAGTTGTTTGCCATAAATTGGAACTGGGAAGGGTAGTTTACTCAGTACTGTGAGTCACTTTCTTGATGCAATCAGTTTGATTTGGTAGGTAGCCTACATGAGTCTGTAGATGGTGTAGCTAGAGGTTAGTGGTGTGGATTGAGCTCGTGGGGACTACTTAGCTGGAAAGCAGTAGCTAATGGCCAGATTCACGTCTTTGCGTTAAGGTACTACAATGCGGCCCGCGCTCATGGTAAAAGTTATTCCTTTCTTTCATCTTTCAGTAGCTCCTTTGTCATGAGGTTGTGCACGGATGAACTTTTAACATGTCTAACTTCACAAATATCCTTGTCTCTCTCGCACAAACGCGTTCTCCAAGCTCGCAAATATCTAACATTGCTAAACTTCTGCGCTAGCACTTCAAAGCGCAAGGACGAGAATCCGGCTTAAAGGGCTGCTTGTCAACAGACAATGAAAGGAGGGAGCCCCGAGCAGATTCAGATTACGGGGGAAACGATAAAGGAAAAAGACCCACCACCGACCTGTACCGGACAGATGAGAAAATAGGAAATTGCCACCTAAACCTAACAATCACTTGTAAGTTGAGGGGAACTTCCCTTTCAGAATTGCCAAGGGTAAGAAAAGAAAAGACACACTTCCTGGCCGCCGCCACATTTTGAAGGCGGTGCAGGAAGTGCTGTGCCTGGAGATGTGGACAACGATTTTGAAGTGGTTGTGATTTTGAATGTTTTTGTGATAGTAGGCCTACATCTTGATTCTTGACTAATTATTGTTTTTATAACTACTTTTAAAAGAAGGTAGGTAGTCTTTGTTGTTAAACTTTACTTCCGAAGCTTAGTGTTAGTAGTCGAAATACGTTTTAATTTGTTTCACAGTTACTTTTTGGAATACAGTTGAGTTACACTTAGCTCGCTTAGGCATTGATCTCTTCAATATGGATGAAGCAAAATCATACTTTTTTTCACCCATAGAATGACATAATATCTAAGCAGTGTTGTTAAAGCTACTTTTTAAAAGTAGCACTGTTACAGCTACAGCTACTTGATCTTTGAAAGTAACTTAGCTACTTTGCAGCTACTGTATTTTGTCAAGTAGCTCGCTACTTATACAGCTACTCAAAAAATGTAGTGACGCTACTTTACAGCTACATTCAGTTTTTAGAAAGGAACAAAAGAGTACGTACTATTTATTGAAAACTGCGGTAAGGTCCGGAAGTGAGTCATACCACAGGTCATACTCACCTCACAGCTCACGGGGTGAAACAGGAAACTCAGTGCTGGGAAGGCAGTTTTGGGACTATCTATAGAGCAAGAAAAGCCAATGCCAGTCGTCATTCCGAACCTGTGACGGTAGGAATTGTGGCGGGCGAAACAAACGTGTGTTTGTTTATTGCGAAAATAGAGTAGCGGCGACTTTTCGCTACAAATACTCGTATATAGTAGCTTGCTACTCGCTACTTTACTGCATTTTCAAATGTAGCGCGCTACCAGTCTCGCTACCAAAAAAAGTAACATGCTACAAGTAGCGCGCTACTTGTATCGCGTTACTTAACCACACTGTATCTATGCAAACCTAAATTTTCACATATCACCTAATTGAAACAATTTTTGTTTTCAGGAAAGCAGAACAACTAAAAGAAAAAGTTCAAAATTCAAAGGACCTACTCAATGACAATGAAGCATGGGTTTGCCAACAGCAGTTGCAAAGGATCTATCAGCAGGTACTGATCCTCGACCTGGAATACGCACTGGATCGGAAAGTTGAGCAGGACTTGTGGAGCCATGGATTCAAGAACTACATCGGAACACTGCAAAATCTAGCCAAGGATAAGAAAGTAGGTTCAGTTCGCTTCAAGTATAATGAACTTTTATAGTCTTCAAATTTGTTTGTATGCCTATTGCCCACTAGTGCGTAGTTGTATGGGTACCTATGCATTTAATGTCTACAGTCGTATATAGGCCTATCATAAATAAAGACAATATGATGAAGTGACAAAAAAAATGGCATGACATAAGCCACCACAGGTGTCCCCAACCAGGGGCGTAACCAGGGTACTAATATTACCCGGGTAAGATGCGGAGATAGGGACTTCGGGCAAAACTAGCAGGAGGGTTTGGGGGTGAGTCCCCGAACAACAGCGCCGCAGGCGATTTTTTCAAAATTCGGGGTTTTAGAGTGATTTCTGAGCGTTTCAGGAAAATTACCGGACTAGGCCTAAATGCAAAACTGAAATACTGTCGTTTGTGTAGTGCACAAACCAGAAAACTTAATGATGATGATGATGATATTTGGGGTTTTACGTCCCATATTTTTGCAACGAGGCTAATCGAGACGGTGAGTGGGTGATTATGAGGATGAAAAAACGCCACATGACATCCATGCCCAAGCCAGGACTCGAACCTGGAACGCAGAGACCGCGGTTTACTAGACCAGCGCCTAATCGACCTCGGCCAACTGCGCCAAATGGAAAAATGGACGAAAATGATTAAGTAGTTTACTATTGAGTTTTGGGGCTAAGTTCGGTCTAAGTTTGGGGCTAGGTTTGGGCGGTTGGTCCTAGTGGAATTGTAATAGCTGTAGGCATACAAGGAACTTATACTTAGGGAATTTTTACCCGGGTATCTACCCGGGTTACCGATGCCTAGTTACGCGCCTGTCCCCAACCTAAAATGTGATTTGTAAGACGATGATTGAGTCTTTCAACCTGTTATGTACTTGCATGTTATGTACTGTACCCCCAAACTAAGTGTTCATTCAACTCCTACAAAAAGACTTTGACTGAATTGTACCCCCAAGTTGTAATGTTCTTTCAGAACCCAAAACGCCCCGAATGCCAAGCCATGCTGTCCTGGTGTCTGGAAGCGGCCAGTGGGTTTTACTTGACCCTTCTACAAGAAATTTGTACTGCATTTGACTTGGATCTACCATTTAGAAGGTAACTTTAAATGGATTTTGAGGAAAGTTTAAGCCAAAATTCATTGATTACCTTTGGTTTGGAGTGACTCATTTTGATTCAGTACTCCTTGAATGGATTTTTAAATGGACTTTAAATGGATTTTAAGAAAAGTTTAAGCCAAAATTCATTGATTACCTTTGGTTTGGAGTAACTCATTTTGATTCAGTACTCCTTGAATGGATTTTTTATAAAATAAAGATTGGTTTATATTATGTTAGTATTAGGGATGATATCAGGTAGTAAAATTAGGAACTGTTTCCAGCTCTCATATTACCTGGGTACCCGGATCCTAAAAACGTTTTATTTCGATGTGTTGCACGTTTGATTTCATGGTCGTTTCTATAGCCTACCTTGGACAATGCACGGTGTTTGGAGACGAGTGATGAATGCATGCCAGCTGTCTGCCTTGCAATCATACTTGCAATACTGACATCAAGTGGAAAAACAAATTCACCCCTATGCCTACCTAATAACTAGGGGTGTGCGAACCCTCATTTTTTTTTCGAACCAAACTTCGAACCGAACCTTCATATCAGACCGAACTTTGAACTCCGAACTTCGAACATCGAACTTTCTTTAAAGTTTCTAAAGTTGTGTTAAAATTACTGTAGTGTAAATGGGAGAAGAAATATGATCATGCGAATAAATTGGTTTTACTTATTGATGGTGCTGATTCCATTTTTCTAAAATATTTATAACTTAAATGTGACTGAAAAACATTATTTACGAGCACGCAACACATTGAAGAGTTAAAATCAAGTTTAGGCAGGCTCAAACGGAACACTTAACAGGATATAGAGGGAAAATCGAGCCCGAAAAGGCACTGCCTTTGTTCTGTTACTAACAACAGGTTGTGAATGGCAATTTAGAAGGCATTGCCTAGCCCAACAGTTTGAATTTAGGCAGGAAGGCGGCAAATTCAAATAGTTTGTTTTCGAACATGGTTTTAATTTTTCAAACCGAACTCGAACTTTTAAAGTTGGTTCGAGTTCGGTTCGTTTTCGAACGGGTTCGCACACCCCTACTACTAACAATGAATCACGCACATAAAATGATGAAGTCTGTGTATTTTGCAATCATTCTTTTTGCTTGTTCTTTGTTTTCATGTTGCCATTCAGTATTGCATGGTCTACACGCCGAAATTCTGAATGCATTTTCGACTTTCCTCAATTTAGCCTGAATGTAGACCCGAAAAATAAAACTGCCGGATCCTAAAAACGGCTTCAGGGGTAATATCTGGAAAGTGGGTTACCTGATGTTATCCCTAGTTGATGGCCCTATATACATTTCAATCGTTCCTATCTTTATCTAGTGCCCAGTCAGTTATTGCAAAAATAGATACCTACAGATAGTTTGAAGATGTCGAGTGTTGACTGTAGACTAACGACGAAGTGTTTCACAGGAAAGGCTCCGTTTACGGCAGCAGCAAACCATGGAGAGCTGCAGAGCACCTGAATCCACCGCACAATAAGTCCTGTTTCTACATCTGTCAGCACTGTTTGGTCCACCTGGGCGACATTGCACGTTACCGCAGCCAGAGTCGGCAAGCAGAGGCATTCTACAGGTAACTTTGGTTGCCTAGTGATTTCCCAGTTTTGCCCAACATATCAATTTATCAGCCTATTTCCTCGCATAAGAGGCCCTGATGTCTTTCATAATTGTTAATTCAATGGAGGTGTGGAAATTTAGCATAATGCTATACTCACAATTTCATTAGGTTAACTATCAGAACTAAGTAATTTTATTAGGCCTACTACAGTACTTGATTTATTTTTATTTTGGAGTGATGAGTAAAGTAATTACTGCCGTAATTACGGCCGATTACTTTTCGAATGTAATTTACCCAAAGCCAATTGTATAAGCTAGGTGCATGACCATCAACGACCTGAAAAGTGACGAGCAACAAAGGCTCTTCTTACATTTTATTCCAAATAAGTACCATGTCTCGAGTGCTCTTGGTCAAGGGAATGCTTCTCTACCGATCGCGTTTGTGTTCTCCAGGCACGCTGTCCAGCTGGCGCCAAGCAACGGCCAACCGTACAACCAGTTGGCGCTACTGGAGGCAAGCCGCGGAGATCGACTGAGCACTGTGTTCCACTATGTGCGGAGCATCGCCGTTAGGTATCCGTTTCCCGCGGCCGCCACCAACCTGTCGCGGACCTTCAACAACAGCGTGGAGGAAAAGTTAGTGTCGATACTTGACCAAGCCTTGGTACTTGTATCATCTTTTTTAAGATTCTGCTTGCAATTAAGGGTTTAGGCAAACCAAAACATTGAGAACAAAGAATTATAGTATAATAATTAATACTACTAGTAGGCCCTATTTGCAAAATGTGCAGGGTTTAAGAACAAGAGAAATCACCTTTAGATGTAATAATCCATGTAGGCATATGATTAGAAGATCTTCATGCTCCTGAAAACTTTATTCTTCAGCCGACGACAAACCCTTTGTGTCTGGTATATCTCAAGTTAATTATTAGGTTGACCGGTGTTATTATTCGAAATCTAATCTACAAAGTTTGTTGGCGTGTGTGTATATCGAAAAGAGTTTGATTGGATTCCAACGCTTTGTCTCGGCAGACTGAGCGTGGAGGGCCGCACGAAACTGTCCGTCTCCGAGTACATCACCGTCTTCCTCAAGCTGCATGGCCTTTTGCACTCGGCGTCTGACCTCGCAGTGGCCGAGAGGTGCGTCAAGATACTGACCACCACGCTCACCGCCCACATCGCCACCGAGAGTCTAACCGCGTGGAAGCTCGTGCAGGTAGGGTCGACGAGCAAACCGCACGGCTCGAGTGAATTCTTCATTCCTTTATTTTCAATTTGTCAACAGCTGTATGTTTTTACATGGTTATTAACATTATTCTCTTAGGCTATACTTTGTTGAACTGGGTAGAGTATGAACTGCGTAAAGCAATTGATAACGAATGAGCGTCCAGTGATAAAAAAATATTTTGAAAGTTTGCTACAGTCATGGCGTTCTCCTGGTTATGCGGGTATCAGCCTTTCGATTCACTCGCCTAATTCGCGTGCATGTCTTGAACATCGGCAGTGTAGTAATGGAGCCAGATCCCGCTTGCTTATTGTTCTTGTGTAACTTAGTGTAACTGCTTCTCCTAGGCCTATATAAACTGTCTAGATGGTCCCTAGGAATATATATCTAAACTTGATGAATCATTGAAACGACGTGTTGTTTTCAAGATGTTGGTGGTGAACCTGTTTGCGCTGCACCAAGCCGGCAGCTGCGTCGTCTCGGACCAGATAACGCTCTTCGCCGACGACCAGCTGACGACCGAGGAGAGGCGAGTCAAGCGCCTGGTGATCGACCTGATGGCCGGGTCGCTCAACGCTTACCTCCTGCCCGTCTACACGCTCAAGGAGGGGGAGACGCTGCTCGATTACTTTGCCCTGCCCGCCAGTAAGTAGGCCGCTGTTTAAAAAAACAAAAAAAAAAAAAACAGAATGGGCCCAGAGTAACTCTGCTAGTCGTAAGAGACGACGATAGGAGACCAAGTCCTATTCCTTCCCCCCCACTGTCCCACTAAAGATTTCACCTCCCACTTGGCCCTGTTTCCCTTACTGGACTCCCCTTATGACGACTACCACGATGTAGATGGACCTGATTCGGAAGGCGTCATATGATCTAAGCTGTCGAGTACGTCGTTAAATACTAAATAATAAAATGAGCCTGGCGAAGATCACGTAGGTAGAATTTGAGTGCTGATTGACCCATCCAGCAGAATGTGATAATGTGAAGTGGCAGTGGAAAAGCTTGACATAAACAGTGTACTACCAGCTCGAGTCAAGAGCCTACTGGATAGGCGCTCCACTGGGAGTTGGCGGAGATCAAG
The DNA here is from genome assembly GCA_945910005.1 of Isoperla grammatica. Classification (NCBI taxonomy): domain Eukaryota; kingdom Metazoa; phylum Arthropoda; class Insecta; order Plecoptera; family Perlodidae; genus Isoperla; species Isoperla grammatica. Next base: position 24,608,452 of record OX246741.1, read on the forward strand.
TAGACCCTTGACTGCTGGGCTGCTAGTAAGTGGGTGAGCCTGCGAGTAGGAGAAAGTGGCAGTGCAAAGACGGGCATTGTAAATTGTCTGTAGTGCCCGGTGTTGTTGAATCCTTTGTAATGAATTCGATTCGTCGTTTCAGTCAAGTTGACGCTGGACTGGATTCGCCTCGAACCCAATGTTCTGTCCGATTGCGCGTTTACGACCCGTCTACAGATATGGCCGAGCCTCTGCAAACTTCTCAACGGACTCCAACCAGTTGTCGGCGATGTCAAACACGACACATGTAAGGTCCCGTCATTTGCCTTATGTAAATGTCAAGAGTACTACTACAGTTGATCCTTGGGCCAATGGTTCTCTAGAGACTTTATACAAGACACGTAACAAGCAAGCATACACTGTAGTACTAAGGTAAACTGTTGCATCCTCTTTCTCATCAATTCTCAGTAAGTTAGTTAATACTTAATATTTGTATTTAGCATGGGGGTGGGTGAATAGGAAAGAAACCAACAACTTACCTTGTTGTTCACATTCACATCACATAATAAATTAAGTTAGTAGTTATAGTTTACCTACATCATAAACATTTAGGTTGTAATTACGAGAGTGCGAGTGTCTCTCCTGTTGTCCCGTCTGGGGGCGGGGTAGAATTGATATTGATCCAGGGTTGCCCTGCCTGTCGTAAGAGGTGACTGCGATGCCGTCGAATACGTTGCAAAACGACAAATAACAAATAAATGTCTCTCCCGTCCTCTTAGACGGTTCCGTGCCGCTGCCGGAAGACCGCGACCTCCAGTGTTTCCTGCCCCTGGAGGACGCGTTCACCGACCTCCGGTTCAGCTCGCACGACTGGAACTTCAACCCGCCGTCGTTGAACAAGCTGCGCGCGAGCCGACTGCTCGAGTTCGGCCACTGGCTGTCGAGCCGGCCCGACCATCGGCTCATCGTGAAGCGGACGTCGCCCGAAACCAACGACGAGATCATGTTCGAGGCTGTCGGCGGCCAACAGGTGAGTACATTGATCGATTGATTGATGGACTCTTCAGTTCGTGATTAAAACTTGGAATACCCACTCATGTGCAGAAACTAGAACTAGGAAGTTGGACAGGTGAGCCGGCACCCGTTGGTTTAGTGTTCACTCCTTCGATCAATTAATTGAATGATTTATGGACATTTCAATTCGTCATTAAAACTTGCAATAGGCACTCGTGCCCACAAACAAAAAAGCTAGGCAGTACCTCGATTTTGCGGCCACATTGCTTTGTCGACGGCTGATGGTGGCACAGTCTCTTGTTCAATTTAATAGTTTAGTGTTCACTCCTTCGATTAATTGATTGATTGATTTATGCACTCCTCAATTCGTGATTAAAACTTGCAATACGCACTTGTGCACAGAAACGAGAACTTGGGAGTACCTCGATTCTGCGGCCGTATTGCTTTGTTGATGGCTGCTGACAGTGACGCATTCTGTTGTTGAATTTAACCTCTAATATAGCCAAGATCATTTGCCCCTTCCAGATGATTTAAGATGTACCTATTTAGTAGATTTATTTAACTTTAAAACTGAACACATGTCGTGTTACCTGAACCGTTCAGTTCGAAGGTGGAGCAATATGAGCAACATCCAACCTCTTTGTTGGCATGGGAGTGGATAGGAAGGAAACCAACAGCTTACCTTGTTGTTACCTTCAGAGTTGATAGAAACATAAAAAGAACAAAAACGTCAAATAACGACACGACGGACAAATAACGTCGAAGCTGTTTCAGCTTGAGTGGTTTTGTTCAACCGAAGGTAGAGTGGAGACCTACTGTTAAAAATGGTTGTTGGCAGTAGTACCAGCATGAGTACTACTGCCGACAATACTTTATTAATAATTATTAATTAGAGATGGGACGATTACGATTCTACCGGTTATTCGGAGAATCGGCGATTATTCGAAGAAAATTGGCCGATTCTAATCATCGCGTGATTTTGAATTTTCGCGCGCTCGCTAGTGCGCTATCTGTCAGTTAGCGGCAAGCGCTAGCATGTGTAGAAGGCGGTGTACTGAACATTCGACCTATCGATCAATGTATTTTAATCGAATTTTCTTACGTCATCGGCATGGCGTCTTACTAGCCTAATCTCGCCATAGAGAAAGAAGTTGCTCGCCTGTTGAATGCTGTTGTCTCGTAATTAATTGTGTCAGTTTTTCACATTTTGAATGCATTCGTAGCAATGTCTGAGTTGTCTGCCAATAAAAAACTTAAAAGTGACGTGTGGCGTTATTTCACAGTAGATGTGGTCAACAAAAGCAAAGCAAAATGCAAGTTTTGCAACGAACTCATTTCGCGTGGTGGTTCTGATACTAGTTTAGTATAGCTTAGACCCGTTTGAATCGAGTTGCACTTTTTTTAATAATCGGTTGAATAATCGTTAATCGGATCGGTTTTTTAATAATCGTAATCGGATCGGCCAATTTGAAGAACCGTCCCATCTCTATTATTAATATTATTAATCATTTAATACTGACACGTGTTGTTTGCTCATAGGTGCCACCCAGCGACTTGATCAGAGAGCTGGAGGAGCTCAGCCTCACCAAGCTCCCGTCTCCTGCCCCATCGGACAGCAGCAGCTGGGGTAGTACCAGCACCGCGACGGGGGCTTCCACCCCAGACAACTCCCTGCCTGCCCCCGTTCACAGCCCCCCGCCCCCTCGAGACGTCCTCGGTGAGTCCTAATCCTGCAAATGCATGCTTTTCGAAGAGACACACGCCGCAACTGTTTTTTAGAACTTTGAATTTTGTAGTTTTCAGAGTTGTGAAGTGTGATGTGCTCGACATACCAGGGGTTGAACCAATCATAAGCAAGATATAAGAATAATATGATAATAAGATAATAAGATATGAGAATAAGATAGAAGATAAGATATGATAATAAGATGTGCTCAACATAGCAGGGGATGAAACAATCATAAGCAAGATACAGTGGTACCTCGTTTGTACGTTTTCGAGGGGAGTGAATGAAAAAAACGTACTAATGGAAAAAACGGAGTATTGAAACACATCAATATTGTCTTTTTTTCGTTTCCAGTAACCCTAGAAAGTGAGTATCTGAAATTGTAAAAGCTCACGTCTGGACACTGTAAGCATTTAAAGTTCAAACCACCCTTTTGGAGGTCACCCTTGATGCCTGTGCGGACGATTTAGTCCGCATACCCCCCCCCCCCCCCCAAACAACACAACGACACGCAAAACCCAACCCATGGAAAGCAGATACTAGGCCTAATTTTAGGTGCTGTCGAGGAGCGAGCCCCTCCCCCCAGAATTAGGGATGACGACGGTTAAGGATTTTACTAACCGGTTAACCGAATGTGGTAACCGTTTGTTAATCGGTTAATAACAGCAACAAAACTCCGTTTTTGTCTGCAACTGGTCTGCAACTGACCTAGGCCTTGGCAAAACCTACGTGACGACTGCGTGCCATCAGCTTATTTTTACACCAGTGCAATAATTTTAGATATTGATTTCAATTTATTTTAATGCAAAAAAGTAAGTAAGTATTTATTAGTCCAAATATATAGACTTATTCGCGTCGTTTTGCTGCGTAGTGAACAGCCGCCTGTTGCAGCTTGCAGTTGCACTCGCCCGCGGCTGTCGCGGTCTCGTTTCCACTCACGCGTCCAGCGACTAGCGCTTTCTCTCTCTCTTACGGTAGCCGACACCGGTCGTTGCAGTAGTTGAACTACTTCGTCGCGTTTCGCTCAGACACGATAGCACTCCATTGTTCTCTCTCTCTCGCGGCTGGCCGGCGGCTTGGGGTAGGAGGGAGGGGGAGGGGAAATGCGATGACTAATGGGGTCTGTCGTACGTGCTTCGTTCTGTTGACAACAACAGGTTGGAATTCGGCCGAGCGGCCGGCTGGAAATTCCGTATATACAAAGCACCAAAACGCACTAATGCAGGGTTGCCACCAAGTCAATTTTTTTATCCTTGAAAGAAACTAAAAAAATCCTGAGAAATCCTTGAAAACAGTTATATTCACAATTAGCATATTATAACTGCAAAGGAATGTTACAAATTTTCAGGTTTCATGCCAAAATATGTTATGCTAGCCTGATTTTCGAGAATCTAGTCAACATTACGTGCAGAAACGCATAAGAATCGGAATTTTCTTCGAATATATTTTAACGTTTTACTTTTACTCACCATAACTACTACTTGCGGGAAATGTTATGCAGTCACTTATGTTTATTTTTACTAGTACCTGATGTTCTTTTACTGTCTACATTGCTTTTTTTAGCTGAATTTTAAAAAATGTATTAATTTAATGTATTTTTTGAAGACAGTAGAAAATCCTAAGATTTTGCCCAAAATCCTGTTATCCTTGAGACACTCTAAAAATCCTGAGAAAAGGATAAAATCCTTGAAAGTGGCAACCCTGCACTAATGTATAAAATCACTCTGAAGGGACTGGTTTGTAGGATGCACCAACCCGAAAAACGTAATATTGTAAAACGTATTAACGAAATAAATTATGCACAAATGCCATGAGGCTTTGCCGGGACCTCGCAAAAAAAACGTAGAAACATGAAAAACGTAGAAATGCGAAACGCACAAAAGAGGTTTCACTGTATAACTCAAAATACTTCCTCCTTAACCAAAGCAATGTAGTTAAACATCAATATAAATGTAATGGTTAATTATTAGCAGCACATGTATTTTGAGTTAGAAATAGTATGTATGGCGTGAAGTGGAATAGCAACATTGGTGGTACCGGCCTCTGAAAAACTAAGTAAAAAATAATTTTGGCACTTTCACAATCAAGGTTTCAATTTCCAAGTAAAAATTTGCATGGATGGTATGCATATTTTAGAAAACTGAAACCCATAAGGAAATATCGCCCTTATCTTGTGAATCACCAAGATGGGAAGTTTTTGTTAGTAAACACACATTTTCATGATGTGTAGCAGTAATATTTAATGCAAGATATCCATCATGACAGTCCATAGGTTGTTGCTGTAATAAACAGTTGAATCTGGTAGAATGGTCATTGAGCAAGGTTTTACTTTACACAATATTCGTACACACTAATAACCACGGTGTTGTGTGCCCCAAAAACACATTATTTGTGCACTTGCCCTATTGATCCTGGCGTTTTCTTATTCGTACTTTTCTTTCATAGAACGTCGAGCCGGTATTCTGAAGCCGCAAGGATCATTGGAGAAGTCTCGGGAAAAGGAATCGTCCGAATCGGGCTGGCCGGCAAACTCGACAGGCCACTCCGTTCCGGTTATAGCCAAGCGCGGCCGCCAGAATGTGGCGATGCAGGCGATAATGAAGAAAGCCGTTTCCCTCGGCGATCAAGACACCCTGAGTATTAAACAAGTAACTTTTAAAACCCCCTCCCCCACCATACCCGCCCTCGTGTCGAATTCGCTGGAGAAAGACGCCCTACCCAAGACCAATAAAGTCCCCACTTGGCAGCAGCAACAGCAACAACAACAACAACAACAACAGCAACAAATACAACAACAACACCAGCAGATGCAACAACAGCAAATGCAACAACAAATACAACGAATACAGCAACAACAACAGCAACATCATTTGCCGCCGCCAGCCCACCATTCGTATCGCGCTAGCCAAGGCCTCGTCCAACAACAGCTGCAGACCCAACAGAGTCCCCGGGGGGCAAACTTTGTCAACAAGCCGCCGCCCGGCGTAGACGTGAAACAGCAGCCACCGAACCCGGGCGTCCACCACCACGTCACGAGCAACGGTCCCTTCGGACAGTACTTCGGCAACGGCCAGCAGCCCCAGGTCCCGTTCCACCCCCACCACCAGCCCCCGGTTGAAAGTCAGGGCACGCCATACGCCGCGTACAAAGTGCAACAGCCCCCACCGTTCGGCCCCTGGCAGGCCAGGCCCCCCGCGTCGTGGAACGGGGGCGACAACAACGTGGGCCGCGCGGTGGCCAAACCCCCGGGCGTGGACGCCCTCCTCCATCGCCCCCCGCCGACCAGGACCGACTCCTTCGTCGGCAACTGGAACAACGTGGGCGCGACACAGACCCTGGGCAACGCGGACGCGCTCAACCGTTTCGGGATACCCTCGCGACCCGCGTTCCAGGGTCGGACTCAGCCACCTCACAACGAGCTGTCTGTGTTCGACGCGCTCGATTCGCACCAGACGAGGGGCGACGACCTCGGCTGCTGCGGCCTCGAGAGCGACAGCACGACCATGTTCTCGTCGGGGCCGCAGTCGAGCGCGTTCTCTTCGGCCAACAGTTACTCGCTGTTCAACACAACGAGCTGGGTGGCGCCTTTGTTGTCACCCTCCCCCTCCAACGGGCTTCAAGTCGACAACAGTAATAACTCCCTCACTATTGGACAGCAGGTAATGTACATACATACAATCGTCTTCAAGGTTTAAAAAAAAAAAATGCAAATTTAATAAATCCTTTACCTAGGTATACTTGGGTCTAGCCGGCGCAGTTGGGGTCAATTAGGCGTTGGTGTAGTAAACCGCAGTCTCCGTGTTCCAGGTTCGAATCCTGGCTTGGGCATGGATGTCATGTGGCATTTTTTTTATCCTCATTACCGCCCACTCATCGTCTCGATTAGCCTTGTTGCAAAAATGGGACGTAAAACCCCAAATATCATCATCTTGGGGTCAAATGCATAGACGTTCCTCACAAACTCATCAACTCTGCCTTTCCTCAGACTCGCCCAACCACCAATCACAGAGCAGCATTTCTGTGTGGACTGCTTTGTGATTGGTGGTTGTCAGCGCTAGGACTTTCGATTCATCGTTCCATAAATAAAGTGTAAACACGCCGATTGAATGAGAGGTGGCTATGACAGCTTGAAGTAAAGCGAGGTTAACACAAATGGCTATAGTGATTTACCCCTGTGATTAAACACAAGCTTCTTTCATTGGCTGTGAGTGAGATTGGCTGTGACTAAAATTTGACGACTTGACCAAGGATTGAAATATTTTCAATTGCTTGGTCAAGACAAGACAAACTTTAGTCACAGCCAATCAGAGTGCAGTATGTTCACTCAAAAGCCAATTAAAGAAGCCTGTGGCTTATCATGGGTCTTAAGTCACTAATCAGTAATCACTAGTCATTTATGTAAACCAGCCTTAAGGTGGCACACAGTTTGAGTTAACACAAGACCGTTGTTTCCAGTCGCTGTGGTCCGGGCCGGGTGCGTCGCCGCTGGAACGCCTCTTAGAGCGACAGAAGCAGCTGCGAGAGGGTCCGGCCCCCAAGGGGGGCACTTGAGACGTCGCCCGAGGCTCCGTCGGAACCTAACCCAACGAGCGCCCGCCCGATAAGACGTCTTGAGGGGCGACACGGACGCGTGGATACACGTGGCCGGCCGCAGCAAACCTCGGACCGACGGACGGTCTCACGCTGACCTGTCGATATATAATAATATACTAAACAAGTCCACAAATATGTATGCCCTCGTGTTTCTGCTAATGGAACCGGTACTTAATGTGTGTGTGTATTGGAAAGAATATACGTAGCATATGTTATGTGCACCGTCTATAGAGTCTCGCTTACGTGTATTACGCCAATAAGAGCAGATACGCCGTAATTGGATTTACGAGATTTAGCCTATGATTAATTGATAATAATGTTTCAAAGATATTTCAGTCAGAGTGGTAATTGACTAGGATAAAGGCAGTCATAGTAATATTAATACTAATATAAATTTTTGCCTCTAAAGAGTACCTACTAATTAGTCTTCTTCTAGGAAAGAATACATCTTAAAAAACATAATTTTGTGGTAGCAGTAGCTTTGTTTCTGGTTACAATTCTCATACTCTTTACTATCCAACACAATGTTCCACAAACTTTAAGCCAAGTAATAAGAAATGTTAATTCTATTCTAGATGCATAAAACATGTGGTAATATTTTAATAACTATGAGTGTGCTGTAGAGTTTGACGTTGTATCTAAGACTGGAAGATGATGCAGGAAGTAAGAAGTACGTACATTATGCCTAGTTCGTAAAGCAAAACGTAGTACGCTTAGGCATCGAGCGTCGACCAATCGGTACTCATTCGCAGGGTTTGGAAGCATATTTTAAGAATATTTTATTACTACCGGTATTTGCGTTTTAACAGATATTAATTCCAATAACGTTTTACTGCCATAAACTTGGGACGAAAGCCAAAGAGTAGGGAGGCTAGCTATATTGTAACGCTAACAATGTTCTGTTTGGCCAGTCACAAAGAGTCAAGCTAGTTAAGTAAGACTGTGATGCACACAGTGGCAGCTCTTTAATTAGTACAAGCATACTTGACTCACCAATCACAAGTGCCACAAAAGTTGAAAGTATAATAATTAATAATCATATCCATCATTGTTTACCATTCTGGCAGGGGCGGTTTGAAAACCTTGTCTGTTGCCAACCTGCAATAAACTCCTTTCCTCTGCTAAAATCATAGCATCAAGTATAGTAGCCTTTGGGTCAGTTCTACACTCTTAAGCTTTCACTATAAAAAATACTTTACTGTTACAGAGTCCCTGTTAGAACAATGAAACGTTAACATCTATACTCTTTTATTTTCTTGTGAAATTGCTTTTTTTTAACAAATGTGTTGTTTTTTCTTTAGAAAATAATGTATGTTTAAAACAAGAAAATTTACAAAATAAACTCAATTGTTGCTTGATCAGTATATTTGATTTATTTTATTGTTTCCAGTGGAATCCAATCCCATCGATTCAGGGGGCTACACTAAAGCCTATTGGACTTATAGCTGGACACATGAAAAAAATGCCTCTCCACTAGGGATGTGCGAGTAGTGCTTTTTGACTTCGAGTTGAGTTTTAAATACTCGCGAGTATCGAGTCGAGTCGAGTCTCCATGCATCCTTTTCGTATTAGAAAATTAATTTGCAGCCCTTCATTCATACACAATACTGCATAAATTAGACTGCAGTATGCCACCTACGTTGATCTACCCATAATAGGTAGCGTATATGAGTGAGGGGCTCTACTCTTCTATTAACTTCTACAATATTGGTTAACCAATAAATTTTCGTAACTGGTTAAATTAAAATAACCGATTAAAAAAATAATGTTAAATGGGAACTTTCAACGACGAAGTAGTTCGCCGTGTCGGCTGCTGTCGGCCGGCTTGAGAGAGAGAGAGAGAAAGCGCTAGTCGCGGGACGCGCGAGTGGAAGCGAGATCGCGATAGACGCAGGCGAGTGCAATGGAAGCGGCCGCCTGTTGACAGTTCACTACGCAGCACGTAATCAAGAACGGATTCATGAAAAACGACTTGAATAAGCCTCTACATTCGGATATTGTGTTAAAAAATGACGACAAAAATAAGCTGACCGGCCCGCATTCTCGTCACGTCACGTAGGGCTTAGAAGGCCTAAAACATATCGATTTTACAATCGATTCTTGCGCGATTTGTTGGTAGCGCTACCTGTTGGCAGAAAGTTCAACCTTTCGGATTCGGCGGCTCCGTCGACAACAACTAGTCGACTCGACTTTCGTAAAAATACTCTAACACTCGAGTCAAGTGGCAACTACTCGACTCGAATTTTCGAGTACTCGCACATCCCTACTCTCCACTTAAATTGATACAAAATGTGATTTTGACCATTAGAGACCTTTTCTAACATGCAATTGAGTGGGCGTGGGCGATTATTCAAAATTAAACTCAGTTCCGAATCAACTTCCAACCCCCCCCCCCCAGGTCAACCAGTGGTGGATCTGCATCGAGGCTTGACGGAATTTAGCAATTTAATTGTTAACTGGATAACTGGAACCCGTCATTTACATGCAGAGTTCAATTTTTTAGATCCACTGATTGTAATAACTTGCTACATAATGCACAACACAATGGAGGCCACTTGAAGTGTTATAAATAATATTTATTATTCAACTCACGTAGAGACATTTAACAATACACACATACACGTAAAGACATCGATGTAGCAAAGTGTTTAATTAATTTTAATTACGCTACATAACTTTAAAGTGTTACAATCGCACCAGTTAGAAATGTTCAAAGTTTAATTATGATATTTCTGGTAACGGGATCGGTCACTATATATAACATAATCGGATCATGGTTTACTTTACAATTACATGAAATTTAACTGAAGGTAGTGTTTTCGGAGGAGGCAGCAAACAACCCATTGCTAACGTTTGCCATTGTTATAGCTCATGGCACGTAGAGGAGCCTTGAAGTTCGAAGCTGCTTGTTGCTGAATTTGGTAAGCCAAAGGATGAATCTTGAAACCATATAGCCTGGAAAACAAAGAAGCAAAACATATAATCAACAAATGAAATGACAACTAGGTAACTTATGAATGTTTGTTTAGTCATCACACTAACAGCATGAAAACAGAACAAGTAGGTACAATTATTTAAAATGGCACATGCCTATGTTTAGACTAACTCTTTTTAAATAAATATGTGCCGGCCAATTCAGACATAGTAGGCTATTTGTTGAGCCCTGAACAATAGTTCTGCGTTGAAAGGAGTCTTTTTTGTGAATAAACGTAACTGTGTTTAAATGTAATTGATTTCGGGAATCAGAAATGGTGACACAGCAGAAAATCCGAAATACACTTTATTTCTTCGACTAGACATTACGTAAAAAGATTTCAATCAACTTTCTAATTTTGTCAAGTTATTGATAAATGATCCCTACATCCAAGTAGTCTGCCACGTTCTGCCCTATTAATCTAGCGTGACATGACCAATATTGGTTCATTCATCAACATTGTATTGTACATATAAGTTCAATACTACTTTGGGTTACCTTGGAACAAACTGATTCGCTGGCCGTTTAGGTCTGTATTCCGGATGAACCATGAACAGCATTTGTGGGAATCCTGTACCGAAGTACGCTCCATCTGTGTGGTGATGGCGTGATGACTTGGGCGTGTACACGTCCATGCACTTGGGACAGTAGGACTTGACCATGGCTTCGCCGGGTACGTCCGACAGACCTGCAACACATTCAGCTAGTCAAGTTCCATCTGTGTGGTGATGGCGTGATGACTTGGGCGTGCAGCAGTGAAATAAGAAAAAAGGTAGGAGTGGAGAGTCTGATGTTTAAAATGGGGAGAGACAGATTAAAATGGTTTGGCCACCTTAAGAGAATGAATGAAAAGAGCATACCAAGACAGACATTTGAGAAAACTTATAAGAAGAGAAGAGTAGGAAGACCACGGGACAGATGGCTGGACCAAATAATACAGGACGTGGAAGCAAGAGGAGAAGAATGGACGGTGGTTGAGTTGGAGAGATGGTGGGAGGACAGAGCTAGATGGAGAGAGCTGGCTGGACGAAAGGAGAGGGAGGAGAACAATTGGTGATTAGGAGCTGAAGGAGATGAAGAAGATGATGCATCAAGACTGGCAGACTGGTGCTGATTCCTGAATGCCCTAGTATTTGGTGGCAACACCCCCTTACCTGACAATGTTGGAACAAGGTGTACAGATAAAAAAAAAATATATATATAAAAGTTTAATGACTAGTAAAGCAAAGATAGGAAGTGAAATAGAAAGAAGAATAAAAATAGCAGATGGTTTCTACCAGAAGATAAGAAAGCTCTTATGGGATGAACACTTTCCACTTGCGTGCAAACAACTATTATATAAGCTGTATTATGTCCCTATATTGACCTACGGGGCAGTAACGTGGACAACAGGCTGGAAGGAAGATAGTAAGATACAAGCGGCCGAAATGAAATTTATCCGCAGTATGGCTGGAATATCAAAAATGGACAGAGTCAGAAGCAGTGAAATAAGAAAAAAGGTAGGAGTGGAGAGTCTGATGTTTAAAATGGGGAGAGACAGATTAAAATGGTTTGGCCACCTTAAGAGAATGAATGAAAAGAGCATACCAAGACAGACATTTGAGAAAACTTATAAGAAGAGAAGAGTAGGAAGACCACGGGACAGATGGCTGGACCAAATAATACAGGACGTGGAAGCAAGAGGAGAAGAATGGACGGTGGTTGAGTTGGAGAGATGGTGGGAGGACAGAGCTAGATGGAGAGAGCTGGCTGGACGAAAGGAGAGGGAGGAGAACAATTGGTGATTAGGAGCTGAAGGAGATGAAGAAGATGATGCATCAAGACTGGCAGACTGGTGCTGATTCCTGAATGCCCTAGTATTTGGTGGCAACACCCCCTTACCTGACAATGTTGGAACAAGGTGTACAGATAAAAAAAAAAAATATATATATATATATATATATAAACAAGAAACCAGGCAAATAACAGCATAGACTCATATCAAAAGTCAGTCGTCACGTCACGATTCTGCTTTTTACCAACAAGGCACGGGCAACGCGCTCTATCGTACACTAAAAGAACGCACACGTTCTGCAAAGTTGACGATAGAGGACGCTACTTACTACTAGACCAATCACAACGCTTTAGGTACCGCCTCCCACAAAAGCTCCACCCTCTGCTTGCTAGTATAGCAAGACAACTTACGAAAACACAATTGAAATCTCGATATTTCACACGTGTTTTGAGACATCGTGTCTATGCTGCGGGTTCAAGTGTAGATTGTCCAACTTTACTTTTTACGTTATTAAATCGTTCTTTATGGCGGAATTTTCAAATTATAGTAAATTTCACGGTTTTTACAATAATGGTAGAAAATCCGCCAATTTGGCGGTTAATCCTCATGTCCGCGAGGCACCCTAAAAATCCGCAAAAGAGGATAAACTCCGCAAAAACGGCAACCCTGATCTACGTAAAGTTGTCTTGGGAAATATAGGCCTACCACTATGTAGTGGGTTTATGAAAAGGATATGTATATGGGTCGTAAAAAATTCTGGTTTTGTCTACCCTACAAAGAAATCACGACAGGCCGGCGAGAAGACTCAATTAACGATTAAGTAACGTGCTTCCAGGCAGACATTGCCTCGACCTACCTATTGGCAACATGGGCTGACTCTCACAGTAGACACGAGGGCAGTGGCCGAAGTCGCCGGCCTGGTACTTCTCGATCATCTGGCCGATGCCTCGGTTGGTCAGTATGTAGCGGGCATGGATGAGCCCGTACAGCATCTCGGCCGCCTGCTCGATCAGGTCCGACTGGTTTGGGTTGTCGTCCAACTCGTCGTCTACACGGTCGAGACAAAAGGTTAACAGGGAATGCTCATTGGTTTTCATCTCTCATTCTACATAATAACATAATAAGGGACAACGTTCCCAAAACAAAACTATGTTCATTTTTATTCAACAAACGATTTCTATTCATAAAGTTTAGCTGAAATTTCATACATTATTGTGTTGGGGAAAACAGGGTATTAACAGTAGGTGATTTAATCAGTTAATTGAAAAATAAAACATTAATTTTCATTACATTAGTTTACAGAATTTGTACGTCACAGCCCGTTTCAGCAGTAAAGAGAAAGTGGCAAACTTTATAATACTGAATAGCAATGAAACCATTAACTTTTAAAAACAAAGAATTGATGCAAAGACCTATCTAGTTAACAAACATACACCAATATTCAGAAATAAGAAGTATTTCCTATTACGTTGTAATGGAACAAGGGACAGGGGAACACACACCAAAACACCAATGTCCCTGAACCACGATACTCTTATTTAATGAACGATAGCAATACACAACCCGCCACTCGCCTCCTCGCTAGGGGAGGGAGGCCGCGCCTTGGGTGGGGGGTTCCATTGCAAAGTATAATCACGTACAAGTTGGTACAGATGTGATTTTTTCCCCAACTAGTAAATTAATACAAGCAATGCTCGAAATTAGGAATTATAGACAGCAGCCCTTCGGGCTACTGTCTTATAGTTTTTGGCAGCCCGGTTAAGAATTGAATAGCACAATTTATTTTGTATTAATATTTTCGTTTTATTACGTAATCTTACGACATGTGTCTCTTTGACTGCAGAAAGGGATCTAATGGAGGGGCAAAATATACCAAGGAGGAAATATGTGGCAAACCTTTATTGGGCAACTAGGCAGAGACTGGCTTAAGTTCCAACTCTGGGTGTTCGAAAGAAGAAGAAGAAGACATTTGAAATTACATTTGTTTTTTAATTATTGTGAATAAAATGTTGACTACTTGACTAGTCTAGTGCTTTCGTCGGCCGCGAGCGCGATGGCGCATGTGTATAGGCTAGGCGGGCGGCGGACAGCACGAAAAATATGTCTTGAAATGTTTCTCACGCTCTAGTCTCATAAGAATAAGACTACTGGTTTGATACATTAAAAACTGTGATAATTTGTTCATATAATGCAGTGTGTATTGTGAACACATGGCACTTTTGATTTTAGAAAAAAACACTATTTAATAATGTTTGTATGTGAAATTTAAGGTACCTGGGTACTGGGTAGGCCTATATGCAAGTGGCAGCCCGAGTACGTTTTGGGCAGCCTCACGCTGCCGTTAATTTCCAGCACTGAATACAAGTATAGTTGTGTCTAGCCTACCTGGTTCAAGGTCCAATATCATGTCCAGTGCTTGTCTGTAGTGCGGCACTTGCTCATTGAGGCCCGTTAGGTTAAACTTGTCTTGAATATAATCTTCATCAACTTCGCAGAAAAATTCATTACCTCGAAGGCCGCAGAACCACGAAATCCACGACACCTCCTCGGAGCTACTCATTTTTCTGAAATAATACAAAATGCATTCATGAACAAGAACCAATAGCAAGTAAATGGTGTATCATGCTGGATTGGGTCCAACCAACGTGTAACTGGACACGGGGCTAGTTATTTTTATTTGTTGTTTAACGAAATACTTCATAACTAGGTTTTTATTTAACTGAATAGGATAGGCCAAGACATTAAATAAATAAATAAATAAGTCATTTATAATGTTGGATTCATGGGGCCAAGCCTGAGTCACGACCTATATTATACAATCGACATTAGGGCTGGGAGAAAACGTTTAATTTTGAAACGTTTATCTTACCGAAATTTTTGCTTGTATGTACACATTAAACGTAACACCTCTCCAATTCACAAAATTACGATTTAAAAATATTAGGATTGAATTTTCACTAAAAAAAAAGTTCAACAAAAATACACGCATAGGAGGTAAACGAATAAACGCACCATTAATGTTTTTGTTTTATAATTTAATATTCATTGTTGATTATACTTTCCACCTTGTGAGCCCAACTGTTCAGTCATTTTGTTACAGGGCACTGTTAACCGTACGCGAAAATATGTAGGCCTTCATGTAGGCCTATATTTTCATCTCATGTATTTTTTTTTATATTAACGAACGACATTAGCCCAAGACATGAAGTACTCTGCTACTCCCCCCTACCCGATAAATTAATGTTGGAAACGGGGTCAAGATATATATATATATATTTTTCTCATCTAGGCTATCTCACATAGGTATGCCTACATATCACATGATCCAACCAATATTGGGTAGGCCTAGGGCTAGTGCAAAATACTGAGACAACTCGACAGCAAAACTAAGGTGTCGAGTGTCTAAAAAGTGAGGGATAAGTGGTAGGGGTAATTATGGCCAGGAGCTGAACACTTTTTGTACTCACTTTTTTCTGTATTCCTTTGCGATATTGATAATGTGCGTAGAACATAATTGTTATTTCATGATTTATCTGTAAGCTCCAGTGATTTTCAATACAAATAGTATCTTCTTTCATATTAATTTATCGTTTTGAAGTTAAATCGATTTGACAACACAATCACGTTAAATATGGCAATATGGCGTACGTGCAAGAGGGCGCAGCTGTTCGGAGCACACAGGAAGTGTGAAGGCCTAGCTACCTGACATCCCACGAAAGTTGGGACAGGTTAGGGGGTCAATTATATTATGTTGAATTGACTGGGCCTACGCCTAGGCCTAGCTGCCTGACATCCTGACAACCTGTCCCAACTTTCGTGGGATGTCAGGCAGCTAGGCCTAGGCGTAGGCCCAGTCAATTCAACATAATATAATTGACCCCCTAACCTGTCCCAACTTTCGTGGAATGTCATGTTTAGGTAGCTAGGCCTTCACACTTCCTGTGTGCTCCGAACAGCTGCGCCCTCTTGCACGTACGCCATATTGCCATATTTAACGTGATTGTGTTGTCAAATCGATTTAACTTCAAAACGATAATTTAATATGAAAGAAGATACTAGCCTATTTGTATTGAAAATCACTGGAGCTTAAAGATAAATCATGAAATAACAAGTATGTACTACGCAC
This sequence comes from Isoperla grammatica, assembly GCA_945910005.1. Taxonomy (NCBI): domain Eukaryota; kingdom Metazoa; phylum Arthropoda; class Insecta; order Plecoptera; family Perlodidae; genus Isoperla; species Isoperla grammatica. Next base: position 24,624,638 of record OX246741.1, read on the forward strand.
ATTATCAATATCGCAAAGGAATACAGAAAAAAGTGAGTACAAAAAGTGTTCAGCTCCTGGCCATAAATACTGCGGTAGGCCCTACAATAGGTAAGGTGGATAAATAGGCTAAGAAGTAAGAATCCAGTCATATCTTTTTACTTATACTCTCCTTCTTATGGAACCGATGTGACCTTAATGTATGTAATGCTTTTACTTCCGAGAAGGTCGCTCCATCAACCAGCCAGGACACAATTATGAAACGGAGTGTATATTCCTACGGCAGAACGTAACAATTAATACACACTATTCTTACGTTGAGCTATCGACGGAGCTAAAGAGGTTAGGGGGAATGTTGATCTTGAACCAAATAAAGGGAAATGAGGTAGGCCTAGGCCTACACGGAGACGCAACTTTATAAAGACGTTCAAAAGGTTAGGGAGAATGTTGATCTTGAACCACAATAAAGGAAAATAAGGTAGGTAGGCCCAGTAGGCCTACAAGGAGACGCAACTTTATAACGCAACTTTGGTGGTTTTGAACGAAAAAAAGCGAAAAAAGTGAGTAGAACACCGGATCAGCTGTGCGTAAGTTTTACCGAAAATAATGTAGGCCTAGTAGGCCTAAAGGGTATTTCTTGCACATTAAAGCCTACCTAATTCTTACGTTCGGCGGGTGATGAAGGTCTACTCTTACGTCCTGAAATGAAAATAATGTAGGCCTAAAGGGTATTTATTATTCTTACAATATTCTTACGTTCGCGGATGGCTTCTTACGTTCTAACGTAAGAATTACTAGGCCTAGGCCTGGGCTACACACTAGGACTATTCTTACGTTGGTGGTGCGTGCGCCTGTCGAGTCGATTAGTCACATGATTACGGAACGTAAGAATAATTTATAATAAATCTTACGTTCTGCCGTAAGAATATCCACTGCCATTATGAAATTGAGTGATAAGATCAGTCGTAGGCCTACCTTGGCCCTAGCAATCTGCCTTGAATCTGGGTTCACATGATAATATAACGTAGGGCTGCCTATCCCCTAGATCCATAGACCTAATTGTAACTGTGAAGGCCACCGCTGTAGGCCTAGCCTAGGCCTCTCCTTCCTAGGCCTTCCTAGCTTAGAGAGTAGCGTAGGCCTAGACGGACTAAACATCTAAATGTAGGCTTAGCCTTGTTATTAGGAAGGTCTGTACCAACTTACGCTAAGCACGGTCTTTGTAAAACAACGCTAGCCTACAAAGGCTGGATAGGTTATAAAAATGACGGCCTAGGGGTAGGCCTAGGCCTAGTTGGTAGGCCTACGTCTAGACAACCATCAAAACAATGGGCGAAAGAAAATCTGAGTCTCTCGAGAAGCATGCACCTTTAAATTAATGAAAAAAACATAAAACAAATACTTGATATTTATTTCACTACCCAGTGATGTAGGTTTTAGTCACATTACCTCCAAAGCATAAGTAAATTTAAAAGATTACTTTACCTCTTCCTACCTTGATTAGCCACGCTTGACGTTCTTCCGTAGAAAACCAAGTTTCTCACTGCCACCCGAATCCCTCAGCCTGAATGCTGATGCCACCCAAGCTTGTTCTAAAGTAACGTCAACTAGGATTCCATGACGCGTACTTTACTCAGTCTTGGTCTGTGATTGGTGAAGATTGAGTAACCAATCATATCAACAAACTCATGTCTGTACTATTTAAATCAAAAGTAAAGAGCATAAATAAATTTTCCACTCGACCGGATCGAAAAACAGACAGATGTTTCGTTCAAAATGGCGTGGACGGTTCGTGCAAGTGTTCTGAAGACTTTGACAGTTAATAAATAAAAATGTTATTGAAATAAAAAGTGTTAAATGGTGTAGGGAGCCTACAAAGTAGGTAATATCGAAGACAAGATGAACGAAAATTTTAATTCACTTTCACACCACAACGAACCAACATCGACCTTGAGAGTTATGGCTTCATGTCTTCATAAGACAAAAAATTCTGGCGTTAATAATGTAACCAATCCAACAAGGCGAGTTACTTTTCCAGACGAGGAAAGTAAACTTATTACAGGATATCTGGAACCAGCGAATCCTTGGGAAAACTGTAAGTGTTCACTTATGCCCTTTTTCAAGGCCTGCACCCTGTGCCTAGGGGTATACCCTAGGCCCTTCAGAACGGGGGACTTAGGGCCTAGGCCTAGGCCTAGGCTAGGCCCTAGCCCGCTACTTTAAACCCAATGGCCTGGGCCTCGCACCTGTCTTACATGAGCAACTTGACAACTTTTATCTAGGATCAGTCTCAGCAGACATAGCCTAGGCCTAGGCCCTAGGCCTAGACCTAACTTGAGAGTAGGGCCTAAACACAAAGTGGTGCCAGAAAACTCAGGGCTCCTGAAGGGTTTGAAGAGATCAATTATAGCCTAGGGCCGAGGCTAGTATGAAGAGAACTTAGGTACTATTAATTGAGAGAGGATCACGTTTAGAAGGTTGAGGGTGAGGTGGAGAACGTAAGTGCGAATGTTAAGTTCTTCGTGGGATGCGTGGTGCTGGAATGGAACTTTCTTAGGAGAGAACAAACAGAGTAGGCCTAGGCTCTGGTTTGTTCGTCGCACTAATGGGGTTGAGAAGCCAAACCCGGGTGATGGTTTAGTGGACAGCTCGAGCTCTGAGAATGCAAACGACGAGCAAAGAGGAGGAGAGTAGACGACAACAAAGAAGAAAAGTAGGAGTGATAATAAATGAGGGGAAGAAGAAAGATAGTCCTGCCACAGTTCTTGAAGGGCAGCTGCAGGAGGAGTAACAGCAACAAAGGAAATACCAGAATGATTCATTAACAATTAGGTGGCAGAATTGTGAGGAGAAAAGAAAAGAACATTGATTTGCCCCACGATCAAACCATAACCTTGAAACTGGTTTAGGCGGGTGCACTGTTACAACAAATAGCCAGAGTCAATAAAGACGTTTTCCCTGAAACATCTTTATCTACTCTGAATAGCTGACCGTCATTCGTGTCGTCAACTTAAAGTGTTCGTTCACCTCTTACTGCAATGTTCGCACTGTCCAATCACTGATTTATATGTTTTGTATTTGAAATATCGATCTTTGATTGGTTATCGGCTTATCGCTCACTTGTCGATGGTGTTCGAAGCCCACAGGGTTGGTTTAGTCGCTTTAAAATTTAAATTAAAGTCCCCCACTGCAAATCAGTTTAGTTACTGAGTGGGTAGACTCTAAATGGGAATTTATTTTATTTATTTTGTATTTAATGTGTAGGTACCTAGGCACTCAAGTTGGTACCGGTAGGCTATATAGAACACCATAGGCGTGCGCAGGGGGGGGGCAAGGGGGTGCAGCGGCCCCCCCATTAGGATTGGTGAGCTTTTTTTTTTAAATAGAATTTGGCCCAGGGTATACCGTAGCCTATACGCCTGCCGATCAGACGAGAAGAGGACCTATAGCACCTTCCTCATATTAAATATATTCCTCAAACTGTCGCTGTTGCTCCAAGTGCCTTGCCCGTTTGACCCGGGGAGGAATAGGTCCATAATAGTGCCTGTCGTAATGGGCGACAAAAATGCTGACTCCTGACATAATGGTTCTAATCTTACCTGAAGTCTTAGATTGGAATGACGTTGGAATCAGCTGACCGGCCTCAAAATCAACTGTTGCCTTACCGCCAAGGTTGATTGATTGATATTTGGGCTTAACGTCTTATATTTTTGCAACTTGGCTAATCAAGACGATGAGTGGGCTATAATGAAGATGAAATTGGGGGCTCTTTGGAGGAAAGGGGCAAGTAGGAGGGTGCGTGAGGAAAGGGGAAAGGGGAGGAAAGGGGATTGGGGTGTGGACTGCACTTCGTCTGACTTCTCCTCCTCGACCAGTCCAGCTAGGGTGGCCCTACCAGAAGCATACGCTTCCGCCGGCATAGCTCTCAGGATCAACAAAGCACGCAAACCAGTCCACCACGATAAGGTAGCAGTCCCTGGGCAGGACCGCCAAGATTTTGGCTGTGGGACTGATCACTTCCTTCACTTTGTATCAATGATATCACTGATATCCACAAATAATTGTGTGAAATTAACCAATTGAACAGACAACCTGTACTCCTCCTAATACGCTTTAAAACACGTTTAAAAATGCATGTCTTTAAAAAATCTCCTGCGGAGCTTTTTGTGGGGGGCATTCCCCCACACCCCCCATTGGCACTGCCGTGAAGTACTTTCATTGGGAATGTATTGTGCCCCCCCCATTGATCAACCTCTGCACACGCCTATGTAGAACACATATTCAGTTCAGTTTCACCGAAAATGGTTCGAGTTCCACGTAATAGGCAACACGCGTACGATTCTTTTGCTAAACCAAACACATAGTTAAATAGTATCAGATACAAAAAGTATATTAATGCAAGTCCCAAGTAAAAAACAAATTTTTAAATAGGTTTAATGTGGTCGCATTTATTGCAGTTTAAACTCGGGGATCTGAAACGCATACAGGTGGCTGTGACCCAATGATTCTGTAGACGTAGCGTAACAGACCAATCGCTGAGGCGATGAGCGTACACAGACCAAAACCATGACGTCAAATCCACTCTACATGGCGGCGGCTCGTTTTTCGCGCCCTTTTATTTATCGTTACTAAACCAATTATTTTGAGGCATAGACTGATCCATTTTTCAAAATTCAAAGACACAAAATTATTAAATGAGAGACAAGGTATTTAAAAATCGATTAAAATTTTCATACGCGTGTTCCCTATTAGTGGTTAAATGTTTTATGAATTGTATGCAGCCCGCTCAACGTTGTACGTTTGGCGATACCGTACCCCCGAGTGTCGTGTGACCTTGCTTCACGCATCTGGAGGGTTGGGCGAAAAGTATCCGGCCAAGCGCACATGTGTATAGTCGTTTCAAATTTTCTGTCCACTACAAATAAAACAGTTTCATTGTTACATTATAGCAATACATAATATGGCAGGTCAAATAGAAATTAACACAAATACGTCAAATAGTACATTTTACCTCGTAGTCTAATGTAGCGACATACCTTTCAAGAAGAATTTTCACTGAGATGTATCAAACAAACGTAAGTTTGTGAAATTTTACTTGAGGTCTTTGTGAAAACCTATCTGCGCAAGTAACTTTTATTATTATATTCCTTATCTTGACCAATACTATTATCATTTCACAAATTGAAGAGAAATATAAACACATTTCCAGTGAGTTGTTACAAATGTTGTATCTATCCGTTTGACCACGCGCCTTCTGCGCCACTTTCATTTGAACAAAGTAGCCTATCTCATTAGAGACCAAGTGCTCTCCCTCCATTGATGTCTAACAGCCAACCACGCATCTTCAGTAACACCCCTCTTTCCAATGCCCGCTGGAGACGCAGCGCAGCGTTGGCAGCATCGGACCTATGACGTAGAAATCCCAACTTGAACAGCAAGTTGCGCGAATAAACAAAGGACACCTGATGGTATAGGCCGCGTGATATACACCTATACATTGGTAATTAGGGTTAAACTTTATATAGAGAACAACTTGCTAAAGAGGTGAATGGGCACTTGAATCTCTGCCTAGAAAGCAGAGATGGGTGGCGGAGATGGGTATGCCTAATGCCTATGCTTGTCGAACTCAGACATGTGAGTTGGATGAGCCTCCCCTAGGTCAAGGTCTACTTGATCTCCGCCTAGCGGAGGCTTGTCGAACTCCCAAGTTAGGTCGTCGCAAGGGAACCAAAATCGCCATTTTGGGTCCCACTAAAAAAACTATTATAATAACTAAATATCCGTTGTAGCCTATATCATGTAACACAATACTTAAAACACCTAAAAGAGAAATTTTGATAGAATATATAATGATTATAAAATTATAAAATATGATGATTTTTCCTTTTTTGGAGGTAATTCTATAATTTGACAGATCACTTCATTTGTTTTCTCTCACATTTCTCCCATTTGAATAACATGTGATTTTTAACATTGTGGAACGGACTGCGACGACCTAACTTGGGAGTTCGACGAGCCTCCGCTAGGCGGAGATCAAGAGGATCTTGCCCTAGGTCAAGATCAAGTAGACCGTGAGCTAGTCTAGCTGCATGCAGTAAGCTTGGAGGGGCAATTTTGTTCACTCCCAACATCGACTTTTGATATTATGATAGCCTAACCAGTTGGCATTGAAACTGCATTTGATGGTTTAAGAAAAAAGGAGCTTCTAGCCTATATCTATTCTAGCTTATATTATGACTGACCATTTACATCAAATGGTTGGGTCACAAACTATTAACTAATGTAATTTTCTCCTGGTAGCACCGCTGCACACCGGTAGTGGATTACAGTTGACACGTTCCCGGTGCGTAAGCTACCAGTGCTAAATGCTATAGGCCTAATGTCTAAACGAGCATGTTTTTTTTCTCCATTATGTACAAATGAAATTTAAAAAAATAATCTAGTGCCTAAATTAGGAACATAACGGATACGGGGAGTGAGATGATAAAAACCTGATAGGCCTGGGCCTATAAGGAAACATTTAGAAATAATCTGGTTAATCAGATTGCCAAACAAATTGAAGGTACATGAAAAATTGTTGTGTGCATATATTGTTTCATCCACTTGTGGTCCATTCCAGCTGATTGTACCAGTCCGGAGGAATTGATTGCATTATACAAAGCATCATGTGAAAAACATGGCACAGAGCCATTGGCAAAAGTTGTTGCTCAGATAGAGGTTTGTTAAATTGCTACCTTACACACATTCCCATTAGACGTAGTTTGTGGTATCAAGCTCGGTACGAACAGTCTTATTCGTTTGACATCAGTAATAGATTTAAGGTTGAAAATACAATTGACCGTATTGTACAATATGTAGGCTATCGATAAATTGTGATTTTTAGTGTTTGCAAGCGTTATTAATGCTGATTTTGGATCACAATAGGCACTAGCCTTCCTTCCTTTTTTGATCATAGATTGGGACAACGTAACATACACAAACGTGCACGTTGTAAAATTGAAACAAACAATTAGTGCATTATTACCACCGTAGGTCGTTGAATGTCCTTTGAATATACACTTTCCCTTTCAATTAAATACAATGATTTTTTATTAAAAAAAAAAAAAACGGGTGCATGTGGGCTAACTCATTTATAGACGATAACTTGATGATAAGTCAATAACTTTTTGACTTTTTGCCTAGGGTTTTGACTTTGATGTGGCTCGCAATGAGTGCTTTAGTCTTAAAGGCGAGACTCTGCTTGCCAAGCAATTGGAATCACTAGAAGAAGTATTTAAGCGGGTCCAGTTTAAAACAGTCGACGTGGAAGGAACGTCGCTCGACGATGAATCGTCTGTGGCTCTCTTCGACATGATGGAATATTACGAGTCTGGCAACTATCTGAACATCTCGTCCAATCATGATATCGGCAGTCGTGGCTGGCATGCCTGCTCACGGATGATTAAAAGGGTAAATATTAGAGAACTGTTAAGTATTTTCGTCGAGGAATATCAATATTTAGTTTCTGCAGGAAATATGCATAGTCTCCAAAGACTGCTACCACCCCCATCCCATGGAAAGTAAGAGAGGTAGTAGGGATACCCCGTTATTTAACAGACAAAGCTGAGTTACACAGCTTACACTGGAAGAGCTTTTTCACATGCAAATATTCAAATGGGCATGTGTAGGCCTATATGTTTTCTTTTGTGTTGTTTAAAAGAATGAATAATTGAACACTTTAAATATTGCAAGCAACCAGTTTGAACTGGAGTTTTAAAATCAGTTAAATACGGTAGGCCTACCCGGTCTTGAAAAACAATGCTCACTAACATACCCAGTAGACATCCCAGTAGATGCATGTAGGCCTACTGTGCTTCCAACATAATAGTTAAGTTTTAGCTTATAGTATGAATCTACTGCAAGGAAGTACTACAAGACAAGCCAAAACAATACTTGGGTTTTCTGTTTTAATTAATTCCAAGGTTATTTTTAAAATAATAATAAATAATAATAATAATTTTCTACAATAAAACACTAGCTATATGATGTTCATATTTTTGTGTTTGTTTTCAAGACGCAGTGCTTGGAGCGTCTAGATGCTAAAAATATTACCCTGACTGAGCAACACATGCCTATTTTAAGTCGAGCCCTTCGCATCGGCACTCAACTACAGATTCTTAAATTTGAAAACTGTAACCTCGCTGGCAGACCGACCATAATCATGGGTAAGCAGAAGCACTAAGGTTGGAAGAGTTTCCAGTTGGCTTTGTATTGATTGATTGATCTAGCTACGTCAAGTACCGTTTTACTATTTAGACTTTAATTGTAGTAGTACTTTATTCTGTTGTTAAATATTATTGTTGAAATGGATTAATATCATTTTACTAGCCTAGTATGACTACTTGATGACAGTACACAAAATAAATGAGTTTAGGTCTGGTCATCTAGGTAGACCTACACATATTTGCAGACTCTTTTCATCAATACTCTAAAAAAATAATCTGGGTAAGAAATGTTTGCAAAAAATGTTGTGTATCACTAGTTCCAGCAGCAGTCCTTGCATAATTTCATACTGTTGTACTAAATTGAATTGGTATAGTATCTGCATTCTCTGCTTGACTTATGTGTTTTGTTACACTAGGAAAACGCTCTGTTTGACGCGTTGATAAGCGAGCGCGTCCATATCTACGAACGTTCTGGCGAAAAGATTTCAAAGCTAATAAAAACAACAATTAACAACAATTCAAGAATGCACATTGCAAAAATTTTTCTAATTCCTATAGCTATTATAATTCCCGATATTGTTGAATGCAGTGCCATGTGCGTTGCTAAGAATTTTCTTTGTCATGTTTTCGCCGCGGTCCGCCATCGTTACTAACAGTTATTGACAGCAATAGAAATGTAATTTCTGCCTCTAATACGTATCCGATCGCGTCTAAATTAGTATATTCGTGACCGGATGAAAATGTACTACAAGATAGCCACCTCACATTTTGCTGTTACTGTTTTTCAGAAAAATATTTCCGAGTAACTTTTGTGTAACTTTGCCAATATTGATCAGATAGCCATTAAATGAACATATTCGTGACTGGAAAAAGCTTTAAAAAAATATAGCTATCTCACATTTTGCCGCCATTTTGTTTCAGAAAAATATTTTGCAGTAACTATGGTGTAACTTTGTAACTTTTCAAACGATTTTGCCTCAAAACTATACACCTTCAATCCACATCGAGGCTTGTGGATGGTCCAAATTTCAAGTTGATCGGACTTTCCGTTCGACCGCTATCGACGGACATAAAAAAAAAAATAAAAAAAATAAAATAACAAACAGACAAACAGAATGAAGTGCCGTTAGAGTCTAGTACGGTACAAAAAAAAAAAAAACAGAACGAAGTGCCATAAGAGTCTCGTGGAAACGCTCGCTTCATTATTATAATTCAACCCTATAAATGCAATCACTTGACTCTGGTGTCTTTTTATGTTAAATTTTTCATTGTTGGAATTTTCCACTTGTTGGAAACTGGCAAAGAGGTTATTGATCGTGCCACAAGCATCAACTCCTCGTTGTAGCGAGCTGGAAATAATATGTTGCTCATTATCTGAACAAGGCACTTTCACTGCAAAAAAAAAATCTATAATTTTGTTTTTGTTTCGTTTTCCTCTTCTTTCCACTCGCGTCATTACACAATTTTAACTTGATGAGTGACAAGTAGTGATTGTGTTGCTTTTTTAACCATGGTAAAAGTATGTACTTATGTTTACATGTTACACATTTCAATTCCCTGGCCTGATTATACTACCTACCTGAAATGTTTGCCTTTTAATGTGTGACATGACATTGCCGTTTCGCAGCAGCGGCCCTGAGACTGAACACCAGTATTAAAGAGCTCTATCTTGCGGACAACGACCTGGGAACTTCTGATGCAATTCAGCTCGCAAACATCTTGCGCTCAAATTTCACGCTTCAACTGTTGGACGTCAGCAATAACAACATTCAAGATGCTGGTGTCGGCCACATTTCTGACGGGCTCATTGAGCAAGTTCCACCGTTAGGGGGAGGTAACCGACTTACATTACTAATAGGGTGGTGCCAGCCCGGTGCTCAATTTTCTCAGAGCTTTGGCCAGAGTGTTTTACATTTTACTAGCCTAGTATGACTACTTGATGACAGTACACAAAATAAATTAGTTTGGGTCTGGTCTGGTCATCTAGGTGGCCTACACATATTTGCAGACTCTTTTTATCAACACTCTAAAAAAATAATACGAGTAAGAAATGTTTTGCAAAAACTGTTATGTATCACTATTCACTAGTTCCAGCAGCACCTAAAACCATTAAATGTTCAATTCCGTAGCCATAAGAATGTCTCAATATTTCCTCGTGGGATGCAAATACTCAATTGTAGGACATTGAGCCCGTCGATATTGAGGTATTGTTTCAAGACTTGGGCCTCAGGGTCGGGTATTCGCCTGTAAAAAGAAACAACACGCTCCAAGCGGACAAAACGAGAAGCGCTAAGGTGAGGTCGTTGTCAAGATTAGCGGCGCGCTAGGAATGTTACACATCTTCACTTACCACGTTCTAGCCGTTATTGTATTGATTTTTATGGTTTAACTTATATGACAATTGTTAGTTGGCATATCAATTATTGTTGTAAAGATGGTTTCAAAATAATATAGGTAGGCCCTAATAGTTAACTTGCTATGACAATTCACGCATCGGAGATGGACAGCTCTAGAAAATTGTTTTGTTTTCTCAGACTCAATTGACAAAAAACTAGTGATCGGATGTGTTCGAGAGTTCTCAATACATGCGTAGCAGCCTTTGTAGACAATAACAAAATAAACTTTCTAGATAGAAAGTGCACTGAACGCAAATTCGTAGCATGCACTAAAATGCAAGGTGCGAATTTTCACGGCCGAACCGCACGCCGAGACTACATATCCAATGTTATATTTGTAAAACAAATCGTTATTTATGGATGTTTATCGTATATGAATGGCTCACGGGTCTTCTACATTGGTAACGGCTTTCATATACGTATATATCGACAGTACTGGCTGCTTAGATTTTAATATAATTAATAAAAACTGTTGTTACGCATATAGTAGCTATGTTAAGCTACCTCCACCGACCTCATCGTAGCTGCCATCACTCACTTCTCGCGGCGACAGTAACGCTATCTCTTGACAATTTTATAGGCGTATAGAAAATAACCCTAGGATAACTACTACTACCACAAAGCGCTAAGCGCTAAGCTACCAAACACCTGCTGTGATAATTGAATTTAACTAGATACCTACATAGTTCAATTATTGTAGTTTGTAGCAAGTGAATGCATCTAGCAGGGACTAGGTAAGCGCACATGTATCAATTGGTAGCCTATAAACTCATTGGCAAGTAAACCTACATTTACATATCCTTACTATGTTCGAACATTGTTTAAAATGGATCTCTGAATCCTAATTTTTTCCAAGCAATACAATTTTTAAATGCTGCTCATTGATTTCCTGTTGAATTTACCATTGTTTCCACGTGCCTTATTTTTAAATGAGCTCCCTGAAAAAAATATTCAAGAGAAGTTCCATTTTCATATTATTTCTTGCCGTATCCTCAATTTAAAACATAAATACACATATTTCAGTAAAGGAAACGGTAGGAGAAAGGCGACAGCTCAGTTTATGAAGCGTGTAGATTACATTTAGAGACAGCCAAGATTTTTCGACCCACTCGAGTAGGCCTATGCCATGTGGTTGAAACTTGTCAGCTTTATTTGCCTTCTCATACTTTTATTTTAGACCTACTTACCTTTTCAGGTAAACAGTCGTCCCTGTGACACATGTCCCAACTGGAAAATATTTATTTGTATTCTAGGGACGTTTGCCTGAAAGCCGGTCAGTCGTTGCTAAGTCCAGCTCCAAGTCCAGACTTTCCGTCGTTATAGTCTAGATTTGACGTCGTTATTGATTACGTCAAATCTGGACTTGGACCTAAACTAAGCAACGATACAGCGGTTTTCGGACATGTCCTTTGTTCCGATTATCCCGGCCACTTTGGCCTACCTAGCTCTCTATCCATGAGTACTACTACCTAGATCTTTGTCGTGTAATTGCTACATAATATCTGAATTTGCTTTCAGTACCTATTTGCTTCCAGGTCTCGGCATCCTGGTGCTGTGGAACAACCGGCTGACGCGAAACTCTTCGAAGCACCTCGCCCGCGCCCTCGCGCTCAGCAAGACACTGGGCGTGCTCAACGCGGGTCACAACGTGCTCACCAACGAGTGCATGCACACGGTGAAGGACTCGCTGCAGCAGAACCGCTCGCTGCTGAGGCTCGGCATGCAGTCGACGCATCTCACGTGCGAGGGCGCGATCGCGCTGGCCGAGTGCGTCGCGGACCACCCGACGTTGCAGCGGATCGACCTCAGGGACAACGACCTCGGGGTCGCCGGACTCATGGCGCTGGCGCACTCGATGAAGGTCAACTCGAGCGTCACGCAGCTCGACCTCGACGACGCACCCAAGAAGACGCTGGTAAGAGAACCGGTTGTCGTGTCCGGGCCCGGCGTTACGAGCGGCTAATAAGGAAGCAGGGCTGCCACTGGCAACTATTTTCAACTATTTAGCAACTTTTTTAAAGAATCAACTATTCAGCAACTATTTTGGGCAAAAAACTCTAAAAGCATCTATTAAGCAACTATTTCTACCTTCACATGTGTTTTGTACATACATTTAATGCCAAATTGCAGATTTTACCAAAAAACCTAAATGTTGTTTTTCGTTAAATAAAAATTATGCTGTTTTTAAGACATAACAAAAAATCTACAATTTTTTTGGTGAATTTGAAAATCCCGCCTTTTACAGCCTTGTATATTTTAAACTTTTAGAGTCATTTAGGTTGGCACCATTTGTAAAGTTGTGTTCAAGAATCTCACTATTATGTTGGTAATCACCAACTTTCCCCCCAAAACAGAGAAGATATGTAGCCTATGTCAAGCTCCCATATACGGTAATCATATTTTTTGAACTGGATTGTACCCCGATATTTATATTTTTGCGTAAATCGTTTGGAATTTGGCTGCATAAGCAACTTTTGGACAACTATTTTATTGCATTTTGGCAACTAAAAAGCAACTTTTTTTAACATTATAGGCAACTAAAGCAACTGTTTTTGAAGGTGTCATGCAGTGGCAGCCCTGAGGAAGCTAACGGGAGGCAATAGGCCATTAGGTAGATTTTAAACCTTCTCATTGGTGGTTACTACATGGTGAAAACAAGTCAAATTTTGTTACGTATATTTGGATCATTGAGGATAATTTCCATTCAGTGACTACAATACATTTTTGATAGCGATACCCACCCCTTTTAACTGTCATTATCTTTCCAGTTTAGATTCTAAGAAATATCATGATTTTATGTGCCAACCCTCATTTGGCATTCTGTGTATTTTTCTTTTTTTTTATTACAGCCATGTTTTACATCTCTTGTTTAGCATTCTATTAGATAATATTTTTAAAATTACCTCATGGAAAGTTTTTTATAATCAGAAGGGCTATTTCACGGTCTACGGTTGAGATTCTCCTTCTATCGTATGGGAGACCGTACAACAGCTAGAGTGCACTGTGAACGATCATACCCAATTTAGATATGATAGCTTGTCTAACTTCCATTAAGTGCTCCAAATATTAGCTTCTTAATACATTCTTCATAGTAATTGTTATTATTAGATGAGCGTAGCGAAGCGGAGTGAATCTTTCCATACAACTCGATCGGCGCTTTGTCTGTGTGTATGTCTGTATGTATGTATGTATGTATGTCTGTATGTGCGCTAAATTTTGTTCGTCGCGCACAGGTCAAACGGCTTGACGTATTTGGCTGAAATTTTCGGGCAACGTTTGTGACCACTAAACTCGATGCTGTTAACATAACCAGCAAAATTCGTCAAGATGCCAACCTACAAAAAATTAATTACTGAAAAACAAAAAGTGTTTATTTATTTAATTAAATGAAAACTTACAAACGGATTTAAATAATGTTTCTCATGTAGGTTTATATCAACAGTAGCAACTATTAACAATAATTTCAAAATTGTACGTTTATCCGCCATGTTATAAAGAAATATTGTTTATTTACAACAATAATTTCTTCATTTTTACAGTGTTCCGCCGATATGATTCGCATTTGCGGACTTTTGCAATTAGATGCACATAGTATACACCAAAAATAGCGTACGTAACAATAGTTATGCACTATTATTTGGAATCTCGATAACTGTCATAAAATGGCTACAATGACATAAGATGCCAACCTACAAAAAATTAACAACTGAAACACATGTTTTGTTATTTATTTAATTAAATTAAAACTTACACACGGATATTAATGATTTTTTATATGTAAGTCCACATCAATACTACCAACACTCGACATTAGTTTCAAAATTGTTGCTGTAACCGCCATGTTATAAACAAATATTGTTTATTTACGGCAGACATTTTCGTCATTTTTACAGTGTTCCACCGATATGATTTGCATTTGCGGACCATTGAAGTTAGATGCACATAGTATGCTGCCGAAATGGCTAACGCAGTCAGACCTTTCTCACTATGTATTTGGAATTTTGATAGCTTTCATAGAATGGCTACAATGACGTGTTATATTTAATGACCTTCACGGCAAACATGCAAATGTTAACAACGAACTTGGTCGACAAATTAAAAAGCTTTTATTATGATTTAAAAGTGGGTTATTGTATGATAAATTAATATTACATTTTAGATATAGTCTGTATCTACATTATGGAGTTTTCCATACACTTAAAGGTTTATTAGTTTATGAATTTAGTCCGGTTCAGAATCGCATTTCCGTTCGATTTGTGAGGAGACCATTTTTTTATGATTGTTTATTGTAGAGGGGCACTAGAAGATAAAAAATTGCGAGTATATGTTTTTTGAAAATTGGATTGTTGGACGTAAATTTGGATTTTGTTATTTTCATACTTTGGGCCATAACTTCTCCGAAATTGGTTTAATCAAAAAACTTTAAATTACAATAATATTTAAAATTTTAGTACAATAGGATAACAATAGTTTTATTTTGTTCATTTTTCAAATGTACAGTCAGTGACACAAGTCTAGAGACCATCTGTTTATGTCACGTTTTACAACCTGTACCGACTAACAACAATTTTTCTGAATTTGTCATTTATGATCAGTATTATTCAATTAAAGTAACGTATCGATTAAGTGGTCTGCGATTTTTGTATCTTAAAAACTATAGAAAATAGCCCAAGCTGAGGAATCGCGTCGATTTTGAGGCCGGGGATTTTTTCGTCGTGACTAGACGTGTTCCAGCCTAAACACGACTCGTCATTGTTGTTTGATAGTTTGGCAATATTCAATAAGGCGGTGGAACGAGAGCAATTATGCTGTGATCTAAAAACTACATGTGAATGTTCGATTTTGTGAGAAGTATCAATTTGATTTTACTAAACAAAATGTGTGAGGTAGATGAAGAATTCTTGAACATAACGAACCAACCATGTAAAATCGACGAAAATCGTCATCTTCATGAAATCAGCCACTTTAAAAAGTCAATGCATAAGCATCCGGAATTAGGACCATCAAAAATCAAAAAGGATATTGTAGAAGTGGAGTCAGTGATTGATGCTCTCAACGAGTGGGACGCTGACCCCTGGGATTTGACTAATCCACAACTAAGATCACTTTCCACAGCTAAGCCGTGTCCAGAAGATGCCATCAAGAGCTTGAGCACTGCACATCGAGAGGGACATCGAGAGGGAGATAAAATGGTCGAGAAATTCCTTGATCGTCTGACCACTGGAACTTTGTCAATATATGCAACAATCTCGAAACGAAATAGTATAATACATTTGCTTCCAGTTCAAAGAAAGTGCAAGTCAAGAAAACAGTCGACTCCCGATCAACTGTTGACCGAGCCGCAATGAAAGAAGTGATTCTGCTTCTAATCTGTGGGCAAGATGCCCCCTTTACTCTTGATGAACTGAAGAACTACCGCATCACAGACGTATGCCTATCACTTTTTACAGCCGAGAAAAGATTCCATAAAACTGTTAAATTCAAGTTCAAAACAGTTCTCACAATGGATCAACTTGACGTCTCTTTCCCATATTATGCAATATTTGATATGGGGATGGCGTGGAATAAGGTACAACCAGCTGGCACCTGGGCACCTTTTGCGCGAAATCTTTTTATGTAATCAGTGGCAAAGCGTGGTCTTGAAATTAGGGTAGACATAGATAATTTTGTGTAATATTTTGCAATTTAGAACAAAAACAGTGGGAAATGAGAGGGGGGGGGGGGGTGCCGCAAAACGATTATTTGATTATTTGGGCTTAACGTCTCATATTTTTGCAACGAGGCTTATCGAGACAATGAGTGGGTGATATATGAAGATGAAATAGGGGGCTGTTTGGAGGAAAGGGGCCAATAGGAGGTCGGGGGTGGAAAGGGGAAGGGGGGGAAAGGGGCTTGGGCTGTGGACTGCACTTCGTCTGACTTCTCCTCCTCGACCAGTCCGGCTAGGGTGGCCCTACCAGAAGCATACGCTTCCGCCGGCATAGCTCTAGGAATCATTAAAGCACGCAAACCTGCCCACCGCGATAAGGTAGCAGTCCATGGGCAGGTGACGCAAAACGAACATTCGTGAATCGCCCAAGGCGAGAATCAACAATATCACTTTCGGCGGAGCACATCGTTAGTCACTAACAGTTTACACAATAAAGTCAATAATATTTTAAAAAAAAATAAGGCTAGAAATCACACGCTATTTGGGCATTGTACACTTTTGCACTGCACTACTGTACTGTGTTGTACGCAATCTACGACGCACGCACCTCTCATTGTCAAAGGATTGCCTTGAACTGGTTACTGAAGTATCCATCGTTTTACCCTCAACATAAAAATGTGAATACAAGACACATGGGGTTTGGTTTGGGTCATCAGATTTTACAAAAGCAGACCGAGAAGGTTTATTACTGAATGCTGTTACGGCTGTTCCCTCAAATTTCCAAGTCCCATTGTGTTATGAAACGAGTGTCTGGCATGTGCCCGCGTTCACAGCTCAGAGTTGGTGTGTGAGACAAGTCTCAAATATCCTTAAAAAACTGACTAAAATAGCGTTCTGATCATGAGCTAAAGTGACCAAACGACTGTTTGTCTCCACACGTTTAAATCATTCAACTTCAAGAGACAAAGATGGTGCGAGAGTATTGCCGAATGTCGAGTCCTTCGCCGTCAACTAAATTTAAACGTTCGCGGGAGCCACGGAAGACAAGGAAATGTAGGAAAGAAAGCATAAACTTGTGCACAAGTGTATTAATGATATTAATTAAATTTGTATACAGGGTAGACAACCTATCTTTGTCTCATAGGACGCATCGCCACTGGTGTTCATATGCACAATATCAGCCAGACAAGTACTCATATCCTGAAGAAATCTCCAGGGAATCTTTTAAATAGCTGCGCTTAGACATTCTCCGTTTTTAATGGAATCAAATACCTACTTTATTGTTTGTTTTTTTTACAGAAAGTAACACAGTAACGATTTTCGTCGATTTTACGGTTGGTTCGCTATGTTCAAGAATTCTTCATTTACCTCACACATTTTGTTTAGTAAAATCAAATTGATATTTCTCACAAAATCGAACATTCACGTGTAGTTTTTAGATCACAGCATAATTATTGCTCTCGTTCCACCGCCTTATTGAATAATGCCAAACTATCAAACAACAATGACGAGTTCGTGTTTAGGCTGGAACACGTCTAGTCGCGACGAAAAAATCCCCGGCCTCAAAATCGACGCGATTCCTCAGCTTGGGCTATTTTCTATAGTTTTTAAGATACAAAAATCGCAGACCACTTAATCGATACGTTACTTTAATTGAATAATATTGATCATAAATGATAAATTCAGAAAAATTGTTGTTAGTCGGTACAGGTTGTAAAACGTGACATAAACAGATGGTCTCTAGACTTGTTTCACTGACTGTACATTTAAAAAATGAACAAAATAAAACTATTGTTATCCTGTTGCACTTAAATTTATAAATATTATTGTAATTTAAAGTTTTTTGATTAGACCAATTTCGGAGAAGTTATGGCCCAAAGTATGAAAATAACACAATCCAAATTTACGTCCAACAATCCAATTTTCAAAAAACATATACTCGCAATTTTTTATCTTCTAGTGCCCCTCTACAATAAACAATCATAAAAAAATGGTCTCCTCACAAATCGAACGGAAATGCGATTCTGAACCGGACTAATTAGAGCCTATTGAGTAGACCACGGTCGAATGAAATTATGCGAAAATCCATCAACTTGAAGGTTTTAATTTCTTTAAAGAAAACTTCTTAATGGATTTTAATAATATTTCGTGCATTTATTAGCAACATATCAAGAAATAATATACTTAAGTTATAAGGTTGTAACTTGATCCGCCATCTTGTTAAAAAATCATCTATTTATTATAAAGTTTTTTTTTTTTTTTAAAGAGTAAAATGATATGTAAATGATTTATTTGATTTGATACATTGAAAAAAATCGCTCATCTGTCAACGCGGAGCGTTTTCCTAGTTAGATGAGCGTAGCGAAGCGGAGTGAATCTCTCCATACAACTCGATCGGCGCTTTGTCTGTGTGTCTGTATGTATGTATGTCTGTATGTGCGCTAAATTTTGTTCGTCGCGCACAGGTCAAACGGCTTGACGTATTTGGCTGAACGTTTTGGGCAACGTTTGTGACCACTAAACTCGATGCTGTTAACATAACCAGCAAAATTCGTCAAGATGCCAACCTAAAAAAAATTAATTACTGAAAAATAAAATTTGTT
Source organism: Isoperla grammatica (assembly GCA_945910005.1). NCBI lineage: Eukaryota > Metazoa > Arthropoda > Insecta > Plecoptera > Perlodidae > Isoperla > Isoperla grammatica. Next base: position 24,643,470 of record OX246741.1, read on the forward strand.
TATTTATTTAATTAAATTAAAACTAAAACACGGATTTAAATGATGTTTCACTTGTAGATTAACATCAACAGTACCAACACTTGACAAAAGTTTCAAAATTGTAAGTGTATCCGCCATGGTATAAAAAAATATTGTTTATTTACTACAATAATTTCTTCATTTTTACAGTGTTCCACCGATATGATTCGCATTTGGGGACTATTGCAGTTAGATGTACATATGTTGCACCAAACATAGCGTACGTAATTATTAGAGATGCAAGAAAATGGTTTTATTTTTCTTCACTTTTCGTTTGAGAAATTGAGAATTATGGTGTTTTGTGGTGTTATTGTTTTTGTAATCGAAAATCATGTTTTTACATAAAATCATTGATGAAACTAAAAAAGGTTACATTTTCTAAACTATTATATGTGTATGGCCCTAAATGTATATACATAGTGATGGGCGTCAAAGATTAGATTAGACTGCAGAGAAGTAAGTGGTGATGATGCGGACTGCTTATTTTCGCTTTTTATCTCGTCATTCTTGTGAAGATTTGAACGGAAGGGAATACAAAATTACGAATTACTGTTAATAATGGTGTTATTTTGCTAGAAAGTGGCAATTATGGTGTCATATCGCGAATAAACTCATAATTCGTTTTATAAGCATTTTATGGTGTTATTTCGCGATTTGAATCTGAATCCCAGTGACGCATAACGTAAAGAAATGTTGAAACCAGCACTCTAGAGTGTTTTGTTACACTTTTCGTTTTATCGCGCATTGCGAAAAACTTGCATCTCTAGTAATTATACATAATCGTTTTATTTGGAATCTCGATAGCTGTCATAGATTGGGTACAATGACGTAAGATGTCAACCTACAAAAAATTAATAACTGAATAACATGTTTTTTAATTTATTGAATTAAATAACCATTTGCACACGGATAAAAATAGATTTTTGCTTGTTGGTTCACATCAATGATACTAACACTCGACAATAGTTTCATAATTGTATCTTAAACGGGCATGTTATAAAAAAATATTGTTTATTTACGGCAGATATTTTCTTCATTTTTACAGTGTTCCACCGATATGATTCGCATTTGCGGACCATTGAAGTTAGATGGACAACGTATGCTGCATGAATGGCGTAAGGAGTCAGACCTTTCTCACTATGTATTTGGAATTTGTATAGCTATCATAGAATGGCTACAATGACGTGTTATGTTTTATGACTTTCACGACAAAAATGCAAATGTTAACAACGAACTTTGAAAACAAATTAAAAAGCTTTTATTATAATTAAAAAGCGGGTTATTGTATGATAAACAATACTACATTTTAGATATAATCTATATCTACATTATAGAACTTTCTATACATTGATAGGTTTAATAGTTTATTAATGAGAGCCTATTGAGTAGACCACGGTCGAATTAAATTATGTGGAAATCCATTGAAAAATCAACTTACAGGTTTTAATTTATTTAAAGAAAACATCTTAACGGATTAAAATAACATTTCGTGCATTTATTAGCAACATATCGAGAAATATTATACACAAGTAACAAGGTTGTTACTTGATTCGCCATTTTGTAAAAAAATCATATGATTATTATCAAGGTATTTTTTTTGTTCAAATAGTATTATGATATGCAAATGATTTATTTCATTTGATACATTGAAAAAAATCGCTCATCTGTCAACGCGGAGCGTTTTCCTAGTAGGTTAGACATACTTAGCACTGAAAACTTAACATTAATATGTGCTGTGTATTTGAATTTAACAACCAAATGAATAATGCAGAAAACAAGTGAAACCTACCACACACTTCACACGCGGATAAGGTCAAGCCATTCCACAGCCACCTATATTTCCACAAAATCATTATTGTATGCATCAAGTGAGGGGCATACTGAAATTTATGTGGGTAGGAATGCTCACAGCATTGCTATCATACGGTCTCCCATGTCAGTTGATGTGTTGACGATTTGAGCTGGTCCCGAACCGGTGGGTCATTTTCATTGAACACGCGATGGATTATTGTGATTATTGTGCAGGAGAACATGGAAGCAGAGCAGTACCGCCGTCTGGTAGCCGAGATCCGAGGCTATTGCACACGCAACGACCAGGCAGCCCAGGAAGTGCTGGACACGATGGGGGAGGAAGACCAGGGCACCCCCGAACGAAGGGTCCGTCTCAAGAGCATCAACTCTCGCAAGATCTCGCTGACGTGCGAAACGCTCCTCCGCTCGGTGGCTCCCCCTCCCCCCGAGTCCTCTCCCCATCTGTTAGCCGAGCCACGGCGGACCGGGGGGAGGTTACGCAGCCCCGCCCCCTCCCCCGTTCCCTCCCCCGTGTCGAGCCCCCTACCCAGTCCCTCGCGCACACGCTTCTCCGTCTCTAAGGTGTCCGAGTCCTCGGTCACGCCCCCCTCCCTATCGTCCTCCCCCTCGCGTTTCTTCCCCTCCCCCTCCGGCTCCCGGTTCCACGTGTCCAGGGTGGAGCCCTGCGCCGCGCCAGTGGTCACCAGTCCGTCCGGCAACAACGTCACTGTGGGGTTCGACTTCGACGTCCGCAAGGTGGACGTGCCCGCAATCACCGTCAGGGACTCTAGTCCGTGCTCGCGGCCCGACATCTCCGTCACCGTCAGGCGGGGGACCGTCTACCCCGACGAGGATCCCGACATGGAGGTGACGCGCATCATGAACAACGATGCATCGGAGGAAGAGTCGCGGTCGGATGAGTCGCGGACCGCCGACACGGTAGACTCGGTCTCTCCCGCCCCTGCAACCGAGCCCGGAACCCCGGGACCCTCCCAGCGCCAGCGCAAGATCTCGTACGTGGGCCCCGCGTCGGACGAACGGCCCCAGACTAGCCTCGAGAGACTCATCGGCCTCTTCCACCCGGGCAGCTTCTTCAAGGCCAACAGCAACGCCTCGTTCCTCCGTGCCGTCGACTCGGTGGACGGTCCTCTGCTCGAGGTCGCACCCCGGGTCCCGGACGACAGCGACAAGGGTCCCGGTCCCGACCTCGTCAACAACAACGGCGAGCCCAGGGTCCAACCCGAACGGCTTCCCAACGGCCCGGTCGCCGACCGGTCGCGCCAGGATGAGAACTCCAACGTGTCCAAGTCGCCCCCACCCTTGGCCGGCTCGCGGGAACGCCCGAGCGAGGGAGACTCAAACCCCGAAGACACGTTCGCCCTCCTCCCCCCAACGTCGGATCTCCCGTAGTTCCTTCCACGCGTAAGGTATTTTATCTTTTTTATGATTCTGTATGTGTACGGTATACTACAGTACCTATACGGTAAATAATGTATTCATAGCTGTTATGTCGTTATCTGTTTACTGAATGTAATCAGTGTGAGGATACCTGGTTCATTTTCTAGTACTATATGAACTGAATTGCCTGTATTTTACATAGGATGGGTGATATTTATATATATATATGTACATCAAGTTGAAGGTTGAAGATTTGGTTTACCATTAATCTAAGGTTCTCAACTGTCAATGGGCGCATTTGTACTTTTCTTAGGCAAGTGGGTGATGTAACACCTGCTAGACTGTGGCAGCAGAATCTTCTGGCTCGGGCCACTACTTAAAAAAACTTACACTTAACCTTATTGGGTGCTAGCCTATAAAACGAACCTTGTGTGTGTGGGTGTGTGTGTGTGTGTGTCACGTGAGCATGTTCGGTGTACCTTGCTTCGTACCGAGAGAACGAGCGGAGGTAGACCAAGTTGATCTATCTATACTAATTGTCAATTTAATTTAACGACATCTGCATTGAGTTTCCACCGTAATAATGATATTGTTTTGTGTCGGCCCGTGATACAAGTTCACCGTGCATTCTAGAAGAGTCGACTATATCGCGCGTCCTTGAATAGTCCAGGGGTATGTATGTCTTCGGAACATACGATTATAAATATGAGGTTGTTTTAAATTTAGAATATATCATTTCATTGAAATGTAGCATGATCTTTTAATATGTATTGTTATTATCTACACACGTTTCCTTATACATAGATTTACGTTGCAAAATCGACGCATGTTTTAATATTGTTATTATGTACTTGTTTGTCTAAGTCTACACACGTTTCCTTATGCATAAGTTAACCTTTCAAAAACATTGGCGTAAGACTCCCTATTATCGTAATCTTTTTTTACATTAATCATTGGTGCCCCACATCACTTTCTCATAGATTAAAGATAAGTTAGGATTTAAGTTTGCAATGAGGCTAGGTTGGAAAACTTAAGAAGTGCAAGTTCGGAGGAAAAAGGGAAGAACGTCGGAAGGGTGATGGAAAAAGTCGACCGGTGATTGTGATCGCAGAGTGCAATGATATTGTTACCGGTTTATGTGTTAAAGAAGCTTCGTCGGGACTCCAACCTGGAATCTATGTTTCTGTAATGAACGTATTTACAGTTGCCCGGTATATTCACTAGGGTTTTTTTAAGCCCCAGTGGGCCCCATTATAATGGATCTAAGCTGAGAGAAGAGTGTGGCAGTGACGAGTGTCTTTCGTGCATTGCAGAGTGTGCATTTAACCGTACACATGACGTTAAGTAAGCCGAGGGAGAAAATAAAAGTGCATTTACCATTTGCTTCATATTAGGCCTATAAATTAACATTTTATTTTATCTAAGTTATCACATTGATACATTAATTAATCATTATTGTTTGATAGTTCCGAATTCACGGTAGCCTCCCCTACTCTACATAGTCTAATTATGTGAACAAGCTTAAAAGACAGTTGTGCAAAATAATTTTGAGCCAGTTACTATACAAAGGAGAAGTGTCAATGAGATAGATACAGCTGCATATGTTCTGCAGAGTTCTTCCAAGATCCTTGGATTGGAGTATAGTTTTTTGCAATTCTGCCATATTTAGTTTGTACAATGATTGTTTTCTCACCATTTATCTGATGCCATTTTGCCATTGCCTATTATATAACATTTTTGGCTGTTATAAAAACAATACATCAGAAACCAGGTAAACTTAGATTTAGATGTTACAAAACTAGGCCATTAAGCTCATCAATTCCGGATTTTTGGCAACTGGTTACTTATTTGTTAGGTAGTTTATTCTTCAATGAAGAAAATAAAGTATCATATTATTGTATATAGCAGCGTGGGACTTTGCAGTACAATAGGGTGTATTCACGTAATGCGTATGGCGGCCATACTGGAGGCTCCATAGCATGTGATTGGTGGTTCATTGTTACCATGTTTCAGATGGTGTTCGGTGCAAATTAACTGTTCTCTAACTTTGGTTTACTAATATTACTTGAAAACAACATAAATAAATTCTTTTGTCTTGATTACTCTTTTAATCGTCTGCAATATATAATAATCAATTTGGGGGGTATAGGTGCTACAATTCTCATGTTATCTGGTAAACGTGGTTCGTCTTCTATTCCACAGTTCAAATGCCAACACACCATAATCTCCATAATGGCCGAATTGTGACTGTCACGTGAATACCTCTATACCCGGCTGTCTAGTTGGAGGGGGTGGGGGGAAGAGGGGGAGACAGTATCAACGGTGAGCCTTTGAGTTAGTGAGAGACAGAATATGTGCAATGGTTATGGCAGCTGCAAACTAGTGACATACCTCAAACTAGTAGATATGTTAGATATAGTCTGAAGCATTGTTCTTTTTGAAAATAAGGCCAGGTCCCATATAAAAATGTACAATAGTTATGTGAACCATCACTTTGCAAACAATGTGCACACTTGTTGATTGTGGAAAAGCAGGTAGCCTGGGGGAGTGCGAGAGATTTGCAGTACATGTAGCAATAGGGTGTATAAACTTCAGATAAGGGTGGATGTGAGCAAATATTTTACTTGCCCGGATACTATTTTGACATGCCCCAGGCATCTTGAACACAGTATTTTTTTTTATTCCTGATGAACATTTATAAGAACCAAATAAGAAAAATGTCATGCCATATCTGTGTAGCCACATTACCAGGGTAGCTGCAGAGGTTGTAAAAACTAAAAAGTACAGTACGTATTCACATTTTGTATGCAAACATATTGAACTTGCTTTGCTTAACTGACGACTATGTGATTTTGTGAAAATCAGTAGTAGAACTTATACGTACATGTGACTGATAACTTCCTAGTGGATCTGTTGTACCATGTGTGTGTTCTAGAACTTATCATATAGTCTTTAAATAGCATCTGATATATTTCTACCTATTTTCTTAAAGAAAAAATTAAATTACATAATGTTGTGATTTTCTAATGTCATACTATAAGCGTACTGGTGTGTTTTAACATAATAACGAGCCCTAAAGTATCCAAGCCTATATTATGTTTGTTACCGCGGGTCACGGCCCAATCATAACCAGACTTTGGTTCTCCAACACACGGTATACTGTCGTCCTTGTCCCAAATCTTAGTTTCTATGTGTGGTTGCTAATGAGTTACCAGATGGCTGATTGAGAGATTGGCAGATCAAGAATTAACATTACACTGAGGCCTGGTTTCACCAAACCTTTAGACCAGAGCTTAGCCGTAAATCGGAGATTTCCTCCTAACAATCACTATGCCCTCTAGAAGCCACCATGCATTTTGAATTGAATGTTTGCTGGAACCGTGGTATCCAATCAAAGATAAACAAAGTATGGTGAATTCGGAACTATTTATTGCTTGGAATTAAAAAAAGAGTTTACTGACTTCTTCATGGCAACACATTAGCGTCCGATAGGAATCTTTTACTCCTTTGACAAAACGCAACTTGCCCATGTCAATGCAGGTATATGCAAGTCATAGGTTTGATTCACACCCCACCTTAAATCTTGCGAGGTTTCCTTCAGTCCTAAGTCAATGCTGGAATCAAGTCTTTGAAACAGCACTAGGACATTCCTTCTCAATTATCCCATAATAGACTGGTTAGCCCTACAATGTAGCCTTCTTTACTGTAATGAATTACAAGAGCAAAATGTTAAAAGCTAAGATATTAACAATGGACAACACCAAAATGAATGATGGAAAGAAAAAGACTTTGTCTTCTTTTTAGTAATAGTACAAAAATAAGAATGAATGTTATTCACACTAAAACCAAATGAATCACAGACGCCCACACGAGTAATGAGAGAGACATGTGGAACCTGAGGAGACCACATGCGGCCCTGTTTAGCTTCGCTGTGTTCTTTCGATGGTTAAAGATCACTGCCCGTATGCAATCGGTTTAAACAAATGATTTATTTCCTGATACCGTAGTATTACTATTATAATGCTAGTACGATATGGCACAAACACAGTTATTACGATTGGTTAACTCTTAATCTGCAGATTTCCTTAAATGCATTTCTGTACCTGTAGTCTTTTAGTCACTTTTAATTAGGTAATATATTTTTTTATTATTATTATAATTATCATTATTATTATTATTATTGTAGTGTAACCCCAGTAGTGATATTTTGAAAAACAAAACATGTTTTGTTTTGTGACACCTCTTCGGGGCTTTTTGCAATAGCATGGGCCAAAGAATGGTACAATCTCAAGACGGCACATAGTTCGTGGACCAATTCTAGAATAAGGCTTCACAATCAGTGAGAGTATGGGGCAATGAATAGCCTTTCATTTTTATGTGGTGATTAAAAAGTTTTTAATGAGTGAAAATTTACTTTTTATTTGTTTCGTTTTAAAAAACCTTCAAATAAACTATTTTCTAAGGGAGATGTGCCAGAAACTTGAATGCTGATTTTAACTTGAAAACCTGTGAACGTCGTTTCTACCCGTGATAATTAACATTTCTATCTCTCGCCACGACGTTTGAATGTCGCGTTAGGTTGTGCAGTTGCACTTTTGGCTCGGTGCTATGCCGCAACATTGGAGCTGGACCTGAGATTCAAAGAATTATTTATTCTCGTACCTCCATTTGAAAGGAAAACTATAATTTTTATAAATATTTAGTGGTGTGTAGCATTGAGGACCGAATTGAAACTTGTATCAATAGTGTGGCACTAACTGAGAGAAGTGAATAGAAATGATATTTTTGTAACCTTATTGTAACATTGTTAGATTCTTCTATTAATCCGTTATTTTTATTGTTATTTCTGTATAATATTGTGATGCATGTTAATAGTGTTGTAACTTTAATATAAATTATAAATTCATATTTCGAAAATAAATATGTTGTAATATAGTATTTCTTGTACAGATAGTTAATTCCTGTTGCAGTACAATAACATTGTTCTTTGTTTTAAATGTAGTGGTAATATATTTCCATTCAAGAATATTTACAATCACTTGCTAAATTAATGTTGGCATTACATTGTGCTCAGTGTAAAACATTAGACATTTTTATGTGTGATAATAAAGATTGATCTAAGTTACTACTGTATGATTAGTGAACAACATGTCGTGGACATTGGAATGCCATTCACACATCTTTCGAAGACGTAGCACTGGACAGCACGTGAAACATTACCAACATGTCAGTCGAGTAGGTAGTTTGAAAGTGAGAAATTGGTTCTGTTACTAAAGTATAATCCAACAGTCTTACGTTGAAAAGTTGCATTCCACTGTTCACCAATCATTGTGCTCAACCCACACAATTCAAAACTGAGTCTTCCTCTATGACAGCTTGTTAACCAACTCTAGGGAAGAATAGTGCAGCGAAGCTCGTACGTGGCACACAAGAAGGCATCCACCACATCTACGTTGTCACATTTTCTTCTCTTCAATGTCTTATTATTTCAATATGCTGCTACCTTCTTGTATGTTTGTAATCTCTTGTACCTATCACCATTGACTCTTAATTCTTCATTTAAATTCTTTCTTTAGTAGTTTATCCTCCCCTGTTGTGCCACAAACCAAAACTGTAGTCCCCAATGCTAATTCTAGGTATAAAATATAAATCACAATCAGTTCATCATTCATTAGAGTGGAAGATTCAACTGGCAATTTGAGTTGACACATGAAAGTAAAAAAATCAATATTTTTTCTTTTTACTACTCTACTTGTAATTTTTAATTTTCACTATTTTATTTATTTAGTGTTAAGTTTTGATCTTGCATTTACATCAACTTTGGTCTTGCGGTCTATCTATAGTATACTTCTTGCAGTGTGGAGCAAACTTAAGTCATTGCCATATGTTAACGTTTTCAAGTTTAGCTGCATCAGCCATCAAGTGGATGCATAGGTTAATGTTTTCTTATAGGTAATTAGAGTTTTAAACTATCCGTGCCCTCTATTATGGGAAATAAATCGTGTAGGAAGTGTAGTAGTTGCCGTGGCATTTAAATACTCCAATTGTGATTAGTCGCCTCCTGTACAGCTTCATTCGTGAAATCTTTCTATAAAATAATTATTTATTTCTGCATTTCTGAGTTCAGAACCCCATGGCCATTCAAACCCAATGCCATGGTCCAGCACTGGTATAAATACCATAAATACGGATTGACACGATGATCCAAGTTTCCTAACCAGGTTGGTGCTCAATCTACATGTATGCGTTTGACAGCCATTTGGGAGTTGGAGACTTGCAATTGAACTTTATATTCTGCCAACCCAACCTGACAAATATACTTGTACACTTTATACTTCTAAACTACGTAGCAGCACAAAAAAACGGTGACCTTGATATAATATTAATTGTTAAGTAGGTAGGACCACATTCTTTCAAATTCAAAAGAAATTTCTGTGCAACATTTGTTTGTTCTAGCAAAGAGAACAGCAATGTCAGTCACATGTTTACCTAACATTCACTCAAAGACACTCGACCTGTATCTTCTATATTCTATAAATACAGTCTAGCTGCTATCAACAACCAATAACCAACATAGAAACAAATATTCTTCATCTCCAATTCTTTCGTGTAATTGCTGTATTGTTATTAGGTCTGTTCGTTCTGTCTACTACAATGTGCGACAGTACTACGAAAGCGTTCGTTCTATGGGAGCAGGCGATTTGGTAGTAAGTTGGCGCTACTACAAAAGTGTTCGATTACGAAATGGTAGCTGCTACGACTCTACTGAAAGTGCTCCTACTCGAGAGGTGGAGCGCTTTCAGTAAAGTTGTAGCAGGTTGAAAAAAGGCGCGTAATTATGGATGGAGAAGTGTGCTAGATTGCTTGTGGAGAGAATGGCCCAGAAATAGTGGATGGCAATTACATATTTGATAGTCCAAATGAGTTTTATGCTTAGTATAAATTTTAAATATATATAAATAGTGTTTTCTACACTCTAGGCCTAGTGGATTGTCCCAAACCTCTCACCAATGAGTTGGCCTAGGCCTTACTGTAAATAACAATTACTCTCGCCTTTCGAGTATAATAGTGTGATACTTGGCCTGCAGGGACATTTTAATACTATTATTCTATGAAATATTCTATTCAGTAGCTCTAGGTTGATGCTGGTATCTCAAGGTAATTGAGAATTAATTTGCTGCGCAACAAAATCTGCTACAAAACCGTTCGTTTTCATAAACTACTCCAATGTGCTACCAACTCCTATGACGTCATATGCCTTTGCTCCAACTCGCCTCCTGCAGTGCGACTGCTACTACAGAACGAACAGACCTATTGTTGTATTGTATTTTCTTCCGTCCCATTCTCCCGTAATTGTTTGTCAGGTTGCTTGTTATCATTGCATAAGTTGGGGGAGGTAAACGAGTGAGAATCCAGCTAATTGCACTTTGTCAAGAACTAATGGTACGTTTACAGCTACGCGTTGCGAGCGAAGCGAGGGCGCGAGCTCCTTTCAGCGGCCGAGTTTCACGCAAAGAAGTTAATAGTTTCACGCAAACTCGGCCACTGATTGGAGCTCGCGCCTTCGCTTGGCTCGCAACATGTAGCTGTAACACGTTTCATGTATATGAATATATTTATTCAATGTTGAATTCTTATTTCAAAACAAGATATTGAATTTGTTGACTGATATTTTGTTTTCCATCACTCCATCCACTTGATGGCTGATGCAGCTAAACTTGAGAAGCACAGGCGGGGTAACTGCACCAAATACCTTACTAAAATAAAGGATATTTGATTGCACTAGGACAAAACAAACTGAAAGTGTTACACTTCTTTAACATGCAGTGAGTGCAGGAAGATTTATTGTAGAAAGTACATTTTCGTTGTGGAGTGCCCTACACCAAATAATGTTAATATTGGCATTGTGTAATAACAATTACTACTCCGGATACTTTAATACTTTTCCTCTTATAGTTTTAGAAAATTAATTTTAATGTAATTGGAAAAAAAGACATGTTTCAAATCTTTCTTACACACCCACTTTTTCTATTTTCCCGCCATAACGTATGGGCCAGAAGTGACAGTACCCATAAATTCGAAATCTTCCCGAGAGAGAGCACCTGTGTAGTAATGGATTGATCGAATGAATCTGTGGAGGATAAACTGTGAGCAAGTTTTCTATGGTGTAAATTACGTATCCTGTGAATAAAGCTCGCGAATAAAAAATAAGTGAAGACTTTAAAATGATGCTGCACAGCGAAGAATGCAGCTGGGGAAGAATTATTCATCTGTAAGCACTTCTCCCCGATTTTCCTGTACATGGTGGTGGTCCGATAGGTAGGCCTATGTTGTACACTTGTCTTGTTGTACTGTCCACATTACTTGGATTGTCCATTTACTTGTGTAATTCCAAATCTGTTTTAGTTTTGATTATTGAATGTAACCAACTGTGATAAGTTGTGTAATCAGGGTAAATGGAACATAAATCAAAGTTGTTTTAGTAGCCGTAAAAATTTGACAGCCGTCGGCGGATGAATACAAACTTTGCTTCCGCTGGCGGGAAATCCATCGGTTCTTATCGAGCTGCTCCCTGTCTAAGTTTTATCTTAAAAGGAAAGAGATAATGGTTTGTAAGAAACCGCATGATTTCGTATATACACCTCTTAAGGCTAGTCAACAGCCGCAAGTGGATGTGTCGCATATAAGATGAAGCGTAACGTTATCTGGGCCGGAGAAATAGACGGTGTGCAAATAGTTTCTTACATATTTGAATTCCTGTGACCCTTCGGTTGTGTATGGCCCCAACCCATTCGCAGCTGTTCTTGGGATCACAATAAATATAGAATTACCACCACATGTGTAGACGAAACCGTAGTCGGAGGTCTTGGTTTTTATGAACATTTTTTTAAGAAACTGTTTTCAGCTATAAATAGATGTAACTTGTACAATTCAAAATGTACATTCATTTCACAGCAGCTAGCTGTCAGTTTATTGCTTTTGCAACTGTAATTTATCAACTACCTACTTTTCTCAACTACATTTTCTTATGGACACCTACCAGTATGTCAATCTTATTTTTAATGAATGTTCACTTTCATTTAAAACTTTGATATTGTATCCAGTTCCATTCCAGTGTAAAAAAATGTAGAAATAATATTGAGCTAAATAAAATAAGAATTGGACAAACTGATCAAGAGTCAAATTCCATTTGAACAAAGGATTTCTGGATTCCAAATCTGGAATAAAATGTATAAGTACGTTATCAGATAGAATAATACTTCATGTTTTTGAATGAATACAAACATTACTTTCTTATTTTCTTGCCATAGACATTAACTGGTTAGTGTATCTACACTGCGTCAAACAAATGCAAGGAGCGAGATACAAAAATTGAAAATACTTAAGACAGTAGTTTACTTCATTCACGATTCTCCTGTTCTTGCAGATCCCATTCTTTTCATTGGTCTAGAAAGTATTTGCATTCATAAGAATGAGACATTTATTCCTTAGAGAAGGCTTTCGAACTCCCAAACCAAGCCGTCGCACCCACTTACACAAGGTTAAAAATCACATGTTATTAAAATGGGAGGAAACATATTAGTGTCAAGATAACGTAATTTATGAAACAATCTTATTGCAGTATGGTAATGACTGGGCTAATGCCCGGTTCTCATGTCTCCTGCTGCATGGCGGCAGCACTGCAACGGAATACGCTGTCATTGGTAACCGCAGCATCATCTTGTCGCTGGCAAGAGACATGGGAACCGAGCACTACATTCATAATTGATATTGTAATCAGTACTAAAGAAAACAGCCATATGCCCCTACCTTATCTACTGTGTAGAAGCTGCTGTTGTAATTTGGGCTAAATGGAAATTATTTTTATAAAAGTTTTGTCAAACTAAAACAGTGGTATAGAGCTACTGATCCCTCATTATGTAAGACCAAAGCAGCACTAGCACCCAAGCTGTCTTAAAATTTAAATATAATTTAGATCCATATTAGGCATCGGTGAGTAGGGCTGGGAGAAAACGTTTAATCAGGTGAACGTTTATTTTCTTGAAGTTCTCGTGTTTAAACATAGGCCTACACAAAATGATGTTTGCAAAATATGTTCAACGAAATAACACGGGTTATTTATTATATTCATTGTTGATTATATTCTCCACCTATGTATCCAGCTGTCTACAGCCATTTTGACTCCACATGCCTCGTCGGCTCGTCGAAGAGCTGTGACATAAGAAAAATCTGCAAGTTTAGGTTTTGGGTTGGGGTGGCGGGAGAGAGGGATTGGTCAGGCCATAAGGCACGGTTAAACGTGTACGAATATTTATACACGTATATTTTCTCGCAGGCGCTTACACGTTTAAACGTTTACATGACTCAGCCCTATCGGTGAGTTGTTATTTTTGTCCATTAAGTTTCAGAAAACATGTCTGTGAATGTACATAATCTACTTTACAGTGTTGTAAAAACTAGAATGTTACTAAGTAAGACCTACTCTTCAAGGTGTTTTAAAGATTGAAGTTCTATAGCCTGGCTGGCCATCCACTATTGTGGATCCACGCTTCTTGCCTGGGGTACGTTGGTCTAATCACATCTGTGTTTTATCCCACAGCCGAGTTACCATGCGGCCCGTTATCTCCGTCTGATATGGTCACCATGAGCTCGGATAAGGCGGCCGCCCGGCGCAACAATGGCGGCCAGGCGGGAGGGTCCGGGGTACCCACGCAGCCTGCGAATACAGAGGACACTCCCAACCACCTTGTCTATAAGAAGGTGAGAGCAGACATTAACCCATCCGCTTACCATTAAAAATCACTAAAATTGCCCTAGAAATTCCATTTATATTCACCGTTGTGGTTGAAAAGTGCATCACTATAAGAAAAAAGATTGTATCTCCTAAACTTATCTTCTAATTCTTGTCAAATAAACTGTATACAACCCATAAATGATCAATGGAACTTTAGGTAGTATAAATGTCTACAAACTCATCAGAATCACTGCCAAATAAAATGTTCTGCACGAAATCGTCTGTCAGTCGCCTACGCGCCGCCATTACAGCATATTTTGTAAACAAACTTATTCAGTTTCGGCCAAACAGACTAAAAAAAATGCTACTGTAGTCGTAGACGCGATCTGAAACCACTTGTAGCAAGCTTGGAACAAGGAAAAGGCATTCCACGCAACCTGTTATTGATTATGCAAACTATTTCACTCTCACAGTCGATAATACAGTGCGCTGCATCAGGCCGTCGATTCGACCGCTAGGTAAGCCAGCGGACAGTCGCGCAGGCCGTCGATTCGACTGTAGGGTAAGCTGGTGGGTTAACAAAACAGCTAAGGCGGTGGGTTACCTCGTTACGTGCCTAGCGTAATCGCGACAACGACTGATTTCCCACTACATCAAAGAGTTCTGTCTAAAACTAACTTCATGTGTTTTACTCTCAACTCAATGATAATGTTGCAATTTTTATGGCAGACTTGTCGCCGCCATGCTTAAATATTCATGACCCACTAGCGTAAATGAAATAGACTATATTAGGCTATGATGATTGATGAATCATGATGAGGAAGGGAGGAGGGGAAACCTGGTACTGGCACGTAGCCTATTCCTATCGAAAAGTACCAAATGTCCCATCCGAAAGGATGGTGTAACAGTTCAGTTATAGTAAAAATAAAATGTTGTGAAATTGTGATAAAATGCTGATCACAATCTTAGCGAACATTCGGATAGTCGACCTGACGTGAACGCGAATATCGATATCGTTTCAGATGGAGCAGATCATCGAGAAGATGCAGGACGAAGTGTCTGGCGTGCCCGTGAGGACGGTGAAGAGTTTCATGTCCAAGATACCGTCTGTGTTTACGGGCGCAGACCTCGTTATGTGGATGATGAAGAACCTGGACGTCGAGGACATCAACGAGGCTCTGCATCTCGCTCACCTGATGGCCGCGCACGGCTACTTCTTCCCGATAGACGACCACATGCTGACAGTCAAAAACGACAGCACTTTCTACAGGTTTCAGGTGTGTAGCCTATGGGGAAGTCAATCGAAGTGAGACTATCGATATCTGGTATGATATATATTATTTTGTGATCTGATTTGAAATCAGAAGTAAGTAGCCTACCATGATATGATTTATATCGACATTTGACAAAAAAATATTGATAGGAGGCCTACAAGTATCGATATTATTTCAGTAATCCTATGGTAAAATCAGCACTAATTTACATTTTTTGTGAAACTGTACACCATACAGACGTAGTTTTGTGCCATGTAGGACCATAGATTATATTTATAGTTGATTATTTTTTGTTTATAAAAAATAAATAAAAAATAGCTACCTATGTCGAAGTCCATCAAGAATGAATTGTATGTTAACTTTGAATGTGTAATAAATAAGATGTAGGCTATCTTTAAAAAACGGGTTTATCAACTCTTTACTGGGCTTTCAAACAAATTCGGTACGCAGCCCCGAGGGTGTCCGTCTGACTCAATCAATGTTTGTCTTTGCGCCGCAGACGCCGTACTTCTGGCCGTCCAACTGCTGGGAGCCGGAGAACACGGACTACGCGGTCTACCTGTGCAAACGCACGATGCAGAACAAGACCCGGCTGGAGTTGGCCGACTACGAGGCGGAGAACCTTGCCCGCCTGCAGAAGATGTTCTCGCGCAAGTGGGAGTTTATCTTCATGCAGGCCGAAGCGCAGAGCAAGGTGGACAAGAAGCGCGACAAGCTGGAACGCAAGGTATTAGATTATTATTATGCCGCATGCACACTGCACCGCGACGCTACATTGGTTGATGTAATTGTTGTGTGTAATTGTGAACCTAACTACATGGTAAAATTGTACATTGTGTGCACCACTCACTCGGCATATTTTTGGCCGAACACATCGTAAAATTTTAATCACAGCATGTTAAACGTGGATTTTGTATACAAAAATATGAAACCCATAAGAAAGGGCATAAAATTCTCTGGGAATGATTATATTTTGGGTCACACTGCATAAGATGGTAAACTCGAAGTTTGTGCCAGTGCATCGCTGCAGGTGTCCTGCACGCGACTTGCACAGCCATAAGTGTAATTGTGTATTTATATGGTAGCTACATTCTTTATGGTTAGTTGAATGATAAATTTACAATTGTAATTGTGTAATTTATTTAGCTATATGGTAATTGTTCCTGACTTATCTAAAGCCCAGCTTATAAGACCTTAAATATAAGTATAATATTTATGTGATACTAGTATATTGGGCTTCGCACGCCAAGCCTGATGTAGACCACGCCACCACCAACTAAGCCCAAATCAATGGCCTGCTGGATGGGTAAATGAGTGCGGACAAGATCTATCAAGGTCCACTAGATCGCTTGTAGCACGCTCGCATTTTGTCAAAGACATTGGAACAGTAATAGTGCCACCATAGTTCAAGCTCATGTCCAGAGCCCACTGGATGGGTTAATCAGCCCTTCGCCCATGGCTAAGTTAAGCGCAGATCAAGTAGACCTTGTCTGAGGGACGGGTCGGTGCTGGCGCTGCAAGTGGAAAAAAGTCGCAGCGCAAAGCCCAATTGGTGTAATGTAATTGATGGCTCATGGATATAGGTGATAAGAAAAACTAGTCCATAAAAAAATGTATAAATACTAAATAGCAATTGCTAAAGTAACGTTACTACTTGTACTTCAGGTGCTCGACAGTCAGGAGCGAGCGTTCTGGGACGTCCACCGACCGATGCCCGGCTGCGTCAACACCACCGAGATAGATATCAAGAAGGCTTGCCGCACGAATAAACCCCCCAAGAGTAGTCGACACTTGCAGCTGGGCGTGAGTACCCTATCTTAATTATAAATTATGTATTTAAGAACAGAAATTGCAATCGTAATGATATCGTATTTGTTAGTTATTTAAATTCATCTTAATTTTAATTGAAAACCAAATCTCTAATATTTTTAAGAATCACTTTTGCAATATCTTGAAGCGTTCTCGAGATGCTATCAATTAAAATAGGTACCGTTAAATTTTGTGGCTCATCATTGCGAGGTCTCCATTGCCGGTAACTGAAATGTTTAGCCCTGTTAAAGAAGGTGTCTGTCCTACGCCACATACAGTGTTTGCTTGCGTGCGACAGGTGGCCGGGGGTCGGATATCACCGACAGCGTCCGAGGTGGGGCCGGCCTCGCCCAACGACGCCGCCCGCCGACAGATCGCGATGCTGCGTCAGCGACTAGACCGACGGAACATCAAGGTGTCCAAGGTGGCCGAGGCGTGCATCGGTTACTTCGAGCAGTACGTCGAGTACGACCAGTTCTTTACGCCCCCCGATCTCGCCAACCCGTGGATCTCGGACAGTCTCGAGTTTTGGGAGCAGGAGAAAATAGCGTGAGTGAGATGTCTACGAGTTCTTGTTGCTTTACGTCTCTATTATCATTATTTTATTGAATGTATGACAATGATATACAATCTTGGGCCACGGCTACAATAGGCTACGTACGATTCACTCATCTATGAAAATCATCTGTCATCGAGGCAAGTATAGAATTGATTTGTCGATGCACAGGAAACACTTGCGATCAGTTTCCAAATGTTCTGTTGCAGGAAAGAGATATCGGCAAGACGAGTAAAACGCTGGGCGTTCAGTCTGCAAGAACTCCTTCAAGATCCCGTGGGCAGAGAACACTTTGTAAGGTTTTTAGATAAAGAGTTTAGTGGTGAGAATCTCAAGTTCTGGGAGGCGATGCAGGAGTTGAAAGCTTTGCCCCAGAAAGACGTCCAGGCGAAAGTGGACGAAGTGTGGACCGAGTTTCTGGCCCCGGACGCAAGTTGCCCGATCAACGTCGACTCGAGATCCTACGAGATAACAAAAAAGAATTTGGAGAACGCCGATCGGTGGAGTTTTGATGTGGCTGCCGCTCATGTTTACCACCTTATGAAAAGTGATAGCTACTCAAGATACTTAAGGTCAGAGATGTACAAGGATTTCCTCAATGGTTCAAAAAAGAAGGTTAGTACATTGGTTACAAGTTGTCTTGTTGGATCTAAACGTAAGAAACAAACCGACTAGAAAAGAAATAATTAATCACCAAACCCACATTTTCTAATCAATAAGGTAGTTGGCAAAAATGCTGTACATTTGTCATTTTTCATCATTACATTAACATCAGCAGGGGCAGATTTAAGAAAGAAAAATACCCCATCACATTGCGGGTCCATACTTATAGACTCAATTCAATAGAAATATGAGACATTATGCCCAAATATCAATCAATCAACAACATTACCTAGTTTCGTTTCTATCATCTCATCTTAAGAGCAAGGATTAGTTGCATTTTTCATAATGTTTGAATATGTCCCAGTACGCCTACTCACGGTCGTAACAAGAGTTACAATGTACAATCATAACGTTTCTATGTTCAGGTTGAATTGTAGTAATTGTTCAGCATTGTTGTGCTCGGTATTAGTCCAGCATCAAAGTGTCGAAAATCAAAGTCCTGTGCAATTTCGAGGAAAGAGTATAGCACCATATACCAATGTGTTCATGAGGTTTCACAGTATTTAGCGCACTTTGGTGCCAGAGCGATATCCGCGACTGGGGGCGGGGGCGGTGCCCCCAATTTTGACTACGCATTGCATTGAATATCGCTCCATTACGGCCAAACGGTTGGTCTGACAACGAAAATGATGACTATAAAATATATTTGTGTGTAATTGATAAATATTTCCTTGTCATAATTATTCATGTACGGTACATAGTGCGAAAGTTATCGTCAATTAAGTATAGAATTAATATATTCTCAATATATAAAACCATGGGACAACTATATATTATCAAAACATTACAAACACATTCATACACATATAGAAATTTCAGAGTGTTGCCATATCGGTGATTTTTTTTCATAATTTTATCTTGAAGCGATTGGTATTAGTGAAGTATTAAATACAAGAATGCGTGGGGCTTTTGTGCGCCCGCTAAACACAAGTGTAATGCATAGAAGCATTGGCAATCATAATATTGTACTATTTCGAAAGAAAAGTACACTTATATCTTCGTTTTAGCTTGTAAAATAATAATTTTGATGGTGCTAAGCTCCAAAATTAGGCGTTTACAAGTTATACATAAAAAACAAAATGGCCGACTCTCATGAGGTTTTTCCTATTTATCTTTACAATCGTGCATTTTTTGGCAAACCTTAAAATGACAAAAATTGTGTCTAGTGAAATTCTACACACATATGATGATTGGATATTTTCATAGGAAGTACTACTTACGTACAAATTTCATTTTTGTATGTGTGCATCTGAACTCAAATGTACAAAACTTGGCTCCCGTTCGCTTCTTGATGAAGCAACTGTGACCTAAGGGAGTGGTCTCATCTCTTCTTTCAAGCTTATCAAATAATAATTTTGATGGTGCCAAGCTCCAATGATAGGCGTTTACGAGTTGCATGTGAAAAACAAAATGGCTGCCACTTCAGGTGGTTTTGGCAATTTATCTTCATAACCGTACTATTTGCGACAAAATCTAACATGACAAATAATATTCCTTGTAAAATTCTACATATAATCCATATTCAGGTATTTTCATATGATTTACCATTTACCTACAAATTTAGATTTGTGTATGTTAATCTGTACTCAAATGTACAAGCATTGGCTCCCCTGGGCTACTTGATGAAGCAAGTATGGACTATGGGAGGGGGCTCAATCTCTTCCTTTTAACTTATAGAATAATAATTTTGATGGTGCCAAACTCAAGTACTAGGCGTTCAAGAGAAACACGCAAAAAACAAAATGCCCGCCAAAAGGGTGTATTCAGAATTACATCCGTCGGTTGTTTGATGAAGCAAGTATAGGAGTGGGCTCAATCTCTTCTTTATAGCTTATAAAGTAATAATTGTGATGGTGCCTACCTTTAATATGGGGCATTATCGAGTTACACGTGGAATACAAAATGGCCACCACTATAGGTAGTTTTTTCCTATTTACCGTCATAACCGTACGTTTTATGACAAAACCTAATATGACAAAAATTATTTCTTGTAAAATTGTACACACATATGATATTTACATATTTTTATAGGACTTACTATTACCATAAAATTAAAAATTTCTCCATGTTAATTAGTACTAAAATGTTTTTTTTTTTTTTTACGTCTTTCTCTTGAACGCCTAATACTTGAGTTTAGCACCATCAAAATTATTATTCTATAAGTTGAAAGGAAGAGATTGAGCCCACTCCCATAGTCCATACTTGCTTCGTCAAGTAGCCCAGAGGAGCCAATGCTTGTACATTTGAGTACAGATTAACATACACAAATCTAAATTTGTTGGTAAATGGTAAATCATATGAAAATACCTGAATATGGATTATATGTAGAATTTTACGAGGAATATTATTTGTCATGTTAGATTTTGTCGTGAATAGTACGGTTATGAAGATAAATTGCCAAAACCACCTGAAGTGGCAGCCATTTTGTTTTTCACATGCAACTCGTAAACGCCTATCATTGGAGCTTGGCACCATCAAAATTATTATTTTATAAGCTTAAACGAAGAAATGAGACCACTCCCTTAGGTCACAGTTGCTTCATCAAGAAGCGAACGGGAGCCAAGTTTTGTACATTTGAGTTCAGATGCACACATACAAAAATTAAATTTGTACGTAAGTAGTACTTCCTATGAAAATATCCAAGTATCATATGTGTGTAGAAGTTTACTAGACACAATTTTTGTCATATTAAGTTTTGCCAAAAAATTCACGATTGGGAAGATAAATAGGAAAACCCTCATTAGAGTCGGCCATATTGTTTTTTATGTATAACTTGTAAACGCCTAATTTTGGAGCTTAGCACTATCCAAATTATTATTTTACAAGCTAAAACGAAGATATAAGTGTACTTTTCTTTCGAAATAGTACAATATTATGATTGCCAATGCTTCTATGCATTACACTTGTGTTTAGCGGGCGCACAAAAGCCCCACGCATTCTTGTCTTTAATACTTCACTAATACCAATCGCTTCAAGATAAAATTATGAAAAACAAATCACTGATATGGCAACACTCTGACATTTTTATACGTGTATGAATGTGTTTGTAATGTTTTGATAATATATAGTTGTCCCATGGTTTTATATATTGAGAATATATTAAGTTTATACTTAATTGACGATAACTTTCGCACTATGTACCGTACATGAATAATGATGACAAGGAAATATTTATCAATTACACACAAATATATTTTATAATCATCATTTTCGTTGTCAGATCAACCGTTTGGCCGTAATGGAGCGATATTCAATGCAATGCGTAGTCAAAATTGGGGGCACCGCCCCCGCCCCCAGTCGCGGATATCGCTCTGGCACCAAAGTGCGCTAAATACTGTGAAACCTTATGAACACATTGGTATATGGTGCTATACTCTTTCCTCGAAATTGCACAGGAATCCATTTGATGCTGGACTATATATAAAATATTAAGAAGTATTGCATGCTAATGAGTTCGAAGGTTGAGTTGTCGGATACTTTCACGATCCGTAGATGAGAACTGATTTACTCCTGGGTTGTTCGTCGTATTTGTGAAGAGTTACAATTCTCGACGATTGTAATTCTTCACTGACACAGCAAAACAGCACTGGAGCACATGCATGATCAGTTCTCAGAAAGATGGTTGTTTACATCATGTCGTACTAGTAACCACTTTTTTCATTTCAGTTCTCGGAGATAATTTAATCTTATTTTTGTTGCAGACATCAGTAAAGGGAATCAGATCAATAGTTTCCTTTACTGGAAGGAAGGAAACAACAACATCCTAATCTACCAGGTTTGGTTCAGGTTTCTCTGCCGAACTGAAAGCAAACGCGGCAGTATTTTGTCACAAATTAGCATATTATGTCTGTGTAAAGTTCCACGTTTATTAATTATTTATATGTCTTTTGTCGGACTAAATGACGAAACTTGTGCAACTTCATGTCAATTTTTTTATTTCTAGATCCAAAGATCAAAACATTGGTGGCACATTCCTTATTTTGTACCCTATGCCACGAACAAGCTTTATGTCGCATTATAGTTAAGATATACACTATAAGTAACTGTGACATCTAAGAAAGATAAGTTGTGAGTGTTACATCATTTTTTGACATCCATGCCATTGTTTTTATTATTTTTTTTTAATGTGGCAGTAGGCCTACCCGTACATATGTACCGGTACATCTTTTTTAGCTAGAGACTAGATGTAGGTATGTTACAAATAGCAGTGCAGATCCTCAAATGAAGCAAGCTTTTGTGACATTAAATTCAAATTTGTAAGAGGACAAGAATGTTTTCAGTTCCTCAATCATAGAAATATCATTGTTACATATGTGTGAACAGCTACTGCCAGTAATCTTTTTTTAATTTTTTATTCTGACTTTTCATAACAATCATTGCAATAAAGAAACATTTAGACACACTTTTAGTAGATAATCCAAGAAAGTTAATTGCTGTACTTGGAGAATTACGCTTTAGAAATTATGGCGTATGCCGTATGATATTAATTATCGTAAATATTGTTCTTTTTT
Source organism: Isoperla grammatica (assembly GCA_945910005.1). Lineage (NCBI taxonomy): Eukaryota > Metazoa > Arthropoda > Insecta > Plecoptera > Perlodidae > Isoperla > Isoperla grammatica. The sequence goes on from OX246741.1 coordinate 24,666,225, forward strand.
GTCAAATTAATATTATAGTTGCTACACTTGCTAATAACAAAGCAAATGTAATGAATGGATTCACATTTGTCTACGCTTGCAGTCAGGGTAAAATCTCCACCTCAAACCGTAAATGAGAATTTGAACTGACAGAAACTTAGGTTCATTCCATTTCATATTGTCAGATGTGCACAAAGCAGTAATTTATTTATTATGGTACAAGAAATCCCACTCTGAACCAATTGAATAAGGACGTGTGTATATATACTATATAAAATATATTTAACGAAATTCTAGAAAATATGTACACAAATTTATCTGAACACTGATATTAGATAAGATGGCATTGAAAAGTGGAAATTTAAAAACTGTTATTTATTACCTGTAATATTCCTGTGTCATGCTATAACACCCAATAAAACATTATGGAATGTAACACACTAGCTTTACCTAAAATATTTACCTGCTCACCCATAGGATAAAGGTTAGTAGTGTTAAGAAAACGCAAAATGAATAAATATGGGTTGCATTGAGTTAGAGCTGGCAATTCTTATTCATACGTTCATCTTCTATTCGTAACGGCAATAGGTAGCTTGCATTATTAAACCATTAAAAATGAAAGGCATTTTATTAATGTCTTGAGAACGCTTCAAGGTAGAACCAGTATTTGGTTTTGTATTGGGTAACAGTAAACAATGAATTTAAAACCTTTCAAAAATAAAATGTTTAATTTCTAAGTTACCTAAATATTGAAATAATTTACTTATACATATGATAACTAATTACAAAAAAAATCATAACACACTGCACTATTTGGATGTTTTTAAATTCATTGTTTAGCTGATACAAAACTAAATCTTGTGCATGAGTCACTTTTTCAATATCTTGAAGCCTTCTCAAGATATCAATGAAGTTAATTTAGTGGGTGAAGACTCGCCGGCACCCTTAAGCGCCCCATCCGCATGCAGGTTTGCGAGCAATGTATGTCATTAATACCACCATATTAGTCATGCAAAACTGAGAGTGGGTGGCCCACTTTAATACTAGTCGTCACTCATCAATTCATTTTGCTTCTTCTTCTTCTTCTTTTCCTATGCCCGTATTTTTGGCTTACTGGGCCATCATGCATTTTCTGGTTTTCCAGTACACAGGCTTCCTTTTCCTCATAGCTCATGCCAGGTGGAAGGGCATCTACTTCATCTTTAAGACTTGGACATCTCATCAGATGCTCTCTGTTCTGTTCCTTCCTCCCACATAGACTTCTTTGCTTCTTAAATATAACTAGCCTATGTAGGTGTAATACCTATGCAAATACCTACTGATGAGCAATACTCCTGAAGGACCTGCTATTTAAAATCCAAGTCTCAAGGTCGTAGTGTATTTTACATGTTCTTGAATTCACTAGGCCTACTATTCTATGTACACATTTTCTGAAGAAAAAACATACGTCACATCATCGTAATTCTCAAGTTGTAACATCTTCTAAACAAGAGCAGCTTTTAATTGACTTCTTGTTCTTGCCCCAACTCATGACACCATGTCATGTTGCCAGAAGGGTGTACCGGTACTTGGCAGGCACCTCTGGCATCTTCTCACCTCCTACAGCTATATTCTTAATCATTTAAACGCATAAACTAATCACGTTTAAATGGTTAACCGAGAGATGTACCAACATAGTTTATATTTTACAACAAATTGTGCCAAGGTAAACCACAAAGAGTGACCGAGACAGAAAGTTTCTTTATATAGATTTTTAATTTTTTTTTATATATATCTGCTCCCTGTGTCCAACAATGAAGTCGTGTAGGGGATAGGAAATTAATCCCATCATATTCTGGCCCCTAGGTACATCGAATAATAAATAAAGTAATAACAATTTTTTTTGTTTTATATCTGCTCACTGTGTCCAACAATGAAGTCGGATAGGGGATGGGAAATTAATCCTATCATATTCTGGCCCCTAGGTACATCGAAGCCGGCTGGCCATGCCTGACGCTTCCCTCATGTTAACTTCTTCTGGCTCCTCCTCTTCACTTTCTTCTTCCTCTGCTCTTTCTACAAATTCTGTCCATACTTTTCTATCTTCCCACCATCGTTCCTGATTGACCTCTTAATAATAATAATAATAAAAATAATAATAATAAAGATAAGGAGAACTTGGAGTGGAAAGTCTAAACTTTAAGCTGGGAAAAGAAAGATTGCGGTGGTTTGGCCACATGAAAAGAATGCAGGAAGACAGGATCCTGAAAATTGAGTTAGAGAAAGAAGCAGGGAAAAAGAAAAAAAAGAGGGGAAGACCAAGACTGAGGTGGAAAGAAGTGATAGAAATGGACGTGGAAAGAAGAAATGCAACTTGGGAAGACAACAACAACTTGGGGTCAATCAGGAACGATGGTGGGAAGATAGAAAAGTATGAACAGAATTTGTAGAAAGAGCAGAGGAAGAAGAAAGTGAAGAGGAGGAGCCAGAGGAAGTTAACAAGAGGGAAGCGTCAGGCATGGCCAGCCGGCTTCGATGAACCTAGGGGCCAGAATATGATGGGATTAATTTCCTATCCCCTACCCGACTTCATTGTTGGACACTGGGAGGAGATATATATAATATAATATATAAAAAAAAAAACAGGCCTATCAAACTAATGTTGGAGAACAGTAGAATGTTGAACAAATGCATTTTGAAACATTTCAACAATGAACTGCCAGTCCAGATGTGCTGTTTTGGCACACAATATTATCCCCCTCACAAATTATGTGAATTATCATTATTATCATGATAATTTATAAAAAGAACCACAACAAACTACCACTACTACCTGTGTTCAGGTAGTAGTGGTAGTTTGTTGTAGTTTGTGTGTTCACTGTTCACTACTACCTTTCTTGTTTTCATTTAATGTACATAAGTGGTTACAATAAGCATTCTTTTGCATGGATGTTCAATGTTCATATTTGAACACATTGCTGCTATTCGAAACATAATCGTAGATTTCCTAGCCAATTTTAGCTGCACACTTCGTGTTGATTTGATACACTATCTACATGGTATCACTCATCTGAATGGGAGGGAAATGATATACTGTAGTAAGAGAAATGTAGGTAGGCCTATACATTTATTTGAAAATATTAATATTAGCCTATATAGGCTACATTGAAAAAAGATAGCTTAGGCTACTGTATATTTGATTCTTGTGGATTCAACTAAAAATAATACTTACAAGCACAACTGACAAAAATGTACAGACCTACGGTTGATAAACCAAACTAAACATAAATAATGTTTGACGAACAATTTCATGAAACAATTTCATTAAATTTCATTATATAGTAAAATTTTGTGTTAAGAAATGCTTTGGACTTAGGTAGGCTAGAGACTTTTCGAGACTGAAATTAAAAGTCTAATTGATAATCAGTATTTCAGCAGCATGTCTATTGTCTCGTTCACTGTTGCTCACACCGTAGTGTGAAAATCTATTGCAGACTTGAAACGCATTGTTTATTTTCAATAAGGTAGATGGATGCTCACAATGGTATGCCTAATGCTTGCGTAGGCGCACTGAAGTGTTGTGGTAACCTCTCCAGGGCAACCTTGGTCACTTTCATTGCAACACCTTCCGGTAGGTTACGTTGGACGTACTCAAGGAAAGTGTCAGCAGTGGAACCAGTCAATTCGAGGAACTGCATGAACCGGAAGTAGGTTCGTATTTCATATTGCACTCGATGTTTCTTGTAGATATGAACTGATTTCAACAAAGTCATACGGTTGTGAATTGGCTTGCGAAGTGCCCAGCTGTGAATGTAAGAAAACATGTTATGTCAACGTCGTCATTTTGCAGTTAGTATACTAGAAAGTAGAGTGGTCGCTACTACACCTACACTTTTTCATTCATTCATTTTATTAGCATCCAAGGACTTGACTTGACATAAGTACAATGTATAGGATTACACATATGAGCACTTTTACTTTAAGCTTATAATTACGTTTTATGGGGTTACTTTACTAGTTATTACAATTAACTGCACTTGTTCAGCAAATTCAATTGCTAAACTGTGTTCGTAGATTAGGTCCTGCTATAAATACAGTGGACGTACTTAGAGGGGGAAGACTTAATTTGGTCACCTCTTGCGACCAACTGTTACTATCTATCGGGGCTCCCTACAACCTACATGAACCTAAATTGCTTTCATTTAGCTGTCCAATTAGCCTTTTATTAATTATTAGCCAATTTCTCATCAAAACATAATCAAGATCCAGATGATCAAAATACTTACTGTAAGGCTACAAGTGGTTGCAACCCCTGTAGCTACGCCTAGGCCTAGGCCTAGGCTAGGCTGCATCAAATCTAAATGTATATTGCAAACTACCAGGCTTAGAATTGATGTAAGTTCACATGGATGTACAAACAAATTGATGTATGTTCGCAATCTGTAAAAAATTGTATTTATTGTATCCATATTCAGTTGCCATTGCACATACGTACCAATTTCCCACTTTTATATCCAACTCGGAGGCAGCTGTTGTTGCAAACCATGAGTAGCTTTTGAGAACTGCTGGATCGTGGCCTCGCACCTCTATCTCTACCATTCTATACAGCTTATCCTCTTCGGCAGCCGGCGAAGCAGGTACTGGCTTGGCGTTAATACTCGATGTAGGCCTAGCAAAAGGTCTATCAAAAGCTGGATGAAATCTGCGCAACAGATTTACATTTTCCAGCTGAAGTATTTTGGATGGCATATTAAAACAAGCCCATTTCATGCTTTCCTGCAAAAAAAGAGAAGTATACATAACCTAAAAATTTTGTTATTTCATGGTCCATTTCATGGTCGAACTACCTCTAGCGATTAAATGAACCCGCTACAGGTCTATTACATTACCGAAACTCACCCTTATTAAATTCATTGCGTTTATCAATTTTAATTGTGCTTAAACGTGAATTATGCTGTACAAAACCACTCGAACGATATTTTACCAGCAAAACAACAAAGCATCTAGGTGGGGGGTTTGCGTGCGATCTGAGGCGCACCCCCTTGAAGGCGTCGGTGCCTGACACGATGTGCCAATAATCCAACCAAAATTGCGAGTGTTATTAGAAGCGGCTAATGCTTGTTTCACCACCTGGACGTCGACGAGCGCTAGCGCCAGCGCCGAATCGAGCGCTCGGCGCTCGATTTTCATGGCGATTCACGACATCACAATCACTTCCGGCAACACAGTTTCCGGCACACTTCGTTTTGACAACAACATGGAAGGAGACGACGATACGGTTTACGAGTTGATTATAAATGAAGTACAGAAATACCCGGCTTTATACGACTTTCAAAGTAAATTGTACAAGAGTCATAATAAAGATTTAATATGGAAAAAAATCTCAGGAGATTTGAGCATCGACGGTAAGTTAATTTTATCGACATAAATGAGTGCATACATAACCTCACTCAATCTAGACTAGGCCTAGCTAGACCTTTGAGTAGGGCTAGCCTAGGCCTATATGTAATGCTTAAGACCATAGCGTATTAATGAAATAATCCAACACAGAATTAATAACAATCTTCGTCGTCTTCTCCTTCGTATTTCACGCAAACGAATTATTTCAGCCTGATTAAGAAAGCGTACCATCTTGAAATCTTCCCTACAGCGTTCTGTCACTGTCAAAATAACAAATTCCCGCGTTTTTATGCATTTCGTTCAGAATATAGGTGGCGGAGAACGGAAACGGTACACAAGCGCCGAGAAGCGCCGGCAACAGAAGTTGGATTCAACCAACTTGGGCGCTTCAGAGCGCTTCGAAGCGCCGCTTCGCCCTGATTGGTCGGATCATCCACTTCCGGCGCTCGGCGCTCGTCAACGTCCAGGTAGTGAAACAAGCATAATAGGGCGAATGCAACTAGGAGTTGCGAAAATATGAGGCGACTGACAAGACCGCAGGACGGTCGGTTAGTTCGCACACTGGCCACCGGGCGCGCGCCAAGAGTCAACGAGCGAGGCGCACTTTTGGCGCTGGCTTCAAGTCACACGAACGCACACGCGCACATGGAGATAGATAGATATGTGTTTACCGTAGCTAGCAGCTAGTCACAGGAAATTAATGGCAATGTCCGCGCCGACGCGGATGGGGGACGCCGGTCGCGGCCTTAAACGCGCGGCGGAACCGACGAAGAGGCACAGGGGACCCGTGGCGGGGCGGGCGCCCCCGGCAGAGGAGACGTGGCGACGGCGGGTGGCGGGATATCCCGGGGTCCCGTGGTCGGCGGCAGCGGAGAGGCAGCACGCACCCGCGCCCTCTTCGCGGGTGGCTCGATTGGATGCGGGTAGTCGGGCCGGCGCGGGGCGTGAGGCGGAGCAGACGCCGCAGCGAGGGCGCGAATTAGAGGGTTGCCACTATCGGCGGTGCGAGTGAAGAAGGAGGACGCGAGTGCGGCGAGGTAGTCGCCCACCAAGGGGACGCCCAAGTCGTTGTGTACGTCGGCCATTCGAGTGGACCTCGGGACCTCCGCAACAAGGCGGAGTACCTTGTTTTGGAGTACTTGCAGCCGTCGGATGTGCGACTCCGCACAAGAGGACCACACGGGGGCAGCGTAACTAAGCGCAGGCCGCACAACGGACGTGTACAGTCGCAGCTTCGTCGCCGGTGACATCGAGGCGCTACGTAGGAGCGGATACAGGGAGGCCAACTTGCCCGTCCCCTTGGCAACGGCGGCGGCGACGTGCGGCCCGAAGGTGAGGCGGCGATCGAGCAGGACACCGAGGCACTTGGAGACGCTGGACCAGATGACGTCCTCGCCGTGGAGGCGGAATGGTGCCGGCTCCGGCCCATGGGAGCGGTGGAATAGGGTAGCGCACGTCTTGGAGGCGTTGAGGCCCATGCGCCACAAGGTGTACCAGTCCGCGGCGCCGTCGAGAGCAGCTTGACCACGCGCAACGGCCACTTCGGGAAGGGAGGCGGTGGCTACCGCCGAGACGTCATCCGCGAAGAAGAAGTAGGTGACACCAGGGGGAGGTGGCGGGAAATCATGAGTGTAGACATTGAAGTAGAAGGGCGCCAGAACGGAGCCCTGGGGCACCCCAGCCCCGATGGGCCGCGCGGAGGAGGTGGATCCCCCCCGCTGGACGAAGAAGGAGCGGCGGTGGAGGTAAGAGCTCGTGAGCCGCACCAGGTAGTCCGGGAAGTCCAAGGCGATGAGTTTGTGGAGTAGGCCCTCGTGCCAAACGCGGTCGAATGCCTTGGAGACATCGAGGAAAACACCGACAGCCGCCTGTTGTTCAGCCCACGCTGCGCGGATCGTTGCAACGACGCGGGCGACCTGGTGGACAGCTGAGTGGCCCGCGCGGAAGCCGAACTGGGCGGGCGGGAGAAAGTCACGGTCGTCAGCGTGACGTTGGAGCCGCGCAAGTATCACTCTCTCGAACATCTTCGAGAGAATGGAGAGAAGGCTGATAGGGCGGTAATTGCCCGGGTCTCGGGGGGACTTTCCCGGCTTGAGGAAGGTGATGACCTTCGCAACCTTCCACGCCGCCGGGAAATGCTGCAGGCGGAGGCAGGCGTTGAAGATTGCGAGGAGGAGGTGGGCGGCGTTGTCAGGCAAGGCAGTGATCATTTGCCCCGTGACGCGGTCTGGGCCCGGAGCCTTGCGGGGCGGAAGTTCTCGCGCGATAGCCGCCAGCGCTGACAATTCTCTCTTCTTCTTTTAATCGAACTCGAAGTTACAAATGGCCAGTAGAAAGATAAGCATGCAGGATGCGAAGATACGAAACGGGCGCGGGAGTGTTCGTCCCTTGATACAAAATAATTGAGTTGATTTAATAATATCTAATATCAATCTACAATACCATTGGGTTTGAAGCCCTAGGCCCTATACCCTCTTCTCTATATAGGCCTAGGCCTAGTATGTTTACGAATAACTTGGAGCGTGGTTTGGACATTCAGGGGTAAATCTTTTTTGAAAGTCACTATTTCTAACATCGGAGCATAGAGGGTATTTTTCTGCAATAATTGATCGTTTGGAAAACGTAGATGTTAGTTTTCTACCACATTTTAAGTGAGAAAATTGGTTTAGTTTATAAATGTCATTTATGAAGAAAATGGGTAAATCAAGCATTTAACAGAATTTTTTATCAGAATAAAAGAATTTCAAGTTCCTTCTTTCCTTTACATATTACATTTTCAATAGAAGAAATAAAAAATAATCACCGGGAATTAAGGGGGGGGGGGAAGCTTGCCCAGCATGGGGCCCCCTCCCCCCTTATGGGCACCCATGATTTGGTGCAGAGCCTCAGCCACCAGAGGCAAAATATTTTTGTCCTCAAAATAATACTTACAACTATTAGAGCAAAGAGGGTTTATTTTTATTACTTGCTGCTACACATGAAATCGTCCAAATCAGTATATTTACCAAAAACGGGACACATTAGTGTCCCGCAAACAGTTGTGGGGATACCGGGACAGATTTCGAGAAACGGGACGAAAGGACACTAGCTTATACCTAGTCTGTAACTCGTGAAACTTGGGAATGCTTCTGTGTTGTGTACGATGCGCATACTTGTTACGGCCTCTAAAATGCAATTCAAATCGAACAGCTGCAAATAAAATACAATACAATCAGACCTGGGTATAGTAACATAACGGAAGTAACGCGTTGCCGTGCTTGGCAGTTGGCTCACCTCAGAACAACAGAGACAATTCTGACTTGTATTTTTCTAGTTTAAAATTAATTGTAAAGAGTATTGAAAAATAGTACTACTGAACAACTTCCATAAACTATGTATACAATCAAAACATTTATTCTATTTTCATTAATTTACAATTTTAGTTTCACCACAGTCCACAGATAACCAATTCATGTAGAGAATTTGTTATCTGTGGTTTCACTGTAGAATTTTACGTAGTTCACAATAAGTTGAAGTCAGTGTAAACATAATTTAATAATAGATATTGGACTAAAATATCCCATTTTCACACATCCAACATTGTAAAAATTATATTAAAAATATGATTAGCTACTGTAACACTAACTAACACTAACCAATAGCAACACGTGCAAATTAATGTACGAGTGTTGATGAGGAAATAGCAGTAGACACGATTAATTAACGATGCCACTGTTTAAGCATAAGCCTCCCCCCCCTCACAATGAAAATCAGTTCAAGTAGTGAATGGATAGATATGTATAATATATACAATTATGTATTGTATTTATTTATAGGCCTATGCATAAAGTGAATGACTGTATGCCCTGGATTTCCTGTGACGTCTTGTTTTTCACAAATTGCCCATAGAATTTTTCTTTTCTTTTCTTTTTCTAAAGAATTTTTAAAAAGTAACAATACATCATGTATTAATTAATACAGTAGTATGGACATTGGACATGGATTTTAGGTAGGGTCAGGGATAGGGAACCCAACAGCTTACCTGGTAGAAGAAGGCGTGGTGACACCAATTGTTGGTAAAAACAAATAAACTGGAAGTAAATTTAGGGGGAATTTTCAACACAAGATGCATAATATGCAGAGTACCAGTTACTGGAAAAAGAATACTTTTGTTACATACTTTGGAAATAACAACTACACATTTGAATCTTGAAACATTCAGTGCAACAGTCTTAAAGCTGGGGAGGGGAGGGGTTCCTTTAAAAACACCGGTCAAGACTCGTACATTCAGCTCCTCGAGAACAAACATTAAAGGCGCTTTCATAGCAACACGGCAACACGTTTTTTCCGGACCGGCAAGTCAGATGAACCAATCAGGGAAGGCACGGCAAGTTTCTGATTGGTTCACGTGATCTGCCGGTCCGGAAAAAACGTGTTGCCGTGTTGCTATGAAAGCGCCTTAAGCTACCATGTTCAATTCTAATTTAGCCACCACCAGAGTACAATGGTTGAGAGTTTTGACTTTGGAAAAGGGTAAAAAAAAAAATTTTAACAAGAAGGCCTAACTATCAATACCACCCATATTACAAGTACCCCACCATGTCTTAAAGTAGTGTGGCTGTTCAATGTAACACTTTGTCTGTAGGTTTGTATGTATAAGTTGTAGTACAATACGCGAGCACAATGTTATAAATTTGCCGCTTGGCTATTTTTCTGGCGGCCCGGCCCGGCAAGTGGTTTATCCCTCTCGTCCCAAAGTGTTACGCCATCACATGCGCAAATTCGTTTGGAATTTTCGAACATTCCCGCCGAGCGAGCAATAATACCGCACGCCAACCTGTTGAAGAAATAAACCCAATTTACAAAGTTGAGATGGCTTCAAAAGTAGGTAGAAGCAGTAAAAATATTGTAATCTTTATGAACATTTAACATATTTTGCTACTTTACATTAATTTAACTATTAAGTTGTATAAAACAGAACAGGTGATGAAAATAGAAACATAAGCATATACATCTATGTAAAACAGTCTTATAGGTACCACACCGGTACTTGTGATATCATTCACATGCAATGTGTAATATAAATGAACAAAATGTTTGACACGTCACTATTCACTATGAAGATGAACACTCGCAAAATCTTATTAGTGTAAGTAGGAAATTGCAGTATACTATGTGATCTGATATATTTGCATATTTGCACCAGGTTTTGTAAATATTCACTATAGCGGTAGCCCCTACATATATATGCCCAATGATCATAATAGAATACATTAGGGCTGCCCAACAATATCAATAATTCGATACGATATCGATGATATAAAAATAATTCGATATCGATATAGAATTAAAATATCGTAGTTCCGATCAAGTGTCAACTATCGTAAAAAAGAAATGTTTGGCGGTGTTGCGATTCTGCATCTTTGTGATACATACACTGCAACATTCGCGTTGGTACCTACTCGCCGGCGGTTGATGCCTTATCGCCCGCCGGCTGGGAGTCTGTTGCGCCCGTGCTCGTTCTGTCAGTCTGTCACACTCACGTCACGCCAATCACAACATCGCTGTTTTGTGGATACATTTTTAATAATACAACACACAAATTGATGCACATAGTAAAACATTTCGATGTTAAATCATTCACATTTAATTGTTAATAATGAATGGCCTCTAGCTGGTTTGAAAAAAAATTACGATATCAGCGATATCGATACCGAGTTTAAAAAATTCGATATCGCCATACGATATCGATAATTACATCCGTGATATTGATATGAATTTTTTTATCGTTGGGCAGCCCTAGAATACATTAGGCCCCTACTGTACCTTTCTCCAGAATTTCCGTCAGTCAAAGATTGAGGACTATCACCTTTTCCGAGGTCATCTGCACCTTCAGTGACTACCACTGACCGCCCAATCAAATCCCATACTTTCACCATTCGATCAGTTAACCGGAATGTTGCTCGTCCATTTTCGTTTGCTACGATATTTCCAAGATCGCCTGCATGCTGAAAATAAGCATTGATTAGTGGCTTGTAACATTAGCAACAATTAATCCTAATGTTTTTTGTAGCCATTAATAGTATCTACAAAATAACTTCCATCCTGTAGAGAAAGTGTTAGGAAAATTTATTTTAATGGAAATTTTGTTTCCGAATTTTTGTTTTAGTTGAAAGTAATTTAAAAATTGCCTACAAAACACGGGGCATGCCAAAATTCGATATTTTTAGCTCCCTACACACAAAAAAGAAAACGAAATCTTTAGTACAGGTAGAAAAAATATATCAATGACTGACCAATGAACATTAGGATGGCCACAGTTGTCTGGTAAACCACTATAAATAATCATAGGGTAGGCCTAAGCCTATCAATATTAACAATTAAATTACAAAGAAAAATTGATTATATGAGTGAAAATAAGCAAAAACAACAATTTAACTTTACATAATTTGTCATTTATTGGTAGGCCTATGTCTTCACTCATTAGCAAAAATGATACAGTTGCAAAGAAAACCCGTCCAAAGTTGGAAGAAATAAAAACAGTGTTTACATAAGTGTACTGTTATGGGGCCGTAGAACAATCCATCTCATACTAGAGTTAAGTGATCAGTTGACTCTTAATTATAATAAGTATTGCTGCTGAGTGCTGATGAAGATTGATGCATCACAACATACGTACCCTGTTTTCCGCATCGTCGTCAGGACTACCGTGCCTGACACGACGAGGGTTGAAATGGCCGCCAACACTTCGACAACCATCGGAAATGTCTCCGCACTCGTGAATGTGGAGCCCGTGGGGACCCGGAGTGAGCCCGTCCACTGTACCGTCTACTACGCAACTTTTGCTGTCTACTTGCAAGAACCTCACCACCCCCTGCACCAAACCAGTGCTGGCACCACATTCACCTCCTAGCATGGCTACTGCTGCACCCTGGTGTCCAGATTCTGTAAAAATAACAACCATTGCATTAGTGAGCACTATTTAATGGAAGTTTAGCTTAATTTTAATTATTCCTTTAAATTACTCAACAAATGGACAATATTAAAAAATGTGATATTACTTTTCCATTACACTGAAAATTTTGTAACAAGATTAGGCCTACTAGCACATTAAGTTGGAAAAAGTAATTTTGTTCAGTAACCCATTACTTCTGTTATGTTACTACCCAAGTCTGGCTATGTCCTAGGTTCTGTAGTACCGGTAGTTTGTTTTATTCGACACTAAATGTGTCAAGAGATAGCACCACTGCTGCGCAACATGGCTGACAGTTAGAGGGTAACAAACTGACAGGAGATCATGGATCCGCCTAAACATGTTATTGTGCAAAGTAAGTTTTTAACTTAATTCTGAAATATACATATATTTGAAAGCAAATAGAGCCCAAAGGAACCTCAATGAAAGAGAGGCAGTGTTAATCGGTGGCCTTTTAATTGCATGTGGTTAATAAACATTATGATCAGAACATGAACTACGGGCCTTCGGATGCTTGGTGTGTCCCCTGATCCAAAATCCCCATAATATCAAAGCCATCTTGGATACAAAATGCAACCAGCAAATATCCAGCAAAGCTGGATATTCACTGACGCAACAATATCGCTTATGTTTCTTTGGAATCGTTGCCATTCTCATATAAACACTGACAAATGACACTGACAAATGACATCCAACGGCTTTGTTGCCCTCTAGCTATTACTTCACGATTTCGCCGCCAGAGATCATATCTGCAACATTTAGTGCCGAATAGGCTTTTTTCCAAAAAAAAAAAATATATATATATATATATATAGGCTAATATATATATATATATATATATATATATATATATATATATATATATATATATATATATGCATATATACTTAGGTAATTGATTTAGCCCTGCCCCTATGTATACCAAATTTAATTCTTTGAGTTTAAGTCATATACTACCTCCGTATCCTTTTAGCACTGCACGACGTCCCGTTGATTCAATTATCTCTTGCACTTGAGATGACGGCAAATTTGTTTCTACAATAACAGTCTCGTCATCTAGAGAAATTTTTACATTTTCAACACCCTGGACATTGGAAAGGCCTGCTTCTATTTTTTTGACACATGAGCCACATGTCATCTGGACAACAAATTCAATCTGCAACAGAACCACAAAGAAGTGAATTGGGACCTATTGTTCTTCAAAGTTTAATCACACACTTGACGGCATGTTGCGCGTTTTGCGCGGCGTTTGGCGAAGTGAATTGAGACCTATTGTTTTTCAAAGTTTTCTCACACACTTGATGGGCCATGCCGGATCAGCTCTTTTAGTTGCCTTGCACAGCAGGCAGAGCAATCCTGAATCCCAGATGGGGTTTAAAAAGAAATAATGTTTAAAAGACAAAGCCTTGCTCAGCTCCTGTGGTAAACGTACTCAATGACGAAAGACGAAGTCAGCTACCTGTCCCATGAACTTTCCGGAAAATACGGAGATATTATGTATTTATTTATATATTTATTATTAAGCATACAGTGAATCACCCATAAGTCTGCAAGTCGGACGGGTATTGAATTTGTCATTCCTATATTAAAAGTATAAAACTAGATATTCTCCACACGTCAATATAATGGCCTATGCCTATAGGAATTAACGTGGAGCCGGCTTTGAGTTGCGTAAGATAGGCCCTAGACCCTAGGTTAGGCCCACATAGCTAGAGGATCTATAATTCAGCATAGATGACTGCTAAATCACACAGATTCAGGTACAGAACTTGCCCTACAACAAGTAGGCCTAGGCCTAGCCTAGGCCTAGGCAAGACTTTGGCAAGTGGTAGTAATCCCTTTACATTTATATGCCTAATGCCTAGGCCTAATCTATTAGAGAAAATCGATAAATAAAGTCCTGCTCTTACCTTGTTAAGAGCCATAACTATCGCTATCAGGCTATTTAAATGTGTACATATTTTTACCAATGCCGTCCTACAAAACACTTGTCATTGTTATGAGGATTGACGTTACGCCGTACCGTAGGTTAGGTTAGGTTAGGCTAGAAGACATCACACGCGGACTCGCCCACGCCCACCCACCTCAATCGAGGGAAATAACCATGGCGGTGATAGAACGCGCCAGGTTTGAACCAAATACCTTTGTAGACACACGAATTTAAATTATGCAACATAACAGTAATAAATGATATTAATAAAAACGAAAATATATCATAATAATGATAATATTCATGTCTTTCTCCCACTTCTCACATACCATGAATCAACATTTTATGTACCGTGGTAAAGCTGATCACTTTATTAATCTTTCCATCGCTAGACTTTGGCAACATGCCATTATAAACATAAATAGTAAATACCACATAGATTAAACAGTCTGTAGGTCATAATTTATTATGTTTGTGAATAATATACCATTCACAAACAGAATGATATTTAAAAGAAATCAAATTTATTTGTTGTATTTGTATTTTTATGTGGTTTTATACTACTATTATTAGCTAGAGCATTGAAGTAGTTACGTTTCCTCAAAACCGCATCATTCAATCAAAAATAAACTAAACATCACATAATGTGTTTATAATTTCCCTTGATTCGTTAAAATTGAAAAATAAATATTGAGTGCTTGTCCAAATGTTAAATTACACTGAATACATAATATAAATTGCTTGATGACCAGCTAAGCTCCAAATCAACTCAAATCTCGCCAAAGTAGAAAATTCCACACAACATTTTAGAAAAACAAGTCGATTTCAAAACCAAATGAAAATGTGGAACAGGTAGAATGGTTCGCTTTGCTCGTTCTAAGATGCTCGTGTCATCGGCGTATTACAAGACACAATATTTATCAACGATGATAGGCTGAGGCCGGTTGAAGGTCACACATATTTCTTAAGTGCCGAAGCCTCACGTCCTTGGTCAGTATTCGTCGTATGGTTGTAGCAGATCGACCATCGCAGCTAATATGGTAAGTAACTCTTAACCGTTGTTGTATTAGGCGGAGTTCCACTCATCAATGATTTCTCTGATCATCACCGAGTGCCAGGCCACAAACTCTTATAGAATCGTGATGGGTTGACCGGTGGATGCATGCAAGGAAGGCCATTCTTTCCATTCATAATTTTTTTAAATTACCTCTACCATTATTGATCATAATGTTTCTGAGAAAATTTTCCCAGCCACAACTTGCCACGCCCTCTTCATGCGCCTGCATTACGAGTAATAACCAATCCCAGCATTCCATTCACCTTATGACTGAGGAAAACCTCACGAAAAAATAACATTTAAATGGCCGATGACGGAAATCGGACCTGACTTCCCGTATGTTATCACTGAGAGGAGTGAGTGTCAGTGTGTGGTACACCTAACAGGGTGACCGATGTCATGTTACCCATGGATTAGGTTCACGTTAAACATAAAATAATCAGAAGTTGTATCAGCTGTTATTCAATCCAAACCATCTGATAATCTCGCACATTCTTCTTATCAGTCCTTTGCGTAATTTTCATGATATGAGACTTCCTTTTTTTTCGGCAAAGGGTACTCTTACTGTAAAACGGCAACCAATTAACGTTCTTTAATTTATATTTTGAGAACGATACAAAATATTGAAAAAGAAAAAGTGACAAATGAAGGGAACGTGGTTAAGTGAGAGCTACAATCTCGATTAATAAAATTTCAAATATTGCTATCATTACGGTTGTGGTTTGAGAAGCCAATCAAGGAATTAATTATTAATTGGCCCCTTGAGGTAAGAAGTAAATAAACGTGTAGCAATCATGTAAGATCATAGATTCTGCCACCT
The DNA here is from genome assembly GCA_945910005.1 of Isoperla grammatica. Taxonomy (NCBI): domain Eukaryota; kingdom Metazoa; phylum Arthropoda; class Insecta; order Plecoptera; family Perlodidae; genus Isoperla; species Isoperla grammatica. The sequence continues at coordinate 24,682,342 of OX246741.1, forward strand.
GAACGTGATGTGTTTAGATGCGCGCGCAATGCGTCCTCGCTCTGCTGGTGGTATCCGCGCTGTCTTCACCGTCCCAAGGGGCGCGGATACTCGGAGTGTTCCCCATGCCGGGTATCCGCCACCTGAACGTGATGTGTTTAGATGCGCGCGCAGTGCGTCCTCGCTCTGCTGGTGGTATCCGCGCTGTCTTCACCGTCCCAAGGGGCGCGGATACTGGGAGTGTTCCCCATGCCGGGTATCCGCCACCTGAACGTGATGTGTTTAGATGCGCGCGCAATGCGTCCTGGCTCTGCTGGTGGTATCCGCGCTGTCTTCACCGTCCCAAGGGGCGCGGATACTCGGGGTGTTCCCCATGCCGGGTATCCGCCACCTGAACGTGATGTGTTTAGATGCGAGCGCAATGCGTCCTGGCTCTGCTGGTGGTATCCGCGCTGTCTTCACCGTCCCAAGGGGCGCGGATACTCGGAGTGTTCCCCATGCCGGGTATCCGCCACCTGAACGTGATGTGTTTAGATGCGCGCGCAATGCGTCCTCGCTCTGCTGGTGGTATCCGCGCTGTCTTCACCGTCCCAAGGGGCGCGGATACTCGGAGTGTTCCCCATGCCGGGTATCCGCCACCTGAACGTGATGTGTTTAGATGCGCGCGCAATGCGTCCTGGTTCTGCTGGTGGTATCCGCGCTGTCTTCACCGTCCCAAGGGGCGCGGATACTGGGAGTGTTCCCCATGCCGGTTATCCGCCACCTGAACGTGATGTGTTTAGATGCGCGCGCAATGCGTCCTCGCTCTGCTGGTGGTATCCGCGCTGTCTTCACCGTCCCAAGGGGCGCGGATACTGGGAGTGTTCCCCATGCCGGGTATCCGCCACCTGAACGTGATGTGTTTAGATGCGCGCGCAATGCGTCCTCGCTCTGTTGGTGGTATCCGCGCTGTCTTCACCGTCCCAAGGGGCGCGGATACTGGGAGTGTTCCCCATGCCGGGTATCCGCCACCTGAACGTGATGTGTTTAGATGCGTCCTGGCTCTACTGGTGGTATCCGCGCTGTCTTCACCGTCCCAAGGGGCGCGGATACTGGGAGTGTTCCCCATGCCGGGTATCCGCCACCTGAACGTGATGTGTTTAGATGCGCGCGCAATGCGTCCTCGCTCTGCTGGTGGTATCCGCGCTGTCTTCACCGTCCCAAGGGGCGCGGATACTCGGAGTGTTCCCCATGCCGGGTATCCGCCACCTGAACGTGATGTGTTTAGATGCGCGCGCAATGCGTCCTCGCTCTGCTGGTGGTATCCGCGCTGTCTTCACCGTCCCAAGGGGCGCGGATACTCGGAGTGTTCCCCATGCCGGGTATCCGCCACCTGAACGTGATGTGTTTAGATGCGCGCGCAATGCGTCCTCGCTCTGCTGGTGGTATCCGCGCTGTCTTCACCGTCCCAAGGGGCGCGGATACTGGGAGTGTTCCCCATGCCGGGTATCCGCCACTTGAACGTGATGTGTTTAGATGCGCGCGCAATGCGTCCTCGCTCTGCTGGTGGTATCCGCGCTGTCTTCACCGTCCCAAGGGGCGCGGATACTCGGGGTGTTCCCCATGCCGGGTATCCGCCACTTGAACGTGATGTGTTTAGATGCGCGCGCAATGCGTCCTCGCTCTGCTGGTGGTATCCGCGCTGTCTTCACCGTCCCAAGGGGCGCGGATACTCGGAGTGTTCCCCATGCCGGGTATCCGCCACCTGAACGTGATGTGTTTAGATGCGCGCGCAATGCGTCCTGGCTCTGCTGGTGGTATCCGCGCTGTCTTCACCGTCCCAAGGGGCGCGGATACTCGGAGTGTTCCCCATGCCGGGTATCCGCCACCTGAACGTGATGTGTTTAGATGCGCGCGCAATGCGTCCTGGCTCTGCTGGTGGTATCCGCGCTGTCTTCACCGTCCCAAGGGGCGCGGATACTCGGAGTGTTCCCCATGCCGGGTATCCGCCACCTGAACGTGATGTGTTTAGATGCGCGCGCAATGCGTCCTGGCTCTGCTGGTGGTATCCGCGCTGTCTTCACCGTCCCAAGGGGCGCGGATACTCGGAGTGTTCCCCATGCCGGGTATCCGCCACCTGAACGTGATGTGTTTAGATGCGCGCGCAATGCGTCCTCTCTCTGCTGGTGGTATCCGCGCTGTCTTCACCGTCCCAAGGGGCGCGGATACTCGGAGTGTTCCCCATGCCAGGTATCCGCCACCTGAACGTGATGTGTTTAGATGCGCGCGCAATGCGTCCTGGCTCTGCTGGTGGTATCCGCGCTGTCTTCACCGTCCCAAGGAGCGCGGATACTCGGAGTGTTCCCCATGCCGGTGACGAGTCACCTGAACGTGATGACGGCGCTGATGAAGGGGCTGGCAGGTCAAGGTCATGAGGTCACCATCGTAACAGCGATCCCTCAACAGAAGCCGATCAACAACTACAAAGAGATCATCATCGAGAACTGTATGGAGAAGATACTTAGCGGCCGTAAGAGACCAACACCTTATATTACAGTCCCTCAGTTTGTCAGTTATGTATCGCTCCAATTACTACCAGATTAAACTCTACTCGAGGCGTTCTAGGCGTCTAGAGGTAGAGTATACTGTACTCGAGGCGTTCTAAGCGTCTAGGCGTAGAGTATACCCTATACTCGAGGCGTTCTAGGCGTCTAGGGGTAGAGTATACTCTATACTCGATGCGTTCTAGGCGTCTAGAGGTAGAGTATACCCTATACTCGAGGCGTTCTAGGCGTCTAGGGTAGAGTATATATACTCTATACTCGAGGCGTTCTAGGCGTCCAGGGTTAGAGTATACTTTATGCTCGACTCGAGGCGTTCTAGGTGTCTAGGGGTAGAGTATACTCTATACTCGAGGCGTTCTAGGCGTCTAGGGGTAGAGTATACTCTATCTATACTCGAGGCGTTCTAGGAGTCTGGGGTAGAGCATACTCTATACTCGAGGCGTTCTAGGCGTCTAGGGTAGAGTATACTCTATACTCGAGGCGTTCTAGGCGTCTAGGGGTAGAGAATACTCTATAATCGAGGCGTTCTAGGCGTCTAGGGGTAGAGTATACTTTATGCTCGAGGCGTTCTAGGTGTCTAGGGGTAGAGTATACTCTATACTCGAAGCGTTCTACGCGTCTAGGGGTAGAGTATACTCTATCTATACTCGAGGCGTTCTAGGCGTCTGGTCTGGGGTAGAGTATACTCTATAAGCGTTCGTATACTATGTAATATGTGCTATCTCGGAGTAATCCGTGCTGTGATTATCACATTCATGCAAGTGGGCTGTATCTCCATCTACCATGCTGAACCCCCGAAATCTGCCGGTTAAAATTGGTTTAAAATGGTCAAAAAGAAAATTAAAATTTGCCATCCCCTAGAAACTTTGGTGCTACATTTCTTATTAATGTTTCAATCAATATTTACTTTTTTCAAATTATGGGTAGCAACAATTTATTACAAAAGTTAAATTAGGTAATGGAACCGAGGAACATTTAGAAGGATAGCATTTCATACTCTCCCGTACATTGTACATAGAAGTAATCTACAGAGCATCCTTAATAAATCGAGGGTTCCACATGGGTGGGTAGGTCGAGATACCATAGTACATGGAGATACAGCCATCGTGGCTACTAACGCAGTCACTATTATAAGTCCACGCTGCCATAACATTCGAAATCAATTTTAAATGTCAGAAATGATTCTTTGCGTAGGGTAGGTTACACAGGTGGAAACGTAGTCAAATTTAGATCAGAATATGAAATTGGGGAAGAGTATGTTTTTATTTTTGTTTATTGTATGTATATAATATAATACAAGTTTGTTGGTGCTTGCAGATATGAGCGCCGGTATGTTTAGCATGAAGGGGATGTCACCGTTTATGAGCGCGATCATGCTTTGGTCCATCGGAAACATGGTGTGCGATCTAACCCTACAGGACCCCAAAATGCAGGAACTGATTCACTCCAAGGAGCACTTCGACCTGATCATTGTTGAAGCGTTCAACGTAGAATGTATGCTCGGCTTCTCGCACACGTTCCAAGCGCCCTTTATCCAGATCAGTCCCCTGGGAGGCGCGGACACTATTGGTGACGCCGTCGGTAACCCCTCTCCCTTCTCATACGTACCCGACTTCACGATGCAGTTCGACCAGCACATGACCTTCGGGCAGCGCGTGTACAACACGCTGATTGGTGTTTACAAGGCGGCGATGCGTCACGTGTACTTCCTACCCCGTCAGGATAGGCTGATGCGGCAACACTTCAAGGGGGCGGGGCCGGGAGAGATGCCACACGTCACAGAGCTCAATGCCAGGACCTCACTCGTATTCGTCAACAACCATGTGAGCATTAGTGACCCCAAGCCGAGGCTGCCCAATGTCATTGAGGTGGGGGGGATGCACATCAGCCCACCGAAGAAATTGCCCGAGGTAAGTTGGTTCATTGACAATAATAACTCGAACTGCACGAAAATGTACGTTTTTTGTTCGTTACCCTATTTTTAAAATGACATTAAAAAATTATTGAATTAACTTATTTGGTTTTATATATTTTCAAGATCACGGATTTTCTCAAGAAAAGGATTCAAAATGTTTTTTCGTTTGGATACATAAAGAGAATTAATAATTGTACAATTTGAGATATTGTATTTTTATATTTTTTGCCCAATACACCTTCAATTTAGCATCCTTTTTGTGATAATATCCAGCCCCACATCATTAAAAAATGTTTCTATTGAATGTTCTTTCCAAGTTACGGTTAAAGTTAAAGTTAAAGTTGTGTTATTATTAATTGTGTCGAACACTTTAACTCCAAAATGTTAAATATACGCCTCCTTGTTCGAGACTCGAATCTTACCTGGTCCTGACTCCTGACTCTTATTTTCAGGACTTGCAAAAGTTCCTGGACGAAGCCAAGGAAGGGGTGATTTACTTCAGCATGGGATCCAACCTGAAAAGTGCAGAGATGCCGGTGGAAAAGCGTGATGCTTTACTGCAGGCATTTTCCAAACTAAAGCAGAAAGTGCTTTGGAAATGGGAGACCGAATCTCTACCCGGACAACCGAAGAACGTCAAACTGGGCAAATGGTTTCCCCAATCTGATATTCTGGGTGAGTTCACGAAGCACATTCGTCTCAAGTGTAACAGATATTCACAATAAATAAATACACAATACCAGTGGCGAAGCTTGAATTTACAGTGAAGGCAAAATTATAGACAGTTAGAGGATCCCCAGGTCTGAGGGGCAGAGCCGCCAGTACTTGTCTTTTAGGGCGGACTAAAGTGTATTGCAATGAATCTGTGGTCCTAGGATCCCTAGGATCCGGCTCGAGCCAGCCGCGGCTCGAGCTGGCGATTCGAGGTATGGAGTGAAGTAGGGGAAGGTAGGCCGGATCCTAGGACCACAGATTCATTGCAATACACTATATAGAAGTATGTTTGTAAGATTTTTATAACGTTTTGAATAATAGGCCAGACCGCTATCGAGAGCAGTGGCTTAAAAAACTAGAAAACCCGGATAAAATCAAGCAGACAAAGAGTATAGACACTATCTTAATAATGACAACCCCAACACTTCGCCACTGCACAACATATTTCTCAAAATGAATACGGCAGAGAAATAACTTGTTGTCATTGTCTGAATGTATCTTGTTCGGTCTTCAGCGCACCCCAACGTGAAGGCTTTCATCACCCACGGTGGTCTCCTCAGCATACAAGAGTCTCTTTATCACGGAGTCCCCCTGATAGGTATCCCCATCTTCGGGGACCAGCCTATGAACATGAACAGGGCAGTCAAGGCCGGGTATGGCATTCGTCTGGACTTTGCCAGTATCACTGCAGACTCGATGTCTGAAGCACTCACCGCAATCCTCTCCAATACGAAGTAAGTGCGCGTCGGTTGATTTCACCAAACTTGACCAAACTTTTTAATCGGCCGATTTAATAATCTCGCATTGGTTTTACCATGGTTTCAATAAACATTACTAAAATACATGGCGGAGCTTCTACCGTGCGCCATTTTTTTAGCAGAAAATTGCGGATTAAAGTTTGGTGAAACCGGCCCTAAGTATGCCATATGAAAAAAAAAACAATCAGAGAGGAAGGAATGGAAAGACGAAATCATCAATATAGAGAAATGGTTGTATTTATAATCAACATGACAAATTCACATACGGTGAGACTTGCGAAGTCGACAATCAGGTACGATCTATATTTATTTATAATAATTTTAGCTTCAGTATAATTTTGATATTCTGTGACGTGGTAAATTTCATTTAATTTGTAGCCATTATTTATAATTTCAAACATTCACTACATTGTGTAATGTAATTGCAAAACGTGTTTATAGTGCTTCAGATTCTTACTTGTTTGGGATGTTTAATATCGGATATGCCATGGTGCTCATATGCAAGAAAGTCTATTAGTCAATCTTCGCGCGCTTTTACCTATAGCACCGTGTGCGAACGTGTTTCCTTTGATGCCTCTTACCAAAGATTACACCTCTTACGACTTGGAGAGATAGTCTGGTCTGGACCAAATTCTATCTCTAAAAAGTTTAGCCTACACATACGGCATTATTTATCACCCCTCATCGTCTCGAAAAGAATTAGAGACCGTAAAGCATAATTTGTTCTCCATTATGGAGGTTGCAACGTCACATGATGCGTTCTGCGTTCAACAGGTACACCGAGACTGCCCGCAGGTTATCTCGCACCTTCCGCGACCAGCCGGCCACGCCCCTAGCCACGGCCATCTTCTGGACCGAATACGTCCTGCGACACAAGGGCGCCCACCACCTCCGGTCAGCCGCGCTGGATCTGTGCTGGTATCAATACCACCTGTTGGACGTACTGGCTGTGCTGGCCGGGGCCGTGCTGGCAATGTACCTGGTGCTCAAGTGCGCCTGTAGATGCGTCTGTTCCGCGAAGAAGTCACCACCTGTCAATGCCAATAAGAAGAAGAAATAACACTTTCACAATTCGCTTTTTGTTATTTGAAAATAAAACGTTAGAGTACATTTTACTTGTGTTTTATTCATTCTGGCTAGAGTTCAATCGACCCCTACCCCTAGGGCCGCCCATTTGTTGCTAAGGATGTTTTTCTTTATGGGAATTAACATGCATTTATTTTTATTTATTTATTTTATTTATTTATTTAATGTCTATCCTATTCAGTTATAAAAACTGATTTACAAAGGAGGACCTTAAATAAAACTAAGCTATGCAAACAATTAATAGTAATGAATGCATCAAACTGAAAATGTTACCTGGAAACAACGGACGCCCCTAGGGGTAGGAGACGACTATGAATTCCAGCCTAAAAAGTATACATTCCCGTTCATGACATCAGTGGAAAAAAGTTCCTATCCCAAAAAGAAAGAAGGAAAAAACAAAAATTAACAAGTTGTTTTTAATAGCAACAATTATTTTTATTATGGGAACTGATGATGATGATGATATGGATTTTATGTCCCATATTTGTGCAACTTTGACTGATCGAGACGATTATTGGGTGACATGCGAAGATGGAGATGAAAAAAAAAATGCCACATGTCCGAATCAGATCCATTGTACATCGCGGTGATCGTCATAAAGGGAAGTCCAGCAAGTGAGGGCAGGGCTAAGTGGGAGGATAAATATTCAGTCCTTTCGTCGCCTCTTACGACTAGCAGAGTCACTCTGGGCCTATTCTACCCCGAGCTTATGAGAACTGCAAGTGGCAAGTACATGATTTTTATCCCCGACAACAAGAGTAGATTGAAACAGTTTCTTTTTGGTATGAATTAGGAATATCTTTTGCATGCCAAACACGTAACTGGCGTTAAAATAGTGTCGTTAAAGGTGCATTCACAATCTTTGCTAGTGCTATGGTTTTATGATTAAGACTAAGACAAACCTTAGTCACAGCCAATCAGAGCGCAGTATTCTCCCTCCCAGCCAATGAAAGAAGCCTGTGGCTTAGTCTTAATCATTAAACCTTAGTACTAGTAAAGACCGTGTTTTAAGTTTTAACATTGTAATTAAACTTTATAATGAACTGCCGTTAGAGATAAAGAAAGCAAACAATCTTGGAAATGTAAAATCTGGGTTCAAAGTCAAGAGTACCAGTAGCATGGTAAATAAGAGAAGATGTCCAATGTCCATGGATCCAGTTATAGACTAGATCAGTTTTCAAAAAATGTGTCTCCTTCTCGATATTGGGGTACCGGGTTGTTAAAAGCTGCCAACAAGGTTATTCTTACTCAGGAGAATACCCTGCATTCAAAAACCATTGTTGGCAGTTTTTTGTTTGAGTATTTCAACCCCAAACACCCCAAACACCCCCTAAAAATCAATTTTTACGGAATTATCTTAAATAATTCATAAGTCCGGAGAAAATTATACTAACATTTATCGTTAAAATTTTGTAAGTAGAAAAATGTACTGTTAAGAATTTGGCTATTTCAGATTTTCAATTTTCATCGAAACTGAATAAGAAAATGGCTCTATGACACAAAATATTCAGTTTTTGTTGAGCAGCAATGAAATGTTTCACATTATTGCAAGTAAACGGTACATATGTATGTATGTCTATTATATATTACTTGTTTTGTTTTATTTCTGTAATACATCTGAGCCAATCGTGTTGATTGGTTTGTCTATTTTTTAAATAAGTAATTTCATTATGAGGTTTTTTAGTGTTAATCTAGAATAGTTATTATAATGATTAGCCTTATTGTCATTTTTTGTATTTTGTAACTAATCATGGAAGCCATACCATATACCGTGCAAGGTTAGGTGGAAGAGCGAGCAACATGCTCGAACCTCGCCGTTTTGTAAAATGTACATTGTTTTACAAATAAAGTCCATTTATTATTATTATTATTATTATAATGGATAGGCCCTATATCATTTTTTTCCGAAAACATCATCGACAATTCATAAATAGTGTACAATCGTCATATTAAGTCTAAATAATTTAGGTATTGTGTAGTAATTGAAACAATGTGGCAAAGTGTAATAATCCTAGGGGCAGCAGAGCGAAGCGGAGTCTCTACTTGAATGTACATCCGTGGGCTCCTTGATGAAGCAAGTATGGGAGTAGGCTCAATCGCTTCCTTTTAAATTATAGAATAATAAATTTGATAGTTCCCGGCTCAAATGTTAGACATTCACGAGCTGTACCCAAAAAATAAAATGGCCGCCACTGCAAGTGTTTTCCCATTTATCTCCACAATGCAAAGTTTTATGACAAAATTGAATACCGTACGACAAGAATTATTTCTCTTAAAATTCTACACAAACATGATATTTACGTATGTTTGTAGAATTTAATACTCTCGTGTAACCTTAATTTTTTGCATGTTAATCTGTACTAAAATGTACATATTTTGACTCCAGTGGGCTTCTCAATGAATGAAGAATTAACTATGTGAGTGGGCTTAGTCTCTTCCTTGAAGTATATGTAATCATAATTTGGATAGTGTTAGGCTCAAATTTTAGGCATTCACGAGCTGTACGTAAAAAACAAAATGGTCGCCTTTGCAAGTGTTTTCCCATTTATCTCCATAATGCAAAGTTTTATGACAAAATTGAATTAGACAAGAATTATTTCTCTTAAAATTCTACACAAACATGATATACACGTATGTTTGTAGAATTTAATACTAACGTAGAACTTTAATTTTTTGCATGTTAATCTGTACTAAAATGTACATATTTTGGCTCCAGTGGGCTTCTCAATGAATGAAGAATGAACTATGTGAGTGGGCTAATGATAGAACTCGGCTCAAATTTTAGAGATTTACGAGCTGTACGTAAAAACCAAAATGGTCGCCACTGCAAGTGTTTTACCCATTTATCTCCATAATGCCAAGTTTCATGACAAAAAAGAATATGACAAGAATTATTCCTCTTAGAATTCTACACAAATATAATATTCACGTATTTTTATAGAACTTAATTGTTACGTAGAACTTTAATTTCTTGCAAGTCAATCTGAACTCAAATGTACAAACTTTTGCTCCAGTGGGCTTCTCATTGAAGGAAGAGTGAACTATGTGGGGGGGCTAAACATTTTTTATTTATTTTGGTTTAACGACGTAATCGACAACGAATACCATATGACGTCGGGTGTATTTGATGGAAAGTGTCAAGAAGGACGTAGCAGTCCCTGTGCAGGTGGGTGGGCTCAATCTCTTCTTTTAAGCTTTTTGCCTGGGAATATTACAAATATGCTTTATTTAATAATTTGCTTAGAGTGTGACGAATCCAATGGTGCAAGATATTGATAACTAAATTCATCAATCTGGCTCTCAGGGGTAACCAAATTACCGAGATTGTTAAAAATTATTGCAAGCCGTGGTCTATTTTCTTATGAAAAAGAGCACTTATTAAAATTTATTTTGTTTTTAAATTTTGTTCTGTAAACAGTCTTAACCTTACGAGTTAATAACAGTTTACTTCATGGCTCTACCTAGTATCAATAACAAGGTACAGTTAATTAATAGACACAGTGCGTACGCGAAATTCTGACAATGTTTAACTTTGGGGCGTTGCGACGCCACAATCCCTTCCGATATTGACATATTCCATACCAAACAATGAAATAAGATAAACATTGATTTCAAAAGTTAAAAACCATTCATCCAATTTCATAAATATAGCTTTCAGGGGTAACCAAAGTCTTCATATTGTTAAAATTCTCGCTGAGGATGTCTATTTGTTTTACGAAACGGCGTATTTATTAATATTTCTTTTGTTTTTTATTTTGTTTATGTAAGCAATCATAACCATACGAGTTAATAAAAGTGAATTTCATGGCTCTACCTAGAAGCAATAATAAGCTAGAGTTATTTAATTGACAGAAGTGCGTACGTGACATTCAGGCATTGTTTGGCCTTGGGGCGTTGCAACGCCACTAACCCTTCCGATATTGAAATGTTCCATATACTAAATGCTTATTTCTAAAGAATGTATAGATTTCAACGGGTAAAGACAGATTGATCCAATTTCATAAATGTGGCTCTCAGGGGTAACCAAAGTCTTGAGATTGTTACAATTCTCGTTAAGGAGGTCTATTTTTTTATGAAACGGAGTACTTATCAATGTTTTTTATTGTTTATAATTTTTCTATCAACAAACTTAACATTTGAAAGTTAATAGTGGCTAACTCTAAGGATCCACCTGAAAGCAAGCACAAGCTAGAGTTATTGATTGGACACAATATCTGCATAAGTGAAATTCAGACATCGTTTGACTTTGAGGTGTCACACTCACACCCGCCACTTTTACTTCCGATATTGAAATGTGCTATACCAAATAATTTATCTGAAAGTATGACTAACTTAATGGTGTATTGAATTTATAACGAAAAATGTAAGTTTGGCTCTCAGCTCAGGGCTAACCAAACAAGTGCGATTGTTACAATTCTTGCTACCGTGGTCTATTTTATCCTGTAACGGACTATTACCTTATTATGTTTTTATTTTTTTTCATAAACAAACTAAACATTACTAGTTAATTTTATGGCTCTATCTAGAATAAATACAAAGTAAGAGGCATTTATATATAGACAGATGTGCACACATGAAATCCAAACACCTGAATTTGAGGCGTCGCGACGCCATTTTTCCTTCCGATATCGACAAAAAGTTCCATATTGTACAATATTCTCGCGAGTATAGGTAATCCAACGGTGTACGGCACGTTTATTCATGAGCCATTTTTACCCTCTGGCTCAAAGTCTAGTAGTTGCATAAATAATATGCACTTTTTTTCTTGTTCATCCTCGTTTTACACCCCGATATTAACTTTATCAATTTTTTTAAAATCATCAATTGCATTAGTTAATCTTCGCTTAGTATATAAATAATTTGATTTGGTTTTTATTGTTAAAATAGTGGTTTCTGTGATTTTTTTTCTTCTGGACGGCAAAAACCAACCCTTAATACGATTTAAGGGTATAAAAGTGAAAATGGCGATTGCCAACAATGTTATTCGGATTCAGCGTTAAAAAATCTATTAGAATAACTTTGTTGGCAGCTTTTAACACGAGGGGCCCCAAAGCTGAAAAATTATTAAAACTAGTCTAGTCTATTAGTATTTTGAACCTACTAGATTTTTAAGTATTTTGAAATATATTTGAGTGTTAAAAGTTTGTAAGCCTTGTACAAGGCAATAATTACAACGTACTAAAATTTTAAGTATATGTGTTTAACAGGTTAAAAGTGTGGAGTGGAGGCCACATATAATGTTTAAGACCAGTAAGGCACTCAAGTGAGTGTGAACTTGGAAAATTGTGTGTTTTAATGTAAGAGAATGAAGTATGGTATGGCTAGAATAATAAGTAGTCTTAAGTTACGCCATTAGGGCAATCACCTATGTATGATCTATACTAATTTATATTTTTGTTTAAATGTTTGGAATTTTTATACAAATATGTAGTCTGTATCGTCAAACTGGCTACCAGAGCCAAACAAAGACATTACATTACATTACATTACACCTACAGTTATTACATCGATACGAATCTGACCCAGTTTTTATAGAAGTGTCATGGCGGCGCGTGGGATGAGCGCCTAAAAACCAGCAGTGCCAACCACACAACACTAAAACATGCTAAATATTAAAACATCGTCACGATACTTAAAACATTGAAAAAACAAGTAAAAACACTTATAATAAGCATTTTTCAATGATATTTATCTTACTTTTCAATCATTGATCATAAAACCTTCATATATTGAAGTGAATTGTCATTAATAGATCGTCGCGATACCAAACAAACACATGTATATTGTTCGCACCCACATGATGTGGTAGAGCAAGACCAGACACACAATCTCTGATTGAAATAAGTGACCTCGCCCCCTTGGGTCACAATCTGTGACGGTTTTAATTACGTAATCCGTTAACAAAGACACCCATTGATTAAAACCCGTATCTGGACTTATCTAAACTCAATGTAGGTATCAAAATACTTTAATTTGATAAAGAAAGACTATGTTAACCGATTGCAATGTAGCCACAAAGTCTACAATTTGTACTTATTAAGATAATTGGGAATTAATCCGTCAATATGCCCCATAAACAATGATTTTGATTAATTGATCGTTGCGATACCAAACAATAAGATGTATATTGTTCGCACCCACATGATGTGGTAGAGCAAGACCAGACACACAATCTCTGATTGAAATAAGTGACCTCGCCCCCTTGGGTAACAATCTGTGACGGTTTTAATTACGTAATCCGTTAACAAAGACACCCATTGATTAAAACCCGTATCTGGACTTATCTAAACTCAATGTAGGTATCAAAATACTTTAATATTATCAAGAAAGACTATGTTAACCGATTGCAATATAGCCACAAACTCTACAATTTGTACTTTTTAAGATAATCGGGAATTAATCCGGAAATATGCCCCATAAACAATGATTTTGATTAATTGATAATTGCGATACAAAACAAACACATGTATATTGTTCGCACCCACATGATGTGGTAGAGCAAGACCAGACACACAATCTCTGATTGAAATAAGTGACCTCGCCCCCTTGGGTTACAATCTGTGACGGTTTTAATTACGTAATCGGTTAACAAAGACACCCATTGATTAAAACCCGTATCTGGACTTATCTAAACTCAATGTAGGTATCAAAATACTTTAATTTGATAAAGAAAGACTATGTTAACCGATTGCAATGTAGCCACAAACTCTACAATTTGTACTTATTAAGATAATTGGGAATTAATCCGTCAATATGCCCCATAAACAATGATTTTGATTAATTGATCGTTGCGATACCAAACAATAAGATGTATATTGTTCGCAGCCACATGATATCATAGAGCTAGACCATACACACAATCTTTGATGACATTTAGTGACCTCGCCCCCTTGGGTTACAATCTGTGACGGTTTTAATTACGTAATCCGTAAACAAAGACACCCATTGATTAAAACCCGTATCTGGACTAATCTAAACTCAATGTAGGTATCAAAATACTTTAATATTATAAAGAAAGACTATGTTAACCGATTGCAATGTAGCCACAAACTCTACAATTAGTACTTTTTAAGATAATTGGGAATTAATCCGTGAATATGCCCCATAAACAATGATTTTGATTAATTGATCGTTGCGATACCAAACAATAAGATGTATATTGTTCGCAGCCACATGATATCATAGAGCTAGACCATACACACAATCTCTGATGACATTTAGTGACCTCGCCCCCTTGGGTTACAATCTGTGACGGTTTTAATTACGTAATCCGTAAACAAAGACACCCATTGATTAAAACCCGTATCTGGACTTATCTAAACTCAATGTAGGTATCAAAATACTTTAATTTGATAAAGAAAGACTATGTTAACCGATTGCAATGTAGCCACAAAGTCTACAATTTGTACTTATTAAGATAATTGGGAATTAATCCGTCAATATGCCCCATAAACAATGATTTTGATTAATTGATCATTGCGATACCAAAAAATAACATGTATATTGTTCGCAGCCACATGATATCATAGAGCTAGACCATACACACAATCTCTAATTGAAATAAGTGACCTCGCCCCCTTTGGTTACAATCTGTGACGGTTTATATTACGTAATCCGTTAACAAAGACACCCATTGATTAAAACCCGTATCTGGACTTATCTAAACTCAATGTAGGTACTAAAATACTTTAATATTATAAAAAAAAGCTATGTTAACCGATTGCGATGTAGCCACAAACTCTACAATTTGTACTTTTTAAGATAATCGGGAATTACTCCGTCAATAAGCCCCATAAACAATGATTTTGATTAATTGATCATTGCGATACCAAAAAATAACATGTATATTATTCGCAGCCACATGATATCATAGAGCAAGACCATACACACAATCTCTGATGACATTTAGTGACCTCGCCCCCTTTGGTTACAAACTGTGACGGTTTATATTACGTAATCCGTTAACAAAGACACCCATTGATTAAAACCCGTATCTGGACTTATCTAAACTCAATGTAGGTATCAAAATACTTTAATATTATCAAGAAAGACTATGTTAACCGATTGCAATGTAGCCACAACCTCTACAATTTGTACTTTTTAAGATAATCGGGAATTAATCCGGAAATATGCCCCATAAACAATGATTTTGATTAATTGATCATTGCGATACCAAACAATAAGATGTATATTGTTCGCAGCCACATGATATCATAGAGCTAGACCATACACACAATCTCTGATTGAAATAATTGACCTCGCCCCCTTGGGTAACAATCTGTGACGGTTTTAATTACGTTATCCGTTAACAAAGACACCCATTGATTAAAACCCGTATCTGGACTTATCTAAACTCAATGTAGGTACTAAAATACTTTAATATTATAAAGAAAAGCTATGTTAACCGATTGCGATGTAGCCACAAACTCTACAATTTGTACTTTTTAAGATAATCGGGAATTACTCCGTCAATAAGCCCCATAAACAATGATTTTGATTAATTGATCATTGCGATACCAAACAATAAGATGTATATTGTTCGCAGCCACATGATATCATAGAGCTAGACCATACACACAATCTCTGATTGAAAAAGGGGCCTCGCCCCCTTGGGTAACATTCTGTGACGGTTTTAATTACGTAATCCGTTAACAAAGACACCCATTGATTAAAACCCGTATCTGGACTTATCTAAACTCAATGTAGGTACTAAAATACTTTAATATTATAAAAAAAGCTATGTTAACCGATTGCGATGTAGCCACAAACTCTACAATTTGTACTTTTTAAGATAATCGGGAATTACTCCGTCAATAAGCCCCATAAACAATGATTTTGATTAATTGATCATTGCGATACCAAAAAATAACATGTATATTATTCGCAGCCACATGATATCATAGAGCAAGACCATACACACAATCTCTGATGACATTTAGTGACCTCGCCCCCTTTGGTTACAAACTGTGACGGTTTATATTACGTAATCCGTTAACAAAGACACCCATTGATTAAAACCCGTATCTGGACTTATCTAAACTCAATGTAGGTATCAAAATACTTTAATATTATCAAGAAAGACTATGTTAACCGATTGCAATGTAGCCACATCCTCTACAATTTGTACTTTTTAAGATAATCGGGAATTAATCCGGAAATATGCCCCATAAACAATGATTTTGATTAATTGATCATTGCGATACCAAACAATAAGATGTATATTGTTCGCAGCTACATGATATCATAGAGCTAGACCATACACATAATCTCTGATTGAAATAATTGACCTCGCCCCCTTAGGTAACAATCTGTGACGGTTTTAATTACGTAATCCGTTAACAAAGACACCCATTGATTAAAACCCGTATCTGGACTTATCTAAACTCAATGTAGGTACTAAAATACTTTAATATTATAAAGAAAAGCTATGTTAACCGATTGCGATGTAGCCACAAACTCTACAATTTGTACTTTTTAAGATAATCGGGAATTAATCCGGAAATATGCCCCATAAACAATGATTTTGATTAATTGATCATTGCGATACCAAACAATAAGATGTATATTGTTCGCAGCCACATGATATCATAGAGCTAGACCATACACACAATCTCTGATTGAAATAATTGACCTCGCCCCCTTGGGTAACAATCTGTGACGGTTTTAATTACGTTATCCGTTAACAAAGACACCCATTGATTAAAACCCGTATCTGGACTTATCTAAACTCAATGAAGGTACTAAAATACTTTAATATTATAAAGAAAAGCTATGTTAACCGATTGCGATGTAGCCACAACCTCTACAATTTGTACTTTTTAAGATAATCGGGAATTAATCCGGAAATATGCCCCATAAACAATTATTTTGATTAATTGATCATTGCGATACCAAACAATAAGATGTATATTGTTCGCAGCCACATGATATCATAGAGCTAGACCATACACACAATCTCTGATTGAAATAAGTGACCTCGCCCCCTTGGGTTACAATCTGTGACGGTTTTAATTACGTAATCCGTTAACAAAGACACCCATTGATTAAAACCCGTATCTGGACTTATCTAAACTCAATGTAGGTATCAAAATACTTTAATATTATCAAGAAAGACTATGTTAACCGATTGCAATGTAGCCACAACCTCTACAATTTGTACTTTTTAAGATAATCGGGAATTAATCCGGAAATATGCCCCATAAACAATTATTTTGATTAATTGATCATTGCGATACCAAACAATAAGATGTATATTGTTCGCAGCCACATGATATCATAGAGCTAGACCATACACACAATCTCTGATGACATTTAGTGACCTCGCCCCCTTGGGTTACAATCTGTGACGGTTTTAATTACGTAATCCGTTAACAAAGACACCCATTGATTAAAACCCGTATCTGGACTTATCTAAACTCAATGTGGGTACTAAAATACTTTAATATTATAAAGAAAAGCTATGTTAACCGATTGCGATGTAGCCACAAACTCTACAATTTGTACTTTTTAAGATAATCGGGAATTAATCCGTCAATAAGCCCCATAAACAATGATTTTGATTAATTGATCGTTGCGATACCAAACAATAAGATGTATATTGTTCGCAGCCACATGATATCATAGAGCTAGACCATACACACAATCTTTGATGACATTTAGTGACCTCGCCCCCTTGGGTTACAATCTGTGACGGTTTTAATTACGTAATCCGTAAACAAAGACACCCATTGATTAAAACCCGTATCTGGACTAATCTAAACTCAATGTAGGTATCAAAATACTTTAATATTATAAAGAAAGACTATGTTAACCGATTGCAATGTAGCCACAAACTCTACAATTAGTACTTTTTAAGATAATTGGGAATTAATCCGTGAATATGCCCCATAAACAATGATTTTGATTAATTGATCGTTGCGATACCAAACAATAAGATGTATATTGTTCGCAGCCACATGATATCATAGAGCTAGACCATACACACAATCTCTGATGACATTTAGTGACCTCGCCCCCTTGGGTTACAATCTGTGACGGTTTTAATTACGTAATCCGTAAACAAAGACACCCATTGATTAAAACCCGTATCTGGACTTATCTAAACTTAATGTAGGTATCAAAATACTTTAATTTGATAAAGAAAGACTATGTTAACCGATTGCAATGTAGCCACAAAGTCTACAATTTGTACTTATTAAGATAATTGGGAATTAATCCGTCAATATGCCCCATAAACAATGATTTTGATTAATTGATCATTGCGATACCAAAAAATAACATGTATATTGTTCGCAGCCACATGATATCATAGAGCTAGACCATACACACAATCTCTGATTGAAATAAGTGACCTCGCCCCCTTTGGTTACAATCTGTGACGGTTTATATTACGTAATCCGTTAACAAAGACACCCATTGATTAAAACCCGTATCTTGACTTATCTAAACTCAATGTAGGTACTAAAATACTTTAATATTATAAAAAAAAGCTATGTTAACCGATTGCGATGTAGCCACAAACTCTACAATTTGTACTTTTTAAGATAATCGGGAATTACTCCGTCAATAAGCCCCATAAACAATGATTTTGATTAATTGATCATTGCGATACCAAAAAATAACATGTATATTATTCGCAGCCACATGATATCATAGAGCAAGACCATACACACAATCTCTGATGACATTTAGTGACCTCGCCCCCTTTGGTTACAAGCTGTGACGGTTTATATTACGTAATCCGTTAACAAAGACACCCATTGATTAAAACCCGTATCTGGACTTATCTAAACTCAATGTAGGTATCAAAATACTTTAATATTATCAAGAAAGACTATGTTAACCGATTGCAATGTAGCCACAACCTCTACAATTTGTACTTTTTAAGATAATCGGGAATTAATCCGGAAATATGCCCCATAAACAATGATTTTGATTAATTGATCATTGCGATACCAAACAATAAGATGTATATTGTTCGCAGCCACATGATATCATAGAGCTAGACCATACACACAATCTCTGATTGAAATAATTGACCTCGCCCCCTTGGGTAACAATCTGTGACGGTTTTAATTACGTTATCCGTTAACAAAGACACCCATTGATTAAAACCCGTATCTGGACTTATCTAAACTCAATGTAGGTACTAAAATACTTTAATATTATAAAGAAAAGCTATGTTAACCGATTGCGATGTAGCCACAAACTCTACAATTTGTACTTTTTAAGATAATCGGGAATTACTCCGTCAATAAGCCCCATAAACAATGATTTTGATTAATTGATCATTGCGATACCAAACAATAACATGTATATTATTCGCAGCCACATGATATCATAGAGCAAGACCATACACACAATCTCTGATGACATTTAGTGACCTCGCCCCCTTTGGTTACAAACTGTGACGGTTTATATTACGTAATCCGTTAACAAAGACACCCATTGATTAAAACCCGTATCTGGACTTATCTAAACTCAATGTAGGTATCAAAATACTTTAATATTATCAAGAAAGACTATGTTAACCGATTGCAATGTAGCCACATCCTCTACAATTTGTACATTTTAAGATAATCGGGAATTAATCCGGAAATATGCCCCATAAACAATGATTTTGATTAATTGATCATTGCGATACCAAACAATAAGATGTATATTGTTCGCAGCCACATGATATCATAGAGCTAGACCATACACATAATCTCTGATTGAAATAATTGACCTCGCCCCCTTAGGTAACAATCTGTGACGGTTTTAATTACGTAATCCGTTAACAAAGACACCCATTGATTAAAACCCGTATCTGGACTTATCTAAACTCAATGTAGGTACTAAAATACTTTAATATTATAAAGAAAAGCTATGTTAACCGATTGCGATGTAGCCACAAACTCTACAATTTGTACTTTTTAAGATAATCGGGAATTACTCCGTCAATAAGCCCCATAAACAATGATTTTGATTAATTGATCATTGCGATACCAAACAATAAGATGTATATTGTTCGCAGCCACATGATATCATAGAGCTAGACCATACACACAATCTCCGATGACATTTAGTGACCTCGCCCCCTTGGGTTACAATCTGTGACGG
Source organism: Isoperla grammatica (assembly GCA_945910005.1). NCBI lineage: Eukaryota > Metazoa > Arthropoda > Insecta > Plecoptera > Perlodidae > Isoperla > Isoperla grammatica. Next base: position 24,702,438 of record OX246741.1, read on the forward strand.
TTTTAATTACGTAATCCGTAAACAAAGACACCCATTGATTAAAACCCGTATCTGGACTTATCTAAACTCAATGTAGGTACTAAAATACTTAAATATTATAAAGAAAAGCTATGTTAACCGATTGCGATGTAGCCACAAACTCTACAATTTGTACTTATTAAGATAATTGGGAATTAATCCGTCAATATGCCCCATAAACAATGATTTTGATTAATTGATCGTTGCGATACCAAACAATAAGATGTATATTGTTCGCAGCCACATGATATAAAGCTAGACCATACACACAATCTTTGATGACATTTAGTGACCTCGCCCCCTTGGGTTACAATCTGTGACGGTTTTAATTACGTAATCCGTAAACAAAGACACCCATTGATTAAAACCCGTATCTGGACTAATCTAAACTCGATGAAGGTACGGAAATATATTATTTTAATTAACAAAGGCTTTGCCAACAAATGGCAATACAATTCACATTATCCATCACCTGATTCGGTAAATTTTCGTCTGCCTATTCTATTTTACCCTTGCAGCACATCCTCAATTTTATCAAAATCTTAACTTTATACATATTTGTTACTTGTTTCATAGCACACAATACATTGATATAATGATAAGGTGATCGGCGCCTCTTTAATTGAACGAACTATGCTGTCCACTTCCGGGTTCCGTGGTGGCGTTCCAAGCGAACTCACTATACACCACGTGGATGGTTACACCCCCTAACAGCTGATCAGGTAAACAAACCCACCTTGCTCAAACGTCCTTGAAACCAGTCTCGCCTTCAACCTTCCTACCAGGTGGCACCCCTTCTAAACCCAAACGCTGTCGGTCCTCTTTTCAGAACTGTCTGGCCTACTTAGCCACGCTACAAAGACGCCATATTGTAATGCATCTCATGTGTTTCCGTGATATTGACTTTTACGCAATTAAGGCCTACCCGAATATAACGATGTTGGTTAAAAGTATCAATCAATTTCCATTATAATTTGATGGTCACAGTGCATTGGTGTGAAGCATGATCAATTGAAAATTCGAAAATTTTACTTATTTCTGTTTTAACAAGCAAGTCAGACAAATAAACAACTGTGGCGATGCCAATGATACAACATGAAAACAGCCTGTTGATGTCCTCGGCGCTCTCGTAGGGACCAACGCTGTTGCTGATCGTGTATTAATACTAAATTTTAAAATTTAAACTATAATTAACGTTATTTTATGTGGTAATGTGCACTTAGTTTTCTTTTTTTAATAATGGCAATACCGATGACAGTTAATATGTTTACATATATTCTACACAGGGAACTAGCAACGACGTTGCCGAGATAATAAAGTATGCACCCTGCAATCCCTGCATTTTTTTTCTGATTCCGATATAGACAGTTTATTTATTGTCTGAAATGTCCGCTACGGTACGTTTTTTTTATCATTCTTGTCCAAATACGATCTTTAGTGTTGTTGTTTCAATTTTCTTGTTGATGCGTTAATTCTTATAACACGTTCTGGTTAACTGTTGTGTCTATAAATTTGAAAAAATCGTTCAACAACTATTCAGTATTCACATAAAAAATAAAAATAGTGTAATCGTGATTTTCGATGTGTATCGTGATATTACATGGCATGTTTTGTCTTGTCCATGACGTAACCTTCTGGGTATGTGAGGCCATAACATAATGATGTTGATGTCAATCATCTCCTTTCTTCTGCTCACGGTCAAGCTTCGTGTTGGGATCGAGCCCAGATCTTCAGGGGGCGCGGGTGATGGACCATGTGTCAAAAATCACAAATAAATCCCGCCGCCCCAGTATCTTAAAATTGGCAAAAGTACCAGTACTTATAGAGCCGGATGATCTGAGTTCGTTCGGCCCCCAGTTGGGGCAGACTTCTTCATATGCATACTGGAGGACAGCACGGTAGACATTTGGCAACTGCGCCTCCACTGGGGGGACAATAGGAAAGGTTCTGGGGTTCGGATGCATGTTGATGTCAGATACACGCTCTCGCTATAATTTGCCAAGCTACCTACACAAATCGAATATTAACTAGAAAAATCATCATCAATCAATCATCAGTGCTACCACATAAATAAAAACGTGTTACATTTGAAATAATAAACTAAACGTAAACCTCGTTCACTAACAATCATGTATACCTAGCTTTTCCGGTAGACGTATGAAAAGAAATTAGTTATTATAAATTGTTTTCAATTGGCAGCGACCTTAGAGCAGGCAGCGACTTGATTACAATCAGTAACATAGCGTTAGCATAGCGGCTTCAGTAGGGCTGTTTGTTGTTGACCAATGGCTACACTGGACACTATGACACTGTTCTAATTGCTAAAGGCGCACTAAGCATTTAACAAATTAGAACAACAATAGTCCTACTATGCACCAGTGCGCACTCAGTGCAAGCCATTGGAAAACGCCGTAATCATAAGAGGTACTTGGTGCTTCTGTGCATGCGGATGGGGGGGGGAGTGAATTGCGAGTCTTCGAACGTGGCTGCTTTTCTGTTTGTTGAGCGACAGTGCTGAGACTGCTGGCTATGCGAGTTTCTGAATAATTACATGCATTTAAAAAATAATAACAACATGCATGACACTTCGAAATCTTGTTTCACTTACATAAACCGCAGTTCTGACAAGATACCAGTTGACTGCCGTGCTATGCCAGCTGTGTTTTACTGAAGTTGCAATCGTCTTCGTATCATTCGTAAGATCACTCTAACACGTCTCACGATTATATATACGTATGATGTTCACAATTGTCTCGTACGTATCAAACACTGCATACTCTTTTCGCATTTTCTCACATTTAAACAACATTTACATTTCAGTTGTCAGTGAATAATTACCCCTAAAATATGTAAACGGTCATTTTGACACTACACACACGCACAATAATGGCACTTTCTTCTAATTTCTTAGGGTACATGTATTATGGCCAACGGGAAAAGAACCTACAGGGAAAAGCACCTATTTTCTGTGGAAAAGTGCCAACTGTCAAACCCATGTCATGCCCCAGTCCGTGGCGGCAGTCTTTATGTCACACCCTTTCAGGGTACCGGCAACCTTTGAGTAAATGATCACTTGTCACAACTTAACCCTTATATGCCTCATTAACTTACCCTTGTAATCTGCTTCACTGACCACTTAGCAGGGATCAGTTCACTTGGACATGTTAGCCCTTCCTACCTGAAGAAAGGAGGCGGTCCGTCCGCCCCCTCCTTCTCAAATGGCCGCCAATACTCACAATATTCGCTAAATCAAGTGGTAGATTATATTTATAATGAGTTCTTACACGTAATGAAATAAATATGGAAATCAGAATACGAATACAAGGTACCATTAAGTTCATACACAAACACACATACAGCATAAAATGTAATTGTTAATAATACCTATACAGACCTTTTATGTGCTCTTGCCTACAAATTAATAAATCATTTTTTGTATTAATTATCATTTGTATTTATGATTAACCTACTCACTCAATTACAAAAACAGACTTTCAATGGTGGATCTGTTTATGCTTAGTTGCTATAACGGCTCTAAAGTCACCGCGTTTACATAATATACACCAATTTAATATACATAGATTAGTCAAGTTCCAAAGTAAAAAAAAAAAAAAAAAAAAAACATGCCTGAACCGGGTATCGAACCTCGGAATTTCTGCATTTGAAGCAGGGATAAACCCACTAGAGTAGACTGACAAGCCAACACATGAGCTGTGTCCTAAGCAGGAGGTTACAAGCTCGATTCCAATTGACACCGTTTCGATTGACACTCTGTGAAGGTGTAATTTTAATTGTTTAGAAATTATTTATTGCGTTGCGTATATAAATGTATTGCTTGAATGAACAGAATGTAAACTTCTAATAAGCTTTAGTTTTTAAAGCGGCTGACAGACTGATCGGGGCCATGCCGTTTTCTGTCATCCGCCACATTTTAATTCTATATGTACAATGAATGATGGAAATAAATAATAATAATTATAATATTAATAATAATAACAATAATAAATGAATTAAAATGCATTCTGAAAATCTGAAGTGCATAAAGTGATTAAAGACTATCACAACTGACAGCATTGTGATTGTAATAGTAATCAGGAAATCGTGAGACTTGAGAGTAGAGTTAACTTACTTGGTTCTTATGGCGCCGTTCACAACAAAATCGTAACGTCGTAATGGATTGTAATGGTAAATCATATTTATACAATGCGATTCCGATTACAATTACAATGCCGTCAATTGTGGTTGGGCTTTAATATATTGTGAGGTACTTTGATATGCGTTAACGCTAAAAACATATTAGCTGATAGTATATTAATTATCATCAATATAGTTTTACGTATGAAACGTACGTATGAAATGTACTTCCTTAAATTATAATAATGGTATTTTAGGTTTGTCTATAGTATTCTCATATTAGTCTTAGCATAGCAATAGCAATCATCTTAGTCTTAGCAAACGATTATACCGAGGGCTACAAAAACTAGTAAAATTATTATTATTATTATTATCATGAAATGTGTTGTTTATCGTCAAGTGACGGCAGCGCTAGATCAGAAGTATGTTTCGGTGAAAGAAGACAAGGACCAAACTTAAAAGATATTTTTACTAATATGGAAACTCACAAGCTCTTCCTATTGCTATATTTTAAATCATCTGGTGTATGTTTACGTAATATGGTCATAAACGTAACTTAGGCCTACCCGAAAGTAACAAGGTTGGTTAAAAATGTAAACTAACTAGCCTTCTAATTCGATATGGCCCATTTGTAATTGAATCTCTTGCTCACAGTGGATTGGTGATGAAGCATGATCAATTGAATATTTGAAAAACTTACTGATTTCTGTTTTAACAAGCAAGTCAGACAAATAAACAACTGTGGCGATGCAAATGATACAACATGCAAACACAGCCTGCTGATGTCCTCGGCGCTCTCGTAGGGTCAACGCTGTTGCCGCTCGAGTCTAGTTTACATTTTAAAATTTGAACTATAATAAAGCATTAGTTTATGTGGTGATGTGTACTTTTTTTTGATAAGGATAATACCGATCATAATTATTTCCATATATTCTTCATAGAGAACTAGCAACGACGTCGCCGAGAAAATAAAACATGCATTCTGCAATCCCTGCATGTTTGTATTTTTTCAGTTAAATTTCGGTCGGTGCACCTTCTATTTAGTGCAGACATTTTATTTATTTATTGTCTAAATAGTCAGCAACCGTAAGTTTTTTTTTAACACTTTGACCAAATATTATAATTAGTTCGCCAATTGAAGTTCATTTTATTTTATTTCACCATGCGACTTGTACATGGTACAAATATTGGTACAAACTACAAATAAAGATAGGCCCTATACTATACATACAAAGTAAAATATACGTAACAAACATGTTTAACTTAATTTTTTCAGGAATTGATGCGTTAATTACTATAACAGGTTCTGTTTAACTGTTGTGTCTATAAATTTGAAACAATCGTTACAACAACCATTGATATGAAATAAAATTGTAACTTGAACGGGATGTTTCGTTCAAGTTACAATTTAATTTCATTATTACTGGGCCGCAAAAGTTTAAAATGTGAATTAACCATTGATATGTTTAATAATATAAAATACTCAGTATTTACATAAGAAAATCGGACGTACGTAAAGTTAGCAAACCAATATGTTGATCAAACTTACTAAACATTCACAAAAGTTTGATCACGGATGATCATTTATGATCCCCGAACAATACGGATTGATCACAATTAGCACAATAATTATGGCAATTAACAAGTGTGGTATGCCAACTTAACGCCAGCATGCCAAATTAATAAAATACTATTGCACAAATGATCATCAATCATCAATGATCAGTACCTCAAAATTCTTGATCACCAACCCCAAGGTAATTAATCAACATATAATAAGTGGTCTGCTAAATTACGCAGCGAACCAACTTCCGATTTCAGCCGCGATTTCTCTCAATCTGTTAAGAACAAATATATAAAGTTAGCACACCACAGACGTGATCAAAATATCAACAAACGTACAAAACGTTTAACCATGTGTGATCCCAGAATAATAGAGTTTGTTCGCAATCAACACACTTATTATGACAATTAATATACTTGCTGTATTAACTTAATACTAGCACATCACTGAGCAGAAACGAGATCGATACACATACCTTCCGGATGGTCACGGTTTGATCACCAATGATCAGCACATATCATCCATGGATCACGCTTAATAAACACGTTAACATTAATTATAACTGGTGTGACAAAGAAACGCTACACACCATCGGAATTTCGTCTTGGTTTGGCTCATATGTGTCAAACCCCGGTATTGTGTGTGATCAAGAATTTTGAGGTACTGATCATTGATGATCAAGCTGTGATCAACTTATCGGTGTTTGTTTCAACTGTTCTTCATTAATTTGCCCTGCTGGGAGTAATTTGATATTATCGTGCATATTAATTGCCCTAATTAGTATACTAATGGTGATCAACATGAACTGAGGGCTGATCAAGCTTCCTGACGGCCGTTCTTATCAGATTGAGAGAAATCGCGGCTGAAATCGGAAGTTGGTTCGGAATTTTGAAGTATTGATCATTGATGATCAAGCTGTGATCAACTTATTAGTGTTAGATGCAATAGTATTTTATTAATTTGGCATGCTGGCGTTAAGTTGGCATACCACACTTGTTAATTGCCATAATTATTGTGCTAATTGTGATCAATCCGTATTGTTCGGGGATCATAAATGATCATCCGTGATCAAACTTTTGTGAATGTTTAGAAGGTTTGATCAACATATTGGTTTGCTTACTGTACGTACGTGAAAATAGGTTCCTCAAAAAATAAAAATGTACTGTAATCGAGATTGTAGATGTGTCGCGTGACATTACATCGCATGGCTTGTCTTGTCCATCACGTATAAACTTCGGGGTATGCGAGACCAACATAACGATGTCAATCATCCCCTTTTTTTCTGCTCACGTCCTACAAGCAGCTCCAAACCAAATGGACCTTCAACGCTTTCGCTTCTACCATTATACTCTTTAATTGATGTCTCTGTAGCGTATAGCTAATACTATATATATATCAAATCAATATCGAAATAAACCTGCATTTACTCAAAATGTTCATATCATACAGCTGTCGTTGCACATCCCTTACGTGACCGAACCAAAACGCCGATAATCCGAGTCTCATATCTCCTGCGACGATATGGATACGTCGATGTACTTGACGCTCCCGTCCGTCTTATATATACATAATTCCAACGTTTCGGTGAGATCTCCCTGGGCATTATCAAGGAAACCGATACCAAAACAAAATAATATGTAAAGCAAAAACAAATCTACTTTAGTTAGTATATGAATGCTGATAATATTGTACTTATTGTATATCATACTTTCAATTACAAACTACAAACTCAACCCACTACGAAAACAATTAATTGCATGTGGCCCAATCAGAATATTATCTTGGACACTACAGAGTTATGTTTTCTAAATATATATGTAATGCAAAGGTAGCTTTCAATAGACGTCACGTGGCGGCCATTATGAGGTACACATTGCTTGTTTACATTTGTTCCGTCAATAGAAGACACATAGGGTATCCAGGAAATATCACAGTTTCAAGCCGTATAGATTGATGTGTGGAGTTAAAAGTTCAAGAAAATGATAACACATGCAAATGATTGTCTTCAAACAGAGTTTACGCGTTCTTATTTTGTTTTCAGTCATAATACGGAACCTTTGTTTGAAAACAGTTGATGTGTCAGTCAAAGGACATCTGCAATATTGCAACAATGCAGTGTCGGAAGAATGTAAACAAATGTTTACAGAGTACCTCAGTACAAGGTCCACTAGATCGCTTGTAGCGCGCGCGCAGCGCGCGCGAAGTAAGGTCATCTAACCTATTTCCATAATGTTAAAAATCCCATGTTATTCAAATGGGAGAATCATTCAGAAAAACAAATGAATTGATCTGTCAAAACAAATTATGGGCCAAAAAGACAAAATAACAATCGGTAATGAGATTTTGTCTTAACATTCTATATATATATATTTTGTTATACTTTACGCGTAAATATACATTATTGGTGAGGATTATTTAAATAATAATGCGATTTTTGTAGTTGGATCCAAAATGGCGATTTTGGATCTCATTCAATGACCTTACTTTGCGCTTCGCAATTACTCCGCTAGGAGTAAATCCAGTAGACCTTGCCTCAGTATGGCTACCGTGCGATGCCGGAAATGACGTTGATGCAAGCTCCCTAAATTTTCATACTTTAAAATAATATTACTAGATGCAAATGATCAGCATTGTACCAAACAGTAATAAAGTGCGAGGTAATGAATCAAGTGCACTCTCTACCTCATACCTTCACATCTTTACTACATTTTGTGAGGGAAATTCAAAATATATTTCCGAAACTTTTCCGTAACGATGAACTCGGAAAATTTCCTGTGGAAATATTTCCAATTTACATCCCTATGGCCAGATAGAAGTGGACGAAACGTTGGAATAAAAATTAAACGAATAGCATGAATTAACCCTAAAAAGCATGTAACTTACACAAGTACAACATTAATTGCATCCGCAAAACCTACACCACAATAAATAAATATATGATATGCATCAGTAACAGCATCACCTTCAAATTTCATAGACTGAAGTCAAAGATTACTGACTCAGTAATATTTTCTGAAATACAAAACGAGACGTCCACCCATATCCGTAAACTCAATAAACAAAATGAACATGGCCTCTAACAATGTCCATAATAATCAAGAAAAAAATATGAGCATGGATGTACAAGGAAAATATATGCACTGCGTCTCGTATATGTCTGTAAGTACAAAAAAAACATATGCACGAAGTCTACCAATGTCACGTTAGTTGGCTAGTATGATAATACGATTTTATGAATTATTGAATGAAGAGATTGCAATTGTAATAGAAGATTGCTCCGTCTGGGGATCGAGCCCAGATCCTCCAGCTCCAGGGGCTGCCGCGGTCGTGTGTGATGGACCATGTGTCAACAATCACAAATAAATAGCAATGTAATAGAGATTTGTTCCCGCCGCACCGGTAGATTAAAATTGGAAAAAGCACCGGTGTACTTTTAGCCGGATGATTGGGTTCGTTCGACACCCCGTCGGGGCAAACTTTTATTACAATTGCTATCTCTTCATATGTACTCAAGTACAGCACTGTAGACATTTGGCAACTGCGCCTCCACTGATGGGGACAGTATTTTCCCTAACAGGAAAGGTTTTGGGGTATTTTGACGTCAGGCATACGAACCCGCTACAATTTGCTAGTCTATAAGCAACTCGAATTTTAACTAAGAAAATCAGCCCCGCTATTTTTTCTGGTCTTTTTCGTTTTTGTGTGAAGTAGGTAAATAATAAACTATGACATTGCAATCAATCAATCATCAGCGTTACGTTGGAAATAATAAACTAAACGTAAACATATTTGATTAAAAAGCATGTGGGCCTACATAATTATAGCTTTTTCCGTAGACGTTTGAAAAAACAAATTGTTTTATCTACAGATATTAGTTTCGTATTAGCTATAAATAAATCCATCCATCCATCCATCTATTAATTATACAAAATAAGAAAATATATATAGCCGTGTACAACGGCTCGAGTGGTGGGAGTGGGACACCAACTATCGCGAGGTGCAATCCCACGTATGGCTTTCATCTTTATTATTCATCATTCACTCATCGTCTACAAAAGCATTATACGGCATCACATGTTTACAATTGTTTCTAATCGGCAGCGGCTATAGGTTGATTGCAACCAACAATAACATAGCGGTAGCATTCAGTAGGATTGTTTATTGTTGGTACAAAAAGGTACTTCGGTGCTTCTGTGTGGGTGGGGGGGGGGGGGGGGAGAGGGGGGGGAAGCGAGTATTCGAACACGGCTGTTTCGCTGTGTGTTGTGCGAATGTGCTGACACTTTTGGCTAAGCGGGTTTCTGAATCATTACATGTATTTACAAACAAACTAATAAAAACATACACGACACCACGACACTAATTAGAAATCTTGTTTCACTTACTTACAAGGCTGTGCTGACAAGATACGCTTGGAGACTGCCGTGCTATAGCCCCTGTGTTTTACTGAAGTTGCGATCGTCTTCTTATCATTAATAATCATAAGACCACTATCTCACTTCTCACGATCATTTATTATCGCAATTATGACGTATCAAATACTCTGTATACTTTTTTCGCACTTTCTCACTTTCTCAATTTTAAACAAAACTTACATTTTTGTTTTCGGTGAATATTTACCCCGCAAATATGCAAACGCTCATTTTGACACTACACACGCATAAAAATGGCACTTTCTTCAAATGTCTTAAACACAACACTGCACTAGCAAAGTAAAACACGTGTTAATTCATTATTACATTTATAATTTACGTTAAATTAAGATAATTGTAATAGCTGAATAATCACACACACTATGCACAGTCAAGTGGTCAAGCAAGAATGCGGGTGAACTCCAGCCACAGACGGACCGAACACGTGTTTTGAACAAAGGGTTGGTGGGAGGGGTTGATCTACCTGAACTGGTGACAAAGCGGCTGGATGAAGATGGGCGGGGGGAGGGGAAGTGGAGGGAGGATTTGTATAACGGTTAAAAAATTCAAATATCCGCCTGCAACCGAAAAAGGGAGCGTGGCTCCCGTTGGGGGGGGGGGGGGGGGGCTGGAGGGGCAATAACGGTTGACACGTATTTAATTCCAATTGTGTAGGCCTCCATTACGGCTAAGTAGAGTTTTGATTCAAATATCAGACCGATATCCAATAAACGTTTTTTTTTTGTTTTACAATAAACAGTCGCTACTTTAGCGCGTGTGCCTTTTGCATAGCCATATTTATTTCCAATTACAAATGCAACGGCACAATGTATAAGGGGTTCACTTCTTTTAAACAAATCCTGAACCCTTATTTAAAGTCATGCTTAACTGGACCCACAAGCAATGTGCTGACCCCGAATGTTTCACTCGAAACTCACATGTCTTGGTTCGAACCCTAGCTAGGTATACAGAGGGAAACATAATAGCAAATCTTCGTTGAAGCCTGCGTCTCAATGCGCGTTCACGGATAGTGATGACAGTGACTCCCAATCACTAATATAGACCTGCTTGCATTCGAATGTATGATGGAATAATGACTAACTTCCTGGTCGAACTATTTCCAGCTCTTGTTCTTCGATTTGTGGATTATTCGCTTTCGAGGTGAGATCGCGATTCTGATTCAGATTACCTACATATAAAGAATAAATTGGTATTGTTAATGATTAGATATAAATTAACATACATTTTATTTATTGAACAGGGAACTATTGCATTCCAACCAATTATTCCAAAACACTGTAGGACCTTATGTATGACAACATGCAATTTCTTCGTCAAAATGTGATAACTCCCCCTTTTCCCCTCGGTAAACTAAGTAATTGTGTATTAGGACCATAATTAACCTACAATACAAAACCACTAGCGGAGTATTACTCAATGTAGTGCATCTTTATCTTCCTTCAACAGGGAGAGTACAAGTGCTATTCAGCTAACTGACAATAAACAAACCTAACATACCATTATTACAATTTAACGAAGCGAAGTACATTTCATACACAGGCAACAGTATAAAGATTGTTCGCAAAATGTGGAAACGGTAAAAACACACCTAAATATTATCACTCTTATGTAAATCAGGAGTCCTGAGGAGCACATATACTTTATTTAAGTTAATCATCCCGGTTATTCTTAATGCTGTTTAATCCTATATCCATGGGTATATTCTACGAGTAAATTTACATAATGTCGATGCAATTGTGTTAATCCCATATCCATGTCTCGGAGATCTTTAAACCAATAGAAAGTCTCCGGTCATACCCATCGTCTCGATTGGCCAAGTTGAAAAATTGATTGATAGATTGATATTTGGGCTTAACGTCTCATATTTTTGCAACGAGGCTAATCGAGACAATGAGTGGATGAATTATGAAGATAATGGGGGGTGGTAAGAGGTAAAGGGCCAGTGGAGGGCGGGGAAGAAAGGGGAAAAGGGAGGAAAAGGGAGTAGGGAGCATGTGGACTGCTTTTCGTTCGTCTGACTTCTCCTCGACCTGTCCGGCTAAGGTGGCCCTACCAGAAGCATACGCTTCCGCCGGAATAGCTCCAGGAGTCATCAAAGCGCACAAACCTGCCCACCACGATAAGGTAGGCCAATTTGAAAAAATGTGGGATGTAAAACCCAAATACCATGATCCGAAATGTGGGAATTTTCAGAATGTATGCCGTTGTCAAGCAGATCAACTATATTTTGCTTTTTCAACTATTTCCCTTTGAAAAGCTTTCAGGTAATTTGAGATAACTAAGTAAGATGTGTGAGATTTGTTTTGTTATTATTTGTTTATTTCTAATTTTTAATTTATATCATTTCAATTTTACAAAAAAAAAAAACACTCAAAAATAGACTAGATGCATTCTGGTTGCAAGAAAAACACGTCTAAGAGGAGTGGTTAGCTGTCAATTTGTCATTGTTGTTCTATTGTTAAATCATCAATGGCGCTGAAAGGAGGTTGCTTTGAAGCGCCGTATTTTATATGTTAGTTCTGATCCCTCTTATAGAAGACTCAAAACTTACATAGATGCCGCTGCTAAAAATAAACTGTGAACAACTTTTTTTAAATTTAAATTTAATTTAAATTTAAAAATTATTCCATGTATTTTAATGTATGCATTTATATGTTGTATTGATTTGATTTGAATAGTTATTATCACTGAATTTTCAAACACCTTTGTTGTCGTTTTGTGTTCGTCCAAAACAATATTAATTGGATATGCAACAATATTTGTTCTTACTCGTCTATTCTCATTATTTTCTCTGTCTCATATCCAAATGGAGGGGTCTATTATCAGTTCTGAAGATTTCTTAAATTTATTAAAAAAAGTAAATTCTCATTATTTAGAACAATTAAAAGCAAGTAAATTACAATTGTTTGCGTATGTGACATACCAGCAAAACTTTAAACTTAATTATCCCAATTTCATGAATATGTGGATATGGGACAAGTAACCACCAAGCCGCCGACGACTTGTGTCATTGTCGTTGTACTTCTCAAGGTCTGTGAGCTAATCTTATACTCGCGAATAACGATGCGATGCGATTACGAAACTTGTGGCTTATAACGTAGATTTGCAAATGTAAGTTAAATAAACGGCACTTGTCACCCCTACTTATTGTGACATGAAAGTGATATATAATATATATGCATAGATTAAACATTTATTGGTATATAGTCGTGTGGTGACAAGAAGTCAGACACAAGGGCACTGTTTCTACACGAAGTGCATAATTAGTTATCGAGGTACGGCCCTCTCCAGCCTTGATGAAGCGATATTGTTGAGATGTCCCAAACCCCCGAGCAGGTAGACCACCCTTTCGACGTGCAGGTAGCGCAGGTTGCATTTGTTTCATCAAGGGGTGAACACGTTCAAGGGATAGAAACCTCGTGGAAAATACTAGGAAGTGCAATCAAAAGCGTAGGAGGGGGGATCACGATAAGGGTGTCATGCGCAATAGATATCTCTGGCTCGATATTAATGAAGTTGAAAATAATAGCATCATTTGCGCATGAACACTAGAATAAACCGAACTGCATAATAGGGAAGTCTCAGATTTTTGTATAATGTTATTATCATTATAACATTTTTGGTAAAAAAGGTTTTACTTTATGTCCAAGAGCATATTTTCATTTATAAAATCCACGTACAAAATTTGCACTTCAATACGACAGGAAAAAACCCCATGACGTCAGTTATCATCACTATTTAAATTTGCACTATTAAATTTAAGTTTTTTTATTCACTATCACCTCCAAAGGAGTATATTAAATTCTAACATCGTCTTTAACATGTTCAAATTCGCAATATTTTAGCGGAATTTAGGGTGTTCAAACTTTTTGATGGAGAACATATGAATAGGTAAGCCCCGTACAATTCGCGATCGCGAAATCGCATTATTGTTGTGAATATTACTTCATGTGATAAAATGTAAACGTTTAATAGATAGGAGTCCAGAAATATAAAAATTAAGAAACGAAATTCGCGAAATTGGTATTATAATACCGCAATTAGCAAAATGTCCTGTTCTACGCGAAATAACCACGAAATCTCGCAAAACTACCATCTCAATTTTCCCATCAACAGTGAACATTTATTAGTTATTTATTTTTTATGTTTTTTATTAACGCTTACTTTTTAAAATCTAAATGATGCTTATTTAGAAAATTTGAATAAGATCCGCCAACGATCTAGGATAGGCCTACATCGATTGTGTCGCAACTCGTGGGAACTATGGATACTACAATGGCCCAGAAGGCTGTGAAACAATGGGACGTTTCGGAGCTACGGACCTGGCGCGCTCTACTTTCAGCTTTGAGGGAAGTCTCACGCATTTTTTTTATTTGCTTACTGGTTACCTCAAGTTAAAATAAACAAGAACTAATTGGTTTCGGCTCGAAAGGTGCATTAACATCGCTTTAACAGCAAGTCAAAGATACTGCTGTCAAAACACGCTCAGAAACGGACCTGCGCCATCTTGCTCGTGATTAAAAGGTTCTGACGTCATATGTCAGCAAACAATTATTTTATATCATACAAATAGTACTGAAATCCCTCCCTTTAGTAGATTATTGCTCTCATAAGACTCTAACTGAACCAACGTTTATTTATAGTTAGTAAATGAACACAACTCAACATTAATTATCAACAATATGTTAAATAATTGCATTTTTTAATACACGTTTTGGTTAATATTGTATCAAAATGTATTTTCTGAAGAAAACAGTGGTATAAAAGACATTGTTGTAAAGTCACTGCATCCTAGATAATGTAAAATGTCCAACTTAATATCGTTGATATTATTAAGAATACTTCAAGGCGCAGTTGTTTACATGACATGACGTCAAGAGCCGTTTTTCAATTACGGAACAAGAAGTTCCAAATTTCAAACTTTAAATGCTAATAGAATTGAAAATATACGCTTTTCAGATATAAAAATTATACCGCCCGTATTTTTAGATAATGATCTTCCATTTTTAGGTACTTTGAAGAATATTTATTTTTGATGAGACTTCCCTAGTAACACATTTCATCATATTATGATGTCACAGGCCGTTTAACAATAAAGTAGTGGGAAAGAAAATATGCTTATAACATTGTGGCTTCACAGAAGTGTAACTACGTACTTCTTAAAATAAAAATATAACTACATTGCAATCGGTTAACATAGTCTTTCTTTATCAAATTAAAGTATTTTAGTACCTACATTGAGTTTAGATTAGTCCAGATACGGGTTTTAATCAAACGGCGTCATTCTTTACGGATTACGTAATTAAAACCGTCACAGATTGTAACCCAAGGGGGCGAGGTCACTAGATGTCATCAGAGATTGTGTGTATGGTCAAGCTCTATGATATCATGTGGCTGCGAACAATATACATGTTATTGTTTGGTATCGCAACGATCAATTAATCAAAATCATTGTTTATGGGGCTTATTGACGGATTAATTCCTGATTATCTTAATAAGAACACATTGTAGAGTTTGTGGCTACATTGCAATCGGTTAACATAGTCTTTCTTGATAATATTAAAGTATTTTGATACCTACATTGAGTTTAAATAAGTCCAGATACGGGTTTTAATCAATGGGTGTCTTTGTTAACGGATAACGTAATTAAAACCGTCACAGATCGTTACCCAAGGGGGCGAGGTCACTAATTTCAATCAGAGATTGTGTGTCTGGTCTTGCTCTACCACATCATGTGGGTGCGAACAATAAACATGTGTTTGTTTTGTATCGCAATGATCAATTAATCAAAATCATTGTTTATGGGGCTTATTGACGATTTAATTCCCGATTATCTTAAAAAGTACAAATTGTAGAGTTTGTGGCTACATTGCAATCGGTTAACATAGTCTTTCTTGATAATATTAAAGTATTTTAATACCTACATTGAGTTTAGATAAGTCCAGATACGGGTTTTAATCAATGGGTGTCTTTGTTAACGGATTACGTAATTAAAACCGTCACAGATTGTTACCCAAGGGGGCGAGGTCACTTATTTCAATCAGAGATTGTGTGTATGGTCTAGCTCTATGATATCATGTTGCTGCGAACAATATACATCTTATTGTTTGGTATCGCAATGATCAATTAATCAAAATCATTGTTTATGGGGCATATTTCCGGATTAATTCCCGATTATCTTAAAAAGTGCAAATTGTAGAGGTTGTGGCTACATTGCAATCGGTTAACATAGTCTTTCTTGATAATATTAAACTATTTTGATACCTACATTGAGTTTAGATAAGTCCAGATACGGGTTTTAATCAATGGGTGTCTTTGTTAACGGATTACGTAATTAAAACCGTCACAGATTGTTACCCAAGGGGGCGAGGTCACTTATTTCAATCAGAGATTGTGTGTATGGTCTAGCTCTATGATATCATGTGGCTGCGAACAATATACATCTTATTGTTTGGTATCGTAATGATCAATTAATCAAAATCATTGTTTATGGGGCTTGTTGACGGATTAATTCCCGATTATCTTAAAAAGTACAAATTGTAGAGTTTGTGGCTACATCGCAATCGGTTAACATAGCTTTTCTTTATAATATTAAAGTATTTTAGTACCTACATTGAGTTTAGATAAGTCCAGATACGGGTTTTAATCAATGGGTGTCTTTGTTAACGGATTACGTAATTAAAACCGTCACAGATTGTAACCCAAGGGGGCGAGGTCACTTATTTCAATCAGAGATTGTGTGTCTGGTCTTGCTCTACTACATCATGTGGGTGCGAACAATATACATGTGTTTGTTTTGTATCGCAATGATCAATTAATCAAAATCATTGTTTATGGGGCATATTTCCGGATTAATTCCCGATTATCTTAAAAAGTACAAATTGTAGAGTTTGTGGCTACAGTGCAATCGGTTAACATAGTCTTTATTGATAATACTAAAGTATTTTGATACCTACATTGAGTTTAGATAAGTCCAGATACGGGTTTTAATCAATGGGTGTCTTTGTTAACGGATTACGTAATTAAAACCGTCACAGATTGTTACCCAAGGGGGCGAGGTCACTTATTTCAATCAGAGATTGTGTGTATGGTCTAGCTCTATGATATCATGTGGCTGCGAACAATATACATCTTATTGTTTGGTATCGCAATGATCAATTAATCAAAATCATTGTTTATGGGGCATATTTCCGGATTAATTCCCGATTATCTTAATAAGTGCAAATTGTAGAGTTTGTGGCTACATTGCAATCGGTTAACATAGTCTTTCTTTATAATATTAAAGTATTTTGATACCTACATTGAGTTTAGATTAGTCCAGATACGGGTTTTAATCAATGGGTGTCTTTGTTTACGGATTACGTAATTAAAACCGTCACAGATTGTAACCCAAGGGGGCGAGGTCACTAAATGTCATCGGAGATTGTGTGTATGGTCTAGCTCTATGATATCATGTGGCTGCGAACAATATACATCTTATTGTTTGGTATCGTAATGATCAATTAATCAAAATCATTGTTTATGGGGCTTATTGACGGATTAATTCCCGATTATCTTAAAAAGTACAAATTGTAGAGTTTGTGGCTACATCGCAATCGGTTAACATAGCTTTTTTTTATAATATTAAAGTATTTTAGTACCTACATTGAGTTTAGATAAGTCCAGATACGGGTTTTAATCAATGGGTGTCTTTGTTAACGGATTACGTAATTAAAACCGTCACAGATTGTTACCCAAGGGGGCGAGGTCACTAAATGTCATCAGAGATTGTGTGTATGGTCTAGCTCTATGATATCATGTGGCTGCGAACAATATAAATCTTATTGTTTGGTATCGCAACGATTAATTAATCAAAATCATTGTTTATGGGGCATATTCACGGATTAATTCCCAATTATCTTAATAAGTACAAATTGTAGAGTTTGTGGCTACATTGCAATCGATTAACATAGTCTTTCTTTTTCAAATTAGAGTATGTAAGTACCTACATTGAGTTTAGATTAGTCCAGATACGGGTTTTAATCAATGGGTGTCTTTGTTAACGGATTACGTAATTAAAACTGTCACAGATTGTAACCCAAGGGGGCAAGGTCACTAAATGTCATCAGAGATTGTGTGTATGGTCTAGCTCTATGATATCATGTGGCTGCGAACAATATACATCTTATTGTTTGGTATCGTAATGATCAATTAATCAAAATCATTGTTTATGGGGCTTATTGACGGATTAATTCCCGATTATCTTAAAAAGTACAAATTGTAGAGTTTGTGGCTACATCGCAATCGGTTAACATAGCTTTTCTTTATAATATTAAAGTATTTTAGTACCTACATTGAGTTTAGATAAGTCCAGATACGGGTTTTAATCAATGGGTGTCTTTGTTAACGGATTACGTAATTAAAACCGTCACAGATTGTAACCCAAGGGGGCGAGGTCACTAAATGTCATCAGAGATTGTGTGTATGGTCTAGCTCTATGATATCATGTGGCTGCGAACAATATACATCTTATTGTTTGGTATCGCAACGATCAATTAATCAAAATCATTGTTTATGGGGCATATTCACGGATTAATTCCCAATTATCTTAAAAAGTACAAATTGTAGAGTTTGTGGCTACATTGCAATCGGTTAACATAGTCTTTCTTTATAATATTAAAGAATTTTGATACCTACATTGAGTTTAGATTAGTCCAGATACGGGTTTTAATCAATGGGTGTCTTTGTTTACGGATTACGTAATTAAAACCGTCACAGATTGTAACCCAAGGGGGCGAGGTCACTAAATGTCATCAAAGATTGTGTGTATGGTCTAGCTCTATGATATCATGTGGCTGCGAACAATATACATCTTATTGTTTGGTATCGCAACGATCAATTAATCAAAATCATTGTTTATGGGGCATATTGACGGATTAATTCCCAATTATCTTAATAAGTACAAATTGTAGAGTTTGTGGCTACATTGCAATCGGTTAACATAGTCTTTCTTTATCAAATTAAAGTATTTTGATACCTACATTGAGTTTAGATAAGTCCAGATACGGGTTTTAATCAATGGGTGTCTTTGTTAACGGATTACGTAATTAAAACCGTCACAGATTGTGACCCAAGGGGGCGAGGTCACTTATTTCAATCAGAGATTGTGTGTCTGGTCTTGCTCTACCACATCATGTGGGTGCGAACAATATACATCTTATTGTTTGGTATCGCAACGATCAATTAATCAAAATCATTGTTTATGGGGCATATTGACGGATTAATTCCCAATTATCTTAATAAGTACAAATTGTAGAGTTTGTGGCTACATTGCAATCGGTTAACATAGTCTTTCTTTATCAAATTAAAGTATTTTGATACCTACATTGAGTTTAGATAAGTCCAGATACGGGTTTTAATCAATGGGTGTCTTTGTTAACGGATTACGTAATTAAAACCGTCACAGATTGTGACCCAAGGGGGCGAGGTCACTTATTTCAATCAGAGATTGTGTGTCTGGTCTTGCTCTACCACATCATGTGGGTGCGAACAATATACATCTTATTGTTTGGTATCGCAACGATCAATTAATCAAAATCATTGTTTATGGGGCATATTGACGGATTAATTCCCAATTATCTTAATAAGAACAAATTGTAGAGTTTGTGGCTACATCGCAATCGGTTAACATAGCTTTTCTTTATAATATAAAAGTATTTTAGTACCTACATTGAGTTTAGATAAGTCCAGATACGGGTTTTAATCAATGGGTGTCTTTGTTAACGGATTACGTAATTAAAACCGTCACAGATTGTTACCCAAGGGGGCGAGGTCACTTATTTCAATCAGAGATTGTGTGTATGGTCTAGCACTATGATATCATGTGGCTGCGAACAATATACATCTTATTGTTTGGTATCGCAATGATCAATTAATCAAAATCATTGTTTATGGGGCATATTTCCGGATTAATTCCCGATTATCTTAAAAAGTACAAATTGTAGAGGTTGTGGCTACATTGCAATCGGTTAACATAGTCTTTCTTGATAATATTAAAGTATTTTGATACCTACATTGAGTTTAGATAAGTCCAGATACGGGTTTTAATCAATGGGTGTCTTTGTTAACGGATTACGTAATATAAACCGTCACAGTTTGAAACCAAAGGGGGCGAGGTCACTAAATGTCATCAGAGATTGTGTGTATGGTCTTGCTCTATGATATCATGTGGCTGCGAATAATATACATGTTATTTTTTGGTATCGCAATGATCAATTAATCAAAATCATTGTTTATGGGGCTTATTGACGGAGTAATTCCCGATTATCTTAAAAAGTACAAATTGTAGAGTTTGTGGCTACATCGCAATCGGTTAACATAGCTTTTTTTTATAATATTTAAGTATTTTAGTACCTACATTGAGTTTAGATAAGTCCAGATACGGGTTTTAATCAATGGGTGTCTTTGTTAACGGATTACGTAATATAAACCGTCACAGATTGTAACCAAAGGGGGCGAGGTCACTTATTTCAATCAGAGATTGTGTGTATGGTCTAGCTCTATGATATCATGTGGCTGCGAACAATATACATGTTATTTTTTGGTATCGCAATGATCAATTAATCAAAATCATTGTTTATGGGGCATATTGACGGATTAATTCCCAATTATCTTAATAAGTACAAATTGTAGACTTTGTGGCTACATTGCAATCGGTTAACATAGTCTTTCTTTATCAAATTAAAGTATTTTGATACCTACATTGAGTTTAGATAAGTCCAGATACGGGTTTTAATCAATGGGTGTCTTTGTTTACGGATTACGTAATTAAAACCGTCACAGATTGTAACCCAAGGGGGCGAGGTCACTAAATGTCATCAGAGATTGTGTGTATGGTCTAGCTCTATGATATCATGTGGCTGCGAACAATATACATCTTATTGTTTGGTATCGCAACGATCAATTAATCAAAATCATTGTTTATGGGGCATATTGACGGATTAATTCCCAATTATCTTAATAAGTACAAATTGTAGAGTTTGTGGCTACATTGCAATCGGTTAACATAGTCTTTCTTTATCAAATTAAAGTATTTTGATACCTACATTGAGTTTAGATAAGTCCAGATACGGGTTTTAATCAATGGGTGTCTTTGTTAACCGATTACGTAATTAAAACCGTCACAGATTGTAACCCAAGGGGGCGAGGTCACTAAATGTCATCAGAGATTGTGTGTATGGTCTAGCTCTATGATATCATGTGGCTGCGAACAATATACATGTTATTGTTTGGTATCGCAACGATCAATTAATCAAAATCATTGTTTATGGGGCATATTGACGGATTAATTCCCAATTATCTTAATAAGTACAAATTGTAGAGTTTGTGGCTACATTGCAATCGGTTAACATAGTCTTTCTTGATAATATTAAAGTATTTTGATACCTACATTGAGTTTAGATAAGTCCAGATACGGGTTTTAATCAATGGGTGTCTTTGTTAACCGATTACGTAATTAAAACCGTCACAGATTGTAACCCAAGGGGGCGAGGTCACTTATTTCAATCAGAGATTGTGTGTCTGGTCTTGCTCTACCACATCATGTGTGTGCGAACAATATACATGTGTTTGTTTTGTATCGCAATGATCAATTAATCAAAATCATTGTTTATGGGGCTTATTGACGGATTAATTCCCGATTATCTTAAAAAGTACAAATTGTAGAGTTTGTGGCTACTTCGCAATCGGTTAACATAGCTTTTCCTTATAATATTAAAGTATTTTAGTACCTATATTGAGTTTAGATAAGTCCAGATACGGGTTTTAATCAATTGGTGTCTTTGTTAACGGATTACGTAATTAAAACCGTCACAGATTGTAACCCAAGGGGGCGAGGTCACTAAATGTCATCAGAGATTGTGTGTCTGGTCTTGCTCTACCACATCATGTGGGTTCGAACAATAAACATCTGTTTGTTTGGTATCGCGACGATTAATTAATCAAAATCATTGTTTATGGGGCATATTCCCGGATTAATTCCCGATTATCTTAATAAGTACAAATTGTAGAGCTTGTACCTACATTGCAATCGGTTAACATAGTCTTTCTTTATAATATTAAAGCATTTAAGTACCAAATTGAGTTTAGATTAGTCCAGATACGGGTTTTAATCAAATGTCGTCATTCTTTACGGATTACGTAATTAAAACCGTCACAGATTGTAACCCAAGGGGGCGAGGTCACTAAATGTCATCAGAGATTGTGTGTATGGTCTAGCTCTACCACATCATGTGGGTGCGAACAATATACATGTGTTCGTTTGGTATCGCGCAGTCAATTAATCAAAATCATTGTTTATGGGGCATATTTCCGGATTAATTCCCGATTATCTTAAAAAGTACAAATTGTAGAGTTTGTGGCTACATTGCAATCGGTTAACATAGTCTTTCTTGATAATATTAAAGTATTTTGATACCTGCATTGAGTTTAGATAAGTCCAGATACGGGTTTTAATCAATGGGTGTCTTTGTTAACGGATTACGTAATTAAAACCGTCACAGATTGTTACTCAAGGGGGCGAGGTCACTAAATGTCATCAGAGATTGTGTGTATGGTCTAGCTTTATGGTATCATGTGGCTGCGAACAATATACATGTTATTGTTTGGTATCGCAATGATCAATTAATCAAAATCATTGTTTATGGGGCATATTGACGGATTAATTCCCAATTATCTTAATAAGTACAAATTGTAGAGTTTGTGGCTACATTGCAATCGGTTAACATAGTCTTTCTTTATCAAATTAAAGTATTTTGATACCTACATTGAGTTTAGATAAGTCCAGATACGGGTTTTAATCAATGGGTGTCTTTGTTAACCGATTACGTAATTAAAACCGTCACAGATTGTAACCCAACGGGGCGAGGTCACTTATATCAATCAGAGATTGTGTGTCTGGTCTTGCTCTACCACATCATGTGGGTGCGAACAATATACATGTGTTTGTTTGGTATCGCAATGATCAATTAATCAAAATCATTGTTTATGGGCCATATTTCCGGATTAATTTCCAATTATCTTAATAATTACAAATTGTAGAGTTTGTGGCTACATTGCAATCGGTTAACATAGTCTTTTTTAATAATATTAAAGTATTTTAGTACCTACATCGAGTTTAGATTAGTCCAGATACGGGTTTTAATCA
Source organism: Isoperla grammatica (assembly GCA_945910005.1). Classification (NCBI taxonomy): domain Eukaryota; kingdom Metazoa; phylum Arthropoda; class Insecta; order Plecoptera; family Perlodidae; genus Isoperla; species Isoperla grammatica. The sequence goes on from OX246741.1 coordinate 24,725,770, forward strand.
ATAGGCGTCTTTCTTTACGGATTACGTAATTAAAACCGTCACAGATTGTAACCCAAGTGGGCGAGGTCAATAATTTTCATCAGAGACTGTGTGTATAGTCTTGTTCTATGACATCATGTGGGTTATAACACTAAACATCTGTTAGTTTGGTATCGCAACGATCAATTAATCAAAATCATTGTTTATGGGGCATATTTCCGGATTAATTCCCGATTATTTTAATAAGTACAAATTGTAGAGCTTGTACCTACATTGCAATCGGTTTACATAGTCTTTCTTAATAATTTTAAAGTATTTTAGTACCTACATCGAGTTTAGATTAGTCCAGATACGGGTTTTAATCAATAGGCGTCCTTCTTACGGATTACGTAATTAAAACCGTCACAGATTGTAACCCAAGGGGGCGAGGTCACTAATTTTCATCAGAGATTGTGTGTATGGTCTTGTTCTATGACATCATGTGGGTTTTAACACTAAACATCTGTTTGTTTGGTATCGCGACGATTAATTATTCAAATCATTGTTTTTAGGGCATATTTCCGGATTAATTCCCGATTATCTTAATAAGTATAAATTGTAGAGCTTGTGGCTACATTGCAATCGGTTAACATAGTCTTTTTTAATAATATTAAAGTATTTTAGTACCTACATCGAGTTTAGATTAGTCCAGATACGGGTTTTAATCAATAGGCGTCTTTCTTTACGGATTACGTAATAAAACCGTCACAGATTGTAACTTAAGGGGGCGAGGTCACTAATTTTCATCAGAGATTGTGTGTATGGTCTTGCTGTATGGCATCATGTGGGTGCGACCAATATACGTTTTATTGTTTGGTATCGGATTACGGATTACGTAATTAGCACTGTCACAGATTGAAATCAAAGGGGTCTTTGTCATTAGTTTCCATAAGATCATGTGTGTATTGTCCAGTATAAGTTCAGTTGCGACGTAGTTACATTGTGTTTATGAGTTTAGCTTTGAAATCGTGGCCCTGTTCGTAATGGAACACGTAATTAAATATGGTACTGAAATAAATTAACTGTGTTATCTGGATACGTTATTGGCACATCCTGGGAAGTAATGAAGCATGATTTTATCTAGCGGATTTCATTAGGTTGGTGCTGCGCGCTCAGCCTGAGTGCCGCCTTCACACTGCTATAAAAACTGGTTGAAATTCGTAGCGGTCTTCACAGACGTCCTCCGAAAAGACTGGGTCCAAAGCTGGATTCGACTCCCAGCGTTTTTTTTTTTTAGCAGCTTGATTGTCGGCTCGGCTCCATAAAATCGGTCGGAAAACTTTGGCGCCAAAATAACATTGGGGAACTTGCTTCGTGATTGGTCGAGAAACATCAACGTAGAAAAGTACATTGGGAAAAAATCGTGAAACAGATGACAAAAGCCTGGGTGACGCCAGGGAGCAAGTGAATTAGAAAGTGTTATTGTAGGCGCAGGTAGCCTTCAAATGGATAAATATACATCTTCCTTATGAAAGCACATTTTCTTATCGTCTGCGGTAAGTCGTTCACAATTCCAGCCTCATTTTCAAAATAGCTGCGGTCTTTTCTTTGAACAAGACGCAGGCGTCTCCTAGGCCTAGGGGCCTAGGCTACCTGGGCCAGGGTTCGTTGAAACGGTGTTAATGCAAGATCTAGGCATTACTTGTACTTATGGAACACATTTCTTATGATTACAGGAGTAGTGGGAGTCCAGTTTCGTCCCCAGTTGATAACTTTTGTTCAGGTTTGATGCATAAACCTAGGCCAAGGCGCAGCTAACGTGCCCGGCGTCGATCGGCGTCGATCCTAGGCCTAGGCCTAGCCTAGTCTAGGCTAAGAGAGGCCGTATGCTTAGGGCCCTAGGACGTGGCCCTAGCCTCTAATGAAAACAGCGTGACTTACGAGCCCTTGCTCAACCAAACAATACTAGCCTAGGCCTAGCATAGGTCCTAGGTCTAGCACATACATAGGCCTACAAAACAAGCCAACAAGTGTATGCCAGTAGACTAAGCCTAGGCCTAGCCTAGGCTAGCTAGGCATAGGCCCCTAGTCCTTCCAAGCTGTCAAGAAGCTGAACTTCGCTGACCCAACAATGGCACAAACAAGAATGATAAACCACTCGGAGCCAGCTCCAGGCTCTAAATGCTCTTTCTGCCGTGTAGGAGATGAAAATGAGTTGGCCTTTGGGAAACTGTATCAACTGGGTGATATTGTCACACACTACTACTGCCTTGTAAGTAAGACTAAGACCAAGGCCTAGGGCCTGTGCCTAGTTTTCTAATCACTCACATCTAGGCTAGCCCAGCGGGTTTATTTACTAACCCTTGCGACAAATGCAGCTTAATTAGCCCTCATAACTTTTTCCACATGCATTGTACTACAGTGTAGCCTACATGTTACCATGTTTTCTGTGCAGTTACTCTCTTCGAACATGGACCAACAGGGCCAGGACAACGAGGGAATACTTGGATTTCTCTATCCCGACGTTGTGAAGGAGCTGAAACGAGGGAATCGTTTGGTACGTCAACCCTGCGAGAAACCTTTGGCTCTGTTTAGTTTTTATTGATCTTTACTCGTCATCTAATTAGTGACGCGCATGAATGGATTAACGAGATTCACACTGTCCCTTTCTACAGATTGAATTAACTTGCATAATTTGGCTAGTCCTACCCAGTAGACATTTAGTAGTATCTTCTTCTTCTCAAATGCCCACATTTGGCTATTATGCCATCATGCTGGATCTGGTCAACCAGTAGAGACACGCTTCATTATAATAGCGGGTGTGTAATTGTGTATATGTGTGTAATTCACTGTTGTTATATGTTGATTTTTATAGGTATGTACTTACTGCAAAAGGAATGGAGCAACAATTGGATGCTGCAATAACAGGTGTAAGAAGGTGTTTCATCTTCCTTGTGGCTACACTAAGGGCTCTCTTCATCAATTCTTTGGACAATTTAAGTAAGTGCTTGCCTATTCACAAGTAAATAATTGTTGGTCTTGGATACACGTTTGTAGGCTAGGTATACCGTACACTGATGGGAACAAGCGCGTTACGGAAATTCGAATGCCTCTTCTTGGCCCACGACTGCTACTTCTCTGTCTCCAGCCCTAGCTCAGTAGATACTGTGCAAGCTTTTGCCCCACCCACAGGCCTATCAAAGAGTCTGATGTAAATGTCGACAGGTAAAACTGTCTCATCAAAATAAATTAGCCCAGGCCACATGACAAAATTTAATGCCTTGATATCATTGATTGTTTAGGCCTAAAGACTGCATCAATACTTTTTATTTTGTGGAACATCCACAAATTAAAATTAAAAAAATGATTTCTGATTGTTTAAAATATCAACTATCTGAACTGAACCAGTTGCAAATGTAGAATAGTTTACTAGAGCCGAGTCGTGTTTGAATGTTATACACTCGCGTGAAACTTCAAAATGACAGGGAACAGTTAGACTCAAAAGGTGGGACCACTGGAACTAGATGTATACAAAGTCTTTGTAACATGACATGAAATATGTCAAATTCACCCTAGGCCTAGCACAAAAAATAAAAAAACATGTATTGTATTTTCCAGATCATTTTGCCGTGATCACCGTCCTCTTCAGAAGATTCCAGCCAAAATTTTCGAGTCAGTTAGTGACGAGGACTTGAGTTGCCCGATCTGTTTGGATGCTGTTGACCCGAAGTCTGTAGTGTCGACAATCTGGGCACCCTGCTGTAAGAAGAATGCTTGGTTCCATCGCAATTGTCTACAGAGCCTAGCTATAAGTGCTGGCTATTTCTTCAAGTGCCCTCTGTGCTGTGATAAGAAGGTCTTTCAGAAGGCCATGATGGATTTTGGCATCTATATTCCCGAACAGTGAGTAACCATTTGAGCTCGTTTTATTTACGTGTTTTAATGGCAAAAATAAATACCGTAATTTAATTTCTTTAGGACGTTTTTGAGTGGCCAAGAAAAAGTGAACGTTATAAACGTGAAAACATGATTGAATATGGATAAAAGAAATCCAGAAAATTGCAAATTTACAGTAGACCTATTGGCACTTTATTATGTAAAAAACTATAAATTGATTTAGGCCTAGAATCCCAGAAATATATTTTTTTTATCTCATGCCAAGATGGCTTTTTCAGCCATTCTTTCGTCTAACTATTTAATATAAAATGGCTTTCTTTTCTGGCTTGCTCATGTCATTGGGGATGGAGTCGATACAAATCTTGATATTAATAATATTAAATATTGTACGCCACATCAGAATCTGTAAAATTACGAATCTCTCGAAACAAAGTTCTCTGTCGTCACATGTTTCCGTCAAAACAGGGACGCCTCGTGGGAACTGGTGCCTGACGCGTTCCGCGAGCTGCTCCAACGTCACAACCAGTGCGACGCGCGCGAGTGCAAGTGTCCCAAGGGCCGCGGGGTAAACGACAAGGGGACCCGCTTCGAGCTCATCATGTGCAGCCTTTGCGGCGGCCAGGCGTCGCACATCTACTGCTCGCAGCTGCAGTGGGTCAATCCGCAGTACGCGTGCGAGACGTGCTACAAGTGGGGTGAGTCGGTCCGCGCGCTCGGCCATATGTTATTAGAACTTAGAACTAGAGACGGACAACAGGTCAAACTGCCGATGGGCCGGCGTTGGTTTGGCCTCTACCCTATATTACTCACTCAACGGTTAGATTCTGAGACGCCATTTTGGGCTCACGGGAGTAAGAATATAGTGCTATATGTTCTTAGAACTAGAGACGGACAACAAGACAAACTGCCGATGGGCCGGCGTTGGTTTGGCCTCTACCCTATATTACTCACTCAACGGAGAACTAGAGACGAGCATTGTTTTAACGCTGACGCACGTCGTCGCCCTCCACAACACGTACGGTCACTCGTCAATGATACACTGTCGAGTGAGTAATGTAGGGTGCAACGCCGTCGGTAGTTTGTCTACCGCCTTTTACTGCCAAACGTACTTTAGTCGGGTGGTAGGGGTTCGCCCGAGATACGCGGAGACAGCCAAAAGCTCTGACGTTGTGTACGCTTGGCAAACTCTTCTACCCAACTTAAGTATGTTGGACGGTAAGACGCGGTAGACAACCTGCCGATGGGCCAGCCTTGGCTGGGCCCCTACCCTATATTACTCATTCAACGGTAAAATTCTGAGACGCCATTTTGGGCTCACGGGAGTAAGAAAATAGTGCTGGAATAGGACTGGTGCTGGTAAAATGCACATGCCTTAACTACAATGCGTGCGGAACTCAAGGTGCATTGTAAGTAGTTAAGTTATAGTTTGTTTTCCTCCTTCAAGTGCAACAATCAATTCTCCTCTCAGAAACCCACAATGGTTGGGAGTTGTTTAGCGGTGGGCGGTGGGGCGAAGTCTAGGCCTACGATGTATTGCTTTAGTTTACATGCTTTAGTTCACAACTGGTACCCACAGGTTTTTGCACAGGTCCATGCTCATACCATGCTCATTAACAACTTTACTTAAAATTAAGAAAATGGAACTTAACTGTTTTAAATGAAAAGCACATATCCCCCCCATTGTTAGCTTATATATCAACCCTTGTGACAATTCCACTTGCCAATGACGAGTGAAAAATTGTTAATGGGTAGCTGCCATCTCACTTGCATCATTGGTAAAACTTAAAATTCAAATTTCCCGCTTACTGTACCATGTAATAGGAACGCAGTTTGTATTGTGGGTGGTCAGCCATGGGTTTTTGTGGCAAGGAGGGGGGGGGGTCAAGTATGTGGTAAAAGTTTCGTTAAACACGTGAACCTCGTTCAGTTAAAGGTGGGGGTAAGGGAATAAATAGGTTAAATTGGTTAATGAAATTAATAATTCTTTTTGATGGTAGCTGACGAACCGAAGCAATTGGTTCCTGACGGGGAGGAGGAAGATGAGGACGAAGATGAGGAAGATGACAAGAACCAAGTTTCCGAAGAAGAAGACGAAAAGATCTCGGTGGATGACGACGAAAACGTATCCGCGGACGACGAAAAGGCCTCTGGAGAAAACGCCGCCGCTGACGAAAAGATGTCCGTCGATGCAGCCGAAGAGGAGGAGGAGGAAGAGGAGGAGGAAGAGGAAGAAAAGGACGAGGACGTAAAGAAAGGGGAGGACGTAAAGGAAGAGGGAAAGACCGCCGCAGAGGAGGACGTGAAAGCCGAGTCTCCGGGCAGGCGTAGCGAGGGCACGTCGCGCGGGAGCAGAGCTACCGTGGAGGAAGTGGTCCTGCTCAGCGACAGCGAAGACGACGACGATGTCCAGATTGTCGACCCCGGCCCGACTGCGACCGACCCGCGTCACGGGGGGGTGGTCGCGGCAGACGGGTCGCGCATCCCCGTGCTGCGCTTCAGCATACCGCTCGACCAAAGCTCGGGCATGCTGGTCGAGGGGGATGTCAGGGTCCGGGCCAAGACGCCAGAGGACGTTAAGATCGAGGGCTACTCACCGGGCATACCCGGTTTCGGGAACCGTTCGGTCACCGTCAGGGCGGTGAAGAACGCCGGTCCCGATATCACCCCCCCGCGGAAGGACCCGACTCGAAACTCGGACGACATTCCTAGCATCCGGCGACAGGAGAAATCTCGCTTTCGATTGAAACGAAACTCGTTTCAAAGTTCTCGGAATGATCAACAGCCTCCCGTCTCTCTGCAATTGTCGAGTTCGTCCGGCCAACAAGCTACGTCCCAACAGAACACTAAACTTATACAACAACACGCAAACATCCAGTCGTCGTCTCGGAACGTGACGGAACAGACTGAGAGATTTGGACAGCATCGCATGAATTTACAACAACAGTCTCCTCAAAAATCTGCACAACGTTCTGGGAGGTTTGCTCAACAGCAAGCGAACTCCCAACCGTTGATACAGAACACGGTACAACAGACGGGGGGATGTGTGCAGCAACAGGCAATTAATACGCAGCGATTGCAGCCTTCTCAGGAAGATACAGTACAATATATTGGGAGATTTATACAGCAGCAGGCAATTAATACACAGCGATTGCAGCCTTCTCCGGAAGATACAGTACAATATATTGGGAGATTTACACAGCAGCAGGCAATTGCCCAACAATCTTCTCAGAACACTGCGCAGCAACATGCTGGGAGATTGTCACAGCAACAAGCTAACACCCAACAATCTCCTCAAAAAGTAGTGCAACATGCTGGTAGATTTGCACAGCAGCAGGCGAGTGCACAACCATCTCCTCAAAATGCAGTGCAACATGCTGGAAGATTTACACAGCAGCAGCCGAGTGCTCAACATTCGCTTCAAAGCACAATACAGCGGACTGGGAAATCCGTGCAGCATCAGACAATCATCCAGCAGTCACAGCAGTCTCCTCAAAACACAACACAATACACTGGGAGATTTGCGCAGCAACAACAGTCAAACGTCCAACAATTGCCTCAAAACACGTCACGACAGGTGGGTAGAATTGCACAGGGCCAAACGATTGCCCAGCAGCAATCACCTCAAAAGACAATCGCCCAACAGACTGGAAGAATAGCGCAGCAATCGCGTACCAACACGATGCAGCAAGCGGCGAGGACCGCCCAACGCCAACCGAACAGCCAGCCGCCTCTGCCTCAGAGTAAGGGAAGATTAGCCCAGCAGGCACAGCCACAAGCAAACGTCCAGCAAAAACCCCGGAGCTTGATAGCGCAACAGCTGGATACTCCACCGTTGGCTACCGTCGTACAACAGTTAACTCCGGACGCAACGACTGTACAGTATCTGGCAAACTACTCGTCGCCTTCTACTATTCATCAAATGAAAACGAGTTCCAATATCGGTGCCGCCGCCACGCCGGAAATGTATCACTATCTGTCGGAGCAGGAGGCACAACCGAACGTTCCCAGCGCGACGAACCAGAGTAGACAGCAATTTGCCAACGAGACCGTCCGTCGGCGACACCCGACGTACGGCGAGAGCCCGCAGCAACAGGCGAACACGGCCCGGAAGACGGCCGCACCCGCGCAAGCGAGACACTATCCGGGCAGGCGCAAGTCGGACTCCCCGGAGATCGTCGAGGTGGGTCCGTCGGTCCCCGCCGCGAAGAGGGCGCGACTTCCGACGTTGGACGTCGGCCGGGAGAGCGCCGTCGCGTACCCGCCGGCCAATCCCGATCCCCCCTCGTACGACGAGGCGACCCAGTACCGGCTGTACAACCCGCCGACCGCCGTCCTGTCGGGCTACGCGACCGACGCTCAACAGAACATCGTCTACATCCAGGACGGACAGAATCTGCTGTCCTACACCAACCTGGTGGAGTCGAAGCAGCAGCAACAGAACGTGCTGGTACACCAGGCAGCGGGGGGAGGGACGCTGGTCACAGTCAACCAGTCACCGCAGACGCAGTTCTACCTGTCGACCCAGCCTCACGGCCCGGCTGTCATACAGAACTACATCAACACGATGCCGCAGCAGGTGAGACGACTTTGCCCCTTCGCTGCAAACTTCCGTGTTCCCTACTCAATTCAATTTTATAATCATTTTATCCACAAAATACAAAAGTAGGCCTAATATATTTGTGAACATATGAACAATATAGGCTTAGGCTATAGTGTACAGAAAAACAAACTAAAAACTTAATTTGGTAAGCCAGCATAAAGAACAAAATTCTTGTGGTCAGTACTCACTATACAGTAGGCCCAGTTCATCTAATTTTTATTAGCCTTAGGCCTAAGTAGGGATGGACGAACCTTGGTTTTTTAATTTCGAACCGAACTCGAAGATCTGAACAAAAAAGTTCTGAACTTCGAACTCGAACCGAACTTTTACAAAGCGGCTTGAAAACTCGACATGCGCGAGCACGAAAGAACAAAACAAATCCTACCCCGTACGAAGCCTGCAATCGTTAATACATATTTGATTTGTTAAGTATCCCCAACTCTATAAAGAATGTATTTTATCACGATTTTGTAATAGAATTTTGATTTATTTGAGGTTCAATTGTGATGCAATCTGTATACCAAATTCCATAGTATTCAATTTTCTTTTTGTCTCGACTGAAATAAAAATTATTAAAATATGTAATGAAAAACTTGATAAATTGTCGTTACTGTATTATGTATAGGCCTACAGTGCCCTAGTCAGCAACGCGTTGTTTCCTGTAGTGACGGCCATGCTACCTACCAGCGTTATTGCGAACTATAACAAAAACATTCACTGGCATCGCATCGCTTGTAGGTCAACGAAGACGAAGAAGCAATCAAAACATAAGATGATTGTGCGCATAAAACCATTTAATTAAGTGTTTAATGTAATACATTTTCTTGCATAATGTGTCATATTATTAGACCAGTTGTTGACGAGGAAGGTTGGAGGGAACATAATATAGGCCTAGGCCTCAGTTGTGCAGTGGAAGGCCCTAGGCCTGTGCGTAATGAATTTTCAAAACATTTTCTTTTGGCAAGTGTTGTTTACTGTTGTGTTGGCGTTTTTTACAAGGAATACACTAAAAAAATAGTGACTGAAAAAAACTGACTCAGAAAAGTTTGGTTAAGTTCGAAATTTTTATAAATCACGAACTCGAACCTTAACATTCGAACTCGAACCGAACCGAACTCCAAAAAAAGTCCGGTTCGAGTTTAAAATTTTGAACGTTCGTTCGTCCCTAGCCTTGAGATTAGCTCTAGTAGAAGAACGTTGAAAATTTCTACTCACGCTGAGTGATCAAGACCACTAGTTGGCCGAAACGTCTCAGTTTTATTTGTCTTCTCATCTATGTGTTTCTCAAAGTGACCTAGGCCTATCTACTTTCTCAGGTAAGCTGTCGTCCTTCTGTACCTTTCCCCTCACTAGAACATGTTTTATCTTGTTCTGAGTTCCAATTAGCTCAGCCTTTTGGCCTCTCCAAGTATACACTATAGGCCTATATATATATACAAATACAATAATCACACAAAAGTTGCTGTGCCTAAGAGTAGGGATGGGCAAAAATATTGATTTTATCGATATTCAATATTAGAAAATATTTTCATTATCGATATTAATTTAAGTATCAAAATTATAGAATCATTGAAAATGAATGGGGCCTCTAAGACCTTTTGTAACCAGAATAAACGCTGAGAACTCGCGAATTAGGCCTATAAAAAAATCTCTCTTGCAAATATAGGCCTAAGACAAAAACATTTTTTAAATGGAATTTTGAATTTTTGCTTAGATCCAACTTACCTTTTTTTCTCCCTCGATATTATCGATCGATAACGATCATTGTCCTTCGATTATCGATACCCATACTTGGAATCGATGCCCATCCCTATCTAAAAGTTCAAACTAAAAACTAAATTACTGCTATAGCATCTGTTTTGCATTGATTGACATTGGTTATGAAAGTAGGTGCCAATCGGCTGAAATGGTATATAATGTGAGGAAAGGATCCAACAGCTTACCTTCGTGTAAGATGACGGATTTGCGAGTTTGAAGTACACATTTAAATAACATAATACAAATATAACGACGTTATATTTGTATTATGTTTTTTATGTGTACTTCAAACTCGCAAATCTGTAACATAATACAAATATAATGAGGTTATATTTGTATTATGTTTTTTATGTGTACTTCAAACTCGCAAATCTGTCATCTTACACGAAGGTAAGCTGTTGGATCCTTTCCTCACATTATATACCATTGATTGACATTATTTGATATTTAATGTTGGTAGCCATTGGACACTTTTTGATTATTGAAATGATAAATATGAAAGACATTTCGTACAGTTTCTATAATTAACAAGTTCCCAGCGACTGCTTATGGTCAAAGCTATACTCTGAAACTCTGTTTGTGCAAGTGGGTGACAATACTTCTCCGTCTACTTACAGTGTTTTTCTTCCCACCCCAACAGTACGTGGATGGCTTCAGCTTTGCAAGTACCGCCCGGAATGGCCGTCTACAACGTTCCGATCATAGCTCCAGCTCATCAGCCAGTGCAGTTAGCTCAAGGTGAGTTTTTTTTTTTTATGTCCAGGTTGGGCATGTTTTCTTCTTTACATGGCACAACTTTGCATTAAACAACTTGGTTGGATGTCATTTAAGCCTGGTATGCATCTATCCAGTTTGAAGATAACAGTTAACACACATGAGGGGCAACAATGTAAAAGGGTAGAAAGTGTTCCAAAACATTGTTTTTGTAAGTGCTTTTCTTAACCAATTTTTTTTAAGTTATAGGCTAGCCTATAGGCCTAACAGAAGTCTTAATAATAGTTATCAAAATATGAATATAGGCCTAGTAATTAGGGGTCTGCGGGTAGTACTTTTTAGATTCGGGTCGGGTTCCGGTAATGAAATTAGTAAGGCTGGGCGTCGACATCGATTAATCGATTAATAATCGATGTCGGTGACGATTTTCGACATCGATTTTTTTTGGTTTTAATCAATTTTTTCGTCAATTAATCAAATAACTAATCAATTATCAATTCACGCGAGAAATGGGAACTTTAAACTATGCCGGGGCGGCATAGTTATTCGTCCACGGTCGCTTTTAGTCCAAACTGACCCGTATCAAAGGATACCGCACACTCTCAAGCCCCCCCCCCCCCCCCAAATATTTGCAAATCGCGCGTACTAAAGCGCGAGCCATCCCTTGGTTCAGGCTGGCACTCGGCAAGACGTGAGAACAGATGCGGCCGAACGAGAAAGAGCGAGAGAACAATGGTCTGAGCGAGACGCGACGAAGTAGTTCGCCGTGTCGGCTGCTATCGGCCGCCGTAAGAGAGAGAGAAAGCGCTAGTCGCAGGACGCGTGAGTGGAAGCGAGATCGCGATAGACGCAGGCGAGTGGAATGCAAGCAGCCGCCTGTTGACAGTTCACTACGCAGCAAGTAATCAAGAACGGATTAATGAAAAACTACTTGAATAAGCCTCTACAATCGGACATTGGCATGGCCGTCACGTAGGCCTAGAAGGCCTAGCCTAGGCCTAGGTCAGTTATCTCCCGTTGCAGACGAAAACTGAGTTTTGTTGCCGTTATTAACTGATTAAAAACCGGTTAGTGAAATGCTTAACCGTCGTCATCCCTACATTTAACATTTAATATAAGCTTAAGCCTAGGACCTACTACTACCCGAAAAAGCCCGATATTTAAATCCCCGAGTTTCGGGTATGTATAAATACCCGAAATAACCCGAAGTTTCGGGTACCCGCAGACCCCTACTAGTAATATATAATAAATATTACTCATTAATCCTCATTAATTAGCGGAACACCTGCGAGTTTCTACGTTCCGACTTCTGTTAATTAATCCTCATTAATTAGCGGAACACCTGCGAGTTTCTACGTTCCGACTTCTGTTTAGGTGTGACTAAGACTTGACCCACGAATTGAAATAATGTGTATTTATTTACTAGCTTCCATAGTTAACTACGAATAACTATGAACAGTGTATAAATGTCGGTATGTAGCACCCATGGTTCAAGTCGCCTAATCACTAGTCAATAGTCATTTTTTATTTGGGTACCGGTAAACAAAGGTTTTAGCTGTGTTCCAGAATTCATCCGATTACTTACTAATCTCGCTCATCCAACAGTAATACAAGGGTTCCTATATTCATACCAAGGTCTACTGGATTTACTCCTAGCGGAGTAATTGCGAAGCGCAAAGTAAGGTCATTGAATGAGATCCAAAATCGCCATTTTGGATCCAACTACAAAAATCGCATTATTATTTGAATAATCCTCACCAATAATGTGAACTTACGCGTAAAGTATTAAAAAATATATGTATATAGAATGTGAAGACCAAATCTCATTACCGATTGTTATTTTGTCTTTTTGGCCCATAATTTGTTTTGACAGATCAATTCATTTGTTTTTATGTATGATTCTCCCATTTGAATAACATGGGATTTTTAACATTATGGAAATAGGTTAGATGACCTTACTTCGCGCGCGCTACAAGCGATCTAGTGGACCTTGTATTCATACTAGATGGCTTATTAGTAGAGATCCTTGTATTTCGCAATGCGCGATAGCGCGAAATCACTTGAAACGTGCAGCAATTGAAATATGTTGGCATGACAGACTGTTGTGAGTCCAAAAATAGTCTTTTTGAATCGCGAAATAAAACGAAACCCCGTGTATACGCGAAATAGCATAAGTTTACTGTTATAAAAACGAAAAAGACTGAAGCTGTTGAATTGACGCGAAATCGCCGAATTTCTGTCAAACCATTTACAAGGATCTCTACTTATTAGATGTTCCAGAACACGTAATTTTCAACATTTTCTGCAGTGACTGCAGTGACCCTTCACCCCTGCCAAACCGGCTCGCAACAGATTTTTCTCGTAGCTTGTGCGTCGACTGCATTCCGTATTCCTAGCGACAGCTTTCTTTTTCTTTTCTTTCGCGACAATGTAGGCATGCCACATACGTTAGAATACTAAATACAAATTAGATTTGGTAAATTAAAATTGAAACACTGCCAAAAAGCTGAAATTACTGCTCAACAGCGAAATTTGGATTGAATAAAACAAAATATGCTAAAAAATAAAACCATTTACAAGGATCTCTACTTATTAGATGTTCCAGAACAAGAATCAATCCCAAGCTAATCCCACTCTCATCAAACTCAACCTTTTTTAACCGAGATTTCTCGGATTACTTGTGACAGGAGTTTGAATTAATTTACTTTTAACATGGTTATATGTTTGATGTTTGTACGGCAAACAAATATTATAATTGAAGAGATATTTGCCACCCACGGAATGACTAGATAATGATTCTGACAAAGAAATACTCTTTCCTAACCTCCAAATGCAAATTTCTCTCCATTTACTAAGCAAAACAAATCCCACAAGTGTCCCTTTTATGTTGTGTCATCCAATCCATCCTGATGTCACGACAGGTAGGCCTAATCTGAGATTACTTGTGAGATACATTCTGGAACGCAGCTTTTGCCTGCCAGTGTCCAGACATGTCATTTTTATGAATAGTGTCATGACTTTAAATCCAGTCATTAGGCATCCACATATGATATCTTTATTTTTTTAATGTATTGTTTAACTAGGGGTGTAGGCCTACAATCGATACTGATTTCTTTAAAAAAAAACTCGCCAATCTGGTTCCATGGTGTTTGGTATAAACTTATAATATTGGAAGTTTTTTTAGATACAATTCTGCCTACTAGGTGTTGCAGGCCTATGCCTGGTTGAATAATATTGAGTAGGCTAGGCCTGCCATTTTATCAGGCTATAAGTTCCTAGGAAAGATTAAATGAACTTGTATTTCTCAAATCCTAGTGTCGCGTTTAATGCCGTTATTGTTTATAGATTCTCCGCCTGCGTTGGGCCTCGTATTGCCTCCGAGGCCCCAGGACACCAGACAAAGCCCGGACGTGGTTATCCTAGACTAAAAAGGGACACCATTGGAGGTGTGGTCTTGGAAGTCCTTGGACCTTCACATTTAAATGTGAGTTAGCATGTCGTCCCTCAATCACCAAGTGACATTTCTTTTATCAACCGTGGACAAAACACATTATAATTAAAACTTTTTTTTGCAGGTTCATGTCAGTGGCAAGTTTCTTGGTAATTTCAAAATAACAAATCCACCGGTGAGAACAAACGACCAAAGAATTGTTAATGCTGTCAAAGCGTCTTATAAAAGATCATTGGCGTGGGGGCACCCTAAATCAAGAGGCAGCTACATTAAAAACAAAATAGCAAAAACTGGACCAAATCCAACCGAACCATCTGTTCCGGAAAGTGCAGGTAATCAACTAGGAAAGCAGAGCGGGGAAACTTCCCAGCATTACCAATCACTCGGTGCAAGCACAACACAAGGAGCAGTGTCTGGTAGCAATTCTCGACAGGATCATTCACAGAGTACAAATAGTGGGGGAAATATTCAGCAGGGTCATTCCCACAGTAGACCTACAAGTAGTGGTGGGAATATTCAGCAGGGTCATTCACACAGTAGACCTACAAGTAGTGGTGGGAATATTCAGCAGGGTCATTCACATAGTGCAAGTAGTGGGAGGAGTACTCAGCAGGGTCATTCACATAGTGCAAGTAGTGGGAGGAATATTCAGCCTGGTCATTCACAGAGCACAAGTAGTGGGAGGAATATTCAGCAGGATCGTATACAGAATGCAAGTAGTGAAAGGAATACTCCGCGGGGTCGGTCTCGGAGTGTAAACAGTCCAGGGAATACTAGGCAGGGTCGTTCACGGAGTTCTAGTGTAACCCCCAAACCAGTGAGTAGGAGGGAAAATGAGCGGCAGATTCGTTCACAGAACACGGACAACCAATCAATCTTGAGCAAAGATAAGCAATTGTTATCTTCTAAACAATATGAAATTCACAAAAAAGTCTCAAAGAAAACTTTATCAAACAGTAACAGTTGTTTGGTAGGTAGTAAACATTACACAGGGGAATCCTCATTTCTCTCGGCCAAGGGTTATAGGCGGAAAAAGCCTCGAAGACATAACACTTGGAAGAATGGCGTTATCAGAAAGCACAAAAAGCAATCTCAACATATAAAATCCACCGATGCCACTTCTCCACAAACACAAAGCTCTCTTTTGCCTACAGTGGATCATGAATATGGTGGTCCTAATTCCTCAAGAAAGGAGGCCATGTTAATGGGGCCCTTCGTGAAACACACACAATCGTCTAGTTTGCCAAAAGTAGAGTCTGTTTCCAATTATAACGTTGCCATGACTAGGTCGAAAGTCTCTATGAAACAATACACGTTTAAAATGGGGGCTAGAAATTCTTTGTGTCCTTTGGGACATAAAAGTCCTTCGCAGAGAAGTAGTTCCCAGCCGCCGAAGACGCGCATTCAAACGGCCGACCTCAAAAGGCCCTCGAGTACGTCACCGGAGCCGACAACAGCGCGGAAAAGAACCCGACCGTGCAGCTACGAAGACAAATCTAGCGACGTGGCGGGGGAAACCCTCGGCAATCGGGACGCCGAATCGAATTGTTCCACTTCTGAGGACGATGAGTTGAGTGGCTACGCCAGCAGCTTCTCGTGCGCATCATCTCCGGTGCCTCGATACCGTCGTCGGTCGGCGAGCCTCGACACCTCGAGTTCTCGCTCGGATCCCGCGGACGAGTCCCGCGCCGGACCCTCGATTGGATCGCGCCCGGACGAAGACGTCGCGGGGACGAACGTTCTCCATCTGGGAGCGTTCGAGGTCGAAGACTCGAGCCATTCGGAGAGCGACGTCGCTTGTCCAATATTCGTCAGGCAGCGTCTGCTCGACAATCTCGACGAGGACTCGCGACCTCCGCACAGAGTGATCAAGTTCATGCGGAGTAGTTCCGACAGCAGCGGGTCGAAATGTCGGGACGACGACACATCTTTCGGCAGGGCTCGGAGGCGATTCGAGAGGAGCGGAAGCGTGGAGAGCGACGTGGTCGGTAGGGGAGGTCATGTGTCGCGCAGGGATCAATACCACAAACCAGCTGTCAGTCCCTCGGAATCGAGTTCGGCAGAGAGCAACGACGGCCACAGGACCATTAGAACTCGCAGTTGCGTGGCAAACGAACTCATTCAAACGCGGAGTAGAAATCGCTCTTTGCCGCGACATTTGATGAAGAATGGCGACGCTTTATTATCGCGACGGTCACTCCACGCGCGCAAAGAACGGACTCCCAAGAAACAAGGTCCGAGAAAGGTGGTGATCAGTTGTTCGGACCCGCCCCCACGCCGAACCACGGGTTTGTGTGGTGGTACAGAGTCTTCTCCCGCGGTTCCCTCACTCCGTCGACGACACAACTTCGGCGACCTTTCCGACAACTCGTCGGCGAGTAACGGAGGCCGTTCCTCTCGACCGCCCCCCAAGTCAAGGTCGAAGGTGAAACTCTTCGACGAGGGACACGGAAGGCAGACACGAAGCCGTTCGCTCAGTAGCCTCATCAAGACGCGCAGTCGAAGCAAATCCCTCACGAGTCTGCACAGAAGACGGACAGAAGACGCGGTCGACTCACCGTCGGGCGGGGGTAAGAGGTCGACACCCACCATGAGGTCAACGCCCACCAAGAGGTCGACACCCACCACGAGGTCGACACCCACCAAGAGGTCGACACCCACCAAGAAGATGACGACCCCGAAGGAACCCGACGTGCAACGCAGCGAGAGCCTAGGCAGGCTGGACGCGTCCGCGCTGCGCAGGCTGGACCGCGCGTGTCTGTCCGCCCGCATCGCCCCGCGCAGGAGCGCCAGCCTGAGCGCCATAGACCGCGGCATGCTGCGCGACCTCGACCTTGACGACCTGTCGGACGCGTCGTCTGCGACCAGCAACCGGGTCGCCAGTCTCAAGGCCAGGGCGCTGACGGCTCGCAAGTTCAGGCCGCCGTCGCGACACGAGATGGAGCAGAGGAAGATGCTGCTCAAGCTGCAGTGGTTCAGTAGCTTCTCGTTTGGCAATTGACCCCTCGCCGTGGGAGGTTTCGGTCGATGGGCAACGTGCACTCGACACAATTTTCTACCAGTGACACACGAATTATGTAAATTAGGTAGGGCTGCCCAACGATATCGATAATTCGATACAATATCGATAATAGATAAATAATTCGATATCGATATAGAATTAATATATCGTACATATCGCGATATCGAACTTGTGCCTAATAAGCTAATTTATACAAAAAATCGATTACGTATCACGTCACGCCAACCACACCATCGCTGTTTTGTGTGGATATTTTACAATTTGAATAGTACAACAAACAAATTGACACACATTGTAAGACATTTCAAAGCTAAAATATTACTTTACGTAATATTGTTTAAAGAAAGACCTCTAGCTGGCCTGTAAATCCTAAAAACAGACGAGAAAAGTTTTGATGTGGCGATATCGCCGATATCGATACGTCACTTGAAAACTTCGATATCGCAACGCGATATCGATATTCCTTCCCGCGATATCGATATGATTTTTTTTATCGTTGGGCAGCCCTAAAATTAGGGATGATCGATGACCTCAAATATGGATGTCGGTAACCAAACGTCAATTTTATCGATAAAATATTAAATATTTTTGTAAATCCTCACTTATGTAGTATGTATGACATTGTACTAGTATCATTCGGTAATGGTTCCAGCTGTCCTGGGATTTTCATAACTCATAGTATCATGTACATGTCTGTAGCAAGACATGCGGTTGGAGTTGATAACAGGTTGAAACCCTGACATGCATCAGGGAATATATTGTTTGGCTGTTTCCAAGTTCCAACCTGTCGCTCGTCTTGCAGTTATCGCGTCGCGATATCGTTGACTGAATTTTTATTTCAATATTATCGTCGTTAATTCAGGCCATTCCAAGATAGATTTGCATAATAAAGTACCGGTAAGGAAAACAACGTGGAGCACTGCAGCTATGATGAGACCTGATGCCAAGCCTATAGCTGGGAGAAAAAGAGAGGGGCATTGGGACAGTTGCGTACGCGCATTATGGTTACCTTACTACTGTATATACTACAATGTCAGCAGGCGAAACTCCTGCTGCAGTAGTGTGCAAAACAAAACAACGTATTTTGTTAATCTTCTTCTCAAATGCCCACATTTGGCTATTATGCCATCATGCTGGAGCGGCATGAAGAGGGTGGAGAAAGAAGCGTGTCTCTACTGGTTGACCAGATTTTGTTAATGAAAGTATAGATTTATATAAAAAAATCTTGATACTAGTAGGGGTACTGAATACTGATATATATTCAATACCAAAATCAATGGCGATAAATAACATTTTGTCCAAAACCTAATTATGTCAGTCGATAAAATCCATAGTTTTGCTCTCCCACCCCTATGCAGCTTACTTGAATAAATCAGCCAATCATATTCTTTATTTTGTCCTCTGCAGATGTAAACCTTGGGAGGTGATTTACAAACTACCATTGCTGGATCTGCCTCGCTGCGCATGGGGCGACACCACGGCCGAATCATTAGGTTTGTTCTTTGGTCCTGCACCGGTGCAGACAGTGTAGCACTGCGGTGTACTCTGCTTAAATGCCAGATGGTTGCTATACCCAATCGATTCTTAGTCTTCTTTAATGCCTTGCACTGCCACCTTTCTGCACCATTGAGGGTGCAATGTTACAAAAAACAAACCTGCTATCGCTTGAATTTAGCCATACTGTTTGTATATTGAAATCGGCACTTGGTCTCTTGGTCATGACTGAAGAGTGGTTGCATCGCCTACTACCTCCAACTGGAATGAATTTATGTACAGGCATTCACATGAAATGTAAAAGTACGCAGTTCAGAATATGTGATTTTGTTGAGAACGGCGTTGCTACATCATCTTTGATTTCTTGGACCTCTCTTAATATTTCCTTCGACTGCATTTTTGCTTGTTTCATGGCGAAGCTTGCTACACAGTTTCTCAGAGAACCCCTGTGTGCAAAAGGTAAACTTACCCTGGACTACGGTTCCTATTATCTTTGGACAATGACAACCAATCGTGCGTGGCGGACGATATCATCTTCCAGTAAACGTGTGTACGTATTTTACTCTGGTTTTACAGGGGGAATCCATCTCGTGCCGTAACCAAACACTCGTTTTTCATTCCGTTCAAAATTGCACCACGCAAGATATAAGTGATTACTTTTCTTGGTAAAATGTGCATGTTCGTTATGTTGTTCGAGACAATTGAATGTATGTTTTCGGGTGCGCGCTGCATTTAAAAGCATAGTGGCCAACATCTGGTGAGAGACTAAACTTGTTGAGGTAGCCAGTATGGTGGATGTCTGGATGGATGTACATGATTTTTATAGGAAGTATATATGCCCATTTTTTAAATTATGCCAATCAACATTGCTATCATCTAGATTTGACTTTAAATATGAGTACCTACATAAGTCTGGTTTGGTGTTACCCTCACCTTCAAGGGTTCGTATTATCCTAACTTCACAAACACTGAAATGATCATGTCAGTTTTTGTACAGAAATGCTTGGATTTGTACCCATTGATTGATAATACTTCAAGACTATTTTCATACAAATATCTATTATATTGTACTAGTTAGATTTTTTGATTTATTAAGCCAAGGTTTGATTGTACTCCCACTATATGCATTTAGTATTGAACCACTAGATATATAATGTGAATGGCCTTACTGCCTCCCATCTAACTGTATCAGGTATGTTGGGTAGGAACATGGATGGACTATGAGTGGAAACAGATACTTGATTGATTACACATTTTGGTAGTTATAAGATTTGATCTGAGCAATTTATGTCACTGACATTGTTAGTGTATGGTCACTATTATCAAGTTAGCTATTGTGTTATCCATTACCTAGATGTTCATAATTTTAAATGTTATTTCATGAGATGCATAGTTTTATATATATGTAGAGACAAGACTACATGTAACCATGTGGCCCATTTTATCTTAGTAGTATTATTTTTTGACCTATGCCTAAGCTAGATAATTTTATTTAGGTCTAGGTGTGTAGTGTACAGTACCTAGAATGAATGATTTATTTTGTATGTTACTATTTACTTTGTAGCAATTCTAGGTGCAATCACTTGATTGCTGGTTCTTTTGATATAAATCCAGTGTGTTGATTGCAATGGACTCTTATTTGCCTGTAGTTAGCTAGATATTTGTAATTCTATTATTGTCCATGTACCATTGCCATCTGGTGTTGGTGGAACTAAGACTTTTTATACCTTGATTAGGGGACTGATATTTGTATTTCAAACAAACAAAAAACAAAAAAACAAAATGTATTGTGTAACGTCTAAACATACATATACAGTGATATAGACATTACTAGATACTATATAGCATAGTACATAAGAGTACTGCCACAGGTACAGCTATGGATTTACACTTTACAGAAACTGGACACTGGAGAACTGTTAGCCATTAAATATTTATTGTGTATGTAAACCTTTTGTAGTACACTTGGAATGCCTGTAAATTTTACTGTAATAGTGGATGGCTGAAAAGGCCCCCCCCCCTTGACATTCTGTTGTGGATACTGAACATTTGATATAAATATAAAAGAAACATGTTAAGTAAAAAAAACTAATTTATTGAGAAGAATATTTTGGTTTAAATGTATGTCGATTGCATGTTTATGAGATTAAATGGGAAATAATATTATACTTTAATCCAAAAGTAAGCAAACCAAAAACTATAATTGCATGTTTAGGAGATATAAGATAACCTTATCCTGAGATTGTAATCCCAGGCCCAAGAAGAAAGTACAATAGGGGAGTGATGCTATCACTTTATGCAGACCCATTAAATAAGAAATGCACTAGTTATTAAAAATTGATAACTTTTTTTATTATGTATAATCAAATTCAGTCACGTAAAATTAAATACAATTTTAATCTGCAAAAGTGTTCTCGTTTATTCAGTTTCTTCTATGATTTCTTCCTCGTCTTCAAACTCGATGTCGTCTTCTGCGCTTGCGTCCTGTAAAGCATTTTAAAATGTTAGCAGCGTCCCTTTAGTCTGTGTTGTGAACTAACCAAGCACTTGAATCAGTTACTAATTGGAATGTTGTAATTTAAGTTATTCTTCTAAATTCTAAACTTCTTCATTGAAAGAATAAAAACAATAGCAGAGTTACTATGTCCAGTGTTAATGCTCAGGTTTGTCGGATCAGCTTTTGGAATATACTGTTTAAAAAGTTTTGGTTGTAGGCGTATATCAAATTTACCAACTTATTGACAGAATTAACAAAACAAAATGAAAGTGATAAATTAAGCTTAAATGCTTTTATCTACACAGTTTCCGTTTTTTGTGGGCATTCCATTAATAACAATGCATCCGATCTGAGCCAACAGTGGTCTCGTTGTGCACAATTGAAGCGTACAAGGTTTACCTGATACTGCTGGTATTCCGAAACGAGGTCGTTCATGTTCGATTCAGCCTCTGTGAATTCCATTTCGTCCATTCCTTCGCCGGTGTACCAGTGGAGGAAAGCCTTACGCCTGAACATGGCGGTGAACTGTTCCGAGATACGTTTGAAGATCTCTTGGATGGCAGTCGTGTTTCCAATAAACGTCGCCGACATTTTCAGTCCCCTCGGTGCAATGTCGCAGACGGCTACCTTCACGTTGTTTGGAATCCATTCGACGAAGTAGCTAAAAGCAAAGGGAGCACAACGTATTTTTACTGTTGAGTGTTGATTGACTGACTGTGTGGTCTGTTGTATACACCGCACTGCGAGACTGGACATCCGCTCTGCCCTCGAGTATGTGGAAACATAATTATTATAAGCGCCTTTTTGGATATGTTGCAAAGTTTGAAGTAGACATTTAAACACGATTATGTACTTTCTGGACAGTGGTAAAAATTTATGACTTTGTCCATTTTTACCCGCAGATAAACAAATGGCAACGCCAACAGGTAATTGCCACAGGAAAGATATATCTGTCTCAAGAAAGAAGTTACAATAAAACAAGGTCTGTCTAGTTTTGCATTCGATAATAATGGTTGTGAAATTATCTGATCTTTTTGTGTACAAAGGTGCTGCCAAAAAAAGAATGGATTCATCTTTCATATTTAAAAAAAAAATCCGAATTTTGGGGGTGCTCCAATAATTTGAGTGCAAAACAAACCTGGAATTCTTATTCTGGATGTTGAGCATTTGCTCGTCGACTTCCTTCATGGACATCATTCCTCGGAAGATGGCCGCCACCGTGAGATATCTTCCGTGCCGCGGGTCGCAGGCGGCCATCATGTTCTTGGCATCGAACATCTGGACACAAAGAGACACAACGTTATTGTAGGGAGCACTGTTTGGTGTAGAGTCAAACATATTTTTAAAAGATTGCCAAATATATTTGTTGTATAAGCTGGAAGTTTTCTACGCAAATCTTTAAATGTGCTGTAGGTGACCTATTGAAACGTTTTGTGTGGTTATTGGGTTGATGCAAAAATTCAGATTCAGTCAACATTGCAAATATGAAATATCCAACATTTTCAATGGGAAAAGTAAAACAAACTTGATTTCTGTCATACATAATTTAAAATTTAAATTTACATACTCTACTGGTTGACCAGATCTTACATGATGGCCTGATTAAGCCAAATGTGGGCATATGATAAAAAAAACATATTGATTTAATTTGATGTTTATCCTATTCAGTTAAAAAACTTATTGAAAAAGGAGGACATAAACAGAACTACACATCTTACTTTGAAACGGTGGATAATATCACAACAACCGTACAGGTAAATGTTTTCTCTGCGCGATTCTTAATGTAGAAAATGTGAGAGTCAAAAATATATTCAGTGCCGGTAAAACCAAAAAAACGTTATTCTGTAGGAAAACATTTATTTGCTAGCGGCGATTGCTATAGCTTACTTGTTGGGTCAACTCTGGAACGGAGAGCGCTCTGTATTGTTGGCTACCCCTCGCGGTAAGGGGGGCAAAGCCGGGCATGAAGAAGTGAAGTCGGGGGAAAGGAACCATGTTGACCGCCAGCTTTCTCAGGTCTGCATTGAGCTGACCAGGGAACCTCAGACACGTTGTCACGCCGGACATTGTCACCTGGAAACATCATTTAAACTTCAGATGATGATGATTCTCGTTGCCTTACGTCTCTATATTATTGTGCATTCGTGCTACTCGAGACATGAGAGATGATAAATGAAGATGAATGCTTATTACACAATACCAATGGCTTATGTGGGATTTGAACTCATGTCCCTAGGTGGCATATACGTGTGCCCCAACCGACGAGCCACCACTGAAGGCTTCAACTTTAGAGTTTACATTGCGAGCTATGTATTTGAAGATAGCATATCTTATTTGTCTCTTGGTTAGGTCGACAATTTTAACTACACGCATGCAAGTTGGATGTATAATACATTCATTTCATTCCAAGTTGAAATTGGAGCAATTAAACATGACATTAGAGTAGGTCTATTATCCCACACTGACAACAATTATTATGTATTATTATTTGGGTATGGTAGATGACCAATTGGCTCAATTTGATTAGTTGTGTCAGATGAGAGATTAGGTACCCTAGGTTTTATATAGACTGTTTTTCTTGAACTCAACTCAAATAAACTGTAATTACATGATCAAAAAATGATAAATGGAAAAAGGGGGAGTCTGATAGGTACCAGTATTTGTTAGCTAATATAAATGGAAATGGTACATCTTGGATCACGAGATTGGGCTCGACTCTCGGCAACAGTAGTCCGTAAATACGCATAGAGACGTGGTACGCAGGCCACACACTTACAGAAACTAGGTGGTTGAGATCGCCGTACGTTGGCGAGGTAAGCTTGAGCGTTCGGAAACAGATGTCGTAGAGAGCCTCGTTGTCGATGCAGAATGTCTCGTCTGTGTTCTCCACCAACTGGTGGACGGAGAGGGTTGCATTGTAGGGCTCCACGACAGTGTCCGACACCTGTAACACGGGGATGTTAGCGGTACTCGTATACTACTCGTCTACCCTGACCCTGTGAACTGGCAGATGATGTTGGGCTGTTCCCGCTTCGTTGTACACAAGTCCAGGACAATGAGCACAGTTGTCATGTTTACAGATGTTTAAATGCTCTGTTACTTTTAACTTATGAACGGATCAAGCACGGGGTATCATCAGGACCCTCATTCCAGAATAGTTTTAGGCGGTTGTGGCCGGTTGTAAAGTTGCGCCTTCTATTCCGTAACCTGGACACAAGTTGTACCCAGTTGCAACATACGTACTGGAATTAGGGACCTGATTATTGATAACTTGGTGTTGACAACTAGGTCATATGACGGCAGGGGCTGATTGGAGGAAGGGGACAATTAGAAGGGACTAATGTTGAAAGAAGTTAAGGGGAGGGTCGAGTAAGGGATCCACTTCACACCCTGGGCCCAGATGGGGTCATCTGATTACATCACTGCATTGTAAAGGGCTCGTGCATAGATTTGTACTAAATGTGGAGACTTGCCTTGGGAGATGGCACGACGCTGAATGTGTTCATGATACGGTCGGGGTATTCCTCTCGAATCTTTGAAATTAGGAGGGTTCCCATCCCGGAACCGGTTCCGCCGCCCAGCGAGTGAGCCAGTTGGAACCCTTGTAGACAGTCGCAACCCTCGGCCTCCTTACGTAGGACGTCGAGCACAGAGTCCACCAGCTCTGCTCCCTCTGTGTAGTGACCCTTGGCCCAGTTGTTTCCTGCAACGATACCGTCAACTCTGAATGCTCTGCTTGAGTATTATCTATAGGTACCTACTCGATTAATCCAACTGTGGCATTCGACAGTACCTTAAACCTGAACTAGAAACAATTGTATGTGCACATCTGAAGCAGAATGTTAACTCAAGTATACTGTATTCACTCAGGTAATTTACCTATACACCTTTTTATTGTATTGCTAATTGTGTTTATTGTAGGATCCGAGAAAG
Organism: Isoperla grammatica; assembly: GCA_945910005.1. NCBI lineage: Eukaryota > Metazoa > Arthropoda > Insecta > Plecoptera > Perlodidae > Isoperla > Isoperla grammatica. The sequence goes on from OX246741.1 coordinate 24,751,094, forward strand.
GTAATGTGTGGGGGTGACTAGAGCCTGGTGTGCTGAAGAAAACTAAGGTTTCAGTTTTCATGTAATATTTTGCTTGCCTTACAAAGTTAATCAATTGGAGTTTCAGTTAGTTTAGCAAGGATGTATTCGTCACCAGGCGAGAGATTGAAGGGATACATGTACACAATTTTTATTATACAAAGTGATAAGTTTATATGACCTAACAAAATACTCGAGATATTCACTTCCTTGAAATATATTATCTTATCTATATTTATTTAAGTCTGTCTGATATATGGAACTCTTTTATCATATTATGTAGTGTAATCTAACTAATCTTGTCAATTGGCATGTATCACGAACCTAACTAACACTCGACATCATGTTGCTTAATACCTAGTTGCAGTTTTTAACCACTCCCTTAAGTTAGGTATGATAATATAATGGTTCAAGGCTCAAACTTACACAAATATTTCAGTGACATTTAAAAAATAAATAAAAAAGAATAATTTATAACAATTACTTGTTGAGACAATATTTTCAAGTAAACCTTCTACTTCTGAACACTGGACTGCAACTGTCTTGCCCCCCCCCCCCCCCCCATTCTGCCCGTTCTTCCTATACTTCCTTTTCTTTCTTTTTTTGTAGACAGACAGACCTTGCTCTCTGTAGTTTAATGGCAGTGAGGTTGCCACCATTTCTCTTTTACATGTTGACTTTTTTAATGTTTATATTATTGTAATTATTGTTTAAATTTGAATCTTGAAACATATGTCACAATATCTCATTGAAACGACGATTTCTTTATAAACAGTTTAATTTCACCTATTGCAACTGGCCAACAAAACCATATTATAATGGCTCATTGGTCCAGTGCTTCGAATGTAAAAAGTCCAGGATTCGATTCTCAGCTTGGGCTTGAGTATACGTATTAACTTTATGAAGTGAATCTAACATAAACGGTGATCTTGGATCCATCTTGGCAATGAAGCACATAATAAATAGTATAATGTCTCCTCTGAAAATCCGATGCGTTTTGGGTGCGTAGAAAAAAATACAACATATTTTATTTTTTGTAAAAACTTTTTAGGTTATGCACCTGTCATGGTATTATAGTAAATACCAGTGTCAATTGCGTACCTGCCCCGCTTTGTCCAAATACGTAGTTGTCTGGCCGGAAGAGTTGGCCGAAGGGTCCGGAACGAACGGAGTCCATTGTTCCGGGCTCCAGGTCCACCAATATCGCTCGAGGTACATACTTGCCACCTGCAATGTTCAGTCATGTCACACACCGGTATCGCAAGCAAGTGCTAGATTTGTAGCTACATTATTATGTAGACTATTATAACAAAAAATTGGCTTCGAATTTTATAAAGTATCATTTCTTCGGGTATATCAAATTAAACAAATTTTATTTTAGTTTATATTCAATAATTTACGAAAGAGGGAGAATGATTTTTTTCATGCAAGATTTTGCAACAATTGCGGAGAAGAATATTTGGATAATAATCACGTGTATTTTCTAAATAATTACATCTAATATTGCAATTTGAAGAAAGTTGTGGCACACACTTAGAAATAAATTCTGTTGCACAAAGATTATTAGATGTGGTAAACTGGTCGTGAGCATGAGCTAAGTGCTGCATTGCCATCAGAAAATAAGCGAATGAAGCTCATTTCAGTTAGCATTTGATTGTGTGGTTATCATGGTGAAAACAAGTTAATGTCGCAGAAAAAAATTCTAACAGGAAATTGTAATACCAACGTTTGATTACTACGTGGTATAGGCATATATTTTCAACCTTGGAATTCATAGATAGTAACTGTTATTCTAATAACATGTCATTGTCTGATAATGACAAGATTGCGAAAATTAATGGTTGACATTTCGCACGACGAAAACATCTCGTCGTGCGCCATGTAACGTTTTGGCGGCAAGTTTCGTCCTTGAGTTTGAAAAGCTTCTCAAACTAGAAGTCACGCCGGGCCGGCCGGCGAGACCGCTTGCTCGGACTAGAACTAATTGACTTACGAGCGGCCTCGTTGTAATAGACGTCGATCCTCTCGAGCTGGAGGTCGTTGTCGCCGTGGTAGAGGCCCGTGGGGTCGATCCCGTGCTCGTCGGAGATTATCTCCCAGAACTGTAACAACAAACACTCATCAGTACACGGTACCGGACCACGCGGGTTAGGACAATGCCAAGGATGTATTTATTATTTGGTATTTAACGACGACGTACTTGACAGCTGTCTTTCGAATCAGATTAATTCACATATTGCGGGGGTCGTCATCAGGGAAGTCTTTGGGGAGGGTAGGGCCAAGTGGGAGGAGGAATATGGGGGGAAAGGGGTCTAACCTTCAGAACACTGAGTGTGCGGGATTCGAACCCATGCCCCAATCGCCAGACATTGGTCAATTGTTAGTAAATGTGAATTGTACATTGTAAACTTATTCCCTCTCTCTGTAAAGATAAGTTATACAATAATGCGGGGTTCTCATGCTCTGACGCTGGCGTACAGCGTTAGTCGTTGGCCAATCAAGCAACGGAACGTCGTACGCGACTCCTCCCCTTTTCAAATAGGATTCATTTCTATTTGCTCAACGACGAACGCTCTACGCCAGCGTTAGACCATGAGAACCCAGCATAACACTGGGTTCTCATGGTCCAACGCCGGCGTATAGCGTTCGTCGTTTGGCAAATAGAAATGAATCCTATTTGAAAAGGGGAGGAGTCGCGTACGACGTTCCGTTGCTTGATTGGCCAACGACTTACGCTGTACGCCAGCGTCAGAGCATGAGAACCCCGCATAAGACTATCATGTGGTATAACGCGTCGCGTTAACTTGCAAGGTGTTGTCACGGATTATGTAATAGTGAAGTGACGCGTGTGACAACTACCAACCTAAATCTAGTTGCATCCCGTTCTCTAGCCTCAGGTATTGTAGTGATAATATCGTCCGCATGTTGTCAGACGTGGTGGGATCGCATTCCATTCACGGTTGGTGCAGTCAATCCAGTGGACGATAACAAAGCAGCTATCAGGCGACCGTGTGGAGCGACCGTCTCTCCTCAGAATTTTAGGGGACACCTTGCTTCTTACGGCGTCGCCAGTATCGCAGATAATCCGAGTGAATTACACTAAACACGAGTTCCGCATTGTGTTGACTGAAGATTCCGATGGGGAAGGAAGGGTGTGGGGGGGGGAGGGTTGGACGTCTGACTCGTGACCACACCCGACAGACTTATAGTATCTCTGTGTCCTATTCCTAGTATCTCTCATATCTTACTATCTCTGCTCGTGACTGCGCAATAATCGGGATTATGAGTCAACAGCTCGTCTCGTGATAGACTACGATTATCGCATAGAGCCAATAAAAAAACTTTGTGTCGATCTCTAGTGTGCTTGTCTATTTTTATCTAATCTGCTTCTTGTTCACGTTCCGAAAATACGACGCGTTATTTGCGTAGAACTCTGGGCAGCATGCACGTTGTTCGTTTGTTTGCTCCATATAGCTACCACGGGTGTGACAGCCGGGTATGAGCGGGCAGCATGCACGTTGTTCCCTAGCTACCACAGGTGTGACGGCCGGGTATCGAGCCTGCGACCTCCCCGGCCGAGGTACATGAGCGAGAGTTCCGTACGACGACCAAGACCGTTACTTGAACTTTTTTACGGATGTGCGCACGGGGAAACTGCGCACGCGGGTGTGTGAATGCGTTGGACACGCGCATTTACCGTGCATGCGTGAAATGAGTCTAAAATAGTTGAAAATACCTCCATTATATTGTAGGCCGTTTGGCAAATTTAAGTGGAGGATTCAAACCGGTACCGAGTTGGATTTGGGACCAATTCCTCCCTATTCATATACCCTTTGAAAAACTTTCCGACGAGGGTCGGGCTGTATTCAATGAATCTAACCACAATGCGGGAGAGATCGAAAGTATGATTCAGTTCAAGATGAATCTCTCATCATTATGTAAGCTGAAACAGAATATCGAACATGGCCGAGATTGGAATCCCAAATCCTGGGTCCTGTAACTTAAGTACAGGTTTCCGAAATCAAACAGGGCTCTAGTATGGGATGGGAGTGAAGAAGGATTGAATTGAATCCTATTCCTACATGACAATGAAACGCAAGTTGGGAATTAAGTTGTTAAATATAATTTAAAAATAGGGTCGATATATATACCTACTTGAAGTTATTTTACCAGTTACAAGAACCTATTTCCAGTGGAGTTCATAATTTATTATGTGCTGCCCCGTATGAAAGGAATAGCTTATGAAAACCGGAAGTTGGTAGCGGTAAAACTGAAAATAACTCACACAAGATAACGAAATGCAAGCCGCAGATATAAAACAAAAAAAAACGTTTTCAATATTTCCTATTCCTACACTATCTCCCAACTTGTTATAGTAAAATGCCAATTGGTCGAGGTGTGGGCCTCCTCATGGTGACCGGTGTCTGCAAAGAGGTCTCGTTTTTGCTCACTTTTTCAACTTTTCAATTTTCATTCACGCCTCTCCCCCCAACTCCCTAATCGGACACCTTTCTTTATGACGACCCCGGCGATGTGTTGTGAAACTGATACGCCCGAAGTCACATGACCTGATAGTTTGGTGTTTAACGACGTACTCGACAGCAGTTAATTCATCATATGACGTCGGCCGAATAAGATTCAGTCAATTACATCGCCGGGGTCTTGGGGGGGGGGGGAGGGGTGGAGGCGTTTAGGTCGTAAAGAGGGCCGCCACAAATTAGTATGAGAAGAGAAAAAGACGAAAAATTAGCAAGTTCATGATGAATAATTAAATTAAAAGTGTTTCAAGATAATAAATGCATCCGGAGCCTCTTTCCGTGTATCGGTCACCACAAGGAGGGGCCGTCTAAAAATTTTAGACATCGAGTTCCGTACGTCGTAAAGTAACAACTAATAATAATCATCATAATAATAAAATGCCAACTATAAATCAATAGCCAGGTTGACGTGAGACAGAGTAACTCCAACTCTTTCAACGCAACGTTTCCTAGCCATGCAGATAGCCTTGTAAGCAAAGTCTTATCGGCACAAAAACAAGTCCGGAACCTTTTCCGGCTTTTTGCGGCTTCTGACGAGATGTTTTATCAGCACTGCGATGTGAACCAACGGTACCTACCGGTATATTATAGTACTAAGCTCACACAGCGGTCGATGAGCGGTCACCCGAAACAACGAAACTAAACGACGTGTCGACGTACGTGTACGTGTACGTGAACGTGTACACAACTGCGCAAGACGCGCGTACGTACACGACCTCCCCTCCCACTAAAACTAAACCTCGTGATTGGAACCGATGACGTCATTGGAACTTCCGGTACTCGTGTCCGCAAGTGTACAGACGGAGCGACGCGACCAAAAGTTCCTATTTTTCACGGGAATTGTCGATATTTCCGAACGCGCCCCACTGACCCGTCCGTATCAACGAGGTAGAAGGTACCTTCTACCTCGTTGGTCCGTATCGTAAAACCAAAGATTGTAAAACTATGCGTGACTACCGTGTTTTTGTTTGTCTGTTATGGCAGCGCACGCGATGATGAAACGATAAGATACGACGCAGAGATTGGAACTGTTCGGGAATGTGCAAAACAATTTTTGATCGCACTTTTTTGTTCGTATAAGGGCACCAACGTAACTAGTCTCATGCACCACCGACCTCGGATCGTTTATATGTAATCCAATCACACTGTTTCGACGAAAATCAGTGGCGTATACACGGGGGGGGGGACAACCCCCCCCCCCCCTTTTGCAGAGGAAACATGGAAAATGACCGTTTACATTTCAATAGACATAATCAATAGACAGTATTTCAATAGACAGTTAGATGTTTTACCTTATAATTATTGTATATTGTTGTAATTAAAAGCAAAAGCAATACGAAAAATATGCAAATTATTGATTGAGGTTCCATTTATTAGCGGTGCTAGGGAAAAAATGTGTTGCCAGAAACTGAGTTATCTTGTTTCAGTTGGCCGCTGTAAAACGCACAGATTGGCACTAAAATTACCTTGACGAGAATTTTTTCGGGGGGCAAGCCCCCCGGAACGCTAATTATGTTTCGGCTCCACTCTCTATAATATGGGTTGAACCCCCCCCCCCCCCTTTCCCAATTCCTGGATACGCCACTGACGAAAATCAACAGATTCTTATTGCGTTATTTCACAAGGGGTTTTTGCACAGGCGATCTTCCGCGCTTAGTAGAGTCACAGAAAATCAGTTGTCTGTGGTAGAGTGTACAAACAAACCTCATTAGTGACGCCCACTCTGTTAGGGATTTACAGATATCCAACCCAAGGTGGTAAATTATCCCTAACGAATCTATTTCAAGTAGATTAGGAAGTAGAGAAGTAGAAAATAGAGTTGATACCTGAACTATTGGACTCTCTTATATTCTGAAGTATTGGACTGCGTGAGAGCAACTGGACTGCACAACCATCAAGCAGTAATTATATAACGCTGGGACTCGAACCCCTGACCGTCCGATCTTATATAAGACTAGTAACAACAAGTGTTACACAACTTGTCCGCATCTTCCAGAGTCAATCGTTAAATTATCCGTTTGCATAATGATGAATAACTTAAGATGCAAATAAATGCTCATGGTAAATTGCATGTTCGTTTATAACCTTTAGCGCCGAGCCGTGTCTCTGGCTGGATTATAGGCGCATATGTTTAAGTAAAAGCTGTATTGACGGTTTTATGTCTGCGTTTACTGTATTTTCATGTGCTTAGCTTTTCATTCACGACTTAGACATGGATGACGCGTTACTTGTGAAAAGTTTGAATATTGTGATTCTTATTCCCGGTGAATTTACTATTTCCATTTTTTTTTTTTTTTTATAACTGATATTGAACCAATAATAGTATTATCATGAGTCCAAAGTGGCAAAATTAAAAATAATATGTGGTTTTGTTTGTAATAAACATTTCCGATTTTTCATGAACACGAATGTCGGTGTTATTCTCCGATTTATACAGATTTCTGTGTTTGCGTGATTCAAATTCGACATTTTCTGGTTTAAAATTGATCAATTCATGTTCGTTTTTTTATATAGAATGATTTATACATATTATTTCGGTGTTATCGTAATTCGCGAAAATCGCGAATGTCTGACAATTATTATAAATATGTAATCGTTTGCCTGAGACCGAATCGAAGATTTGTACCCTAATAAGCAAAGTACGCATATGTAATCAGTGAAAGTGGACGTGCAGAACGCATAACAGGTGCTGACCTGGTTAATTAGTGGTTCTAGGGTTACGGTCCGCGGCGCGGCAACCGACGAAGCCTTCCTCCGACGCATATGTATGTACTCTGCGGGTTGCCGGCTTTATGGGCAAACCCACTTTAGTATGGATGTGCAACAACGTCTTGCGTTGCGCAACCAGTCTGGCTTTGCACTGAAAGCCTTTTCACTCCAGTCGAACAGGTTTCAATGTCTATATGTCTATCTATAGGGAATTCCTTTATATAAAATACCCCCGGTTGGTTGCATTGCATTGCCCGCCGGGCAATTTACACAGCAGGTCCTAGTCCCGCTCCAAAACAATGCCGATTTACATCCTAATATGGCAAAGATTTCTCTCTTGCAGCGGCCGGCCGGGACTTTCATAGTACGTGACACGTCACGTTTAGCGCGATTAGCCTCGTTGCGTCTCCGGCCGGCCGAAGTGACCTCGACTGTCTACTCTGTTATGTATGCAATAATAAGACGGTATGCATTAGGATACTATGTTTAATAAGTATAACTGTTCACGATACACTGTTTCATGGTAATACTAGTTGTTATGAAAACGTTTGTAACCGATCAACCATCCGAGGCAGCCACCTTGCGCGTCCTCCCGGCGTGCCCCCCACAGTGGCGCTACCTCTCGGTAGAATCCCAAGGGCGCTAGTTTCAAATGCCGTAAACACCACAATTCTCCCCCCTTACAAAACATAGCATAAACATGGCAATCTCCATGAGGGAGAACTAATACCCTACTGCCCTTGGTAGTCCTTAAGATAAGACGGCGGACGAGTCACCCGTGTCGGTCGTTTCATGGGCGTCAATGATCGCCCAGATGTTCCAGCTGACGCCGTTGGTCTCGACGGAGTCTGAGGCTTGGGAAGCGTTGGACTTCCGGTCTCGACCCTCGTTGAGACACCAATGGCTGTACCGGTGTCGCTCTCGGGTGTGTCCTCCACTCGGGCCTCCTGCTGTAGGTCTACTGGCTCGGTGACTAGTTGGGAATTAGTCCCACACCCAAGCGAGGTATCCCTATCCAGGAATGTTTGCGCTCCTGCGCGGTCGGGACCGAACGTTTCTCCGGCCAGCTCCGACGTTTCAGCCACTCTTCTTGATCGTAGTTGATCCAGGTGCAGTCTCCGGAACAATCCTTCGGAGTCTGCAATGGTGAAGTTCCTGGGTCCATGAACCGTGCTGACAGTTCCCGGCAGCCACTTCGGTCCCCTCCCATGATTGCGGAAGTACACTGGCTGACCTTCGTTGAACTGTCGCCAGGCAGGGTCGTCGTTCTGAGCTTGAACTGCTGCAGATTCTCTGTTCGCTGAACGTGGATTGTAGTTATCCGGGTGCAGCTTGTCCATCATCGTGCGGATCCTCCTCCCCATCATAAGATCTGACGGCGTCTCTCCAGTCGTGGCATTGGGCGCGCCGGGATACTCCAGGGTATTACATTGGCCTTGGCCGGTAACTTACGATTCTCGGCACAAGGTTGACAGGTAGCAATTAGTTCTTCAATATCTTTGTCGACTCCTGGCCACCACACATAGCTTCGCGCGATGGCTTTGGTTTTTACGATACCTTGGTGTACTTTATGTAGTAGCTCGAGGACACTTGGTCTCAAACTCTCAGGTATCACTACTCTGTTCCCATACAACAGGCATCCGTGCTGTACTGAAAGACTTGTCCAATTGTGGACGTATGGCTGGAATGGCAATGGCAGGTCCGTGGTGTTCCAGCCATGCTGAACTCCCTTCAGTACTCTTGACAAAATGGTGTCCTTGTGCGTTTCTTCACGTACCTTTTCCACTGCCAGTGAGGATCCTTCGGGAGCCTCCCGCAGGAACCACACATCGGACGGCTCCGGGTATTCCGGTTGCTCTGGCGCTGGTAATGGAAGTCGACTGCACATATCTGCATTTCCATGCAACTTTCCTGGGCGGAAGGTAATCTGGTACCTATAACATGCTAGAATCAGTAGCCAACGCGTCATGCGTGGCGACAACACTTCAGGCAACGGACGGCTAGGCTGCAGTAGCCCCACCAGTGGTTTGTGATCCGTGACTATCTCAAACGGTCTACCTTGCACGTAGCGATGGAATTTCCGCAAGCCGAACATTATTGACAAGAATTCCTTGTCCAGCTGGGAATAATTCTTTTCAGCCGTGTGCAAGGTACGTGACCCAAAAGCCACCGGCACCTCCGCACCGTCAGGTTCAACATGTGCTAGCACCGCTCCCACCCCGTATGGCGAGGCGTCACATGACAACCTCAAAGGCTTGTTTAGGCTGTAGTGTGCCAGTACCTGTTCCGATGACACCAGCTTCTTAGCCGCCTGGAAACATCCCTCGTGCTCGTTGGTCCAATTCCATGGCTTATCCTTCCGGCGTAACTCGTACAGGGGCGCGAGCTTCGTTGCCATGTGCCTGATGTAGCGTTCGTAGAACGTTAAGAATCCTAAGAAGGACTCTAGTTGCTCCTTGTTCGCTGGAGAGGGTGCACTCAGCAATGCTTGAATCTTCTCATCCGTAGGGTGTAGACCCGCTGCGTCAATACGGAACCCTAAGAACTCAACGGACTTCAGGCCGAACTGACACTTCGACAATTTCAAGCGTAGTCCTGCTCCGTTGATTCTTTCTAACACCGCCCGAGTCCGACTCCACAGTTCTGCTAGCGTAGCTCCTGAAATCAATACATCATCCAAGTATACGACTACGCCTTCCAAACCTTTTAACAGCGTCTCCATGAGCCGTTGAAAAATTGCCGGAGCCGATGCCAGCCCGAATGGTAATCGTTTCATCCTCAGTAGGCCTCGGTGCGTGTTGAGCGCGAGCACCCGTGACGAAGCGTCGTCTACTCGAACTTGCGTGTAAGCCCTATCCAGGTCGAGCCTTGCGAAATAACACCCTTTCGCCAAAGTCGTAAACACTTCCGTGTTAGTAGGCAGAGGATAGATCTCGGTTTTCAAAACGGTGTTGACTGTGCACGAGTAGTCTCCACACACTCGCACAGTTCCGTCGCCTTTTGCTACAAAAACCGCTGGTGTGCCCCACTTGCAGTGTGGTATCTCTTCGGCTGCTCCGTCTTCTTGCAACTGGTCCAGCGCAATGTCTGCTCTTTCCTTGAGCGCGAACGGCGGGGATCGGTGCCGACGGAAAACTGGGACTGCCCCTGGGTCTAGTTCGACCTGGACCTCTTCGCCCACGTAGGTGCCTAGCCCACTCTTGAACACGTCTTCTAGACCGTGAAGCTCGCTGGGGATGTTCAGCTCTGTAGCTTCTACTTGGTTCACTGTACTAACCTGTACTGATACGCCTAACTCGCGAAGCCAGTCTCTGCCCAGTAAGCTTGGTCCATCTGTATCCATAATGTAGAGCGGAAGGTTGTACTCCTTGCCCTCATAACCGACCTTCACGAGCGCCACCCCTTGGACTCCCAAGGCTTGTTTCGACCACGTCCGCAGCCGGTATTCGGACTCAGACATGTCCGGAGGGTCCGTTGGCCACAACCGTTGGAATGTCGACTGTCCAATCAATGAATGTTTGGAGCCTGTGTCCACCTCCATGTTCAGTGACACTCCATTCAACTCGACAGTTGCTGTGAACTCGTCATCGGTACCTTTGCTCGGCCTAGTGTGTACAGAAAAAAGATACGAGTCCACAGGCTGAGCCTGGACTAGGTTCGTATTTACTGACGACTTTGAGTCTGCCTTTCCACTAGGCTTACCCGAAGGTTTGGGCTCTCTCTCGCCTTTGCATACTCGAGCCATGTGGCCCGTTTTCTGGCATTTGTAGCAGGTTATGTTGCCCAAGCTACACTTATCGGCGAGATGTGCCTTACTACCACAGCGAAAACATTGTCCCTTACCTTGAGCGGTTTCCGAAGTAGGCTTGGCCTCAGCGCCTCCCCCCTTCTTTCCTTTGGACTTGGCCTTGTACTTACTGTCGAACTTGTTAACCACACTGGCACTGGGGTTGCCCCGCAGCACTTGGACATCACGTTGTGACGTTTCCGTCGCAATAGCCATCTCCATAGCCCTTTTAAATGTTAAGCCGTCGCCTTCCGCCAACAACTTAGTTTGTAGGGCCTGGTCCCTCACCCCAGCTATGAGCTGTTCCAACAGATTTTCGTCTAGGTCAGGAAATGCACAATGCTCGCTAAGCTTTCTCAGATTAGCGAGGAATTCCACGATCTGTTCGGATGGGCCTTGAATTCGTTTTCGAAACTTGAAACGCTGCATTCTTTTACTAGGCTTAGGGCAGTACCTCTCACCTAATAACGACAAAGCTTCCTCGAGGGTCAAGTCAGCTACATTTGTAGGCGCCGCCAAACTTCTCAGCACTCGAAATGTCTCCGAACCCACCACACAAAGAAGCAGGTTCTTCCTTTTATCTTCTGGAACTTCGAATGTTAAGAATGCGATGTTTAAGCGGTCGGCATACACGTCCCAGGATTCCTCAGAAGGCGAGAATGGTCCCACAGCATTTACCACGCCGCTGGCTAGGCCTAAGCCACGGGAATTCGTACTATTCTCTGACATCCTGTCCGTCCTCGTCGCCAATTGTTATGTATGCAATAATAAGACGGTATGCATTAGGATACTATGTTTAATAAGTATAACTGTTCACGATACACTGTTTCATGGTAATACTAGTTGTTATGAAAACGTTTGTAACCGATCAACCATCCGAGGCAGCCACCTTGCGCGTCCTCCCGGCGTGCCCCCCACAGTGGCGCTACCTCTCGGTAGAATCCCAAGGGCGCTAGTTTCAAATGCCGTAAACACCACATACTCAATTAGTGTAATGCTTCGCTTGTTAAACAACCGCAGCACGGTGGATTGAGCCAATATGTATGACCATGCATGCACGCACGACGGGGCTTCACCACTCCACTCGGCTTCTCGTCGGGATGGATCCTATTCTAACAGGTTATATTCTGATTGAATCAAGTATCTCCTTCCTTCGATGAGACACCTCTTCGTCCTCTAGACTAGACCTAGTCAGTGGCGTACCCAGAAACTTACTATGGGGGGGGGGGGGGACTGGGAAGCGAGACGTAGCCCAAGCCGCCACTGGAGAATTTTTCGACAGCTGTAAAATTGTGTCTGTATTTGACGTTTTATAAACACTCACAGAATTGGATAACGTTAAAAACAGCTTTGCTTGAAGTAGCCTACATTTTTTAAGTTGTGTTTGGTGCCACTGGGAAGCAAGAACATAATTAATATAATCATGTGGGAAAATGGTAGTTTCCTCCCTCCTCTCATGTTTTAGGACATCGGGGTGTGTGTGGGGGGGGGGAGATATTGAACCCCCATTACAGTATGTATATACTATCCCCCCCATGGATTCGCCATTAGTTCCCATACGGTCGTCATAAATCCCCAAGTTGTGTTGGAAGTAGTATTCCTTATGACATGTCGACAGAACCTCGACTTACGTTTTCAAAAAAGTGCCGTTGTTAATTATCGCAGTCAAACGGAACGACAACTTCCTTTCTTCCCTTACAACGAACGATTCCGAAACAGAGGTTTAGAAATCGGTGAAAATCCGCGCAACTACCGGCCGGCAGACGACCAGTGTTTGGATTTTCAATATATTCAGCGTTGAGCTACGGAGCTACATTAAAATGTCAACATGCTACACGTCGTATTTGGGAAACAATGCCACATAATATATTACCCAAAAAGCACCCGCTGGCCGTGGGCAACCTGTAGCATGTGAGGTGTGTTCGGATCCTCAATGAGATAGCACGACACATCGACCGACAGGCAAGTGTTTATCTCGCGTGCGTAAATAAAGGTATCAGCGCATCCCCCCCCCCCCCCCCCCCCCCCCACGATAAGATAAAAATAGTTGTTGCGCCGCCGAGCGTGCGACGACGAGCCATGTGACGGTTGATGACCTCCACGACGACGACACGACCGACATTCATCCACTAACAACCGACTGACGCATGCCTGGGAATCACGACCATTGTTCCTCGTCTTTCGTTTCGTAACATCCGGACAGCGCGCATCTTGTCTGGTCCAACATCCCATCTCGAGTCAGTCTCCAACACTCATGAAGCCGGGGTAATGATCAGACTAATCACGGATAAATTGGTGATATCATTGTAATCTATAGTGGCCGGGTATGACTTATATGAGGGGGAAAAATCTGAACTGAACACAGTCCGCAGCGCACCGCAACCCAAGCCGGGGGAGGGGGGTGGATCAACACGTACAAACATAATTGCATTGCGCAACAATCTAAACTGATTACATAGTACGTAAAAGAAATGCACATCCATCAGTATACCGGTACATTAGAATATATTTGAGGTATACGGTATGACCGACGAAAGCACCCTCTACACGTAAAAATGTAAAATTGCAATGGGGAAAAAACCTGGGGGTACGCGCCCCATGCCCGCGCTGGCTGGGGGGGCTACCGCTACTCTAGACCCCGCATTATACAAAAGCGTTCATTTTTACACAAATTATTTCAAGCTGACACCACTGAAAATTTAATCTAGTAAAATCTGGTAACAGAAATACTTTCTGAGTACGGTAACGATTTTTGCGTCGTAAAAAAGAACAAAAAAACACCACACCACAGGGTTCTAAATTTAAGCACGCCCGTTCTTACCTTGGATCCTATCTGGTTGCCACACTGACCGGCCTGTAAGTGAACAATCTCCCTCATGTCGAGTGTGTGTGTGGGCGTGTGCGTGATGCTCCGTGTCTGAACCGCGTCTGAACGAGCGGAGATAGTCTAGAAGTCGGTCGACGACGACGCCGACGCTGCTGCGGCCGTTGCGGCGAACCGACGTACCGCGATCGCGCCAACGTGGCCCGTTTAATTAGATTAAAACTGGGGACGCGTAACGAACCAGTCGAAGGAACCTCCTAATGAATAATTATTATTGCATATATTATATGCATGTATTGAAAAAAAAAATTAAATACGAATTGTAATTTGTAACGGAATTGTTCTTATCACTATCAGTCTATAGACGAGGTATAGAAAGAGTTTCAATTCAACCTGATTTCAGTAAACAGGTTACTAAAAAAAAGAAACAAAAAACTTGATGGTCGAATGCCTCGGATAATTCTGACTAACTTGGGATTGATCGAGTGGATACCAGGCCAGAGCTATGCAGGTCGAATCACACCGACAAGGATTCGAACCCGCGACCGACCAACTCGTCGCACGTACGCCAGCCATCCAGCCAGCACGCAGCCCTGCAGTGGACACTATTGATATTTGTTTAGAAGTTAAATTGCATTCAAATTTAATATTCAACATGCAATAGAAGTAAAACTCGTGTGCAAGAGGGGCCATTAGTTTTGTTTTCGTGCAAGCGCGCTAGATATTGATGTACAGTCGAGCACGGAACCTTGAAGGCGCTTAGGAACTTTGTTAATAACCGGGAGGGGGGGGGGGGGGTCTTCGCTCCCAGAATACTGCTACAGACACCTTTGTTTACCAATTTAATTTATAGAGGTTTGCGGCGAAAGCCCCAGCCGTCCGCGATTTTTTTTTTGCATTAGCTTAGTTTAGGCAACTGTGGTTTAGGTGAGGGAGTACGTAGTTTTAGAACGTAAAGCGGAAGAAAAGGGAAATGGGAGGACTTGGATTGCCTTCTCGACCTGTCCGGCTAGGGTGGCCCTCAGCCCCTCAGTGGCGTAACTACCACCCGGGCTCCCGAGATTCCCCCTGAGTTATTAGAGATACCTCAGAATTTGCTATTTCTTTCTAAATTCGTAAAACTAGCAATAGAAGTAGCAGCAGTCACTGGAGCACGTGAACGCCCAACCCTTACGTAAACATAGAAAAAGTCGTCAAGGTTTATTCGCGGAAACAAAAGCCAGACAAGCCATTTTAGGTGCGTTTTTTCTAGCACTTCTTTTTAGCTAGAACTACTTGGGAGTATTTTTTTGGATGAGGGGGAATTTAATATTTTGCCCGGGGGCCCCAGCAGCAGCAATGGCTTCCGCTGGCATAGCTCTCGGAATCACCAAAGCACACAAACCGGCCCACCGCAATAAGGTAGCAGTCACTGGGCTAACAGGACCCCCAGATCCCCCTTGGATACGACACTGGGCCAGAGCAGGTTCGAACGGGGTACTGCAGAGTGCAGACCCCGATACCATGGACTGAATGTCCTTTACCGTGCGTTGCGCATAACGTAGTCGGAATCAAGTTAACATGTGTGTGTATATAGACGCGTCCACCTGAAGATGTTCCATCCACCCATACAGCAAATTAGGCCACTTCCGCTGACGAGCGGTTCTTGATTTTACGTAGATTCGATTAATTTCGCGCTCATTAATCACAGACAGAAGTGCAAAGCACAATGTTTCACGCCGGCTTGCGCCCAGCTCAGCTCGAAGTGCCGGCGCGGCCACATTACACCACATGCTTGCATGGACACAGTCATCGCCTGTCTTGTTTCGGCATCCAGGCCACGTAATATTACAGCTAGATGTTACGTCAATACAGATTAATAGTTGGGCACAATTTATTGCGAGTTCAACGAGCTGGTTGATTTAATAATACATCGAATTTATCAATCATTCCAATTGACAATAATATAACGACCCGTCCCTTAACAAGGGTCACCGCCGGACCCAGGGGCAGTTCTAGACCAAAAATACTGTGCTGGCAGATTCGAACCCAATTCGTAAACAGTAGGCCTATGCCATTGAAGGGGGGGGGGGGGGGGGGGCGCACCATTGTTACGTAATGTGTTTTCTCAGGACTTGTTTTGATTTCACTTGAGCAAATAATGATGATGAATGATAATGAAAGAATTAGTATGCAGATTACCAGTTAACCAACATGTCTAATGGAGCGGGATTATTGTATTATCAGTTTAGCCCTCAAAAATGTACCATTGCATTCAACTATGCCACAGCATGTTGGAAACTAAGTATATATAGGCCTTCTAATAAAAAATAAAATAAAAACATAAATTCACATTATTTTAGTGTACCTACTCAGTAACAACACTGATTTTCAGTTGGGGACTTTAATTAAAAGTGACTAAACCAACCCTGTAGACTCCGAAAACCATCGACCGATGGGACCAGGGATAATGGCTAAATAATGACATACTATTACCCTCCCCCCCATACATTAGAGGTGTGTTCTTTTATTAGATCTGAATGTCTGCCCGAGCATGCTCCGTTGAGTGACAGATTTCCAGATTGAAGGAATTAATTAAAGAACAATATTGAGCTCTGTGCTGGTTTTGTTGTCATTAACCGTGAATAAACATTGTTTTTCGACAATAAACTTAATATTGAAAAGTACAGCCTTGTTGGAGGCCGCCTGTGTCATTTCAAAAGAGCCGCGCAAATGTGTTTTAAAAATGTGTTTTTTGTTCGTCTGCCCTGCTTAGAGCAACCAAGAGCATCCACCAGCTGAACACCTAGCGGCTACAAAGTAGAGAGGGCAGTGCTTCAAGGAGGCGGGAAAGACGAAAACAAGACAAACGATTCCGGTGTGTGTGGGGTCTGGGCGGAGTAAGCATTCCAGTTAGTTCTATGCATAGGCCATTTCATTATTTTTAACATTTTAACCGATTTTGAGATGTAAAAATAGGTTAGGCCTATGAAAGAAATTAATTAAAACACATTTGTGTCAGCCTGCCAAATTTTTATTTTTGATGAAATTGAGGGGGGAGTGGTGTGCATTCCCTAGCTCCCCCTTCACGACACCCAATGCAAATGTAGAACTTCTATCTATGAATATGATTAATTAGCTACATAGTGAAGTAAGTGAACATCTCATTGGCTTTAATCCTGCTACGTTCACCATGGTGGTAGTGGTAGAGGCTTTAAAGGAATAGTCAGGTGAAAAACTAAAAATCTCCAATGAGTCATAAGTGCATGAAATTCAGTTATGTGTAAAAAAAATTGATATAGGTTGCTTCAATGCAAGAAAAAAAATAGTGGACATTTAGCTATTCTACTAGATTCCCTTCACCAGCTCGGCTGCATTTTTCTTCTTAAGCGTAGTACAGCTGTATCAGTTCTGAGCTCGCTAGCGCCTTCCCGATAGACAAGAGCCCTCATTGTGTAATACGAATCCAGCCACAACACTCGGTGACTGCGGACAGTGTTGCTCAAAACAGATTGCAACTTTTCTACACATCAAGTCACAAAAAAATTAATTGCAGGGCATTTTGTAGAAGTACACCTTCGTACTAACAAGTATGTTATCAGCAGAGAAACGACGCACATTAAACCTCCTGATCGATTTTTGATAAGGTGCCCTATTTTAGCGGTGGTTTTACCATGGATTTATAATAGTACCTACGGTACAACTCCATGGTTTTACCACAATTAGTTATCTGTGGTTTTACTATCTTGAGGTAACATTTTTTTAATATGGGAATTACCATAAGAAGAGTTGCTCGTTGCTACTTGGTAGCAACAAGCCAAAAAATCGCGTTTTCTTTAATTTTTTAACCACCTGCTTTTTAAGTATGGTATCTTTTAGTCATGATTTCCATATTTGAGGGTGGACATATACAAATGGTAGTTTTTTAGTTTTTCGCCTGACTATTCCTTTAAGAAAATGTGCATTTTCCAGAAAGACTTCTTCATATACTAAGAAACCAGTTTTCAGTTCGGGCAGGCCATCTTTATACATCATAGTATGCACAGGTGGAGCTTTGCCCCCCCATTTCCTTCAATCAGAATGTCTTATAAAGATTAAAGATTAAAATACTTAAAGGCTGCAAATGGGCCACAACTACCCGGTGGCAACCTATCCAAACCTCCCCCCTCCCCACCCTCCCTCGTCACCTTATATCTATAAAAGTGAAAAAGAGACATAATATCCCCTCCCCCCCCTTGTAGTGTGTGAGATAGGAAGAGATCTCGATAGAACCTCAGCCTCCAGAAGTAAACATTGTTATCCTCAAAATATTATTTGCTCCAATCTGAGCAAGGAAGGTGTATTTTTATGCCTTTAAATTCAAGCTTGCTATTCATTTATGGTCGATATATGTTTTGATGACATACAAAACATATATGTTTTGTGTGTAGATGTCTACAACATCCAACGTGCCTCCAGGTTCATTACATTTTTTCTTCTTCTTCTTCTCTTATGCCCGCAATTGGTCTATTCGGCCATCATGCGTTGTCATGCTAACCAAAATACACCTTTCAACTTACACTCACGTTTCGCCGTTCTTATCGGCATTATTGCTAGCTAGCATAGCCCATTTCCCAATTGTATTGTTAAACCACTCGTAATATGAACTACTTTCTACCAAAAGTAATGTCAATAGGTAAGCTGCTAGCTCATTTTTTAATCTCAGACTTATTCTTCCACAAACTGTATTTGACAGACCATGTTTATGTAGCCTATGCATATTTTGATTTCTTACAAACAATGTAAAATTGTCAACTTATTGATAACAACATATATTGGCCACCAACTTTGGCAGAAAACTAGTAAAAGAAAGAATTAAGGAAACAAGACTATATCTATGGAATTCTACCTTCTCGAAGAAATAATGGGTTTTAGGAAGGTGCCAAAAGGCTGTTAAATGGACACTGTGGTTTTACATTAATTTATTACATTTAATAGATATATTTACACTAAAATTCTTCACAATAAGTTCACATTGTATTGAAGGTGGGCTATGTTTCGGTAGTTGGTTATTGTCCAGCGGTGTATACTTTCATGTGTACGAGCACCCACGCTGGGACGACACACAAGCTGGCAACCATGCCCAAGCCAAGGACAGCCTTTTCCTGCAATCAGAAAATGTGTTTAGTTACAGGATATGTAGACCTAGGGAACAATTTTATTTAGTTGCTGAATGGTGTAGCGGAGAGTAATTCCGCATGAAGTAGGAATGGAAGATGTAAACACATACATTGTTTATTAATTTAAAAAGTATATTTTTAAATGTTTTTCTTTTTTCTTTCTGTACCAATAATTTTAAATAATAACCAAGTTTACATGAGGGACCGAATACAGCTTTGAGACTTGGTACTCCATGTGCATAACACTTGGAAGAGGTTCCATCCTACAGACTGGTTGTGGTCTAGTATAGTGCTGGATTATACTGGGCACCAGGTTCTTTAATCAACAATTATACCAAAACACAGAGTCAAGCCCAACATGTAAACACTACAGAAAATGAAACGGGACATGAAAACATGATTACCAACTTCTATAGAACTTAATTAACGGCTGTGACTTTTGGTTTTGAAGATAGTTTCCGAAATAATGTGTAGGCCGCCCAAAATCAATCAACAATTTCTGATTTATTTTGTCACTAGTTATGTAAACAGTGCCATCAAATGTAGTTTTGAGTTCAGTTCACAATTTAGTTCTACATGCACAATATTTGATAGTTTAGGTCTATTGTTTGGGGAAGAGAACGAATATGATTTAGGAGTCGAAATAACAAATAATGTTCCAGCCAGAGTATCTAGCCTAGGGCACAGGAGGGTTGAGTAGAGCTACATCATTATATCGATATACAACTGTGGTACTTGGAAATATACATTACTGAGATTCTACTAGTGGGACGTAATACGTTGAAGCAGCATTAAAATCTCAGGGTAGAAGAAGAGAGAGAAGTCAAGGAATATCCTTTTAGAATCACCAAACACACTACAGGAGTTTTAACTTTGAAGGGATCATGATAGACTAGTTTTCTTTCAGTTCACCTTCCTAGTTTACAAGAGTGCACAAACTCTAGTCCTAGCCTCTAGTAATATGCCTAGGGCCCTAAAAAAATACTTATTGACCCATGGAAAGGGCTATGGGCCTAGGTCTAGGTCTAGTGTAACTAGGCCTATGGGCCATATACTTACACCAAATGAAATCTTATTCCTAGGAGGACCTGAAACCACACTCATTGTCCTACTCTGTACAGCAGTCCTGCAAATAATCGGAGCTGCCTTCAGAACAGATTGAACAGCCAACATTTTGTATAATATTTCGTTTTTTAAACAGAACGAAAATTATTCAACAGATGTACAGTAATAAGATGGCTAACGGAAACGGAAGTTTCAATTGAAGTGACGATCGAATTCGACTAGGCCCTAGCAGTATTGTTTTTCTTAAAGTGTTATTATGGTGTTATTCATGCATGCAATCAATATACATTTTGACAATGTAATTCAATATAAATATTTTTTAGTTTATGAAGGGCTGGTAGTAAAAGAGGAATGTTGTTATGACTGTCCTAAATAACTGGAACTAATGCTCCAACCGGCAGTGAAATATAGCCTCGATACCAAAACGTACATAATATTTATCGGATGTTTTATAATATTGAGCGTTTGATTTGTCAAAGACAATTTTAATTAAACTTGAAGTAAAAATTCTGTTTTTATTTTTATCATTCGATAACCTAAACCTTGTCGATTATTTCTTGTAGGTTTCTGCTTTAAAAATCGAGGAGTTTAAAGTTCAACGAAATGTAAACATGGCGACTATTCGTGTGAAAATATTGGTGTTTATGTTTGACGTTTACAGCCATTTTACGGTTATTAATTAATGATTTCATGCAAAATGCAACTCATTAACTCGGGTTAGTACTTATCATCGTTAATTTGGTTTAATATCTGCATTCTACGTAAGTTTAGCACTATCTGAACTTTATAGCAGATGCCTATGTTCCTTGCCTAAGCCCTACTTTTACAAGTCAAATACTAGGGCCTACCTAGGCCTAGGCCTAGGCAGTAACCCTTGCTTATTTTATGTTTTGATTTAAATTCACTTTTGGATACTATCTCCATCAGGACTTTCATGATTCAGATCATTAGTCGGAATGATTGATCGTTGTCAATAGATAGGTATCATGTAGCCTAGGCTAGCCTACATTGTAGGGCCTAGGGCCTAGGTCTACAAGTTTCATGCCATTTAATGTTGCCATTCCCAACTCTGGGCCTAAGCCTAGGCCTAAGCCTAGTGTAGACCGTGTGAGAACTACTTTAGTCTGGACTAGACCGCGAAATTTAGGTCTATGTACAAGCTTAAAATGCCATTTAATGTGGTCATACCAAAAGCCCTGGTACTAGGCTAGGCCATAGAGGCCTAGGCTAGACCACCTGACAACTAGATATCTAGACCTAGGCCTAGTTTAATCTAGACTTATGACTAGACCTAGGCCTAATACAGGTTCAGGTACCTAGTTTTTGTTAACCTTCCTCAATTGGAATTCTTTTGGCAACTCTAAAAAATGTCCATATTTGTTCAACAGCTTAGTCTACCTAGGCTAGGCTAGGTAGGCCTATATAGTTGTTGTTGTTGTTGTTGTTTCTGCACCCCGCTGCTGATCACTATGGACCGGTGGCAGGTTTCCATTCCTCTTCATCCTTCCATTCCTCTTTTCTTCCTGCTCTCCTTCCACTTCCTTTGCTCCGTCCCCTTCCTCTTCCTATTCCTTCTCCGACTCATGGGCCTCTCGCCATCATTTCTTCATCTTCTCATCTCCTCCTCTCACCTCCCCTTCCCATTCTGCCTTCAGCCTTTCCATAAACCCCTTAGCCTTCTCCTGGCTCACTACCTCTTCACCCAGACCATTCCATTCCACTACCGTCCTGCCCAGGAAGGAAAACTTCCCGAGGTCCGTCCTCCAGGTCTTTCTTTCCAGTTTCCATGTGTTATCCCCCCGGCCCATGTAAGCCGCGGGTACAGTGCTTCTATGCAACTCCCCCCAACCCTCCATATATGTCTTGTCACCTTAAACATCTTACCCAACCTGTCCCTTGCTCTCCTATCCTCCAGATTTTCCCACCCCAGTTCCCTCACCATTTCTGTCACACTCTCATAAACCGTTTCCTTTCCTCCCTTTCCAACTTCAACCTCCTCCCATCTCTTTCCCCTCCCAAGTACTTTCCTTGCCGCTTTCCTCTGCACACCCTCCAACACCTCCCTATCCTTACTTTTATGCGGGTCCCATACTGCCGCCGCATACTCTAGCCCAGGCCTGACCAGCGTCTTATAGGCATGGTCCCTTTAATCCTTACCCGCCCCTTTCAGCACTCTCATCACAAAATGCAGATTTCTTATCCCTTTCTTCACCATTCTTTCCACATGCCCTCCCCAGTCCAATGTATCCTCTAGCCACACTCCTAGGTACTTTATTTCCTCCACCTTCTCCAGCCTCTGTCCTTGCAATACATACCCTCCAATGATCCCTCCTTGCATTCTCCTCTTAGTAAACCTAATCCACTTGCACTTCCCCGCATTTAGCCTCATCTTGTTCCTATCCACCCAATCGTCCAGTCCCTCCATGTCCTCCCCCAGCAGTAATTCATCCTCCTTTCTCCTTATCTCCCGATAGATCACGCAATCATCCGCGAACAATCTAACTTTCGCCTTCATACCCTCCGCTAGGTCATTTACATAAATAACATATATTGTTAGGACTAGGCCTATGCCTAAGCCAAGGTCTAGTCCTGTACTTGTCAAGCCCAGTTTACCTGCAATCACAAGAAATGTGTGAATTGAGGTCGACATAAGTCTGCGCCAACCCTATGGTCTTGTAGGCCTACCGTAATCGCGACCGGGCTGACCGGGTTGGATTTTTAATTGATATTTTCATTGTCAATCCAATGACTACGTTTATCACGCGAGCCCAGCTCAAGCTCAATAGCTCGGTATTCGTTTACCACGGACTTTAAGATCGTTCTTAAGAAAGACTATAGGTCTGGATCGTGCTGAAAAAGAAGTAGGGATGTGTCAATACCCGGAAATAGTTGTACCCGGACTACCCGGGTAGTAAATAATACTAAATACGCGTTTTATCATCATTGGGTGTCAAATGACGGTTCAGGTTGCATTGTCTTCGATGCAAAATGATCGCAGAAGTATTCAACAATGCTTCAAAGCTTGCGTCTCCGCTACGGTACCGGTAGGCACGTATAATGAATCCGGTGGTCGACCGCATCAAAGCGATGACGTCATAGTCCGAGCTCGAACACGAGAACATGATTGAGGTAAAGCTTTGACGGGCGGGTGCGCTCCCTCGGACTTCGCAACAGTTCCGAGAAGGGAGAACGGTCGGTCAGTGGCGCTGTGGAGAGGGGCAGGGGGGTTGGTGTCAAGTTAAATGCCGGCAAATTAAAAAGAGCGGCTCGTACGCTCGCACAAAGATGCCAGTAGGGAAATATCGCAATGTTGAATTAATTTCGTTTTGAACAGAAGAAGGGAACGGGTAGTACCGGGTAACGGGTATTGAAAAGTTGGAACCGTACCCGTGTTTACCGGGCGGTTAACGGGTACCCGTTGACATCTCTAAAAAGAAGGCGTGGTTAACCGCTTGCTAAACGTACGTGTGTACAGTTTGGTCCGCATGTGTTTATCATGCAATTTGAGATCGCACGAAGCGTGCTGGCTCGGTTTCTTCACCGAGCTGAGTTGGGTTCGAGCTTAGGTGTTTATCAGGCAAATTCAGTTCGCATAATGTCCAGCTCGAGCTTACGAGCTCGGCTCGCGTGGTAAACGTAGTTATTGTTATTATTGCATCCTGGTCGTCCGGTCATGCTTTATGGTATATATATATTGGTCGTTAAGTTGAAGTTGGAGTAGACCTATGTATTAAATCAATGTGCCTCTCATGCCCCTTTATTTTTCTGTCAAGCAAGTCCCACGAAGAATAACATATTTATATCTTGCATTTGATTGGCTGAATATTTGACTTAATTGATTACTAATTGACTTGGTGTTTATATCAAATTAACAGACGAGATAAAAAATATCTAGACCCAAGAGTCAAATGTAGTCTGGATAAAAAATACCAGTAATCATCTAGACCTACTGGCAGTTAGGCT